>OW028755.1:4810000-5494203 GCA_932294355.1 Aporophyla lueneburgensis | reverse complement strand
GTTACCTCCCACCCTCCCTAGTCTGATCACTATGAATGGTAAGCCGACTTGGACGAAGCAAGCCAAATACTTAGGAGAGATCCTCGACCACCATCATACTTTCAGGGAGCACATAATAACGGCTCGTCCGCACCGCATTCAGGCGGCGCCGAATGTGACTGCCCTAGGTTCTACTTCATTCTGACCGCCCGTAGCAAATTGTACTTTAGGTAAAAATTGCGTAGGTATCTACACCGCAGTCACACGCCCTATCATAACTTATGCGTCTGTTCTCTTCGCACACGCTAATGCCTACCACATCCAAAGGATGCAGACCCTTAAAACCGTGTGAGAAAGGTTACGGGATCCCTCCTCTATGATCAAAACGAGAATCTGCATCTAGATCTGAGGATACTATCCAGCAGTTCATGAATCGCCTTTCCAATCGTTTCTTCGACTCTGCTATGCAGCACCCAAATCCCCAGATTGCAGCAGCTGGCTCCTAGACTCTCTCCCGCATTAGTTGGATTCGTCGACCGAGGCTTTCCCTAACCATTCCCGGTGATGCTATAGCCCTCCTCTAGGAGAGTAGTTAACTCATCGTCACAGACCGCCGTCCTTCCATCCTCGCTGCTGAAACCCCCTGCGCTGTCCTAATCCATGTTCTCCCCGTCCCATGGCTCGAGCCAGCCCGCGCCGCTGAGCCTGTAGCTTTAAATTCGTCCCTAAATAACAATCATTCCGATCCAGCCCATCCCTTGCTGCCCTCTACCAGCGATGCCTTAAGCCGAGGTATGTAATCTACAGGGAGTGCCTTAGCGAGTGCCGCTTTAGTTTTAAGTTTTTAAGCCCTGGCTGGAGGCCTTAACTTATTAAGGTAGCCACACAGGCAAGTCCGGTTAAGCAGTCGAAAACCTTATATGTTGATCTGCGAGATGTCATACCCGAAAAAAAAATCATCGAACAGTTGCCCACCAGGCTGGACACCCTGGCTGGTCGGAGGATCATGATTTTACTGCGGAGGTTGAGTGAACTTACCCCTCTTCTCCATATCTCCAAATGTAAGATGAAGATTAAAACCACCACTAGGTCACTTCATATCGGCGGCGGCGACCTCTCGCGTCCGGCCCTGGTGCGAGCCATGGTACGGAGCGAGAGGGAATGGGAAGCCGTCACCTCCTTCTGCGAAGCAGTAATGCTCGCGAAGGAGGAGGCGGGGCGCGTGAGGGAGTGGCAGTCTCTGCGCCCTCACGTCCCTAGCCGCCGCAGGAGGAGACGCCCCGGGCGTCGGGAGTCAATAGCGGACTCCCGGCCACCGTAGGCGCGAGCTTGCGGGTGGCGAGCAATGGGTAGCTCGCCGCCCGGTAAGGACCAAGCTCGGGTCGACGGCGCGCAGTGTTCCACGCGCGCCTCAAAGAGATGTCAGCAGCAGTGTAGGGGTCTACTAGGACCGATGCCTGCCGGGGTCGCGTGATTGTTCGAAGGAGATACCGTGACCCTGGCACATGGGCAACTGATGGAACACGGGTGGGTTTTAGTCAGTAAAAGTCTGACACGCCCTCCCGCTCCGCCCAGAGCGGGAGAAGTCATTTGATGATTTCCCATCCTGAAAAAAAAAAAAAAAAAAAAAAAAAGGTCACTTCATTGTGAAATCTAGCTGTCACAAACTTACTATCCATATATTTTTTAAACAAGCAACTTCTTTAACTTATAATTAATCAATATTACCCGTTGCGCAGCTGTTGACTGTACTCATGTATTTGCCAAAGATTGGGATGTGACAGAAAAAAGAAATAGGAACCCGATATTTTGTCGATACTATGTGCTATGTCGGACTATGTTTTAAATCACGTAATATTAAAAATTATTGAGATGTCACAGTATGAAATGCTTTGAAGCCGTTTTTAGCACACAGAGCTATAATACTTTACAGGTGGAACATTGAATTCTGATCTTCTATTCCTTCTTCTCTGTGCTGCAGTATATGCATCTTTTGTAAGTTTTTATTTCCTCTGGCAAGTGTGTGCCCATTTTCTGTAAACGGATTCATAAGCCAGAATACTTTTATAGGAAGAACAACATTGGCAAAAATTGTTTGAGCTTGCAACCCAGAATGTACCTACAGATATAAAATGTATGTCATTTAACCCTTAATTTGATAAAGTCCGGTGTGACGGACGTCAACAAAAAATAAATTCTACTAGTTTTTTATTGGATTCTCATCGATTTCAAATCGACTAAACATAACTTAATTTCATAAACTAATAGTAGAAAATATATTTTGAGCATGAAAAACTGCATTATGTCAGTCGTGACACAAAATGTCGGCGCAAAGATGACCACCTGTTTTGCTCAAGGTTTTTATAATTCTTTTTCTTCTTTTTTGCCTATGAATGCCTTGAAATCTCGATTCAGCTATTAGAACATTATTGTATAAATAATTATAACCCAAAAACAAATAGGGGAAGTACGTCCAAAATGACATACGGTTTTGTTTTTTAATCATATATTTTTAATTAACATAGTTACAATCACTGTTTAGGTTGAATAATCATCTTTGGTTTATAAGTTTTAACCTACGTAACCTCATAATTGAATAGGACCCATATAAAAAATATGATTTAAATTAATCGAAGCCTCTAAGAAAATTCATTTTGTCCATATAGTACGGACAAAATGACATACATAATGAAAACGAAAATTATGAAGTACATATTTCACAAAATATTAAATATGAGCCCAAAGAGAACAATTGTTGCACCGTAGCCAGCACTCGTTGGGCTTGGAACGGGAAAAGAGGTCGGTACAGTAAACGCATGCGCAGTCATCATCATCACCGTTCGACACAGCTGGAAATCTTCTACATTCGAGTCCTCAGGGTAATGAGTCGTCTGTACTTGGGTTCACCTTTTTTCTGATTGCTTTTAAGGATCATTATCGTAGTTCGATTCAACATTGAAAACCTCATCATTGAATAAAGCTATGTCATTTTGCCCCGAATGTAAGTATGTCGTTTTGCCCCACAGGTTATCTAAACACTAATTAAGTCATAATTACTATAAACACGAGATTTATGAATAAATACTTTTAAGTAATGCAGCAAAATGCTACACTTTTTGAATTTAATACAAAATATGTAATAGAAACTACGAGAAACTGATCAAAAACAGGACTAAATCAATAAAAATAAAAAACTTTTATGCGCACAAAACGCTTTCCTGCAAGTAACTTCGGCGTGACCAAGTGAATGGCGGTATAAACTTAACAGGTATTCCACCATGGCCGGCGTCACATAATGATATGCCAACTGCAGGATTATAGCCCGCCAATTTCGAAAAAAGCCCGGTGTGTCATTTTGTCCGTATATGTCATTTTGGCCGTACTTCCCCTACACTCTTTTTAATTTTCATGGTGTTTTTTGTTGCTAAAGTGTTTTGTCCGTCACAGCGAACATTGCTAGTTGTATAGAGATTTAGTACTTTATTTCTATGTCCGCTGTGGCGGACAACGCCAAAAAGCTTAATATTTTTTTTAAACACGATTTAAGAGCAGGAGATGGTATTTAGCTATATTTTCACAAATGCTCGACATATGTGTGAATAACGCTTGGTTACTCTACCGCCGTAAGCATTCAAGTAACGCGAAAACTAAAATAACTATTCAGATATGAATTTTATGAAATATTGTTGAACGCAATCAGATGTGCCAAAAGAAATAAAACTGAGACAGCAAAAGTAAGCAAACCACATGTAGCTCGCCCATCGAGTCCAGTCAAATATGACAACATAGGCCATTTCCACTCAACGATGAAAGAAGGTCGTTGCAGATACTGCCAAAAGAAGACCGTTGTATATTGCATAATGCAATACAAGATTATGCTTTGTAACAGGTAAAACCCCGAGAAATTGTTTTTTAAATTTTCACTCCAAATAAAATAACATTCTCAGGTCAATTTCTGCATTTTTCATTTTTGTATTTTCTTATTTATATAAAATAAACATAATAATAGTAACGTTTTTTATATTTCCATAATTTGGCATTGTCCGCCACAGCGGACATGCAAATCTACACGTTTATCGTTAAGTCATTGGTAATGTCCGCTGTGACGGACACGAATTTGCCCAGCAGTGGGCAACTCAGGATTTATTTTTACATTTTTTCGGGGCTCTTTAGCACACCCCTAAAGCCTTACAATAATTAAATTTATGTATTTCTCACTTTTTTTTCGTTGCCAAATTAAGGGTTAATAGTTACTGATCGTCTATAAACATAATTATATGACATAATGATAGTAGGTGCAGAATGCAAGTAGAACTTACGTAAAAAGTTAGCCACTCCGATATATGATCAGACACACCTCCATTAATGCCGCCTGAAGCGTTCTCTAATAGTGATACAACAGTTAACACACGCTTGAAAAATATGCATTTATTTGTCATAAGAATATTTTACACAGTTCACAATAATAACATTAGTTTACAAAATTCCGCAACAGAAACCGCATTAAATGTTTGATTAATTAGGCATTACTGATTACTAATATAATCATCAATTATCGCCATCACGTCAATTTAAATAAAAAAGTAAAAACAAAAATACAATGTTTATGGTCAAGTTACATACAATGCAGTATTTTATTGTTTTGTTTTTATGGGTACTACAAGACTCTATAAGGTTAAAAATAATAAAAAAACACAAAAATCCGATTGCAACTAAACAGTTCAAAACCAAAAGCAAATCTCTTTTCAATCCTTTCCCATACAGTCAGTGGTTTTAATTCTGATATTGAAACAATGAAATAACTGTTAAAAGTTATCTCGTTTTGAACATTTCAATTGCAGTCAGGTTTTTATTTGAATTCTATTTTTTTTTAAAGAGTATGTTATGCAACTCACAATACAATAGAAAAGAAAACCGGTCGACATTTTAATTTAACAATCATTTGACTGAAAAATATACTGATGACTACACAAAAAGTTTTGATTCATGATCTAGGCGACGCGGCGACGCCACATCACAAGGCGAAATGAAGAATTTATTACGACTGTTAAACGGAATCTTCAACTCTGCTGAAAGACTCAAAAGATTCCTAGCCTTATTATGTACAAATTAAGTAATAAATTACGCAACAATAATAGTCTTAATCCAATCAAGATGTTCGTATACATTGGTGTAAACTGATGGTATGTTCTTTTGACCACATGGATTTGGTCCAAAGCTGACGAAGCCAACAAGTTCCGATATTCCTTGATTCTCGTACACCAAGCCACTACCGGAATCGCCTTTACAAGAGTCCATGCCTTCAATACCACCCGCGCACAACTGTCCCGTTCCCAATACAACGTTGCGACGTGGTTGGCCGTATACCTGTTGGCATTTCTGTGGAATATTGAAACTGCATTAGTTTTCTTGTTTTGTCAGTCGATCCATGATTTAACTAGCTGCGAAGGTTTAAGGGATATTTTGGAAACAATATGAAAGAAAAGCAATGGCGTGTTAAAATGAAATCTCTTTTACATCGAGTTTTTCTAAAGATTTATAAGTTGCCTATGCTCGTATGTACGGTCAACGTCACGTCTGGAAGCACTTTGACCTAGCCTAGCGTAGTACGAAGTTTGAATAGAATACACGGCTAGCTTAAGGTGGAAGTGCTACGTTTCCCGCGTTATTTTATATTCTCGTACGTTTCGTTTTCGCGCTCAAAACGCAGCGTTTTGACTTTTGAGGCATACTGAGTTTTGAGTTTACGAATTTGGCAACCAGACATTGACATTTCAGCGATTGCATGGGCAAGGTGCAAGATGAGTTTGAAAACAAAAGATGAAGGTGGAATGACAATCTCAACTGACGGTTACTTACTTCCTGGTTTAGGAAAGGTGCTTTAACAAGCGTCTTGAATTTCTCGTTCTTATTCTGTGGGACGTACCAGCTAACAACATACAACGGTTGGTCAGGAGGATTACTTTCAATGTTTTTGGTTGGCAGGCAGACGGGACGTATGAAATCTGGAACGTTAACAATTATTTATTTAGTATTACCTAATAAAAGTGGTTGTGATTTTTCGTATTAGTTACAATATGTAAGGTTTGAAGATAGTGGAATTTTTAATAACTGGTAAAAAGCCTGTTTAGACAATTGAAAACGTCAATCAGCATTTCGCCCATTCTTTTTGGCTTTTCTTTTTATCTAGCTAGCCCAAAAAAGCGGTGTACAGCACCGTAAAAAACTAGCCAAGTGCGTCTGAAAATACGCACAATAAAGGGTTACGTAATCGGAAATAGTCGAAATTAATCTTTCGTGGATAGGTTAGGTACTCGGCCTCAAAACTCAAAAAATCTGTTTGTATTTCATACTAGCTTCTGCCCGCGACTTCGTCCGCGTTAAACTTATTCCCGCGACCCTTCCCGTCGCCGCGTCGCGCGTCGCGTCGAATCGTCCTACCCGTGCGATGTTCCCCGTTTTTGCAACATTTTTCATTACTGCTCCGCTTCTTTTATTTATAGCATGATGTTATACAGCCTATAGCCTTCTTCAATAAATAGGCTAGGTACCCAACACAAAAAGAATTTTTCAATTCGGACCAGTAGTTCCTGAGATTACCGCGTTCAATTAAACACTCTTCAGCTTTATAATATTAGTATAGATAATAGCTTAGTAACCGTACCGTAACCGTCAAAAACTGATTTCAATAGCAGGCACATGGAAATACTATAATCTTTTTAATTATGGAATCTTCACACGCATGTATGCTTTTTTTTTCTTTCTTATGTGGTAACCTTTTTGGGGACAGAATATATGTATCGTAATTTCATAATAAGTGCCATTGTTTAGCAGTGCACAGAATAGACGTGAAACAATAAGTACTGAGTATGCGAAATTATAAGGGTTTCATTATTGAACTCGCTACAAACCTGTGTATGGAGCTGCCTCCTTCAACCGGATCAATCCAATATCGTTCCACCTGGAAGGATGGCCAGGCGAAAACTTCGGATGAGCTATCGTCGTCTCGATCGGGATGCTGGTGGGTCCATCATTGCAATCTTCTCCAGCTCCAGGAATTGGTACGCAATCTACTTCACGACTCGAGTTGAATTCTCCGAGGTGAACTGCAATCCTGATAAATACGTTTTAAAATAAACTATGTATCTTGGGGTCGGCTTCTCTTCTAACCGAATACCAGTATTGAAGCATGCACACCACCGTACCTCCGGGGGAAATCTAAGGCACCCCTTGTCTTTCAAGTCCCACTGTGCTAAGTCATGTGGCTTACCTAAATCTATTTTATTAATACGCTTTTATTAGTTTCAAACGTATGTTAGTATGTATCGGAAACTTTGAGCATGATTTTGACCCTCTACAAAACGTCGGATGATCTCGAAATTTGGCATACTCATCAAGGACCGATGACAATAGAATAATTTTATAAACTTGTGCCATTATCCTTGCTGGGGTTACCAGGATAGCAAAAAAATAAAGTCTTCGAAAACTACGTTGACATGCGTGACAAACTACGCTGACATACGCCTCAAAATTCTAAACACCCTAAAAAAAGAAAATGAATAATATTATAGTATAAAAAAACTAAAAAGCATTATTTCTTACTTTTTAGTTTGGTTTTCTAAGGAAGCGTGTTTATTAATTTTTTAAACTATAATGTTATTTATAAGTTAAGAAGTTTTAATATTATCTGGGGGGCAGTTTCACTTTGGGGTCTGACGGACAATCTCATCAAACATATCATTCAAAACCATAAAGTTATCTAGCTTGAAATTGACGTCTCAAAAGTCATTGGTGGTCACGATTGAGTGCCGAAGCACGGTCCTTGAGGAAAGAAGTTCATGTCGAAGTGACACAGCGGCAGCGGGTATTTTACATGGACCAACTTCCTATCTAACCTCCACAACTCAGTTACTGAGTAAGTGGTTAAACTGGTTGTTTGGGCCCTCTAACCATCGGTAACGACCATCAAAGATCTACGAATAACGACAGCGTCACCAGCGGCTTAACGTCAATTCTGGGACACGGAGGAGGTCGGTATGAAACTGATGGTCACCCATCGACGAACCGACCACGGCAAACGTGGCTTAACCGTCAATCGTTCCGGGCGCTATTATTATTTAGCCACGAACCCTGTTTTGAAATAAAAATAAAAACGCACCTACATTCACGCAAAATGAGGGAATGGAATCCAAGGCATCAAAAAATTCATCCGCATCGTCTGTCAAAAGCAAAAGAAAGGCTCCTCACCAAGGCAAGGCACCTCCTTCTGCGAAGCAGTAATGCTCGCGAAGGAGGAGGCGGGGCACGTGAGGGAGTGGCAGACACTGCGCCCTCACGTCCCTACCCGCCGCAGGAGGAGACGCCCGAGCGTTGGGAGTCGATAGCAGACTCCCGGACGCCATAGGCGCGAGCTTGCTGGTGGCGAGCAATAGGTAGCTCGCCGCCCGGTAAGGACCAGGCTCGGGTCGACGGCGCGTAGTGTTCCACGCGCGCCTCAAAGAGATGTCAGCAGCAGTGAAGGGGTCTACTAGGACCGATGCCTGCCGGGGGCGCGAGATTCCGTGACCCCGGCATATGGGTAACTGACGGAAAACGGGTGGGTTTTAGTCGGTAAAAGTCTGACACACCCTCCCGCTCCACCCAGAGCGGGAGAAGTCATTTGATGATTTCCCATCCAGAAAAAAAAAGGCTGCCAACATTGCAATGTTGTATGGCGATGCAGATACTTTGGCTTAAGGTGAAGACATATAGAAGACTAGCTTTTGCCAGCGGCTTCGCCCGCGTGGAGGTCGGAAATTATCCCGCGGGAACATACTACCGGGATAAAAAGTAGCCTATGTCCTTTCTCAGGCTCTAAACTATGTGTGTACCAAATTTCATTTAAATCAGTTCAGTAGTTTTAGCAGGAAAGCGAGACAGACAGACAGACAGACAGAGTTACTTTCGCATTTATAATATTAGTGTGGATATTAGTGTGGATAGTGTGGATAGTGTGGATGAATACGCTTACCTACGCTCAAAACGGTGAAGGAAAACATCGTGAGGAAACCGGCATGTCTTAGAACCAAAAATGTTAAAGACATGTGACATCTACCAACCCGCACTGGGCCCGCGTGGTGGATTATGGCCCACTCCCTCTCACCGAGAGGAGGCCTGTGTCCCAGCAGTGGGAACATTATAGGCTGCTGATGATGACGCTTACCAACAACCCTGCCATCGTCACTCGAGTGCCAAAAGATCCTACAAAGTAACAGTGCTTGAAGTAACAAAAAGTAAAGGTTTATCTTACGGTGTGCCTATATCCTCTACAAGTCCGGTGATACATTGGGCAGCTGTCAGGACATACTTCCCGCTGATTAAAGTCCCTGCACACAACGACTTTGTGGCTTTTGTTTTTTTCATATCGTAATATATAAGCGCAGCCCAAGGATGCTCAGCGATCGCGGAGGCACCTGAAAAGTAATAAGAGGTTTAGTTTTTCATACACGGTTTTTTTTTTTGTAATGATATATCACGGTCATTTTAAGAGATTGTCGGCTGATACTATGATCTCCTTCCGTGAAAGCAGAAGGAGGCTGCGGAATAGGAGAGAGATTGTCACCAGTCTCTTGATCCGCAGAAGGTAGACCGGGCTTCAGCGGAGGTTAGACAACGCTCTCTTCCAGGGCCCCTAAACAGGTCCTGAGGGATAGCGAGCTAGGGACGTCCGCCGGCCCCCACCCAGCAAGACCCGAGGCTGTCGCGTAGTGATCAACACGATAAAAAAAGAAGTTTGTTGGCTGCTTAACCGTATTTGGTTTCATACGGAGAAATCTATTGTGTGCTTTTATAATTTCTAATAGCAGGATATTATTTTCCATAGATTTCCTTGGTCTCTTGTGTTATCGAGATGCCATAACGTGAACGTGGACACGATAATTTCGTTACTATACAAAATAGAAAAGAGCACATTGGGTTTTAATAAAGATTTTAGGACACTCTACGGTCCCCATGCATTGCATAGCATTCGTAATTTTCCTGCAACAGACTATTTGGATTCATTTTCAGGGTCACACAGCACTGGTCCTCCAGACCGTATTTCGGCAATGGCGGACAATCTCAACAGAGACTAGCCATCGGCGCGGGAGATATTATAGTGCTCAAGTGTGTTCGATGACACAAGGGCACTCACAATTTCCGCACTCTTATAGTCCGATAGGACGGAAATCCGACACGACCGTACAGAGATCAGGCGCAGGATCAACGGCTTAACGTGCCTATTGTTTTTTGTATGGTTTCTGTGCGTGTCTCAATAAATACTTTTTCTTTCTTTTCTTTCTTTCTTTCCGGGGCACGGAGGTATCACACCGCCAACTTCCAAACTACGGGCTGTTACTGAGAAATTCCTGATAGAAAAACTCAGTAAACACTTTGGCCAATCTGGGAATCGAACCCGACACTCAGCAGTCACGCTTGCGACCACAAGACCAACGTGACAGTTAATATATGTACATATAAGACATCCCGAAGCCGTAGCGTATTGCTTCGATGTAGACAAACCATTACTCCCACATGAAAAGCAAAGACAACATAATTTGGGGCTCAATCCTATACAAGTAAATCTAAATGACGCAACTAGATGAGCGTAAAGATTCTTTTCTTTCCTGAATACTGACCTCGTTGTGCAGCCGTACAGCATTTAGAACCAGGATCGAGAGGGAACGCAGTTATCTTGGCTTGACAACTGCCAGATCCCCCATCCGCTGGAGGAGGACTGGCATCTGAAATTGTTCAGAATGAATTTAAATGTAAATAGACTGATTGAAAAGCAGTGGTGGCCCAGTGGTATCAGCCCCGACTTACGAGTTGTAGATCGTGGGTTCAAACCCAGGTAGGCCCTTTACTTTGTGTAAATAATTTCATCACCACTGCTCTCAAAACGGCGAAGGAAAACATCGTGAGGAAACCGGCATGTCCTAGAATCAAAAATACATGTGACGTCTACCAACCCGCACTGGGCTCGCGTGGTAGATTACGGCTCACTCCTTCTCACCGAAAGGAGGTACTGCTGTCCCAGCAGTGGGAAGGTTATAGGCTGATTATGTGAGACTGATTGCGTTAAATATTCCTACTTATAGACGTCTGCTCTATGTAGATGAGTTATCTATAGTATTTCAAAACCCGTATTTTCATTTGCCTTAAAAAAACGAAACTCGTTATAAATCTTCCAAAGTCACAAAAGACAGAACTGGAATCTTTGTATTTACAAACAATATTTTCCTTAAGTTTATGAATAATATAAAGTGATCGACCGTGAAATTATTATTATTTATCAGAAAACATATTTTTAATGCATGCGGGACTCGCATTTTGAGCAACATTTACATATGGTGTAAGTTACACAGGTACAATTCACTTATTTTACTAACACTAAACCCAAAGATTAGCGACCTAACAAAAGATCCAAATATAATGTAGGCTAGTACTAGGAAAGGATTAACGAAATTGCACCCCTTTCTGGGGTTTATGAAATAGAGGTGAAGTTTTAATGAAAGTTTGTCAATTTTGATTTATGAGAAATTCTATCAAGGCTTGAGCAAAAATTGAAATTATCAGGCTACATATTTTATATCTATACATACATAATATCTATATGTTCCCCAAATACACTTAGGTATTACTAGGTTTTGCCAGCGGCTTTACCCGCATGGAGGTCGGAAAATATCCCGCGGGAACATACTACCGGGATAAAAAGTATCCTATGTGTTAATCCAGGTTATAAACTAACTGTGTTCCAAATTTCATCCAAATCCGTTCAATAGTTTTTTCGTGAAAGGGTAACAAACATACACATACATCCATCCTCACAAACTTTCGCATTTATAATATTAGTAGGATTAATTTAAGTCGCTTTTCTTGTCAGTTTGTGTGTCATCTTTGTTTTCCAAAACTACGCTATTTTGATACGCTTTTGCTCTATAGTTGTTTTAGTGTTATATTTTCGTAAGGTTTATCTTTAAAATATAACATAATAATAAAGAAATATTCCACCACCATTCCAGCCGAAAGACGTCCACAGCTGGACATAGCCCCAATTTGGAGGGTTGGCCATAATCGCCACGCTTGGGTTGGCGATCGGGTTGGCGATCGCATTACGGTGGTAAAATGCATAGAGAACGTTGCTGCCCATTCTCTTGTAAATCCCATAGTCGCCTTTTACGAAACCCACGGGAAGAAATGGGATCGAAGGCGGATCGCTAGTAAATAAAAAAAATAAAAATACAAAAAACATTCTTACGTCCAAGCACAAGTCCTGCGCAGACAGCAACCGCCACGGTCAATAGATACATTTTGTGAGAAATTAAATATTTAAATAAGTTAGTGAAACCGTGCAGTGAGCTCGTATGAGTCGGACTGTACCCAGACCAACGCTCAGAGACCAACTGGCAACGGAAACAACTTTATGGTGATCCTGTATTAATATATATTCGTTTTATGATGAGGAAAATCTTGCGATTTACCTCTTTTTTGTTCTTAAATATCCAATTAGCAACTCTATCACATAAAGAAAATAATAAAGCGACACACAGTACGCTTACGATACCTACCTACCTACCTATACATTTGGGATCTTTTCCTGACCTCATGAAGAGCAGTAAAGTCATACCATTATTTAAAACAGGTAATAAAAATAACGTTGGCAATTTTAGGCCCATTTCTATCTTACCTGCATTTAGTAAAATATTTGAAAAGTTAATACTCAAGCAGTTACTAAGACATTTTAATTTAAATAGCCTCCTTCATAATGAGCAATATGGCTTTGCAAAAGGTCGTTCGACAACAGATGCGGGTGTTGCTCTGCTGAAACATATTTTCAACGCATGGGAGAACTCGCAAAATGCTATCGGAGTTTTCTGTGATCTCTCCAAAGCTTTTGATTGCGTTCACCATGACACACTTTTGCGTAAACTACGTCATTACGGTGTTCAAAACGAAGCTCTCAGTGTCATAAGTTCTTATTTGCAAAATAGGCACCAATGTGTAGATGTCAATGGTGTAAAATCTTCCGGGCTACTAGTTCAGTTAGGTGTACCTCAAGGATAAATACTGGGTCCATTCTTATTCTTAGTGTATATTAATGACTTACCGTTTTATTTAAAGAATATCTGTGACATTGTACTATTTGCTGATGATACCTCACTTATCTTTAAAGTAGACAGGAATAGAAAAGATTTTGACGACGTGAATAGTGCGCTCTCAATGGCTACGGAATGGTTTACCACAAATAACCTAGTTCTTAATGCTAAGAAAACGAAATGTATAAAGTACGCCTTACCGAATGTTAGGAATCTGGGACCCAATGTCGTTTTAGATAATGAGGTGCTTGAAACTGTACACTCGGTAGATTTTCTGAGCATAACAGTAGACGCCAAACTTCAATGGGGATCACATATATCAAGCCTAGCGGGAAGGCTCAGTTCGGCCGCCTACGCAGTAAGGAAAGTTAGACAGTATACGGACGTTGATACAGCTCGATTAGTCTATTTTAGTTATTTTCATAGCATAATGTCCTACGGCATTCTGCTGTGGGGCAAAGCCGCGGACATTCAAAATATTTTTGTTCTTCAAAAACGAGCTGTTCGAGCGATTTACCAACTAGGTGCTAGAGTTTCTCTGAGAGATTTGTTTAAAGATATTGGTATTCTTACGGTGGCATCACAATTTATCTTCGCCAACATCTTATATATTAGGCAAAATATACACCTGCGAGTCTAAAAAGGCCACTTTGGCAGAATCATATTAGGATAATAAGAATCATATTATAAATCGTAAAATGGCATATGGTCACAAATTGACAACCCATAATGACAGTTCATTCTGAACTGAATTGAGTATGATTGTGCTAATATGTGTCATCATTTCACGTAAATTACAGGAATTGCTAATGAATTGCTGGGAATTCAGAATATGAATTGCTTAATGTGGCCTTTTTAGGCCCTCTGTACACTAAAAACAGTGATATTCATAATATTAATACTAGAAATAAGGACAAACTACGTGCTCCCTTTCACCGGCTTCATAAGGTTCATAATTCTTTTGTTGTTCTTGGTATTACCTTTTATAACAAGCTTCCCTCTGCTTTACTAGATTTGCAGTTTAATGAGTTTAAAGCTAAAGTAAAATCCAACCTTTGTTCAAAGGCATACTATTCTATCAACGACTACTTAAACGATAAGAATAGTTGGTCGCTGTGATTAACTCAAGACAAACTCAAGACAATGTTTATGTTCTTTCAATCCAGAATTAGCTTTCCTACTGACAGTTTATATGGGTAATTCATATAATTGTTTTTTATTTATTTTTTTATTTAACAGATTTTGTTAATTTATTTATTTATTTTTATTTTCTTTTAATTTCATTTATTGTGGACATAATCTACTCATTACAATGATTGTAAATGAGTTGTATTGCAACATGTAGTTAGCTAGCGACCTCGTCAGCTGTTCATAATATTCTTGCCTGACAAACCGGCAGCAAGTTCGTCATGCTCCCTTAGATGTCACTGCTTGCGGTAGCGTCGGGGGTCGGGTTACCACCTTCCCTCAAATATGGCGAGGGGGGTAATGGCTGACCTTTGCGTTATGCTCGTGAACGGGTGCTGCTTGTGGTGACTGGTCGTCTTGCTGACCATGGTTTTTGTTATTGTTATTTGTATTAACTGTTATTTTATTCTACTCCGGAGGTGCTAGTTTAACTATTGTAACTTCAACTTAGCTATATGCATCAATGTATGTATATGGATCATTTTGCATCGTTGAACATGTAAGCGGGCACGCCCTTTATGCCTGGAGGCTTTATTTAGTTTTTAAGTTTTGTTTACGTTTTTGTTTTATTATTTCAGCTTGACTTTAGTATTCAATTTTTTTTGTTGGTATATTGGCGTGTGCTAGCTGACATATGGCGAATAATGTATGTTTTGTTTTATAATATTAATTACTTACACAATATTGTATAGAATCAAGTTCTTCTAACTTAACAGACAGCTGTGCTGCTGGGGAGTTTGTTCCGCCACTTCTTCTTCCCAGCTACAGCACTAGGAAGTGTCGAAGGGTGGGCGTTTTGGGGGGACTGTCTTTTGTAACTTTGACGTTCAAAAAGTGCTGACTCTCAGCCTAGTTTGAATAAATGACTTTTGATTTTGATTTTGATTACCTACCCAAAAAAATAAATGATGTCATTGTTTTTGGCCCAAGCCGACGGTATATTTATGCTTACGAATGCAACGGCAGAACTCTCGCGCAGTTCTGTGCGGTTTACGAAAAAGAGAAACAAAGTTAATATTTCTAGTCTAAAATACAGGTCTGTTAAAAATCCTTTCATAAAGGTATGTACAGTATCGCATTCACCGATATTTTTTGTGATCCACTAGGACTTCAGCACGCGTAGCATGACCGCCACACAGTGTTTCATGAAGACCATTTTTCGGACATTGCTTTTTTATATAAAAAACTGATAGTTTAAGTTATTTAAATGCAAATATCTGGCCGACCGAGCTTTGCTCGGTATTTTTTGGTAAATTGTGTTTAAAGTAATAAGTTTATGTTCAAGTTGATTATCGATAAAGTTGATAATTGAAAACACGGATAAAACGAGATTTTATAAAAATGAATCCTAGCTAGATCGATTTATCGCCCTCGAAACCCCTTGTATACGAAATTTCATGAAAATCGTTGGAGCCGTTTCCGAGATTCATATATATATACATATATACAAGAATTGCTCGTTTAAAAATATAAGATAAGATATTTTGTATTCCCATTTCACTAATATGTTAAATTTTTGAGATATAATTTTTTGAAAATCATCTTTTTATCAACCGGGTATTTAGAAAAAAAAAATATCTCTGGAACTAAATATGATACGCACTTGTAACCTTAGAAACATAGACGGCGTTTTTATGCCACATATTTTAGAGTACAAATAAACCTCGAAACTTCGTTAGATTCAGACTTATACGAGGTTTTTCGTTTTTCGGTTTTATTTTTTTTCTCGGTAATTTCGTCGTATTTGGAAAAGTTATTTATACTAAAATATTATCGAATCTGAATTTTGATGTCTCAATTTTTATTTAATGGGACGTATTAGTTATTAAAATTTCGACTATTAAACCTAGGAACTTTGTTATATCCAGACTTATAAAAGGTTTTTAGTTTTTATTTATTTTGTTTTCGATAATTCCGTAGTATTGGGATAAGTTATTTATACTGAAACTAGCACTTTGCCAGCAACTTCGTTCGCACATGTTTTCATAAAAACTTTAACGCCCTTTAAAACTGTATTTTGACGGTAGTTTTGAAAAACGAATAACGGGCTGATTCTGTTGTCACAAAATTCTCTAAACTAAAAATCACTAAAATTTGGTTTATTCCTGTCAAATGACGATTTCCTATTCTGCAATAGACTAAAGTGACACAACTTAACTATTAGTTAAGTTGTGTCACTTTAGTTTTAGTTTGACAGCACTAAGATTGATTAGTTTAGTGAGAATGTCAATGTTGCAATTCTGAGTTTGCCGGTTTTCACCAAAAATTTTGACTATAATAATTTATTTTAACTAAATCTGACTATTTTTAATCGCGATTAAAAAGGTGTGGAATAAAACTAGTGGTTATGAACTAAAATTCACACCAACACGCCTCGCCTTCACGTGCAAAGACAGTACTGAATTTTTTTGTTTTCATTTTTAATGAAATTTTTGACCCCTTTTATGAAACCCCTGCACATATAAATGTCAATACGTGGTAATTTTTTTTTTTCAAACAAAAAGTGAAAGAGTCCATATAAAACACGTTCAAGCTGCCCCCTTGCGCGCGTCTTCGTCTCTCAAAAAATTCACTGCGTGGCGCACAGAAGTACAACGTTGAAGCCAAAAGAAAAAAAAAATACCACGTTGAGTCGCGATTGTCAATTTCGATTTTAGTCGTGTCAAAATAATTTTTAAATTTAGAGCTTTTTTCTTGCAGAGTAGCGTTACAATTTTCATAGCCAAAAGTAGGGAATTTTATTTAAGATAGTTTAGTTAGTTAAGTTCGGTGTACAACAGAATCGGCACCAATGACAATCTTTATTTTGATAAGAATTTGTGTTAAGTTTTAAGTTTATTAACCTAAGAAATAAGATTCCTCCATACGATCTTTAAAAACCCCTAAATTGTTCTATAGGAGGTAATTCTGAAAATCAAAAATGACATTAAAATGTAAATGTGCCCTGCCCACTGCCCATTAAGTCTGGCGATTCTTCTGTTTGTGTGGATAAATTTGGTTTAAATATACAGATAACTGCAGATCCGGATATGAACTAATATAATATGATCGCGTGACAACCCTAACGACGTAGAATACGGATCAAACTTAAAAATGTTGTGGTTTCTAGATGCCAAGCAATTAGGATGTGTTATTTTTGTGGTATATAGGGAAGATGAAGGGCATAATTTTAGTATAAATAACTTTTCCAAATACGATGAAATTACCGAGAAAAAAATTAAAAACGAAAAACCTTGTATAAGTATGAATCTAACGAAGTTCCGAGGTTTATTTGTACTCTAAAATTTGCGGCATAAATAACGCCGTCGATGTTTCTAAGGTTACAATTACGTATCATATTCAGTTTTAGAGATATGATTTTTTTTCTAAATACCCGGTTGATAAAAAGACGATTTTCAAAAAAATATATCTCAAAAACTAAATATACTAGTGAAATGGGGATACGAAATATTGCATTTAAATAACTTAAACTATCAGTTTTTTATATAAAAAGCAATGTCCGAAAGATGGTCTTCATAAAACACTGTGCGCCATAGAAACGGAATTTGTCGACGGATGAGAAGACAAAATGATAGATTGTATCGTAGAAAAATTGTTTAAAACTGAAAGAAGAGATGTTTCTATTCTTCAGTCGACAAGAGTACGATGTCAAGTATGATGACTATTTCTCTGATGAGATAGAAACATTTTTACAGAATTAAAATACATAAGGAACTTTTTTTGTTCTTGGTAGAATAGATATAGAAAAGGTCATGCTACGCCGGCTGAAATAAAAGAATTCTCTTTATTCTTCTTTTCATCGATGCCGTGGTTGTGTCCGATTTCCTTTAAAAGCCCTTTCTATGCACTATTTGTATAAAATTAATCAATAAAAAAATGTCGACCATCGTGTTTCTGTCGTAAACGACAATTTTGACGAAGTCAATTTGCTTAATTAATTAATTTCCCCGACTTAAATAGATGCTGCAGTGGTGGTGATGGTGATGAAGCAGTGGCGGCCAAGTGGTAACGGCCGCGACTTACGAGTAGTATGTCTTGAGTTCGAACCCAAGCAGGCGCTTTTACTTTGTGTAAATTATTTCATCACCACTGCTCTCAAAACGGTGAAGGAAAACATCGTGAGGAACCGGCATGTCTTAGAACCAAAAATGTTAAAGACATGTGACATCTACCAACTCGCACTGGGCCCGCGTGATGGATTATGGCCCGCTCCCTCTCACCGAGAGGAGGCCTGTATCCCAGCAGTGGGAACGTTTATAGGCTGCTGATGATGAAATAGATGCTAATATATCAACTCAAACACAGATAATGATATATTTGCAAATGAATGGAAGATGATACTGTCAGAATGTTTGAATTTTTTGTGAGAAGAATGCATGACTGTGCTAAATGAATTGTGTCAAAATAGTTTTATTTTATGTTTAAATAGTGTAATTGGCTTCGGCCGTTCTATTTAAAATAAATAAATAAATGCTATAGATGAATATTTGCGTTTTAAAACTGGTACCTGGATCTGCGACCTTAGTATTGGTGCTAAATGTGCTAAAAGTGCGAGAAAATTAAAAAAAAACACACACATATACATATTAATAATATATTTGCCATAATGTATAATGATACCAGGTGACATTTAATTTAAACGTGCAAATAGCCTGATGCAAAATAAATGACCAATGACCCCAATGCTAGGAAAAACCTGTGTTACAGGGGTCATCCATCCGTCCAATATGGATGCTATAAAAACTACTTACAATTAAGTAATGTGTACACTAAAAAATAAAAAAACCGGCCAAGTGCGAGTCGGACTCGCGCACCGAGGGTTCCGTAGAAATCTGTAGGTATTCTCGGTTTAAAAATATATATTTTTTTTAATTTTTTTATTTCAGTTGATTGAATGTAAGGTAAATTGCGGTTTACGATTTATGACGTTTTAAAAAAAAACTACTCACTCGATCTCGTTCAAACCAATTTTCGTTGGTAGTTTACATGGTAATGTACATCATATATTTTTTTTAGTTTTATCATTCTCTTATTTTAGAAGTTACGGGGGGGGGGGACACACATTTTACCACTTTGGAAGTGTCTCTCGCGCAAACTATTCAGTTTAGAAAAAAATGATATTAGAAACCTCATTACCATTTTTGAAGACCTATTCATAGATACCCCACACGTATGGGTTTGATGAAAAAAAACATTTTTGAGTTTCAGTTCTATGTATGGGGAACCCCAAAATTTATTGTTTTTTTTCTATTTTAGTGTGAAAATCTTAATGCGGTTCACAGAATACATCTACTTACCAAGTTTCAACAGCATAGCTCTTATAGTTTCGGAAAAAAGTGGCTGTGACATACGGACGGACAGACAGACAGACAGACAGACATGACGAATCTATAAGGGTTCCGTTTTTTGCCATTTGGCAACGGAACCCTAACTAGACTAATAAAATTTATGATGAGGATAAGAAACGGAGAACAAAGTCAAAGTAGTATAAATAAAATAATAAATAGTTTTTCTGTAAGTAAGTAGGTTTGTACAGACACTTTTACAAGTTAGGGGCCATCCATAAATTACGTCACACGTTAAGGGGGAGTGAGGGGGTCAACGAAGTGTGATATTGTGTGACAAGGGGGTGGGAGGGGTCCTAAATTTCGTGACGTCACATTTCAAAATAAATTATAATCTGAGTGTTAAGTAAAACACATTAATAATATAATCTGAGTGTTAAGTAAAACACATTATAAACACGTATGATAGCTGCTGCCCCAGTATCGAGGCATACTTGTTTAAGCGATCATGTGGCATTTGTGGTCTATATTTTGCATCATACAAGCCCACTAATTAACACAAGCAAATAAATAAGAAACAACAAGAGTTTTGCCCATCGTGAAGATTCGTCCTCAAAGTATTTCTGCCAGACGTGCCAGAGAAATTCTTTGTTTGGATGATGACGATGATGCTGTATGGTTTGATAATCCTAATCTACGTCAACGACCTGTGCAAAATGACCCTCCCTAATATTAATATATTTGCCTATGCTGATGACACAGTTATTGTTGCTGACGGACCGACGTGGGATAGTGCTAAAAGTAGCGCAGAATCAGCCTTAATAGAAGTAGTAAAATGGCTCAACTCAAATCTGCTTACTCTCAACCTTACGAAGACTTCCTACGTCCCTTTCTCTATTCGCTCTAACACCGCACCAGATCACACTTTTTCGATAACAGCTCACACTTGCCCACAGCAGTCTCCGTCGTGCCTATGTCCAGCACTGACTAGAACTGATACCGTTAAATATCTTGGCATACAAATAGACGCAGGGTTACGATGGGATAAACATGTCAACGCCCTCACCTCTAGAACTATGAGATTGATTCATATTTTTAAATCGCTTAGAGAGTCGGCAACCCTTGATACTCTGCGAATGGTCTTTTTTGCATTGTGTCAATCTGTTATTGGGTATTGCATTACCGTATGGGGTGGCGCAAATAAGACAAGTCTAATCAGAGTCGAAAGAGCACAGAGAGCTATACTGAAAGTGATGCTACGAAAACCATATCGTTATCCTACAAAGAAACTTTATTCACAATGCAAGGTTCTAACAGTACGTCAGCTCTTTGTCCTACAATCTGTCCTTAGAAGACACGCTAGTGTCCTCCCATCTGATCCCAAAAAGCGAATAAATATTCCCCCAGGCACTCAGCACAGGACTTCTTTTGCCAGACACCAATACTATACATTATCCACATACATATACAAAAAAAAAACTCATAAAGCACTAAAAATACTCGACCTAAATGGATATAATCTAAAGTCTAAGGTGACAGAATCAGGTGACAGAATCCGCAGGAGGAGACGCCCCGGGCGTCGGGAGTCAATAGCGGACTCCCGGCCACCGTAGGCGCGAGCTTGCGGGTGGCGAGCAATGGGTAGCTCGCCGCCCGGTAAGGACCAAGCTCGGGTCGACGGCGCGCAGTGTTCCACGCGCGCCTCAAAGAGATGTCAGCAGCAGTGTAGGGGTCTACTAGGACCGATGCCTGCCGGGGTCGCGTGATTGTTCGAAAGAGATACCGTGACCCTGGCACATGGGCAACTGATGGAACACGGGTGGGTTTTAGTCAGTAAAAGTCTGACATGCCCTCCCGCTCCGCCCAGAGCGGGAGAAGTCATTTGATGATTTCCCATCCTGAAAAAAAAAAAAAAAAAAAAAAAAAAAAAAAAAAAGGTGACAGAATGGCTACTTCAACAAGATTACCCACAAACAGAAGCATTACTTACATACATCGCATAATAAAAATAACATTAATATATCAGTTAATACTGACATAGGACCCTCACCTAATTTCACAACTTACATTAACACAAGCACACACACCCATACACACACACATACACACACTTATCCTCACCCCCACATACACCCACACCCACGCACACATGGAGCCATAAACTTAAACTCAAACTACTCTTACTTTCTTTACTTTAATTACAGAATAACCAAATTTTTATAATCTTTTGGTAGATCGACACAACCCACAAGTTGTATAAATCTTATTGTATCAACCCTATAGCCGAACACTGTCTCTTAAGATACAGGTAACCCTAGTTTAAGAGGCAGGGCTCACCAATTGTCTACAGATTTCTACAGCATAGAAAATTCAATTTGTACGTACTTCCTACCGCTAGTTGTGAACCATTTTGTGAAACTATTAAGTCTGTAATCTTGTTTTTTGGAAATAAATATATATTATTATTATAAGAAAGATATGGGCACAACAAATATTCCTAACATTAACAACCCAAACGAGAACGAAGCGGCTGCTGTGCCATGCATGTGCCTATATGGACTCAAGATGATTAAGTTTGATCTTTAATTAATATATGTAATTAATCGTATTTTTATTTTCTTAATTTCTTGCAGTGTTTGATTTGATGTTCATTTTATTCAAAAAACATTTAAATTTCAGAATTGCTGTTTTAATTCATAATTATTTCTAGATGTAAAATTATAAAATTTGTGAAGTCACACTAGGGAGGAGGGGTTCTCACAAATGTGACCAGCTTTGACAAGGACGGGGGAGGGGGTCAAAAATCATGAAATTTGTGTGACGTAATTTATGGATGGCCCTTTAATCATATTTTTTAAAACTGGATGAGGTCGGCGTTTCCTGACTACATCTATCTACATGAATCGTTGTGCTCCTTATGTTCTGAGTTGAGCTGCAAGATTTTTGACAAATGCGTGCATTGACTGGACAGGTCCACTCTGTCTGTATGGTTCTTGCCTCAAAAGACCATTTCAGTTACCCCCATGTGCATGGTCCTCAAATGATCAGACCGCGACTATTTCCTGATTTTGTATGTATAGATACACATTGACATTGATGAATTGTACTTTTACAATGACATGAATATAAAATAATTAAAACAATATAATACTTTGAAAATATTATATTGTTTTAATTATTGTAAATGTGAAGACTAAGGGGGTGTTTTTTTCTGGTTTCCTTTTCTTCTCATTTAATTTTTATCATGGTCTGGCAGTTTGAGTAATTTATGCGACCTACACAAATGTCCTTTCTTTGGTATTGTTCGTCGAATCATTGACCTCCTTAACCTTTTCACCGCCGAAGCACACAGAACGAGATGCCTCGCCAGCGCTAAGCAATAAATGTATAACAAAATACATAGTAAACAGTAGTGATGAGGGCATCGTCATATCGATGAATGAGATTTATAGGTACCCGTGAAGTTTTAATTATAATTTTACGGATAAAAATAAAAAGTTATTAAATATTTTCATCACTGTTTTATTTCACAGTATCCCTAGTAAGGAAAAAACAGTACAAATTATAAGTACTTATCAAAGAAAAAAATACATAACTCAATTAAAGCTTTAGGAAATGAGGAGGAAATGACATCTCTATTTGTTTCATGAAGTCATTCTTTGACTTCATTTCAAGTCCTTGGCGCTCCGAGCACGTTAAATTCAGTTATGATTAGGGATGTGGTCTGTGGTTTTCCTTCTATTTTTGCCTACTCCCAAGTTTTTTTTTTAGCTACTTCAACGTTTTTTACCCTAGCTAAAGCTTTGGTCACACACAGCGATTAATCGCTGCGAATGCCTACTCACCGCGAGTTTTCTCTGTATGTGACAGTCTATTCGCTGCGAATAGATTCAGTCGCCACGAGCTGAACTCACCGCGATTTGATTTGAGCATGTTCAATTTTAGTCTCGGCGAATGCGCATTCAACGTGTATTCGCTGTATGAGACAGGGTACTCGCTGCGAATAGTAATTCCGAGCAGACGACATTTTGAATTTGCGCACCAACAGACTGTCAAAATTCTCGTGTAGAACTCGCTGTGTGTGACAGGCAGGCAGCGAATTGTCACTGCGATCATTATTAGCAGCGAATGCACTCGCAGCGAGTATTCGCCGTGTGTGACCGAAGCTTAAGCGGCAGAACTTTTCAGTGTATATCGAAATGGAAAGTAAGTATGGATTTAAGGCGCGGCGCCCATTATCAGTGGGCATCGGTACGGCTCGGTACAGCTCGGGCGGCTTCGGCCGCCTGAGAGCTGCCTCGGCAGTGGTAAGTATACCTAAGGACGCCGAGGCTGGTTTCGGGTAGCTCGGGTGGCATTTTCCTGGCAGACACGTCACATAATAGTCATAACATTCACCACCTCCATTAGCTTGGCAACACCCAGAGGAAAATAAAAGGCAACAGCCTCATTCATTACACATATAGGTTCGTTTTATTTGACGATGACAAGAAAAGTTGATTATTCTATAAAATTTTATTTTTTGCCTAAGGCTTCGTTTCTCTTCTTCTTCAGCAAAAAAAAAACCATGAGAACTAAGTCCCAATCCACCACTATAAATACACACGCACAACTGTTTTCACGACGTTACGACTGCACTGCGACGTGTCTGCCACCCAAACTTAGTTTTGCCAAATCATCATCATCATCATCATTTCAGCCGTAAGACATCCACTGCTGGACTTGAATTTGGGGGGCTTTGCCATAATCGCCACGCTTGGCAGGCGGGTTGGCGATCGCAGTATGGTGGTAAAATGCATAGAGAACGCTGCTGCCCATTCTCTAGTAAGTCCCTTAGTCACCTTTTACGACACCCATAGGAAGAAATGGGGTGGTGTTATTCTGTACGTCCGGCACCACACGGTACCTGCCAAATAGCTGATCTTAATCCAGTTCTTAATTCATCTTCTCACCTATTTCCAAAGTGACCTTGACAGCCGTAGGTACGTTTATGACTTCTAAATAGTGATGGGCAGTGGATAAATACTCGGAGGATAAATACTTGAGTTTTTATCCAAAACGGATAAATACTCGTTTTTACTCATTTTTATCGGATAAATACTCAAAATGATGGATAAATATCTTTTTTGCGCATCGGATGATTATTTTAAAATGTTAATGACTTTATTGTTATTTAGGCTTTTCAAAATACTACGTTTTTACATTATTTAGTTCTAATGTCAATTGCCAGGGCTGTAATTGTGTCAGAAGCCCAAACGTCTTTAATAGAGCATGCTCTTTAGATACAAATTTAGAATCTTTCTTTGTTGAGAGTGTAGAGAATAGCCACATAATTGATTATCTCTGTGCAGAGCTTCTAAAAGTCAAGAAAAATGCGGCGAAGACAAGTTTGTTGTTGTTGTTTGCCAACGCTATAAACATGCAAAGGGCTTTTCAATTAGTTAAAGGTGTTGAGCCTTTAAACTGCGCAGCACACACTAGTAATTTGCTGGCTCATGGTGCACTGAAATGCGGTAGTTTCAAAAATTTATAAACTATGCAGATATGATAAAATCTTTAATAAAAAACAATTGGTTGTCTGTAAAGTCGGTATACGGACGATAATTTTACGTGATAATGTCTAAGTCTCTTTTACTTGGACGTATTGGCCGATGGAGTGGAAGAGAGATAGATTTTACAAGTCGAACGCTAAGGCCGATCGTGCCTCTCTATCGCTTGTTTCGCGCTCTCGCTTACACGCTCGGTTCAGGCGGAACGTGACAATGTGTCATGCTTTTCCGTCCGTGCAGATAGTGTTCATGGATTTATAAGACAGTCAAAAAATCACAAGAACTAAACCCAAAAACCACGATCGAAGCTACAACAAGTTGTAAAACAAAAAGTAACGGGAGAAAAGTTAAACCTGCCATGCTACACAAGATAGGGCAGCTATCTACGATCACTTGATCACACACACACACGAGTATGAAAAATAGAAAAGCCGCTCTCTCAGCGTACGCAAAAGAAAAATATATCGTCAAGTCAAATGCTACAAGCAGCTTTGCTTGATCATAACTTTTGGGATTAGGTATATCAATGCATATCTGTTATTGAACCCATAAAAGAACCTGTCTTTCAACAAGAGTCCAACAAATGCAATGCCCTTCTAGTGTTTATAATATTTAAGGATATGAAATCAACACAAAATGGGTTATATTTACAGACAGATACTGATAATGAGTCATTGGATTTGAGAAAATCTAAAAGCAGGTTTCAGTAAATATTACCACTGTGTAGATTGCCTGGAAGATACGGTGGAGCATAGAGTGGAGGTTTGCCCTGCTTGGGCGGAGCAACGCCGTATCTGGCACGTCCGGCCCTGGTGCAGGCCATGGTATGGAGCGAGAGGGCATAAGAAGCTGTCACCTATTTCTGCGAAGAAGTAAGGCTCACGAAGGAGGAGGTGGAGTGTGTTAGGGAGAGGCAATCTGTGCGCCCTCATGTCCCTAGCCACCGTAGGAGGAGACGCCCCGGGCGTCGGGAGTTCATTGTGAACTCTCGGCCAACGTGGGCACGGGTTTGCGGGCGGCAAGCCACCCATTGCTCGCCACGGTAAAGAACAGGCCCGTGTCAACGGCGCATTGTGTTCCACGCACGCCTCTAAGAGATGTCATTACATATTGAAGGGGTCCGCGGTGGCAGTCTCTGCGCCCTCACGTCCCTAGCCGCCGCAGGAGGAGACGCCCCGGGCGTCGGGAGTCAATAGCGGACTCCCGGCCACCGTAGGCGCGAGCTTGCGTGTGGCGAGCAATGGGTAGCTCGCCGCCCGGTAAGGACCAAGCTCGGGTCGACGGCGCGCAGTGTTCCACGCGCGCCTCAAAGAGATGTCAGCAGCAGTGTAGGGGTCTACTAGGACCGATGCCTGCCGGGGTCGCGTGATTGTTCGAAAGAGATACCGTGACCCTGGCACATGGGCAACTGATGGAACATGGGTGGGTTTTAGTCAGCAAAAGTCTGACACGCCCTCCCGCTCCGCCCAGAGCGGGAGAAGTCATTTGATGATTTCCCGTCCTGAAAAAAAAAATTTAAAAAAAAGGGGTCCGCGAGGACCGATGCCTGCCAGGGTTGCGGATCTGTTTAAAAGAGGTACCCTGGCACAGGCAACTAAAGGAACAGAGGTGGGTTTTAGTCAGTAAAAGTCTAACATGCCTTTCATATTGGCGATAGCAGTGGTGGTCCGGTGGTATCAGCCCCGACTTACAACTTGTAGGTCGTGGGTTCGCACTCAGGCAGGCGCTTTACTTGTGGTAAATAATTACATCACCACTGGTCTCAAAACTGCACATTGCTCGCTGAATCCACATCCTACAATGTCGACAACCTCGCGAGCCAAGTCAAGATATTTGATTTGTTAATCTTTCTCGACTTTCACGAGGTAGTTTTTTCATTATTACAATGATTTAAGCGTTACTTAAATTGTTTCTGCCTACCCCCATGGGAGAAAAGCATGAGTTCATGTATGTATGTGAAAAACCAATTAACAAATGTATAATTTTATCTAACTTTGACAGTGATTGACTAACTGTATTCATAATTGAATGAAATTATTGTCAATATCAGCGTTTTGTAATTGTTAAAATGATTAATAAGGTACGATACCAATCTGCATAGTCTATTTTTCATTAATTTTAATCCCTTTGTTAGTAAAATGACGAAACTTACGTTACAAAAACATAAAATAGTATTTATCCGCTGTTTTGAATAAATACTCAGTAAAAACGGATATTTATCGAGTATTTATCCATTTTGAGTATTTATCTGGATAAAATCCCAACACTACTTCTAAAACAATCCGTGGCGCCCGGGGCACTGACAACCATGGACTTGTCATTGTTTTGTAGAGATGGGAATATAATTATCGACAAGAATTGCTAACAATTATTTAATTCCGAGCAGGCACCCATCTGCAGGTCAAAATTAGTCCATTTTCCCTTTGTTATAATTGGTTAACGATGTTCATATTTTACTGACCACAAATTGTTTTCTATAATAATATTTATAAAAATTTCAACGGGTGAAAACAAACAGTGATAACTTTCGCGTCACTTCACTGGCTGACTACATGAAGTCCTTGGCGTTCTGGGGACATTAAAAAAAATTAAACCGCCGAAAAACTGAAAAGCATAAAATAATAAACCTTAAAATTTTGAGTCGGCGCTGAAAAATCAATGAACAAAGATCACTCAAAGCGTCGACTCATAATTTTAAGCATTATTATTTTATGCTTTTCAGTTTTTTCGGCGGTTTAATTTTTTGTTAAAAAGTTTTTCAGCGCCGACTCAAAATTTTAAGGTTTATTATTTTATGCTTTTCAGTTTTTCGGCGGTTTAATTTTTTGTTAAAAAGTTTTTATTTTATGATTTTTTGTGGCTTTAATGTACTAATAATACTAGCAAGGTATACCCTATCCAACAATAAAAGAATTATCAAAATCGGACTACTCTGTACAAAGTTATGCGTGTTTATACGTTACAATCAGTGAGTGAACAATCAATCATCCCCTGTTTTCCAACCCTTAGGGTTCGATTTTGTTTTCCAAATTTATATGGGACCACCTTGGGAGTATACCCTTTCCAATAGAAGAAGAATTGTCACAATCGGACCACTATGTAAAAAGTTGTGAGTGTCAGTGAGTAAACAATCAATCATCCCCTGTTTTCCAACCCTTAGGGTTCGATTTTGTTTTCCAAATTTATATGAGACCACCTTGGGAGTATACCCTTTCCAATAAAAGAAGAATTGTCACAATCGGACCACTATGTAACAAGTTATGCGTGCTTATACGTTACAATCAGTGAGTGAACAATCAATCATCCCCTGTTTTCCAACCCTTAGGGTTCGATTTTGTTTTCCAAATTTATATGGGACCACCTTGGGAGTATACCCTTTCCTATAGAAGAAGAATTGTCACAATCGGACCACTATGTAAAAAGTTATGCGTGATCATACATAAAAAAAAAAAAAAAAAAAAAAAAAATATACGCGTCGAATTGAGAACCTCCTCCGTTTTTTTTCGTCGGTTGAAAATGTTCGGAGTTTTTGTTTTTGCCAATTTTAAAACAAGCTTCTTTTATGTGCAAAAATAAAAAAAACAGGGTATTAGACTGCTATCCACACTATCCACACTCCAGACTAATATTATAAATGCAAAAGTAACTCTCTGCCGTGATATATTTATAATGCCGTTATCTACCAAAACCGTTGTTTTATAATAACATACAAAAACCGCGTTAAAAATTTAAACCAATGTCACTTTTCAATGACAACACCTATTTTTATTTTTCCAATACTATTCAAGGTTTTGAAAATTCGGAAACACAGATCGATAGATATTTTTTTCTAATTATAAGTTAATTTTTCGCATTAAAAGTTAAAAATCGACCACATGTCGGATAACGGCATTTTAGTTATGCTACGGCAGGTCGCTCTGTCTGTCTGTCTCGCTTTCCTACTAAAACTACTGAACCGATTTAAATGAAATTTGGTACACAGATATTTTAGAGCCTGAGAAAGGACATAGGCTACTTTTTATTCCGTGACTTTGTCTGCGTCCGCGATAACCGACATTTACGCAGACGAAGTCTCGGGCAGAAGCTAGTATCTATACTATATTCATTTACTATATAATACTACTAGCTTCTGCCCGCGACTTCGTCCGCGTTAAATTTCTTGTTCTTCTTCCCCGACCCTTCCCGTCGCGTCGAATCGCCTACCCATGCGATTTTCCCCGTTTTTGCAACATTTTTCTTTACTGCTCCGCTCCTCTTAGTTGTAGCGTGAGGTTATATAGCCAATAGCCTTCCTCGATAAATAGGCTACCCAACGCAAATACTTACAAGAATTTTTCAATTCGGACCAGTAGTTCCTGAGATTAGAGCGTTCAATCAAACAAACAAACTCTTTATAATATTAGTATAGATAAAGCTAGATAAGCAAAGCAGCTAAGCAGTAAATTTATTTTTATGACATAGTTAAAATGAAAAGCTTCTAATGAAGTCGTGGGGCTGGTGGCACGTAAATATGGAACTTCTATTGAAGTCCGTGGCGGTGAAAAGGTTAAGTTCTGAGTTGAGCTGCATGATTCTCAGGTCCTCTCAATCTGTGTGGTTCTTTCCTTAAAATACCACTTCAGACACCAATCCACATGGTCTTCACATGATCTGACCAAGATTATGTCTGGACTTTTAAAGAGACTGTGATCTCTGAGTTTATTTCGGCCTTTCTTCTCAGAGTAGTCAGATATGAAACGCCGACCTCATTTAGTTTTTAAAAATATGATTGACGTGTAAAAGTGTTTGTACAAACCTATTTGAAAAAATAAAGTCATTTATCATTATAATTTTTATCAATAAAGATTGGCTTTTTTGAGGATGTTACGGAAAATGCCATTGGTTACTCCAAGGTTGCAAATATGCGTTATGGCCGGAACAAATTTGCGACTGTGGTTGATTTTAACATTTTGGGAGAGATATCATGCCAACCAGAGGCACTATCTACTCGGATGTCTTTAATTATAGTCTCGACCTGTTCCTCGACTGTCTCCAGTAGGACAAATGAGTTATCCATCGACACAGAGCGAGGCAGAGTAAATTTGGAATATTATTGGCCAGGATTCTGCCAATATCAGCAAAGAACCCTTTCACGGTGTCAACCGTAATGATTGGATCATTGTCGATTTTAAGAAGATCATACATCAGTGGCGAAAGCACCATATAACACGATTCCTACCGGCTTGCCTTCGGGGATTCGCATTGGTAACTCTATCACTATTAAAAATACAATAGTATGTAAATAGTGGCTACTATTGTCAATAAATATAGTTACACTACGGGTATTTAATTCACCATAACATTCAAACAACAAAAAAGGTTATTTATAGCTTTGTATTACAACAAAAGAGAAATGTTCTAAATTAACCCGGCGCCAAAACGTCATAATCGGGAACTAAAAATTCATACAACAGCGATCCCGTAATGATGTCACTTTAGGTCACGTGGCACCGCTTGATATGTACGAGAGCAAGCCGCTGTACAACGGGTTATGACAGAGACAGGTATAGAAAAATGCGTCAGCGAGAACGAGATAGAGGAATATTGCATATTTTATTCGGTTTTCAGCTGTTCAATTTAATTGTATTTAATTCATTATTATATTCCTATATTAATTTTAGAATGATAGTAAGTATTCTTTATTGATGAGTCAGTAAGTTAAAGCTGACTTCACATCGGCTTCTCTTTTCGAAAAAATTACACCTCGCCACTGTCATACATACATACATAAACTTACGCCATTTTCCCACGGGTTGGCAGAAACTACGAAACACCACCTGCTACGATCCTGACATACTCCTCTTGCCTCGTTTAGGTTCACACACTTGGTCATACACAAAAGGCGGTGGTGAGTACTACGCACCTGACCTTACTGAAGAACATCACCAATAAGTTCACTATATGTCCTCCTAGGGCGTCCCCTCCCGGTGTTTCCACTCACATCTGCCTTGTAAATGCCTTTTGTAAGCCGTCCTTCATTTTTCCTCTCTCCTATTCTTTTGCTATGTCCTACAGGGTCCATAAGGCAGCATCCAAGTTACCACCTAAGTACACATTAGATATTGAGTATTGAATATCCTCTCAACATAACCGAACCATCTAAGCATACTTATTTCAATTTTTGTCACTACATCTTCTTTTAAACCACACCGTTGTCTTTCACATCATTCCTCAGCCTATCAATTATAGTCACACCAAATATGCTTCGCAAAGAACGTATTTCCACAGCGTTAATTCTGCTTTCATGCTACTTTTGCCACACCTAACATTATTATCTTTCACATTGTTTGCTCTCCTCCTTATTAATCTATCAATTATGTCTACAGGCAAGATAGATATCTTTTGGCGACTGAAGATTTTAAAATAAAAAAAAATATAATAAAACAATTCTTTGTTTAAATAAAAGTGACAGCGTTGTTACATTCAACATAGAATGTCTTAAAAGGTCTTAAACATAGATTTCCTGGCACCCAAACCAGGTTTATTCCTGTGAATCGGTAGTCAGTGTTACTCTATTTAATAATTATTTCACTGACTTTACCGTCAATGTATAACCAAATAAAATACATTTTAAAATTAAATAAGTATTATAATATTTTTGAATTTTCCCGTGGCACAGTAAATATTGAAAAAATAAACATCTTTTTAATTACAGTTGTGATGGGCTGCTTTAAGTACTGAACATTTTTCTGGCTATTGACGTAATGATTCCTATTATGGAACAATAACACTGTTAATCCAACCAAGGTATTCGTAGACATTGCTGTAAATTCCAGGAACACCCTTTTCACCACATGGTGTGGGTCCAAAGCTGACGATGCCAATGAGTTGATATTTGTCTTGATTCTCGTACACTAAGGGACCTCCGGAGTCGCCCTTGCAAGTATCTTGGTGTTCTATGCCACCGGCGCAGAGTTGACTTCTCCATAAAGTGTTCATGCGACCAGTTCTGTTGTAAATTGGTTGGCATTTCTGTGAAATGTTAATGTTTTGTGTTAGTTTCGACATTCATTTTAATCACTTGTATCATGATCAGTGATCGGATATTCGGATGCATATTTACCTAATGTTACTATTTAGCTGTGGAAGCACGCAAGCGGATTCGTATTTTTTATTAAAGCCGGGTTTCTTGGATCACTTTTATTTAAAATTAATGTTTAACCCCAGATACAAATACATATGTGTGTAGGGTGGTAAGTGTTAAAACAACACACAAAACACGGTAAAAACGCGCATTCCATATTAGCCAACATTTCAACTTTAGGTGAATATGCATCTGAATATTCGTATTTTTATTAAAGTCGGGTTTATTGGATCATATTTATTTAAAATTGATGTTTAACCCTAGATGAAAATACATATGTGTGTAGGGTGGTATGTGTTAGCTAAAACAACACACAAAACACGGTAAAAACACGCATTCCATATTAGCCAACATTTCAACTTTAGGGGAATATGCATCTGAATATTCGTATTTTTATTAAAGTCGGGTTTTTTGGATCAAATTTATTTAAAATTGATGTTTAACCCCAGATGAAAATATATATGTGTGTAGGGTGGTAAATGTTAAAACAACACACAAAACACGGTAAAAACGCGCATTCCATATTAGCCAACATTTCAACTTTAGGTGAATATGCATCTGAATATTCGTATTTTTATTAAAGTCGGGTTTTTTGGATCAAATTTATTTAAAATTGATGTTTAACCCTAGATGAAAATACATATGTGTGTAGGGTGGTATGTGTTAGTTAAAACAACACACAAAACACGGTAAAAACACGCATTCCATATTAGCCAACATTTCAACTTTAGGTGAATATGCATCTGAATATTCGTATTTTTATTAAAGTCGGGTTTTTTGGATCAAATTTATTTAAAATTGATGTTTAACCCCAGATGAAAATATATATGTGTGTAGGGTGGTAAATGTTAAAACAACACACAAAACATGGTAAAAACGCGCATTCCATATTAGCCAACATTTCAACTTTAGGTGAATATGCATCTGAATATTCGTATTTTTATTAAAGTCGGGTTTATTGGATCAAATTTATTTAAAATTGATGTTTAACCCTAGATGAAAATAAATATGTGTGTAGGGTGGTAACTGTTAAAACAACACACAAAACATGGTAAAAACACGCATTCCATATTAGCCAACATTTCAACTTTAGGTGAATATGCATCTGAATATCCGATCTCTAATACCGACCTACTCCATGTATGAGGTGTAATAATTGTAAGACTCTGTAAGTACATCTGTGACCAGAAGACCAACTCTCGCAATTAAAAAGTTTCAAAATCTAGCCGCAGTCTCATCTCGGCGACAATCAAATGTCAAAAATTTATGGAAACTCGAGATATTTTTGAACGATGGAGACTAAGATCAGACTGTAAACGCGCCGTAAGAACGCCAGCCCTTCACCACTTCCTAGTGCTTTAGCTGGGAAGAAGAAGTGGCGGAACTAACTCCCCAGCAGCACAGCTGTCTGTTAAATTAGAAGAACTTGATTCTATACAATAACATGTTAATAATAAAGATTATGAAAACAAAACATACATTAAATTACTTGCCATATTATGTCAGCTAGCACACGCCAATATACAGAAAGAAAGAAAGAAAGAAAAAGAAAAATATTTTATTTGGAACACGCACAGGACATAAAAACAATGAGAAGAACATAGAAACATTTACCTTTAAGCTACAAATAAAATAAAAAAATACAGAACGATATAAAAATAAAAGAGTTAGACCTGTGTGAGGCCAAAAGAGCTTCTATCTCAGCAACACCAACCCAACAAAACACTAACAATACCTCCTCTCCTCCTCTCCTACCTCTCCTATACCAACAAAACATTGAAAACTAAACTCAAGCTCAAGTAATAAAATCGTAAATAGAACTTAAAACTTAAATAAGAGCCTCCAGGCATAAAGTGGTGCCCGCTTACATACACAACGCAACGATGCAAAATATTACATATACATGCATTGATGCATTGGACCTCCGGAGTAAAATAAAATAACAATTAATACAAATAACAATAACAAAAACTATGGTCAGCAAGACGACCAGTCGACTGTTCTCCGTAGTTCGTGAGAGTCGACCTAGTAATCTGTGAGAAATTGGTATTCAAACTTGAAAAATCTCGTTGGATGAATATGCAACTTTCATTCAAATCTTGTCGGATTTTTGCTGAAAAAAAAAATCCTCCACCAACCAAACTCCATTAAACAAACTCTATCTTTATGATATTCTACCGGATGACATTTTTTACCGTCTCGACCTTCATACAGTGTGTTGTGTAACTGGAATAGAAGGCAGGAAGGCGTTCAGATTCATCGCAGGTGACTAAAAGAGCGCGGGACGCGGGCTGACGGGGATGCGAGTGCGGCTCGTGCGCCAACGAAAGATCAATTTGGCCGCCTATCGGCCGGCTTCAAAGGGTATAATAGGACCGCGCTACAAAATAATTGATATATGCCGCGCATTGAGTAGGGTGCCTATGATTTGAGTTTCGATAGATTTTAATTGATTTTTTATTTTATTTTTTCCTCATTTCTGTTTTTGTTGTTCTAGTATGAAAATGTTACTTTAAATGTGTAGTATTTATTGCTAGATCAATTTTATTAAATGTTATTCAAAAATAAAAATAATTAAAATTTCTATGCCCAAAGGCTTCTACTCCGTTCACCTATTACACCCATTTTTTTTTCAAGACGTTAAAAAAGTCACCCGGTATATTTACGTATTTTGCCCCATTATGTGTTTTGTGTGTACGGTCACCAAAAGAGATAAGGTATCAGTGTTGTCGAATATAGTTGAAGTTTTGTAAGAGACTGATAGATTTGTTCGAATAGAATTACTAAAAAACTTTTTAACAAAAAATAAACCGCCGAAAAACTGAAAAGCATAAAATAATAAACCTTAAAATTATGAGTCGGCGCTTTGAGTGATCCTTGCTCATTGATTTTTCAGCGCCGACTCAAAATTTTAAGGTTTATTATTTTATGCTTTTCAGTTTTTCGGCGGTTTAATTTTTTGTTAAAAAGTTTTTTTTTTTTTTTTTGTGGCTTTAATGTACTAATAATACTTGGCAAGGTATACCCTATCCAACACAAAAAGAATTATCAAAATCGGACTACTCTGTATAAAGTTATACGTGTTTATACATTACAATCAGTGAGTGAACAATCAATCATCCCCTGTTTTCCGACCCTTAGGGTTCGATTTTGTTTTCCAAATTTATATGGGACCACCTTGGGAGTATACCCTTTCCAATAGAAGAAGAATTGTCACAATCGGACCACTATGTAAAAAGTTATGCGTGGTCATACATAAAAAAAAAGAAAAGAAATATACGCGTCGAATTGAGAACCTCCTCCGTTTTTTTTCGTCGGTTGAAAAACAAACAGTTCCTTTTTCAAAGAAAATTCCATTCGAAAACATTTATCGGTTTCTTAACAAACTTCTACTTTATGTGGCGAACCTAGTTACATTTCTCGTTTACGAGATTTATCTATACTAATATTATAAAGAGGAAACCTTTGTATTTTTGTATGTTTGTATTGAATAGGCTCAAAAACTACTGGACCGATTTCAAAATTTCTTTTACCATTACTTAGAGGGATTCTTCCGAATCCTTATAGGCTATATTTTATCCCGGAAAATAGATAGGATTTTTCGTGGTAGTGAAAATTGTGGAGTAAGGCGTCGAAAAAACTGCCGTACGTTAACGATTCTCGCGAACGCTGCCTAAATGGTTAGAGATGTATGGTTGACTTCTATAGAAAAGTTGTAGAACTCAATAATGCCTACAAAAAAGTCCGCAATAGTATAAACCAAACATTTATATTTTAGCCATTATAACCACTTTTCCATAGAATAAAAGTAATTAAAATTATTAGCCTATTTTTATTGATCATATTATCGTCAAATACTAATCCTTATCCAAATAAACTATTTATTGAGCAAGATTGTTTCAATAGCTATAAATTACTTTTTATTTTATTCCAATCGGACAATCCATTCAAAAGATATTACGAATTTAAAATTGTAATTGGTATTAAAATGAATGATGGTGTCGCACGACTCGCACGGCGAAACCGCAGGGGAGGGGGGGTGCACATTTATGAAGCAGGTTGCCGCGCGGCTCACTCGCGCGGTCGGCTCAGAGAGTTTAAAAAATAAATGTCCACCCGTGCGAAGCCGGGGCGGGTCGCTAGTATACTAATATAAATAAATCTTTACATAGTATAAAACAAAGTCGATTCCCTGCGGGTTTCATCAATAGACAGAGTGATTTAAGTGGAAGGCTTATATGTATAATACGCTAGCGAAGCCGCTGGCATAAGCTAAGTAAATATATAAATAACCTCCTCCTTCATTATAATCAATTAAAATGTATAGTAGGAGTGACTTTTGATTAGTTGTGGAAATAAACTAGAGGTAGTTACTTCCAACGAAAGAAAGAAACGATTGATGGACCGTGTGAATTATGATATGGATAGAAAGAGGGTGACTGCTGAGACGGCGACTAATGGAGAGGTATGGAAGAAAAAGACGAAGAAGATGGGCAGGAGAGTGATGGTGTGTGGAGTGTGTTACTTACTTCCAAGCTAACGAGGGGCACGTTAACATATAGCTTCACGTCACTCTGTGTTCTTGTTTCGGTCGCACCCCAACCGACGGCAAACATCGAGAAGGAAGGGGGTGTATTCTCTGGTCGAGTCAAGTCTTTGGTGGGTAGACAGATGGGGCGGATGAAATCTAGAAAGTTTACAATACAATAGGGATTTAAAACGGCGAAGTACGATTTGGAAGTTAATATTCTACATCGAACCGAACAACGACTGACAATTCACTGATATGAACTACTGAAAATTCATCGATGGTTCTGTGTGGTGCCGGACATAAAGAATAACACAACTCTATTTCTGCCCGTGAGGCCGTAAGAGCCGACTAAGGAACTTACTAGAGAACGGGCAGCAGCGTTTTCTATGCATTTTACCACCATACTGCGATCGCCAACCCGCCTGCTAAACGTGGCGATTATGGGAAACCCCCCTTTGAAGAAGCCTATATTCAGCAGTAGATGTCTTATGATTGAAATGATGGACGATCGCTAGGTCATTAGACATGGGCCTCTCCCAAGCTTCACAACAACACCCTTTTTTTCAAAGCGGAAGGGCGTGATTGTCTTTTACTGACTAAAACCCACCCGTGTTCCTTGAGTTGCCTGTGCCAGGGACACGGTAAGTCTTTCGAACAAACCCGCGACCCTGACAGGCACAACAACACCCTGTCTTCCGCTCTCCGCATCCAGTCTGCTCTAGCCACTTTCCTAAGGTCGTTGGTCTACCTAGCTGGAGAGCGTCCCACGCTACGCTTACCGATACATGGTCTCCAATTCAGAGGGGTAATTGCGTAACTTGCTATCAATAGTAATCGGTTTCATTTTGATAGTTAAACAAAATTCATTGCGTTATTTACGTTGCTGAACCGACAATTTATTCGAACAAATGACGCAATAGATTAGAAATAATCATCAAACCGATTCAGATTTTGATAGATAGTGCGTTTCGCAATTAGGGTGCAGGACTCGTCTGCTCCACCGACCATCGGTCTTTCGACAAACATGTCCAACCCAATGCTACTCCAGTTTGGTTACTGTGCAAGGTATGTCAATAATTCCTAGCTAGCGAATTCAAACATTTAAATCGACGTCACATGAACCGACCGATTGACCGTATTCCGGTTGCACACATCATATGGGGTCAGCCCGAACGTATTAACCCTGGGTAGAATATCGTGTTACACGGTGTCACGGTGGAGTTGTGAAGGTCGGATAGGCAGTCTACATTTCAGCCGAAAGACGTCCACTGCTGGACATAAGCTTCTTCCAATTTGAGGGGGTGGACAGAATTCCACACTTGGCCGGCGGGTTGGCGACCGCAGTATAGTGTTAAAGAACGCTGCTGCCCGTGCTCTAGGAGCCTCTTACGACACCCACGGGAAGAAATGGAGTGGTGCTATTCTTTACGTCCGGAATCACACAGAACACAGTCACTGATAGAGAGTCGCTACATGTAAATTAAAAAAAAAAAACTAAAGAACACCCTTCCATAGAAATCCAAACTAAAAAGTAGAAAATAATGGGAAAAAAGCGCGGGGTGCTTTTTATGGATTTTTTTTATTGATATCAGGCACCCCACGTTTTTTTTCCATTATTTTCTATTTTTTTCTATTCCATTATTTTTTTAGGGTGTTTTGAGACGTATGTCAGCGTAGTTTTCGAAGACAGTTTTTTGCTGTCCCTGTAACCCTGGATAGTGGCATAAATTTATGAAATTATTGCATTGTCATCGGTCTTTGACAGGTGTGCAAAAGTTTGAATAAAATCTGGTCGTTTAAAGTGGGTCAAAATCGCGCTATAAGGAGTCGGTTACAAACAAACATACACACAAACATACAAATGAAGCTAATATAAAGCGTGTAAAAAATACTGGAATTCAGCCGCATTTAGAGGATAACCCCAACACGGCTGTGAAAAAGCTAGCAATGGCGAAGGCACCATATAACACGATTCCTACCGGCTTGCCTTCGGGGATTCGCATTGGTAACTCTATCACTATTAAAAATACAATAGTATGTAAATAGTGGCTACTATTGTCAATAAATATAGTTACACTACGGGTATTTAATTCACCATAACATTCAAACAACAAAAAAGGTTATTTATACCTTTGTATTACAACAAAAGAGAAATGTTCTAAATTAACCCGGCGCCAAAACGTCATAATCGGGAACTAAAAATTCATACAACAGCGATCCCGTAATGATGTCACTTTAGGTCACGTGGCACCGCTTGATATGTACGAGAGCAAGCCGCTGTACAACGGGTTATGACAGAGACAGGTGTAGAAAAATGCGTCAGCGAGAACGAGATAGAGGAATATTGCATATTTTTAATTCATTACATTCCTATATTAATTTTAGAATGATAGTAAGTATTCTTTATTGATAAGTCAGTAAGTTAAGGCCGACTTCGCTTCGGCTTCTCTTTTAGAAAAATTTACGCCTCGCCGCTGAAAGCTAGGCAGATCTTGATAACAATTCCTACTAACCTGTGTACGGAGCTGCTTCTTTCAACCTGATTAAACCAATGTCGTCCTTCTTTGATTTTGCAGGATTGTAATCCGGGTGAGGTATGGTCCTCTCAATCGCGATTCTGGTTACTCCATCAGTGCAGTCCTCACCACCTCCTGATGTCAATACGCAATCCATGCCTTCGTTTGTAATATTGTATTCTCCCAGGCGAACTGTCTTCCTGAGAAATAAGTGTAAAAGTTTATGTTTATCTGCTTTTAACAATCTTAAATGCAGACTGTGTACACCTCTTTTATACATTCAATGCAGACTATGTACAGCCTGCTGTATGAATTGTAGCTCAAAGATGAATGATACTGAACTCACATGCGTTGAGACTTATCGTCAGTTATTAAAAAACTGCATAGGTACCTACGAAAAATTTCCACACTAGGGGTCTGTAATCCTGCCAGCGTATTTGTAGCGTATTTGTTCGAAAGAGTGACCGTGGCTCAGGCACAAGCAACTGAAGGAACACGAGTGGGTTTCATACTCAGTAAAAGTCTGACACGCCCTCCCACTCTGCCCAGAGTGGGAAAAGTCATTTGATGATTTTACAGAAAAAAAAAGAGTCTAACAATGCAGGGACAATGTCTGGAAGAGCCAAAACCAAAACAATGGATTAGCAATATTCTCCAAAATGCTTTAGATTTTGATTGATAGTGTGTAATTATTAGAGATCGGATAATCGGGTGCTAATGGGGAGATTCGTCTCAACTGCCCCAGCGCCACCGCAAGCGGCCCGCTCGAGTGCTAAACACAACATTTTGACTGCGTTGTTTCGGCATCAAAACATAAATAAAAAAATATCAACCATATACATTCTGAAGCGTCTTTACCTCAGCTTTCGAATGGTATTATTTATTTTCATGATTTTTCTTTATATAACCTCGAAAAATGTAAATTAAAATTGAAAACGTGTTTTCGACATGATCTTCAATTTTCTAATTTTTTTGGACCACACAGATCGAAAGATCAGGTGTTTTTACTTCGAGATAGATTATAAAAAAATAGGTGTTTTTCGTTTTCTGTGAATAATTAAATGCGAAGCAAAACGATATTCGCACGCCGCGCGCGCCAGCCGGGAGTACCGACGCCGCCGCGCCGCCGCACGCGTCGGCTGTCGGTCTTTCTGACTTCCTGAATAACAACAATAATTAGAAAATTTGACGGGCTGTAAATAAAATTAGTTTTTTAGTAAGATTGTGACTTGATCGAAAGATTTTTCGTTACGTTTTTCGCGTTCTTTCGTAATTGTAAGTGATTCAATTTTACATTAGATACAAATCATTGCACCTTTCGGTATTATCGAAAAAGCATCTTGCAGGAATTGTGGACATTTGACAAGACCTTTGTTTACAAAGTGATTATCTTTCATCAAAGGGTTACAGATGGGCGTCGGGAGTCCATAGCGGACTCCCGGCCACCGTAGGCGCGTGCTTGCGGGTGGCAAGCAATGGGTAGCTCGCCGCCCGGTAAAGACCAAGCTCGGGTCGACGGCGCGTAGTGTTCCACGCGCGCCTCAAAGAGATGTCAGATAAACTGAAGGGGTCTGCTAGGACCGATGCCTGCCGGGGTCGCGTGATTGTTCGAAAGAGATACCGTGACCCTGGCACATGGGCAACTGAAGGAACACGGGTGGGTTTTAGTCAGTAAAAGTCTGACATGCCCGCCCGCTCCGCCCAGAGCGGGAGAAGTCATTTGATGATCTCCCATCCAAAAAAAAAAAGGGTTACAGCATCGTGATTGAATCGAATTAATGTTTTAGCTCGCTGCTGTAATGACCACACAACACAAAAAAAACTTAAAATGATTCAGATTGTTGGTAATGTTATGAATATTATTACCTGCAGGACTTTTTTTTTTTTTTCAGGATGGGAAATCATCAAATGACTTCTCCCGCTCTGGGCGGAGCGGGAGGACGTGTCAGACTTTTACTGACTAAAACCCACCCGTGTTCCATCAGTTGCCCATGTGCCAGGGTCACGGTATCTCTTTCGAACAATCACGCGACCCCGGCAGGTACCTGCAGGACTTGAAGAAACAACTTAATTAATGATAAATCTGTCTGTATTGTATATCTGAATTTTAAAGTCAAAAGTTCGTTTTGTGGCATGAACAGTTCAGACAGTAATGGTAACTAATGATATCATCGAGCGAATTTTATCTGAAAAGTACAAACACAAAGTTGGGTTATGCACATTGTTTACAATTTGACCATTCGTTTTGCAGAAGACAGAAAGACCGACAGCCGACGCGTGCGGCGGCGTCGCGCGTCGTCGGTACTCCCGGCTGCCGCGCGCGGCGTGTGAATATCGTTTCGCTTCGCATTTAATTATTCGCAAAAAACGAAAAACACCTATTTTTTATAATCTATATCGAAGTAAAAACATCTGATCTTTCGATCTGTGTGGTCCAAAAAAATTTGAAAATTGTAGATCATGCCGAAAACACGTTTTCAATTTTAATTTACATTTTTCGAGGTTATGTAAAGAAAAATCATGAAAATAAATAATACCATTCGAAAGCTGAGGTAAAGGCGCTTCAGAATGTATATGGTTGATATTTTTTTATTTATGTTTTCATGCCGAAACAACGCAGTCAAAATGTTGTGTTTAGCACTTGAGCGGGCCGCTTGCGGTGGCGCTGGGGCAGTTGAGACGAATCTCCCCTAATGTACCTAAACTTCACTTTTATTCCGACGAAATAATAACACGGACATGCCTTTCAGAATCCTGGATCCTGAAATCGTTTGAAATTCCTGAGATACCTAAAAATGTTACCAGCATACAAAATGTATTTAGAACTCGTTGTGAAAATGCTTACATACTAACTCATAATTTCTAGATCCTTATTAAACTCTCACTGTATTTTTTTTTAGATTTAAAAGTCGATTGTAATGCAACTTTTAATTTGCAAGGAAAGTTTTACGAGAACTGGTTTACTTTTATTTATATTCCATTTTTTGTGAATAAAATAAAGATACTTAATCAAAATAACTACAGCAATAATTTTATACAGTTTCTTACAGTTGTTTTTATAAATTGTTCAATCCCGGGAACCCGGGATTACTTATTTATTCAGAAAGGAATGTCCATATTATTCCTTCAAGGGAAGAGTTTTAGGTAGATAAGCGCCTGAATATCCTTTCACTGGTAATTATGCAATTAGTGTGTGTTATGTAGGTACCGAGCGAAAATACATTTTGTCGTCAAAATAAATAAATATTTATCTTACGGCGTCACTTGATCCAGTTTCGGTCCAGCGATGCAATGGCCAGCAGTCAGGACATATTTAGCGCTAATTAGAGCGCCGCCACAATACAGTCCTATTGTCGAGTATTTCTTATTAATGTACTCTATTATCGCCGTCCATGGATGTTCATCTATTGAGGTCGCAGTACCACCTGGAGAATAAGGTTATGGGGTCATCATTATGATAATTTCAGCCCAAAAACGTCTATTTCTGGACATAGGCTTCCCCAATTTGGGGGGTTTCCAATAATCGCCACGCTTGGCAGACGGTTTAACGATAGCAGTACGGTGGTAAAATGCATAGAGAACGCTGCTCTCCATTCTCTTGTAAATAAATCCCTTAGTCGTCTTCTACGACACCCATGGGAAGAAATGGGTCTCGGTGGGCCGCGAAAAACACAATGTTCGATTTTCAACCCTCGGCGATAAGCAGAGTGTAGAAATTCCAGTGCCTAATTTTGTTACGTCCGTGGGTACGTGCTCTTAGTGAGAACGGGTATCTTTACATAGTATAAAAACTAAGTTGCTTCCCGCGTCTATACACTTAGATCTTTTAAACTACGCAACGGATTTTAATGCGATTTTCATCGATAGACAGTGATTCAACAGGAAGGTATATATGTATAATACCCATGCGAAGCCGCTGGCAAAAGCTATCGTTATAAAAAACTAAAAAACATGCTTCCATAGAAAACCAAACTAAAAAATAAAAAATAATTAACAAAAAACGTGGGGTGCTTGGTACCAATTAAAATACCTCAAAAAGCACCCAACGCTTAATGAGACGAATGTAAAAAAGTCAAATGTCTATTTGTCCAAAAAGCCTGCTCGAAATACGCCAAACAGAAAAGTAAACTTTCTCAAGGAGCAATTTCCATATTCAAAACACGGAATTGCCCTTTAATTTTGTTCAGGTTTTCAGAATCCTATGATCATCTTGGGCCGCTGCGGAGTGCATGCCATCAATTATTACAGCTTTAATTTGTTAAAACTTCCGTATATAACAATGGCATGCAGTATACTATCACGGAAAAACACGAAAATCCGCTACACAAAAAAAGCGCTTTTCCTTATGAAGAGGACGCGCGGGGGGGCTAAAACCCGACTATCATTGATATTTTAGGGTTAGTTATCAAGCCTTAAAAAGGCATGCATGACAGAATCGTGGAACGTCACCTGTCGCCAGCTCCCGGTCTATTACACAAAATATAATGACGTTTTTTATTTGTCTGTCTCTTTTTACTGTCGCTTTTTCTTTTCATAGACTTTCAAATCACAACGGTGCTGAAGAAGTTTTCACTTTAAAAAACATTTTAGTTCGGCTAGCTTCAAAAGAGTGTTATTTAGTTGTTTTTTTTTTTTGCTATCCTGGTAACCCTGTCAGGGATAATGACACAAATTTATTAAATTATTGTATTGTCATCGGTTCTCGTAAGTTTACAAAGTTTAAATGCAATTTGACCATTTGAAGTGGGTCCAAAATCTAGTCCAAAGAAATTGGTTACAAGCATACTTACAAACTTACAAACAAACATACAAGTGAAGCGTGTAAAAGCGAGTTAAAAATGGCACTAACCGTGTATTTTATTGCCTAACCCGGCCGACTCGCCACAGCATTCAGAGCTAGGATCCGGTGGGAAAGCAGTCATCTTCGTTTGACAATCACCAGACTCCTCTACCTCTGGTTGGTTACCGCAACAAACGGTAAAATTTTCAGGACTTTTGCATCTAAAAATGACAATAATATATCTGGGTTATTTGAAGTACTAAGCGAAACTCCACACACGAGGTCACAATCAAATTATTTTATGAAATACTAGCTTCTGCCTGCGACTTTGTCCGCGTTAAATTTCTTGTTCCCCCGACCCTTCCCGTCGCGTCGAATCGCCTACCCGTGCGATTTTCCCCGTTTTTGCAACATTTTTCATTACTGCTCCGCTCCTCTTAGTTTTGGCGTGATTTATATAGCCTATAGCCTTCCTCGATAAATAGGCTACCCAACACAAAAATAATTTTTCAATTCGGACCAGTAGTTCCTGAGATTAGCGCGTTCAATCAAACAAACAAACATACAAACAAACAAACTCTTCAGCTTTATAATATTAAGTATAGATTTTTTGGTGGCCGAGTTTGTAATGTCATTCGATAAAAACAGTTTCTTTTTTAATCATCATAGCCGTAAAGGTCAGTACCTAAACACAAAAATAAACTTGTTTGGTTTTTCTCAAACTTCAAGTACACCAACAATGATCGTTGGCCCGAATAAAAATCGTCAAACCTTTTTTTATCCAAACCTATATGAATAAAACATCTGCTGTTTCATAGAAAAGTGGAATAACCACGCGGTCTAAGTTTATTGAACATTTTATTTCAACCTCCGACGCACAGGACGGTTCTTATTTTGACCGTTATGTATGTCTGTGTGTCGGTCTGTGGCACCGTAGTACTTAAACGGGTGACCCGATTTGGTTGCGATTTTTTTAAATTTTAAAGTGGGCTTTATAGCACTGGATCTGAAGACATGTATTATCTAAATCGGTTCTGCCGTTTCGACAAGACGATCTTGTGATCATAATATCTACCTACATTTTATATGCTGGTAACCTACTGGTTCCGGAAATATGAAACGTCAAAGTTCCATATTTTTTAGGTGTTTACGAAAACAAGTTTTCAATGTTTTGACTTGACCCCCGTACTGTTTACTCAATGCACAATGTTGGCTTATTAGTCGACTCGAATGAATATCGCCTATCGTGCAAGTCGACTAATAAGCCACAACGTTCTGGGAGCATTTATTTGCGCACAACCGCAAGCGGATTTTTTTGAAAAATAACAGTATAACTCCATGTAAGGTGCTTAGTTTTGATGTACATGTTGCGAAGGTGATAGCAATATGATGGCCCTTTTTAAACCCTGTACAGAATGTGTAGATTTCAAAGTCTTTGTAGATCCATCATCTACGACCAACTCAGGCAGCGATACAGTCAACTAAAACACGGGCCGTTCGAAATAATTCGATACCTCGGAATGAACCCTACTACCGATTAATTAACTTTATCGGTCGAACAAAAACACATCGTAATTAAGAACACCTGTCAAATCGTATTGTCAATCAATCTTAGTTCGAATTAATCTCACGTCCGTAGCCCTATTGTATCGATATTTACCTTGATTTTTTCAGAAAATCTACGTTTTCTTGGGGCACGGGTGGCCGGAGCATGTTCGCGAGATCTGGACATGAGATCAGACTGACACATGTACCAGGCTTGCCATCTGGAGTACTACACGGTCCATTGATACTGTAAACAGGTTCTGATTCTATAAGTTTTGGACAGCACACCTGCAAAGAAAGATATTAAGGTACTTTAAAAAAAAAAAAAAAAAACGCAATATAATAGCAAGCTGAACTAAAAAGTTAAAGAAAAAAAAATTGAGCCGTCGTGGGATGCCTGGCAGATGTGAAACAACGAAATTGGGTGAATTTTTGATGTGTGTTTCACATCAAAAATTTACCCATCTAAAGGCTGACCTTGCGAAGTGCAGCTTAACCTAGCGAACCTGCGACAAAACGCCACACATAAACTAAATGGTTACCCATCCAAAGCCTGACCTTGAGAAGTGTAGCTTAACCTAGTGAACCTGCGACACAAGGCAAAACAAAATCTACGTGGTCACCCATCCAAAGGCTGACCTTGCGAAGTGCAGCTTAACCTAGCGAACCTGCGACAAAACGGCACACATAAACTAAATGGTCACCTATCCAAGGGCTGACCTAGAGAAGTGTAGCTGAACCTAGCGAACTTGCGACACAAGGCAAGACAAAAAAATACTTTGTAAGGATAATATTTATAAAGCATACTTTACGAAAGGAAGAAAAAGAAGAAGAAACATTAATTATTACATCAAAAAAAATCACATTGATATTGGAACTTTGTTGCCTAAGTCCACTAATTTTCAGTATGGGCCCACTGTGCGTCGCCACGCCAAAATTTAGGTTTACCCTAGCCTATAGATGTTTCACATCCGTAATTTTCAAATACGTAAGTCTAAAATAGCATAAAAATAAATAAATAAAATCTTAATTACTAAAACAATATTGAGTACAATAAATCTCCTTACTAAGTTTGGCCTTCTATACTACTTGTGCACTTAAGTGTCAAAGGAACGATTTGGCAATCCTAGGATTACCCTGTGTCTTATTGATTTACGTACTTATTATTAAGATACTGGTGAGGATAGAAGGCCAAAGATATAAGATTTTTGTATTGTCATCGGTCTTCCATATATGTGCTCAAAGTTAATCTGACGTTTTGAAGTGTGTGAAAATCACTTTCAAAGATTCCGTTACATACATAGATCGTTTTGTTTTTTTTTTTGTGGCCGGGAAATCATCAAATGACGTCTCCCGCTCTGGGCGGAGCGGGAGGGCATTTCGGACTTTTACCGATTAAAACCCACCCGTGTTCCTTCAATTGCCTATATGCCAGGGCCACGGTAACTTTTCGAACAAATCTCGCGATTCTGGCAGACATACATAAATACCGGTGAAGCTACTAAAAGCGTGTTCAAAGATGATTTATTAAACTGTCCGACTATTTTGAGATAATTAATGAATCCTTTAAATGTTGTATTAGTATTTGCCTTCTTGACTTGTTCACCTTTATAATCATCGCAGACGTTTTTTTCTGCGATCTTTGCAGTTTAGGTATTTGATATTAGGTTTTGATGTTAAGTTTCTATGACATGCACACACATCGCTGATCAAAAACCAGAAATTATTTTTGTTAGAGCGCGAGTTCTTTTTTACTTAATGTTGTTCTATTTTTATCATCTGTTGTCGCGGTAACTCCAAGGACACGTGCTTTTATATTTAGACATGCCTAGGATTACCCTGTGTCTTATTGATATAAGTACTTATTATCAAGATACTCCCAGTGATCCAGCACGCGTAGCATGACCACCATAGAAACGAGTATTGTCGACGGAAGAATAGACAAAATGGCACGGCGATGTTAAAACTGAAGAGAGGAAATATTTCTATTCTTCAGTCGACAAAATTCTACGATGTCGAGCATGGCAACTTATTTGTCTCTACTTTTGAGTTGGAGTTTCAGTTGGGGGTAATTTTTTTATAGGATTATATTAATAATTATAACCATCAATACAATACTCTGAGATCGTTTAATCCCACTGCATGACTACTTATTCAATGAAAAAGACCTTAGCGGATCCACCTTAATTACATTAGTTACCACTCTCTTGCTATGGAAAGAATAACTGTCTTTGTCTTCATAGAAACCCGAGTCTACGGGTCACCCCGTGCTCGGGCCGAAGAGATGTCGAATTGAATAGAAAGAACTTTGTCTATTCTTGGTAGAATAGAGATAGAATTGGTCATGCTACGCCTGCAGGTGTGGATAGAAGGCCAAAGATATGAGATTATTGTATCGTCACCGGTCCTTCATAGATGTGCTCAAAGTTAATCTGACGTTTTGAAGTGTGTGAAAATCACGTTCAAAGATTACACACATACATAGTTTTTTTTTGTGGATGGGAGATCATGAAATGACGTCTCCCGCTCTGGGCGGAGCGGGAGGGCGTATCAGACTTTTACCGACTAAAACACTCGTGTTCCTTCAATTGCCTGTATGCCAGGGCCAGGGTAACTCTTCCGAACAAATATCGCGATTCTGGCAGACATACATAAATACCGGTGAAGCTAATAAAAGCGTGTTCAAAAGGTGATTTATTAAACTGTCAAACTATTTTGAGATAATTAATGAATACTTTAAATTTTGTATTAGTATTTGCCTTTTTGACTTGTTTACCTTTATAATCATCGCAGACGTTTTTTTTTTTTCTGCGATCTTTGCAGTTTAGGAATTTGATATTAGGTTTTGACGTTAAGTCTCGATGACATACATGCACACATCGCTGATCAAAAACCAGAAATTATTTTTGTTAGAGCGCATTTTTTTTTTAACTACGTTTGGTCTATTTTTATTATCTGTGGTAACTCCAAGGACACGTGCTTTTATATTTAGTGCCTACTTAGAAGAAAAAATAAATAAGGAGAAAAGTATCATTAGAATAAATCTATTATGAATACGAGTTTTTTAGAAAACATCACTTTGGACAAAATTATTTTCACCAACGAAAGTTTTAAATTGACATAGAAAATAACTTTAATTTTGGAAATCGGACTTTTGTTTTTATTTTACATTTATTTGCCACTGCCCGCGTCATCCGAAACTAAAGTGCCGAATTTTTTACATAATAGTGTTTTTTTTTTAGAAGACGATTGTTTTTTTTTCTTGACTAAACTTGTTATTTTTCACATGGTATGACTGATTGTCGTACTTCTGGGTATACGAATTTGTGCGTAGTAGGTTCACACAAGTTCATATACCTTTAATTACTAAGTAAAAAACAGTGTCAGCAACGTAATATAATATAATATCACCAACATAAACTAAGTTAAAAATATGTATTACTAGCTGACCCAGCGAACGTCGTACCGCCTCAGAATCAATAAAACCCATGTTAGGTGAGCTCCTACCAAGTTATGCCAACCTGGTACTTCGAAGACATAAAGCGTTTTCTAGCTATCACACACCCATGTTAGGTGAGCTCCTACCAAGTTATGACAACCTGGTACTTCGAAGACATATTAATAAGGAACTTTTTTGGATGATTTTTTACAACTTGGGTCCGAAAAACCCAAATATCTTACGGACCCCTATTTTTTTAATATAAAATATAGCCTATGTTACTTGCAGATAATGTAGCTTTCTAACGGTGAAAGAATTTTTAAAATCGGTCCAGTTGTTTTTGAGTTTATCCATTATAAACAAACAAAAATACAAACTTTTCCTCTTTATAATATTAAGTATAGATTGGAGCTAACTCAAAACTACTAATCAGAGCATGATCAATCGGGAAGTTTACGTTTTCAAACTAGAGAACTAGTTTTCAAATGTATACCGACTATAATATTATATTATAACGCTGAAGAGTTTGTTTGTTTGGTTGAACGCGGTAATCTCAGGAACTACTGGTCCGAATTGAAAAAATCGTTTTGAGTTGGGTAGCCTATTTATTGAGGAAGGCTATATAACATCACGCTACGATCAAAAGGAGCGGAACAGCAACGGAAAATGGACGAAAACTGGCAGGCAATTTGATGCGACGGGAAGGGTCAGGGGAGCAAAAATTTGACGCGGACGAAGTCGCAGGTAGAAGCTAGTAAATCAATAAATATAAAATGTCAACATTATTTGCTCACACACTTAGCATTACCTACAGTTAGTTGCTGAGAGTAACTTAACTTGTCCCAAGCCTTTTTGTCAACCCAAGTAATCTTTATAGAGACCTTTATGATATTTAAAAAATTTCAAACCAGAGAACAGTTTTTAAATAACGGAGTTCTGGGGCAACAAACAAAATAAACAACTGAATTAGGACCGTCCTCCTTCTTTTTGAAGTCGATTAAAAACCAGAGGCATGCCTGCCAAGAATAATAGGTAACATAAGCTACTTAGCTGGTGTACTGGTGCCTACGCTTATGTATGGAAGTGAATGTTATAGTGTTCATCCTATACTTACACTTTAATTCATGATTCCTAATACCTATTTATCATCCGTTTTATTTGTTTCTATGTTTACACTATTCATGCTTTACTTATCTTTATTTGTTTATATGTCTACACTCAGCAAATCGTTCTAAATACGATGTATTAACTTAAAAATAGCTGAAATAAATATTAACTCAAATTTTCATGTTGTGACAAGCCAAATTGTCAACTGTCAGTTACTGTTCTGCTTAGTCTATGAATGGCTACTTTTTGGTTTATATAATTTTAAATTATTTTTATCAATATGTCTAGCTATTTGATTTGATTAATTATTACGATTGTTTACTAAATAACTTAACTTAAAATTATATTTTTAAAATTCTTTACGCACTCATGTGGCCAGCTTCACTCACTCATGTGGCCAGCTACACGCACTCATGGATATGTCCTGGCCGACTACACTTGTCAGATGAGATGATGGCTAAACTAATATTTTGAAAATGTTTGGAAAGGGAAGACGGCTTTGGTATAAAAAGGGGCGTCTGAACCGCTGATGGCACACACTCTAGAGGACGACACTCTGGAGGCCGTACACTCTGGAGGACACACTCTGGAAGACTGTAGACTCTCGGAAACTACTCTGACGCGCCCACACTCTGGGAAACTACTCTGAAGCGCCTGCACTCTGGGAAACTACTCTCAAGCGCCCACACTCTGGGAAACTACTCTGAAACACCCGCACTCTGGGGAAACTACTCTGAAACCCGTCTACTCTGAAGCGTTCACACTCTGAAGCCCGTCTACTCTGAAGCCCGTCTACTCGACTCCGAAGCCGGTCTACTCTGAAGCCCTTTTGAAGCGTTCTACTCTGACAGTTTACTCTTTTTCATTTAATAAATTGTATCAGATCTGCCTTATTCATATCATTCACTAAGCAGATTCGTAACAATGTTGGGTGTGGCAAAAGAAGCATGAAAGTATAAGAATAAATGCTGTAGAAATGCGTTCCTTGCGACGCATGTGTGTTGTGACTATGAATGATAGGCTGAGGAATGATGTGATAAGAGAACGGTGTGGTTTAAAAGAAGATGTAGTGACAAAAATTGAAAAAAGTATGCTTAGATGGTTTGGTCATCCCAAGTAGCACAAAAGTGCTGTATAACAGCATTTTAACAGTGCACAGTGAATGCATTAGTTGCTGAATAATAGCGTAGACAGCGCATCCTCAGAGGATATAACTCTAATTTGGGCACAAATTATTCAACACATAGCTGTATAAGAAATCCAATTGACAAATAATTGCATTATAACAACATTATAGTAGCATTTATGTGTGTAACAGTCACCTAAAGAGCTGCATATTGCCTGATTAATGAGGCACGTGTTACTTATTATACAGCAAGGAAGACGAATGTGTACATTGTGTGTACTTTTATACAGTTGAAATTACACACTGAGCGAAATTGTGGAATGCAATAACTTAAATTATTTATTTTTCTTTGATATGAACTGTCAAATTGTAAAACATGAAGTGTATCGTTGTGTGCAAGATCTCAGGTGCCATTTGTGAGAATATACATACATAAAATTGAATGTAAGTAAAACATCGATTTCCTCCTATTATATTTGAAATCTTATTGGGAAGGTAACTTTACTGTCAAATACCATACATATTTAGTTCAAAATTTTCACGCGCCTTCGGAATACCACTAAATACTAAAAGAAAAGCAACAAAATTAGAATGAAAATAAAATTAATATGTTCGTTTTTTTACAAAGTAACCAAAAAAAAAAAACTGTTTTCGTGTGGTTATTTTTTAATCCATATTTACAATTGATATCCTCTAAAATAAACAAAAATTAAAAGATAAAATTTTATAACAATACAAAGTAACGCAGTGAATATGGCGGATGGCAAGTGAACAGTTTTAATCTCAATTTAATGCTAAGGTCTGTACGGGTGTTCACATGTGGCCTGTAATTCAGCCAAGAGTAAAATAGTTTAGCACTTGTGAAATACAAATCAGACATGGATCGATTAGGAGAGTAGTATTGGTTCACATTTGCGTCAGTTACCTAGATAAGTACCTTTATGGACCCAAGCTTTTAGGGTTCCGCCGTGGTTCTTTTAAAGCCATTTTGTTCCCTTTTTTAGTTGTTATTCGACGATAAGTACTTAATTAAAATTGTAATTTAAGTAGCTGAGATTATAATTTAATTATATGTATAATACATAAGTTATTGATTTATTGAATATGCGACAAAATACCTATAAATTAGTCGGTACCTATCTAAAGATAATGTATTTTTCTGGCCTAATAATTTAATTACTTCCACATGAAATAGCATTATTTTACGTTAAGTTTAGGTATTTAATATGTTATTGTATCTTTTGTTTTTTTTTCCTCAAAAACTGTATAGATAATGTTGTCATTAAGAAACTGATACTTCTATTATAATAAGTATATTTTTCTTGTTTTTACAGAACGAGACTTTCAAAATAGTTCAGACTATAGAGAGAGGTGTTGTCGATCTAACATTCGTGGAAACTAAGGAAATTGTATGGTGGCCACCGAGAAGTACTTTTGTACTCCTTGAAATTATAAAAAGATGAAAATTCAAGGCCTGGACCAGGGTGGTACACCCTAAATTGTACTTTAAAAAGGGAACATTAAATAAACATAAAGAAAATTACGTTGTTTTTCTTAGATGCTAACTGTACCGGTATTTCCTAACTGACTACCTCTGAGAAAAATTGTTGAAATCTGGAATCTTAAAAAGTCTCGAAAGGTATTAATTTATTACTTTTAAAAAATCTTGGATTTCTCTTAATAAATTTTCTTCATTTTTAGGTAAGTACCAGAAACATATAAAACAACAATATTAATTTTGTCGCAACCATATTAGTCCCGAAAATGGGTAGGTTATAAGAAGATTTTTGTAGCAGGGCATTTTTGTACCTACTCAGCCTAATGTCATAAAACACACTGACCTCTATTTATAAAGGCTTTTTTGTATTGTTTTGTTCTTATGTGCAATTATTATTTATTGTTACTTTAATTTAAATCCGACGTAAATTTAAAATTTTATTTTATTTCAACTATGTGACGTATATTTTTATTTTGTTAATGACATTTTATTCTTTTCTGCTGCAGCATTGTTACTTTTATCTTAATTTTTGTAATATGAGTTATGTCTGAAATAAATTAATTTCATTTTATTTATTTATTTATTAATAAATATAACATACGGAACCCGTCGCGTCCAATATTCCATTCGCGCATGCCGACACTTGGATACATGCTGTTATTCGAGTGTATGGTAAACACCTGACTAATAGGGGAAAAGTGAATCTGTATGCAGCATAAAGCATTAAATTTTTGTTAAATAACTTCACAAAGTAACTGATGATGTTATAGTGGTGATATGTTCTCTCTTAAAATGCAACGGTTGTATAGTGCACGTGTGGGCTATTATTCAGAAAACTTATAGCTAATAGGGTACTGCACTACTAAGCGCTCAATAACAGTGACTTTGTGGCGTGTTTGTGGTGGTTAATAGAATTACTGTACAGAAAAAAGCATTATAGTTGGCCACGTTTTTTTCAAAACAGCTGTTGCAGCACAGGTGAATACTAATAAGTCTTTATAAATGCTTAGATTACCGCTGTGGGCCTTAAGTGACCATTTATAATGCAGTTCTGTGCTACTTGGGATGTTGAGAGGATGAATGAAGGACGACTCACAAAAGGTATTTACAAGGCAGATGTGAGAGGAAACACCGGGAGGGGACGCCCTAGGAGGACATATAGTGACCTTATTGGTGATGTCCTTCAGAAAGGTCAGGTGCGTAGTACTCGTAACCGGCGTGTGTGTGTGACCAATTGTGTGAACCTAAACGAGGCAAAAGGAGTGTGTAGGTGACGTTCCGTGGTTTCTGCCTACCCCCACGGGAAAAAGGTGTGATTGTATGTATGTACGTATAAGCTGCTTACTTTCCGCACACTATCTTGCACCCCACAGTGTGAATTTCTCAGCAGAATCAATTCCTGGTCTGTTTTCATCGGCTTGGTGACTAATGACAGTATAGATTCGCATTGGGACACCTGGATGCACTCCCCACTTAATCCATCTGGTGTCAAACATGATGAAGACTCTGTAATCATAAAAATCACGGTTATATTTCACGAAAGGTTCGGCAGAGGTATATTAGTTAGAGGTCAATAAAATTATTTGATAAGTGCTGTCTACTACAGGGAAAGAACGAATTATTCCGATCTGTCACCCTGTTTTGTCCCCTTAGGGGGGACAGATCGGGAAAAAGTTTCATCTATCCCCCTGTTACTAATGAGGGAATAGTTCGAACTGTATTCACTCCTAACTATCCCCCTATTAGTGATAGTTACTAACAGGGAGAGAGATCAAACTATATTTTTTTCCTTTCTGTCCCCTAAGGGGACAAAGCAGGGTGACAGATCGGAATAATTCCCGCTTATGTCTGAAATACAGATATCTTACATCTAGTCAGACGAAGATGTTCAAAATCTGTTCATAGACACAGTTTTCGTCAAATGTGTCATTATGATACTTATTTTTTTTAGTTTTGAACGAATAAATTATACTTATTTCACCCACATTTAGACGTGAACCGGGCACAAATCAATCTGCAAGACTGGAAGGTGACCCTAACATATTTGGGGAAAAGGCTAGCCTTTATGTACCTATGTAATTTAATGGGGTCGGCTTCCAGCCATATCCGGTCAATATGGCTGAAAACCAATATTTCACTTGGAGACTGCCTATCTGACCTCCACAACTTTGCAACTGGGTAATACGATACGCCTTGCTAAGACTGGTTTTCAGACTTTGTCTTCTGACGAATCGTAACGACTGACAAAGATTCATCAATGACAGCCGGGACCAACGATTTAACGTGCTTTCCGAGGCACGGAGGAGTTTCAGTACTCTCAGTATGTAAAGATGCTCCCATCCATGGACGAACACTGGCAAGCGTAGCTTAACCGACGGATCGTCCCATGCCACTCTTATTACTTAGCCACGAGTGCCCACGAGCACCCCAACCGGGTACAAATCCGGAATTCTAATTGCGTGCACTCTTTACTTAGTAAACATCCATCTTCTGCTCTTATAACATTCATACTCGATATTCCTGTCACTCTGCGAGCCAATCTTAACTTTTTCGAAAACAGCTCAACATTGGCCCTGAAGTTATCAGAGAACTTCCTGTTATACTTTTCTTCCCTTCATATCTTTTCATTTTTACCATCTCTTTCACTCTCACTTTTATTTCGGAGTATTTCCTTTTAACTCTTTCCAAACCATCCGTCACATTCGCTGCCTGATTCAGCCTATTTTGAGCCTTATAGGCTAACACATTAAGCCAGGCTTCTTTCTTCTTCCGCACAACCTCTTTAACTTCACCATCCACCCAAGAATCACTCATTCTATTACCATTTTTCTCCGTGCCACACCACATACTTTTGTGGCTACTTGAACCATACTATTTTTCAGTACAACCCATACTTCCTCCATACAATATCAAATATTTTATCCATCTTCTCCTTTACTTCGCGCTTATAATCCTCTTTTACTTTCAAATCTTGCAGTCTTTCTACTTTTATTCTTTCAAGTGCAGTCACAGAAACTCGAACTCGGTGACGCCAATGCCTGAACAGACCATCCAATTTTCAATATTAATCCATACTTCCATACTATCCATACTCCATACTATATACTATATACTTATACTATATATACTATATACTATTTATACTATTACTATTTTTTACTATTTTATTTTATACTATAAATGCAAAAGTAACTCTGTCTGTTTGTCGGTCTGTCTGTCTGTCTGTCTGTCTCGCTTTCCTGCTAAAACTACTGAACCGATTTAAATGAAATTTGGTACACAGATAGTTTAGAGCCTGAGAAAGGACATAGGGTACTTTTTATCCCGGTAGTATGTTCCCGCGGGATAATTTCTGACCTCCACGCGGGCGAAGCCGCTGGCAAAAGCTAGTATAATTATATGTGAAGATGATGCACCTAGAATAAAGTTACCATACCACAACAGGTAAAAGAATTGAAAATGAAGCAATGACAGAATCTTATACCTTTAAACGAGCAATTCTTGTATATACTCGTATATATATAATCTGAATCTCGGAAACGGCTCCAACGATTTTCATGAAATTTAGTATACAGGGGGTTTCGGGGGCAATAAATCGATCTAGCTAGGATTCATTTTTATAAAACGTCGTTTTATTCGTGTTTTCAATGACCACTTTATCGATAATCAACTTGAACATAAACTTATTATTTTAAACACAATTTACCAAAAAATACCGAGCAAAGCTCGGTCAACCAGATATTAATTAATTATATGAGAGATACATGGCGATCACATATTTAAAAACATTGCAAAGGCAAGTATATGAATTTGCTAGCATTTTAACAACTTATAAATCAGTGTGTGATTTAAAGTAATCAGAAAAATGATTGTCTTAAAAATTTCTACCATTATACATTGTATACAATTAAATTAGCAACCAATTTGATGGACTCTAGACTGTCCTATGGAGCAAGACCAGTGTTTCCAAGCATTCTTATCTTGGATGTAATCCTCTAATTTGTAATAAGCTTGTTTACAAAGTGTACTTTGATATAACTTTTAAACCTTCTTTTATTTAATTGCAATATATCACAAGGGGTTTTGTTATAACATTTAACACAGTACCCCATATAAGATATATGTACTGATGACTAACTTCCTCAACAAATTGTTTATAAATAAATTTATCGTGTTGACATCCAACCAAGTTCAACCTACACTCATTTAAAATTAACATAACACGAATCTAATCAGTTTCCTTAAGTATATAATTAATGTAAAAAAAAAAACAAGAGCAATCTTACGTCCACACACAATCCCCGCACACATAGTAACCACAGCAACCGGTATTAAATTCATTTTTGTTAGAAATACAATTGAGTTACACTTGTTTATGCACTGAACCCGTTACAGTGGACTCGTGGTTAGATCAGCTTGATCCAACAGTCAGAGACCGACTGACAGCTTTACGAACTGTGTACTAAAAATGTGTTTTGAAAAACCGGTCTCTAAACTTCAAGTCGACATATACACGGACGTAATAAACGCGCGGTTTTTGTCGTACACTGGATCTTCTACGCACTGCTTAGTAGTGTTGCAAAGGACTCGAGTCATAATTTTAGAGACTCGATTCAATTATGTAAGACTCAGTGTGCACAAAAGGCTCGAAGTCTAGAGTCAAGCACTCGAGTCTTAAAAAGAACTCGAGTCTTTGAAAGGACTCGAGTCCTAAAGAGGACTCGAGTCCTAAAGAGGACTCGAGTCTTACAAAGGCCTCGAGTCTTAAAATTAAATCGAGTCTTAAAGAAAAACTCGGAACATAAAGATGAGACTTGTAGCTCATCATTCGAAAAGATTCGAATTGAAGGTGATAAGTTCAAGTTAGTGGTTATGATACAAAAAATCTGGCATAGGTAATTGGTTTTTTTTTTTAATTTTCTTTTCTCTGTAAGACTCGAGTCCTTTTTAAGAATGACTCGTGCTCGGCTTGACTTTAGCCTTCGAACCTTTTGAGCACACTGAGTCTTGCATAATTGAGTCGAGTCTCAAAAATTAAGACTCGAAGACTCGAGTCCTTTACAACACTACTGCTTAGAGTCGATAGTTGAAACTCGAACACTGTTTTTTCGACGCGCTAAAGGCTCACTCGCGCTACACTCAATTACATTCTCAATGCTCGGTTCCAACACTGAGAGTTGAAATTTCATTGCATGAAAAAATGTTGCTGCGGTTTTCTTACGTCCATCTGTTTGTACTAATACCTAATTATCAAAGTGAATCATTTTTGTTTAGGCAAGGATAAACATGCATTTAGCAGTTTTGTATTGTGTTTTTCCAAAAGTAGGTAGGTATGTTTTTCTGTGATGCTGTAGGTATGACTCAAGACATCATAATTTCGACCTAATACTTTAGATGTACGATACTTTAGAGCAGTGATGGCCCAGTTGCCACGACTTACGACTAGTAGGTCGTAGGCTCGAACCCAGACAGGCGCTTGCAATCAACTCAGCCTATCGCAGTCCACTGCTGGACTTAGGCCTCCCCCAATTTGGGGGGCTTTGCCATAATCGCCACAATTGGCAGGTGGGTTGGCGATCGCAGTATGGTGGTAAAATGCATAGAGAACGCTGCTGCCCATTCTTTAGTAAGTCCCTTAGTCGCCTTTTACGACACCCACGGGAAGAAATGGGGTGGTGTTATTCTTTACGTCCGGCATCACACGGTACAGCCTCTCCCATGCTGCGCCACAACACCCTGGCCTCCGCCTTCCACATCCACTCGCTATACTTTGTGTAAATTATTTCATCACCACTGCTCTCAAAACGGTGAAGGAAAACATCGTGAGGAAACCGGTATGTTCTAGAACCAAAAATTCAAAGACATGAAATCTTCCAACCCGCACTGAGCTCGCGTGGTAGATTAAGGCCCACTCCGTCTTACCGAGAGGAGGCCTGTGTCCCAGCAGTGGGAAGATTATACGCAGATTTTTTTTATTATTTTGCTTTAGATGTAAATCGTTGTTGAGTTTTGCGTACTGTACAAAATGTAACTACCTAACAATATATCTGCCTAAAATTTTCGCAACTATGTTAGGGTCGGCTTCCAGTGTAACCGGATGGACCAGAACACCGGTATTTTACATGGAGCGACTACCTATCTGACCTCCACAACCCAGTTACTGGGTAATACGATACCCTTTGGGAAAGATGTAATATAATGAAAAGGAATGGTTAGAATGCCTAAGGCTTTAAGTCCGCCTTTGTACCTTTTTTGTGTGCGAGAAGTTTAAATAAATAAATAAAGATATGTTTGTCAGACTTTCGGCCTTCTGACGACTCCCTAAGCACCAACTATAAGTAATATAGGTACATAAACGTTTTCTCTTGTCAGTACCTACGTGATGAGGTAAATAATGTAATGGTTTAAATGAATCAAATCTTGACTGTTCTAAGAACCATTGACGCAATAAGCTGTCATCATCTGCAATAATATTATAAAATACATGAATAAATACTAATACCTTGTGACTAATACACAGACTGATACATACATCTATAGGTGGATACATACATACATACCTACAAGCAAATGTAAATTCATGTTTTTAATGTCAAAATAACAGCATATGCTAGTGTTAGATCACTGGTTTAAAATAAGTCAACGTATAACGGATAACTAATTTATTTAAATACCTACTAAATATAGTAAATCATACTTTCAATTAACTATCTCTAAACATAACTAACCCACAGTGCCAAGTCCCGCCTTTTTATGGTTCCGTTGCCAAAGGGCAAAAAACGGAACCCTTATAGATTCGTCATGTCTGTCTGTCTGTCTGTCTGTCTGTCCGTCCGTCTGTATGTCACAGCCACTTTTCTCCGAAACTATAAGAGCTATGCTGTTGAAACTTGGTAAGTATCCTGTGAACCGCATAAAGATTTTCACACTAAAATAGAAAAAAAAACAATAAATTTTGGGGTTCCCCATACTTAGAACTGAAACTAAAAAAAAAAATTTCATCAAACCCATACGTGTGGGGTATCTATTTATAGGTCTTCAAAATAGTGTTGAGGTTTCTAATATCATTTTTTTCTAAACTAAATAGTTTGCGCGAGAGACACTTCCAAAGTGGTAAAATGTGTGTCCCCCCCCGCCCCCGTAACTTCTAAAATAAGAGAATGATAAAACTACAAAAAATATATGATGTACATAACCATGTAAACTTCCACCGAAAATTGGTTTGAACGAGATCTAGTAAGTAGTTTTTTTTTTAATACGTTATAAATCGTAAACCGCAATTTACCTTTCATTCAATCAACTCAAACATAGAAATAAAAAAAAACATTTAATTTCATAAACATAAACCTTATGCATAAACCGAGAATACATACAGGTTTGTACGGAACCCTCGGTGCGCGAGTCCGACTTGCACTTGGCCGGTTTTTTTTTCTTTTTGCCTCAAATTTCCTTTTTTCATTGTTTTTAAAATCTGCTTCTTAAGCAAATTCTGGCCACATACAAAAATGCATACAGAAAAGTCTTTATAGTATCGATATTTAAAAAGATCCTTTTAAACGAAAATGTTATGACTGAATTACTATTTACAATTTAATCTAAATACAAATCTTCATATTTTTGTTTTTAAAAGGAAACCAGATATTATTTTACACGAGCGTTTTAACACTAGTATAGATATGTATATGTTAAATTAAATTAGCTGGCAAAACTTTTTTTTTACTAGCCTACGCTGTCCCACCGTTGAGCAAAGGCCTCCCCCAAATCCTTCCAGGTATCCTTTTCCAGGGCCAGCTTGATCCAACCCTTGCAGTACGCATCCAGGTCGTCTCGCCACCTCTTAAAACTTTACCAATGTGAAAACTACCAATTTTTTTGGTCCATTCCTTTTGACCCAAGTGATCGATATCAAGAGAAATGGAACAAAAACATTTTTTCTCATTATTCCAATTTGGGTTCAAAACTAAATGACACTGACATGAACATTAAACTAATCGGGTGAGATGGGTTGATACTCTGTCGGATGTGTATAAAATGGAATGTGGTGTAAGGCAGGGTGGATTAAGCTCACCTTTGTTATTTAACCTGTATATGAACCAGCTTATCGAGCGACTGAGCAGCACACACGTCGGCTGTCACATAGACGGTACTTGTGTGAATAACTTAAGTTACGCGGACGACATGGTCCTGCTCAGTCCGTCGATAAATGGGCTGAGAGAGCTGCTGTCGATCTGCGAGACATATGCTGAGGTACACGGCCTTAAGTACAACTCTAAAAAGAGTGAGATTCTGGTGTTTAAAACACAAAAACAACAACCTCGCCGTGTACCTCCGGTATATCTCAATGGCGTGGTACTAAACGTGGTTGAGAAATTTAAGTATTTAGGCCACATTGTCACTAGTGACCTACGCGATGACAGCGATATAGAGAGGGAGCGCAGGGCGTTGGCGGTTAGGAGCAATATGCTCGCCCGCAGGTTTGCTCGCTGCACGGCAGACGTTAAAGTAACCCTGTTTAAAGCGTTCTGTCAGTCCTTTTATTCGAGCGGCCTGTGGGTGTGATATACAAGCCGAGCCTACAACATCCTGCGCGTTCAATTTAACAACGCCTTCAGGATGCTGTTGCGACTGCCGCGGCGTTGTAGTGCTTCGGGCATGTTTGCCGAAGCTCGCGCAGATGGTTTTCACGCTATCATGCGTAAAAAAGCGGCTTCCTTGCTACAGCGCTTACGTAACACTCGGAACGGCATCCTGAATATGATTGCTAACAGGCCAGACTGTCCTATACAACGGCACTGGGTGGAAGTAGCTATAGGTATGTATAAGTAAATAATGTCACCACTTTACGTCTTGCCTTTGAAGTACTTATGGAGCTTCCACACTGAGCCTTGAAGGCGGGTTTACTCAATTTAATTGTATTTTGTGTCCTTACTAACAATACTAATATAGGCTTTAAGTACTTTCTGTTACTACCATCACTAAACAACCTATGGACTATTAATGTCTGAAATAAAGTATTTTTATTTTTATTTTTATTTTATTTTATTATTAAAGCAAAAAAACTACTTTTATGTTTTTTGTTTTGAAAATTCGAAAAACATTTACCTACATTCTATGAACAATGATTGATTACGGGCATAGACCTTCGCCTACCGAATTATATATTTTTTTCAATTATTTTTCGATATCGCTACCTAACACATCGATAAAATATTGCCAGCTTATTTAATTTGACCCTGTATAGCTATAGTATTTATAACAAAAAAAAAAATTAAAACAATTTGTCTGTCTATCTGTTTGCTCCGGTTAATCTCCAAAACGGCTGATCCAATTTTGACGGGACTTTCACTAGCAAATAACTGACGTTATTTACGTTCCACTTTTTTTTTTGGTGGGAAATCATCAAATGACGTATCCCGCTTTGAGCGGAGCGGGAGGGTGTGTCAAACTTTTACTGACTAAAACCCACCCATGTTCCTTCAGTTGCCTATATGCCAGGGCCCTGGCAACTCTTTCGAACAAATCTCGCGACCCTGGCAGGATTTACGTTCCCCTGTCATCCCACAGACATTTTCGACATTCATGCGGGCGAAGCCGCGGACCTAGTCCATACACATAAATGTAATAAACTTTGTCAGGAGAAATAACCATCAGTAGAGGAAAAATCGAATCCAGCAAATCAGCGCTGGTATGTGTTTTCCAACTTCTTAAAAACATGTTCACTTGCCTTCACTTTAAAAGATGGGACTCTGAATGCCGTCCTGCAGACACCGTTTTGTAGACTAAAGAATAAACATGTACGTATTAATGACGTTCCGTGTAGACAGTTTGACAGCAGGCTTAGCACGACGCTTTCTATTTCTATTCTACAGTAGAAAGAAATCTCTTGTCTACACTTCTCGAAATCTCTTCTTCCCGAGCAAGAGGTCACACCAGTTGACTTTTGAATATCTACTTCTATTTTATTTGTTTTTAGTATGGCAAACAAGCCGATGTCGATTATGCTGACCATGTCTTATGTAAATTGCAAAAGCATGTGTGCGTGATTATAAATACATTTAAAATGAAAAGAAAAAGCGATAAAAATCTTTGATGGTACAATTGGGCTTGTGGGGCGTACTGGAATGAAACAAACTATAAAAAAGTAAATAACATAAATATTATAATGGTTAAAACATTAAATATTCCATATCCACACACATTGGGAAAATAAATATTAATTGTATATTATTGTGACGGATGAAAATCATCAGCGCCACAAGCAGTTCACGAGAGGAATACGTTAAAAGGGAGGTGAATTTAATTGGGAGAAAATTAAAAAGGGGCAATCTGGGATGCTGAACAATTGGGGATACTAAATATAGAATAGTCGAAGTGGTCGAAAGGATTTTAGGATTGAGGGGATGTCTTAATTTTCCAGTAATTTGAGCTTCTGTAGATGGCATTCAGCTCCTTCAATCTTCATATAAGAGGATGGTAGGATCTACCTATTAATCTAGACACAAAACAGGAAGCCAGACATTGCCGTCTAAGGGCCAGAGGAGGTTCAGCACATTCGACTTGCAACGTGTTTATGGAAGAAGCCTTCATACAACCTGAGATCATAATAAAAAATATCTTAGAATAGATTGTACGGGGCCTTTATTGTGTCAATGCGCGAGTCCGACTCGTACTGGGCAGGTTTTTGCATTTGTAGTCAAACAAGAGTTGATTAAAAATCAAAAGCTTATTACAACAATCCTAGTGCCGCTCAACCCCTCGTTATATGCATAAATAGAAAATAAACAATAAAAGTCTAGAGTTGTTTGAACTTGTTTTTATTACTGGTTTTAAACAGGACTTGGGTATTTTATTCGAGTGAGGTTGTTTTGTTGTCTTTATTGAGTCAGTCTCTGAGCGTTGGATCGTTTGATCTGTCTATGGTCCGATACGGACCTCTTTCAGTGCGTATTACTTATTTAAATTTTCTCACAAAAATGTATTTGATTACCGTTGCGGTTACCGTCTGTGCTGGATTCTTGTGTGGACGTAAGACGACTTTTGTTTTTATTTTTTATTTACAAGCCACTGTCTGCGGCTGCACCCGCGTTGATATTGGAAATTATCCCACGGGGACCGGCTCCCGTAACAAAAAAATAGCCTATGTTACTTCTTATAATATCAACTATATGCCAGTGAATGTCCTGTCAAAATCGGTCTAGCTTTCTTTGTTATAATAAAAAAAAAACATACTTTCTAAAGAAATCCACACAACGTGAAAAATTACTTTGATTTTGGAAGTTGATGTCTGTGGATCTGTAGTTTTTTTTGCTTTTTTTTGTAATTTCACGCAAACATTTTTTAATTAGTTCCGATTTGGATTTTCGAAAATTTAAAATTTTCCAATTTCCAATTTGAAGCTTTCTTTTTCTTTTTAAACGTTTGTCTAGTGTGGAGCCACTATTAGGTTACACTCCTTTTATTAATAAGATAAGATAAGATACAGAAGTCTCTACAAAATTCAATGATTCTTGTGTTATTTTACATAACATCATTTCAACCGAAAGACATCCACTGCTGGACATCCGACATAGGCCTCCCTTTTTCTTGTATTATTTTCCACAAGCCGTGTGTCTACTTCGAAATGAGGCGACCCGGCAGAAAACTAAAGTTGTCGGCAAATCTCACAGATTAACAAGCTAAAGTGGCAATGGGCCGGCCATATTAGCCGTAGAAGCGATGACCGTTAGGTAAACGTTTTTTTGTGTGGAAACTGCGAATTGGCAAACCTAAGGTAAGATGACCTGAAGCTCGATGGATCGCTGATCTTTGCATGGTGACTGGATGCAGCTGAATGAGAGTTGCTCAGAAGCGAAATGAATGCCTTACACGGCATTCATTTCGATTCTTAGAGAGGCCTCTGTCCAGCAGTGGGCTGCTGTAGGCTGACGATGATGTGTGTGCACAATGGATTTTATACGAGGTAATCTTAAAACTAAATATAAGAATTACTTATGAGGAAGGTAGGTACACGTAATAAGTAAGTTAATTTATTAGACACACAATTTTTAGTGTTCGGTATTCTAATTTTCTTAATTCTTAGGAAATTAGTAAATAATAATTAATTGATGATGATGTAAATTAAATTAGTGTGGTGGATTAAAATCAAAACCAAGCAAAATCTTACTTAGCCGCAAGATCCTTACATCGTTTTTATTGTTCAAAATAGGACCGTAGAGAACCCGTTTAATGTTATTCTGAAACTTAAGGAAAATTATTGATAAAAAGATTAGTGTTGTGTTATTCCGTACTGTTTCTTTTAAGTCTTTAATTGAGGTGTCATAGACGGATGATAACGGGTTTTGAAAGAGTATCCATAGAAAGAATATTCATACATAAGCATACTTATATCAATTACTCAATGACATTTTTTGAACAATTCCCAGATGCCAGTCCTCCTCCAGCGGATGAGGGATCTGGCAGTTGTCAAGCCAAGATGACTGCGTTCCCTCTCGATCCTGGTTCTGAATGCTGTAGGTCTGTAAGACCAGGTTAGTATTCAAATAAAGGAAAAAAATCGTCTGGTTAGATTATTTAGCTCACCTACAAGATTGGATTCCATAAAAAAAACCAGGCCCAGCTCAAAGCTTTCGTATCTATAATGTTCATCATCATCATCATCATCATTTCAGCCGAAAGACGTCCACTGCTGGACATAGGCCTCCCCCAGTTAGGGGGGTTTATCATAATCGCAACGCTTGGCAGGCGGGTTGGCGATCGCAGTATGGTGGTAAAATGCATAGAGAATACTGCTGCCCATTCTCTAGTAAATCCCTTAGTCGCCTCGTACGACACCCACGGGATGAAATGGGATGGTGCTATTCTTTACGTCCGGCACCACGCGAGAAACAAAGGAATATAATAATAAGAATAATAATACAGTTATGTGCCCGACCCAGTTCTCGAAAATGGACATATCACACTGTACTGGGATCGATCCATCATCACTGACAGGACTATTGTTGCAAATAAGCCTGATATAGTGGTGGTGGATCGATCAGTGCGGCGCACAATGATTGTTGACATTACAGTCCCGCATGACGAGAACCTCGTGAAAGCCGAAAAAGATAAACAAATCAAGTATCTTGACTTGGCTCGCGAGGTTGTCGACATGTGGGATATGGACTCAGCGATCATTGTGCCGATAGTTGTCACAGCCAATGGCTTGATATCCAAGAGTCTCGACCAACATCTGAAGAGGCTCTCGTTGGGCAGCTGGGTCAAGGGCTTGATTCAGAAAGCGGTACTTCTGGACACGGCTCGCATTGTCAGGAGGTTCCTCTCTCTGGAGCCCTGACCGCCGGTAGCTTGGACCCTGTTCCCGATACCGGTGGGCTACTATTTTTTATATTTTTAAATGTTTTTTTTTTTAACTAATATTTAAAAATATAATTTATAAGAATGTTTAAATGGAATAAAGGATAAGAATAATAATTGTTATTTTCCCAAATAAATGAATGTCGTTGAACTGACAAAATGAAAGCGATTGCTACTGTGTGAACACGCCTTGTTTCCCCGAAGAGGGCAGAGGTGTATCTTTTTAACCGACTTCAAAAAAAGGAGGAGGTTCTCAATTTGACTGCAGTTTTTTTAATCATCAAAATCGATTCACCCAGTCAAAAGTTGAGTCATAACTTTTGACTGGGTGAAACTATTTTGATGATTCTTTTTTTATTTGAAAGCTGATGCTTCCCGTGAGTTCTCATTTTAATTTAGTTTCATTCTGACAATGGGATCCATGTGAAAACCATATAAGTCTGTATTAAGTATTTGCGCGACAAATGAATGAATAACGCGATTAGATTAGGCCGGGGTACATACCATATCTAAATAAAAAGTTAAAATTTAAACTTTTTACAAAAAACAAACAAACGACTTCCTTAAAAACAAAAACACTGGAAAGTGAAAAATAACTTTAATTTCGGACGTCGGTGGCAAAAAACCTTAAATACACATCCTAAGACACCGACTTCCGAAATTAAAGTTATTTTTTCACTTTGTAATGTTTTTTAAGGAAGTCGGTTGTTATTTTTTTGTACACCGACAGTTCAGTTATGTTTAAGTCTTATGTAATAGGGCGCTATTTGATATTTGAGGAGATATTACATTCAATCAGGCACAAAATACAGTCTTGGCCCTGCTACTGAAACATAAGCTACACGTAGAAGACACAATAATACCTTGCCCCGTGTCCGAGTATAGTTTCGTTTGGTGTGCCACAGGGGAGTGTTTTGGGGCCGCCTTTATTTATATTATACTAGCTTCTGCCCGCGACTTCGTCTGCGTCAAAGTTTTGCTCCCCTGACCCTTCCCGTCGCATCGATTTGCCTGCTAGTTTTCGTCCATTTTTTGTTGCTGCTCGCTCCTTTTGAGTTATAGTGAGTCAACCTTAAAAGATAGACATATGCTCTCGCTATGACTTTTTAAGAGGAACAATTTCGTCATACATTATTTTTGCGTTACTTTAACCGTTTACGCAGCGCACGCAACGGAAACTCTCAAAAGGAATAAATTTTCCCCGTTTTTGCAACATTTTTCATTACTGCTCCGCTCCTCTTAGTTGTAGCGTGATGTTATATAGCCTATAGCCTCCCACGATAAATAGGCTACCCAACACAAAAATAATTTTTCAATTCGGACTCGTAGTTCCTGAGATTAGCGTGTTCAATCAAACAAACAAAAAAACAAACTCTTCAGCTTTATAATATTATATAATATATATAATATAATAATATATAATATATAATAATATAATATATAGTATAGAAGTATAGATATAAATGATCTACCGAAAGGCATCCCTCAACCTCTGACACTATTTGCCGATGATAGCACCATAACGATACCTTGCAAAAGTGTTGATACTTATGAAAGTGACATAAATGATTCTATATATTTAATGGTAAAGTGGCTAGATGACAATAACTTAAAAATTAACCTTACTAAAACTAAATTAATACATTTTAATCAACGATGACCAGCCTATAGAAGAGGTAGATACAACAAGATTTTTAGGGCTCCACATTGATAAAAAACTGAATTGGAAAACACATACTGAAATCTTATGCAAGAAAATCAGTAAATCTGCCTATGCCCTGCACACATTGTCGTCTATAGTAGGTGTGGAGGCATAACTTACAGCTTACTATGGTTTAGCAGAATCCCATCTACGCTATGGTGTCATTTTTTGGGGCAACTCAACAGAAAAAGACATGGTGTTCAAGGCTCAAAAGAGATGCGTTCGTTCAATATTTAAAATTAAACCTACTGATAGTTGCGTGCCTTACTTTAAAAAACATAAAATGCTTACTTTGCCATGTCTGTATATTTTAGAGGTATCTTTATTTGTTAAAATAAATCCACACCGATTTAAACGACTAGATGAAGTAGTCCCACGTAACAGGCGCGATAACAGTAGGATATGCTCTCAGACTGCGAGAACAGCCCTCATGCGCAAAAGTGTTTTCTGTATGGCTCCTAGGATATTTAATAAATTGCCTAAAAGTTGGAGAGAACTGCCCTTGTCACTTTTTAAAAATAAACTGAGAAATTTTTTAGTTAATAAAGTGTATTACAATGTTTTAGATTTTTTGAATGAAAAGGACTTTTCTATTCCGACATGTAATATATATGGTTAAGAATAACAATTTAATAATGCGAATTTTAAATCAATTGACTTTTGGACATACTGGACATAATTTAATTTATTTTTGAGTATAATGTACTTCACTATAATATCTTAACATTAATTATTATTTATTTCTTGTGTACTTTGTAATGAAATTTAAAATAACTAAGTAAATGTAAATGAAATGTAATTTTTATACCTACAAAATGTGTACGCCGTTATTGGCAAAACATGGACGCTCACAACATATTAATTTTATACGTTGCATGCCTGACTAGTCAGTTTATGTAACCGCATGTTTGACAAATAAATTTTCTTTCTTTCTTTTCTTTCTTTCCGACCCGGGAAATTAACCCAGGATCTCATGCACAGCAGCAGCGCTTTTTTTTCTGGATGGGAAATCATCACATGACTTCTCCCGCTCTGGGCGGAGCGGGAGGGCGTGTCAGACTTTTACTGACTAAAACCCACCTGTGTTCCTTCAGTTGCCCATGTGCCGGGGCCACGGTATCTCTTTCGATTCAATCACGCGACCCCGGCAGGGATCGGTCCTAGCAGACCCCTTCAGCGCTGCTGACATCTCTTTGAGGCGCGCGTGGAACACTACGCGCCGTCGACCCGAGCCTGGTCCTTACATTGCTTGCCACCCGCAAGCTCGCGCCTGCCGTGGCCGGGAGTCCGCTATCGACTCCCGACGCCCGGGGCGTCTCCTCCTGCGGCGGCTAGGGACGTGAGGGCGCAGTGACTGCCACTCCCTAACGCGCCCCGCCTCCTCCTTCAGCAGTAGCGCTTGCAACCACTACACCAGCTTTTCCTTCAACGTTCTGGTGACTCGCACGAAGTAAGTTAATTTGTGGGCAAATCGACAACTCCAGAAATACGTACACACGCCAGCAAATTAAGGTACCCGAAACTGTTCAATTTTCCCAATCGATCTTGAACATAATACTATAGTGTTAAAGTTGAAACCTATTGAGTTGAATATTAATTTGATTTCGTCTTATATTAATTTTAATTTTGCTTTTAGATTTCATTTTTATTTTATTTTAATGTTGCCTAATTGAATTTATTGTTTAAATCTTCACTTATGTGTAGTAGTGGTAGTACCAAATACAAGCAATGCTTTGCTTAAAAGGTACTTCCTGTAATCATATTGATGTTTACATAAGTTGTAGAAATAAAGTTATTTTTTTATTTATTTTTTATTAAAGAAATTTGACAGATTGTAGTCATAATCATAATCATTTATTTGTCAGAATATGGTACATTATAAGGTCGTAGTAGCTTCAAGTGCTGGCGTCTGTACATATTAGGCAATTGGCACGGTTTGAATTTTATGCAACAACGTCAGAAATATTGAACTTATCCCGGTACACAACTAGAGATTATGATTAACAACAAATTGGTTAATAAAGCAGCCGACATAGCTGAGGCATTTAATGAGTTTTTTGCCAACATACCTATAACTACGACTTGCTCCTTAAATTCGTCCCCGTCTAAAGCTGAAAACCTTTTGCATAGTAGTGTGCCCGGATGTAGTCGCTTATTTAGTTTTGAACATGTAACGCCTCGTGATGTGATTAATATTTTTAACACACTCATGTCAAAAAACACTGGTGATTACTGGGGCATCTCCATTAAACTGTTAAGTAATATAATAGATATCGTAGCCCCCTATCTAGCTGTAACTTTTAATAAATGTGTTGATTTAGGATCTTTTCCTGACCTCATGAAGAGTAGTAAAGTCATACCATTATTTAAAACAGGTAATAAAAATAACGTTGGCAATTTTAGACCCATTTCTATCTTACCTGCATTTAGTAAAATATTTGAAAAGTTAATACTCAAGCAGTTGCTAAGACATTTCAATTTAAATAGCCTCCTTCATAATGAGCAATATGGCTTTACAAAAGGTCGTTCGACAACAGATGCGGGTGTTGCTCTGCTGAAACATATTTTCAACGCATGGAAGAACTCGCAAAATGCTATCGGAGTTTTCTGTGATCTCTCCAAAGCTTTTGATTGCGTTCACCATGACACACTTTTGCGTAAACTACGTCATTACGGTGTTCAAAACGAAGCTCTCAGTGTCGTAAGTTCTTATTTGAGGCACCAATGTGTAGATATCAATGGTGTAAAATCTTCCGGGCTACTAGTTCAGTTAGGTGTACCTCAAAGCTCAATACTGGGTCCATTCTTATTCTTAGTGTATATTAATGACTTACCATTCTATTTAAAGAATATCTGTGACATCGTACTATATGCTGATGATACCTCACTTATCTTTAAAGTAGACAGGAATAGAAAAGATTTTGACGACGTGAATAGTGCGCTCTCAATGGCTACGGAATGGTTTACCACAAATAACCTAGTTCTTAATGCTAAGAAAAAGGAATCTGGGACCCAATGTCGTTTTCGATAATGAGGTGCTTGAAACTGTACACTCGGTAGTTTTTCTGGGCATAACAGTAGACGCCAAACTTCAGTGGGGATCACATATATCAAGCCTAGCGGGAAGGCTCAGTTCGGCCGCCTACGCCCGTAAGGAAAGTTAGACAGTACACGGACGTTGATACAGCTCGATTAGTCTATTTTAGTTATTTTCATAGCATAATGTCCTACGGTTTTCGGCTAAAGTAAAATCGAACCTTTGTTCAAAGACATATTATTCTATCAACGACTACTTAAACGATAAGAATAGTTGGTCGCTGTGATTAACTCAAGACAGTGTTTTATGTTCTTTCAATCCAGAATTAGCTTTCATACTGACAGTTTATACGGGTAGTTCATATAATTGTTTTTTATTTAACAGATTTTGTTAATTTATTTTTATTTTCTTTTAATTTCATTTATTGTGGACATAATCTACTCATTACAATGATTTTAAATGAGTTGTATTGCAACAAGAAGTTAGCTAGCGACCTCGTTAGCTGTTCATAATATTCTTGCCTGACCAACCGGCAGCAAGTTCGTCATGCTCCCTTAGATGTCACTGCTTGCGGTAGCGTCGGGGGTCGGGTTACCACCTTCCCTCAAATATGGCGAGGGGGGTAATGGCTGACCTTTGCGTTATGCTCGTGAACGGGTGCTGCTCGTGGTGACTGGTCGTCTTGCTGACCATGGTTTTTGTTATTGTTATTTGTATTAACTGTTATTTTATTTTACTCCTGAGGTCCTAGTTTAACTATTGTAACTTCAACTTAGCTATATGCATCAATGTATGTTTATGGATCATTTTGCATCGTTGAACATGTAAGCGAGCATGCCCTTTATGCCTGGAGGCTTTATTTAGGTTTTAAGTTCTGTTTACGTTTTTGTTTTATTATTTCAGCTTGAGTTTAGTTTTCAATGTTTTTGTTGGTATATTGGCGTGTGCTAGCTGACATATGGCGAATAATGTATGTTTTGTTTTATAGTATTACTTATTTACACAATATTGTACAGAATCAAGTTCTTCTAACTTAACAGACAGCTGTGCTGCTGGGGAGTTTGTTCTGCCACTTCTTCTTCCCAGCTAAAGCACTAGGAAGTGTCGAAAGGTGGGCGTTTTGGGGGGACTGTCTTGTGTAACTTTGACGTTCAAAAAGTGCTGACTCTCAGCCTAGTTTGAATAAATGACTTTTGATTGATTGATTGATTGACACAAAATACGCGCTCAGACTTAGAGTTGCGGACATCAGCCCGTTCTACCTATTACCACCAGTACACCGAGCAAAAAGACGTATTCAGGTCAAAATCATGTTAGCTTCACATTATTTTCCGACTAAAATCTTAGAATCCCCCTGTTTGTGAAGCTATTCTTTTCTTATTTATTTGGTTCTTATTTTTCAGGTAGTCACGCGAACGAAATATATCAGCACCCTTGGGCAGCGCTCTTAGATTTCGAATTTAAAATAAACGGCACTCCAAAGACGTTGTGTGCAGGAACTTTAATCAGCGGCAACTATGTCCTGACAGCTGCCCATTGTATCGTTAGAAAATCTGCCACGCCGTAAGAAAAACTTTGTCTTTATAAAGGACTTAAAAAAAAAAAACTGGTCAAGTGCGTTTCGAACCACAAAAATGAAGTGTTCCATAGTAAGAATGAATTTATCCCAAAAACAAACTTCACATTTTAGTTGAAAAATATGTTCTCCCATATAGTTTGTAATAACAAAAGAAATATTTTTTTTAGTGTGATGAAGCTATAAATTAGCTGGGCACGCCACAATTGCGGCGGTAAGTCCCCTCTTTGAGGAGTGGATAGAGAGGCGCCACGGCGTCCTCACCTTCCGCCTGACGCAGGTTCTCACCGGGCATGGGTGCTTCGGTGGGTTCCTGTTCAGGATAAAGCGGGAGGATTCGTCCGGGTGTTTCCATTGCGAGGATCGTCTGGAGGACACGGTGGAGCATACGGTGGAGGTGTGCCCAGCCTGGGCGAAGCACCGCCGTGTCCTCGTGGAGGCGATCGGCGGCGGCGACCTCTCTCGTCCGGCCCTGGTGCGAGCCATGGTACGGAGCGAGAGGGAATGGGAAGCCGTCACCTCCTTCTGCGAAGCAGTAATGCTCGCGAAGGAGGAGGCGGGGCGCGTGAGGGAGTGGCAGTCTCTGCGCCCTCACGTCCCTAGCCGCCGCAGGAGGAGACGCCCCGGGCGTCGGGAGTCGATTGCGGACTCCCGGCCACCGTAGGCGCGAGCTTGCGGGTGGCGAGCAATGGGTAGCTCGCCGCCCGGTAAGGACCAAGCTCGGGTCGACGGCGCGCAGTGTTCCACGCGCGCCTCAAAGAGATGTCAGCAGCAGTGTAGGGGTCTACTAGGACCGATGCCTGCCGGGGTCGCGTGATTGTTCGAAAGAGATACCGTGACCCTGGCACATGGGCAACTGATGGAACACGGGTGGGTTTTAGTCAGTAAAAGTCTGACACGCCCTCCCGCTCCGCCCAGAGCGGGAGAAGTCATTTGATGATTTCCCATCCTGAAAAAAAAAAAAAAAAAAAAAAGCTATAAATTAGCGACTTTCGGACTTTTTCCTTTACTTGCTTGAGTGGCTGGCCCAACTATGAAACCCTTCGTTGTGCGTGGTCCGAGGCGCACGTGGCCGTTTTTCTTTTTAAACTCAGTGTGGTTGGTTTTTTTTTATAACTTCCTGTTGTTTGCCTATCAAATACCTATTTAGTGACACAAAATTGTGTGAGGTAGGTACATACCACAACTAAAAAAAATCAGTGTGCTTTGGACCACATGACTGAATTAAAACTTCTCTAGCTCCATTTAAATGTATGTATATACATATATATCGAACCATCGTCGGTGCAACAAAGGTACAGATTTTTTTCGCATTTATTGCCTTATTACTGGCTTACTATTTGTAGAAGTTTTGAAATCTTTATGCAGTTAAATGTTTTTTTTCACGTAAAAAAAAATATACTTATAAAAAAATACATAGGTAACAAAAAAAATGTTCTGAATTGTGCCTTTGTTGCATCGAAGGTGCGATATGTTTATAAACATAAATGTATAGTATAATATACAGCTTGGCAAAAAAGAGTCTGGAAAAAATGAGGGCGCCTGCTTAGCAGGTATGGCCACCCTGTTTACTAGGACTAAAAGTGATAAGATACTTGTTGTTTTAATCCACAAACACGAGATCCCGGAAATTCTCATCAGTCAAGATTTCAAGACTTGATAGGCACACAGTCTTTTACTTTCATTGTATTTAGTAGATTGCGAATTATTTCGCTGGAATAACCTTTTATCTAAGAATGCCATCATAATAACATAATACAAACTTATTCAGTTTAAAAATTAATTAAATTACACTCAGGAATTGCCGATGGAACCCGATACACAAGACATAATGTTCAGCAATCGCATTTGCGGCCACCATCTAGGGTATTCACAACCATTCGATGGTTGGTATGCCTGTATCAAATTTGACATGAATGATACTGAACGAATCCTGTTAATGCTGACAGTTTTTAGTCGACAAGAAGGCGACTTACAGCTGCTTACTGTCGGAAACTAATCGGAAGTCAGAGAGTACCTATAACATGTCGCATTCGAAAGGTACTGGCAATATCGAATAAACTTGAACAGTTGACTAAAGAAGGCGTCAGGTATGTCTATGTGGGGTACATAACATTATCACTATTCACATGACAATGAAAATGAAATAACACGCTAAAATTTAGATTTTATTTAAAAAGAAAAACGTGACATAACATCATTCTTGTATTCCTTTTCGGTGCTATGATAGATTTTTTCCATTAACACTGATGTGTCAGTTTTACATTTCTTATTTATGAAATCTAAATAGTGTAAAAATCTTTCTTACACGTTTACGGCTCCCATTACAACCCGTCTCCTTAAACTATAGGTAATATATTACGTAGAATAGGCACCTGAAAAATAATAAATATAAATTATACTTTTTTACTGTGGTATGCGATAAAAGCATAATCAAAAAAAAAAAAAAAATACTTGCCCGTTTCGTTATAGTGTTGAACTTTTTGTCTAATTGCACACAGATCAAAATCGTCTAATTCTTTCTCCCGCCAACTGTTTTGGTGTTCCTCCAGGTTTAGAAAAAATCCTCAATTTTTTTTACCTTCATTAACAATTTCTTTAATTGTACTGTGAGATTTACCTTGAAAAAAATATAAAGGCAATCATATTAATTCCATGTACATTTTTCAATTTCAAGTATCAACCATTAAGAGTCAACGTACACGCGATTCGTCAAACTCAAACAAAACATAACCTCAATAATCTACTAATAAATAAAACAATAAAATAGCTTGAAACTTAATAGTACCGATAAAACTTAGTATTAGAAAGTAAAAACAATGACTGGCATTGAATAAAAAATAAGTTTCTTGGATAAATACCTGTCGTGTCGGCAGTTCTTTCGTAAACATTGTCAATGGGAGACAAAATTTGTTCCGCTTCAGATTCCGCCAAATTTCTTACGAAAACTTAGTATATCACAGCTCACACCACTACTCCTTATTGTTTTATTCATTTTTTATATGTTCAAAAGCATTAATAATTTATAGAAATAAGTAAAATACAACTGGGAACATAACACAATGACAGATTAGCTACTTGTTGATGATAAACAAAGCAATGTTGCCACCAAAAAAATATTTTAGTTCCAATGGTTACCACGACAGACTCTTTTTTGCCAAGCTATACATGTAGATACATGTATAAATTTTCTACAAATATATTTTGTTATGGGTTATAATGTCATCATCACTTTGTCTTTGTTTTGTCTATAGTTTTAGTCCCACGTCAAAACTGTAAATATTTCAACGTCATTTAAGCAATGCATTTAAATCATCTTTAATTTTAATCGAAACGTAAGTGGCTATGAGAGTAAGAGAGAAAGAAAATGTGTGCTCGCACCTCTCTCTCTTGCCCCTACACTAATATACGAAACGTAACTCTCTCTCTTTCTGTCTTCACTAATTTATATCTCGCTCTCAACTTGCGTTCGCCTTGCCCGATCACACTTTTCGTAACGTTTCCGTCACGCATTCACCAGCTTAATCCCGAAATCAAGCGTGCGTAAATAACTTTTACTTCAAAAACAATGTTTTTTACAGAAAAAAAACTTCAAAAAAAAGGTTTTTGTTGCATTCATAAAAATAGCACAGAATATTACAACGATATAACGAGGTGACGTCAGTTCCGACTTTGGACACTCACCAAAAGATTCCTGTAACACTGTACCCTGTAATCTAGGGTCCTGAAAAAAAACTTACCTACCACAATTTTTTCTATAGTTACAATTTAATACTTATTTACCAGGATTGCAGTCCGCCTTGGAGAATTCGATTCAAGTCATGAAGGTAGAGATTGCGTACCAGTTGATGGAGCTGGAGAAGCTTGTAATGATGGACTGACACGTATCGCGATCGAGAAGACGATACCACATCCGAAGTATGTGCCTGGCCATCCTTCCAAATGGAACGATATTGGTTTGATCAGGCTGTCAGAGGTAGCTCCGTACACAGGTTTGTTGAAAAATGTCCTTTTAAAGGTTCCGAAGCCAAATGATATGACAAAATCCGTATGTCCCACAGTCATTTTATTCGGACACAATTTGCACTATTGCTATTTTGATGATAATTGGAAAGAGGTGGTGAAATTACGACAAATATTATTAGTGGTTACTATATTCCCCATACCTGTATCTAATCGAAAGAAGAAAAATAAATAAATGGGGAATTGTTGGAACCCGTGATTGAAAAGATGTTTCAAATTGATTTCACTATTTTGGTCAATAGTTCTTGAGATATGGTTACCATACTACCGCAGAAATAATTTTGTATTTCACAGTTTTTTTTTTACAAAATAATGAAATACTATTATATCGTAGATATGCTAATAAAAACAATACTGTGCATGCCTCATTTTAGGCTTCGTCGCAACTGGGTAAAGCCACGCAAAAAGCCCTTGTATTTGTATGTTCGTCTGCCACGCGTACTTTTAGCCGAAAACGAAGGGCGGAGTGATGATGGATGTTTTCAATCATTTAGACAGCTAATCAAAAATTATACCAACTTCAAGTTTTTTTTTTCCAAATACGAAATATTAATAGTTATTTGTTATACAAGAGTGCAAAGTTGCTTTTTAACCGCGTGTTCAATTTTGATGACCGAGCAAGCGAAGGATTCTAAAATTGAATCACGAGCGCAGCGAGTGATTCATAATTACAATCCTGAGCGTTAGCGAGGGTTCCACTCGAGTGCAACACGTAACTTTTCATCCCACCTTAGCGAGGAAATGACTAAATATGCAAAAAAAAGCATTTCAATCACAAGATACTTTTATTTCAGTTTAGGTATTAACATTTATTATGTACTACATTATGATAGGTAAGTATTACAGAATAATCTTTAAATTATTTCAAATGATACTTAGGTATAATTAAGAAAAATTGAAAGTAACGTTGCTACAGTTACCAAAAGTCGAGTGTAATATTTTTGTTAGGTACTGTAATGTTGGTGACGTGAAAAGTAAAATGGCGCGCGCAAAGCAAATTAAAAAAAAAGTATATCAAGAAGGTTCCGAGTCTAAGTTTTACAAATTAGAAAAAGGTTGAATGATAAATTCGGCACCATGGAGATAGAAGTAAATAGATTTAATGATGTTTTTAATTCACAAACTTAGTGCACACGATGTTCTAAATTCAATTTACTTTATCCTCTAGAGAATAAAAACGGCTTTTCCACTCAGATATTGAAGATTAAAATAGTTATTTGTTATACAAGAGTGCAAAGTTGCTTTTTAACCGCGTGTTCAATTTTGATGACCGAGCAAGCGAAGGATTCTAAAATTGAATCACGAGCGCAGCGAGTGATTCAAAATTAGAATCCTGAGCGTTAGCGAGGGAATCAAAAGAGCACGAGGTGAAAAATCTTTGCACTCGAGTGCAACACGTAACTTTTCATTCCACCTCAGCGAGGAAATGACTAAATGCAAAAAAAAAAAACCTTTACAATCACAAGATAGGTACACTTTTATTTCAGTTTTCATCTTTATTGTTGCTTTTAGCATCGAATACGTACTCCAGAGAGTGCTTGCTTTCTTGTTCTCGGATAATTCTATAAAATATGCCAGCTAAACGTTTTCTGAGAAAGTTTTGGCTCCTTTTGCTAGTCGCCACGTGTTGAACATATCGTACTGTTTTAAATACTTCTCGCGTGATTGTTGAGGGAGAAAGCTCATTTGCGCATTATTAACAGTTTCAGTCAATTCTGTTGGCGTCAAGCAAACTTCCTCGTCGCTAGAATCACTCATTTTAGTTTTTTCACTTGTTTTCAAGTTTCTTGTTTTTAATATAAGGTTTAACAATGACGTGAAAAAATGCCGTGTAAAGAACCGCGTACAAAGCAAATTGAAAAAAGAACACCAAGAAGGTTCCGAGTCTGAGTTTTTAACAAATTAAAAAAAAGTTGTATGATATATTCGGCACCATAGAGGTAGCAGTAAATAGGTTTAATGTTTTTTTTAATTCACAAACATAGTGCACACGATGTTCTAAATTCAATTTACTTTATCCTCTAGAGAATAAAAACGGCTTTTCCACTCAGATATTGAAGATTAAAAATACTCTTTCCGAGATGGTGGGATGAAAATACTCTTTCCGAGATGGTGGGATGAAAAATCACTTTGTTTCAAGACTTGTTAACGTTGTAGATTTTATACGTCCCATCTGCCTGCCAACCAAAAACGTGGAGAGTAATCCTCCTGACGAACCGTTGTATGCCGTTACTTGGTACAACCCACAGGATATTCACCAGAAACTCAAGAGTCTCATTAAAGCGCCCTTCGTCAACCAGGAAGTAAGTAACCGCCAGTTGAGATTATCAATCTATCTTCATCTTTAGTTTTCAAATTATTCATGTAATGTCTTGCCCATGAAGAGCTGCTGATGAGCTGAAATTTCCGTTCCTATTAGTTAAATTGGTAAACTCAGGCATAGGTATACGCTATGAAAACACAATACAAAGCGAAAATGAAAGTGTGAGATATAAATTCACATCTGTGGTATCAAAACCAGTCTAAGCGGGCCTCGTATTCCATTCAAACTCCGCACCACCTTCGGCCTAAGGTCAAAGTGCTACGGTTGATCATGCATACGTACAGGTCTTCACAACTTAAAAATCCACAGCAAAAATTTGATGCAAATGAGATGCACTCTCGGTATTATTTTTATTGTCATGATCAGTTATTATTCTGCTAAGATCCCGTTTATATTTCTTTTTCTAGTCACAGACCTTGACAATAGAGTTGATTTTTATTTATGTTCTCACTAGCTTCTGCCCGCGACTTCGTCCGCGTCAAATTTTCACTCCCCTTCCCATCGCATCGAATTGCCTGCCAGTTTTCGTCCATTTTTCATTTGCTGCTCCGTTCCTTTTGACCGTAGCGTGATGTTATATAGCCTATAGCCTTCCTCAATAAATGGGCTACCCAACACAAAAAGATTTTTTCAATTCCGATCAGTAGTTCCTGATATTAGCGCGTTCAATCAATCAAACAAACAAACAAACTCTTCAGCTTTATAATATTTATTACTAGCTTCTGCCCGCGACTTCCCGTTGCATCGAATTGCCTGGCAGTTTTCATTCATTTTTCGTATGCTGCTCCGCTTCTTTTGACCGTAGCATAATGTTATATAGCCTATAGCCTTCCTCAATAAATGGGCTACTCAACACAAAAAAAATCGATTCCAACTAGTAGTTCCTGAGATTAGCGCGTTCAATCAAACAAATAAACTCTCCAGCTTTATAATATTACTATAGATATATTCTCATAAGAACACTGTGGATCGTTAGTTAACGATGCTGCTGAAGAATTAGCCAGAAGGGCATCCAGTGCATCCATCCACGGTCTGCGTCCAGTGACAGGTACAATCACGGGACACTGCCCGCTAAACAAACACATTTACACAATAGACTTAACGGACAGTCCCTTATTAATACAGGACTTGCATGGAGACTGAAGAAACCGTTGCGCTCATACTTTTTCAATGAACATGCGTCACCCAGATTAGGACAGAAGCCCTTGGGATACCAGGTCTTACATGGAAATTCTCAACAGACTAGTAGACTCTTCTGGAGAGAGGTGGACGGGTCGGAATAATCACTGACGGTTGCCATGGCCCACGCACAACGGTACTGTTGAAGTACTCAGTGCGGAAACGAAACCCACTAACATAGAAATAAGTGTCCTCATACACGAAATAGTAGTAGGATGCTAAGATGATGGTCAAGTTTTGACCGCGTACAATTTTTCCGCGACGGTAGAACGTAGGTATGGAAATTTATACAGTCACACAAGTAAAACAAATACACCTCGAGAATTCCATACGATTCAAAATTGTCCGCGGACAAATTCTCCATCGTTTGCTCAGCATTTCAAATGTCTCCCATAACATTGGCTCATTCTTTTTATATTAATAATGTACTAGTTTCTGCCAGTGACTTCGTCCACGTTATATTTATTGCTCCCCCACCCCAACCCATCCCGTCGCATCGAATAACCAGCCCGTGCGTGTTCCTCGTTTTTGCAACATTTTCATTGCTGCTCTGCTCCTATTGATGTTGCGGGATGTTATAAATGGGTTATATTTATTGAGGAAGACTATAGGCTATATAACATCACAACACAAAAAAAAAACAATTCGAACCACTACATCCTGAGATTAGCGCGTTCAACCAAACAAACAAACTCTTCAGCTTTTTAATATTAGTATAGATTATGTTTTTATGAGACTTAGTGCCACAAAAAAAGTATTGTATTGTTGTATAACTCCACAGCTACATAAGAAATGAATAACGCGAAAAAGGCTAAATAACTGACAAAATAGTTTCCTGTGGTGTCGGACGTAAAGAATCACATCATCCCATTTCTTCTCGCGGGTGTCGTAAGAGACGACCAAGGGACTTACTAGAGAATGGGCAGCAGCGGTCTCTATGCATTTTACCACCATAGTGGGATCGCCAACCCACCTGCCAAGCGTGGCGATTATGGCAAACCCTGCCAAATTGGGGGAGGCCTATCTCCAGCAGTGGACATCTGCGGCTAACAGTGGACATCTTTGGCTGAAATGATGATGATGACTGACAAAACAAGGGTTTAACGATGAAACTTTATTCTTTTACAGAAATGCAAACTGGTATACGACAAACCAGATCGCAATATCGTATTCGGGGAGGGGCAGCTCTGCGCGGGTGGTATAGAAGGCATGGACACCTGCAGGGGCGATGGTGGCGGTCCCTTAGTGTACGAGAATCAAGGAATACCTGAACTTGCTGGGATCGTGAGCTTTGGACCGAAAGCATGTGGACAAAAAGATATTCCTGCAGTTTACACCAGTGTATACAAATACCTTGATTGGATTAAAACTGTGATTGTTTCGTAACTTATTTATATTTAACCGAATTAAAAAAAGGGAGAAGGTTATTTTTTACTTACTTGATAAGGCTGTCTTTCCTTTGGGAAGAAATTCCTCTTCTACGAAGGCTCCTATATCCTCATGGAACAAAATTAAAGTAATCAATTTATCCTTCCGCGTAGAATAAACAACTTAATTATACTTTGAATCTATCTCCAGGTCGATTTATCTGAAAATTCGGATACTTGTTAAATTTATTAAATGATTTTCCAATATCTTTATTTTCAAGTTTTCATCAGCGCTGTGTTGTTTATTAAAAAAAAAGGGGAGATAAAGATATTATATACAAAAAGGGTTTTTATTCTGTATGCAGGTTGTCACCACTGGATGTAAATACTTATTTACATTTATAATACGTTTAATTACTCCCTTAAAAATGTGATGTAAAGTTACCAGGTTTTACACCACATTTTTAAAGAAAGCTTTAGATTTATCTACCATGTACGCACGGCCACAGGTCAAGCTATACATTTCCAGTATAAGCAAACTTCTCACTGTACGAGAAGCCTATACAATGCGAGATCAGCTAAAACTGGAAATTATAGCTTGATGTGTAGCCGTGTGTATATACATTTTTCGAGAATTAGTAACTCTAAAGTTATAACCTCTGTGCCTTACTACATGTTTACTTACTAATAAGGGGTTTAAAAAATATAATACGAAGTAATACCAGTTTAGCGTCCATACATAATAAAAAAAAAAACAAAACAATCCCAATTATAGGTTGGCAAAAAAGAGTCTGTCGTGGTAACCATTGGAACTAAAATATATTTTTGGTGGCAGCACTGCTTTGTTTATCATCAACAAGTAGCTAATCTGTCATCTTGTTATGTTCCCAGTTGTATTTTACTTATTTCTAATTAACTATCAATTATTAATGCTTTTGTATATATAAAAAATGAATAAAACAATAAGGAGTAGTGGTGGGAGCGGTAATATACCAAGTTTTCTTAGGAAAATTGGCGGAATCTGAAGCGGAACAAATTTTGTCTCTGATTGACAATGTTTTCGAAAGAACTGCCGACACAACAGATATTTATCCAAGAAATGTATCTTTTAGTCAATGCCAGTCATTTGTTTTTCCTTTCTAATACTAAGTTTTATCGGTATCATTTTTTATAAGTTCACATTTTATAAGTTTCAAGCCATTTTATTGTTTTATTTACTAAAAGATTATTGAGGTTATGTTTTCTAGTTAGAGAAATCGCGTGTACGTTGACTCTTGATGTTTGATACTTGAAATTGAAAAATGTACCTACATGGAATTAAAATGATTGTCTTTATATTTTTTCAAGGTAAATCTCACAGTACAATTAGAGAAATTGTTAATGAAGGTGAAAAAAATTAATGATTTTTTCTACACCTGGAGAAACACCAAAACAAGGAAGAATTAGACGATTTTGATCTGTGTGCAATTAGACAAAAACTTCAACACTCTAAAGAAACTGGAAAGTATTTTTTTTTTTTTTGTTAATGCTGTTATCGCATACCACAGTAAAAAAAGTATAATTTATATTTATTATTTTTTAGGTGCCTATTCTACATAATATATTACCTATAGTTTGAGGAGATGGGTTGTAAATATAATGGGAGCCGTAAAGAAATATTTTTACACTATTTAGATTTCATAACTAAGAAATGTAAAACTGAAAAAAATCTATCATATCACCGAAAAGGAATACACGAATGATGTCATGTCACGTTTTTCTTTTTAAATAAAATCTAAATTTTAGTGTGTTATTTCATTTTCATTGTCATGTGAATAGTGATAATGTTATGTACCACACATAGACATACCTGGCGCCTTCATTAGTCAACTGTTCAAGTTTATTCGATATTGCCCGGACTTTTCGAATGCGACATGTTATAGGTACTCTCTGACTTCCGATTAGTTTCCGACAGTAAGCGGCTGTAAGTCACCTTCTTGTCGACTATAAACTGTCAGCATTAACAGGATTCGTTCAGTATCATTCATGTCTGATACAGGCATACCAACCATCAAATGGTTGTGAATACCCTAGATGGTGGCCGCAAATGCGATTGCTGAACATTATGTCTTGTGTATCCAAGGGCGGATCCAGGGGATGGGTCATGGGGGTCATGACCCCCCCCTGGGCTGGGTCCCAGGGCTGTAGCTAGACTCGAATTTGAGGTAGGGCAGCATTGGCTACAGGTAGGGCGGAAGTAAAAAATATATTATAATTGATCTGCTCTGAAGCACGGGCTCCTAAATCAATCAACATCACCTCTAGGTCACAGGCGCGGTCGCAGCCCAAGATTTTGCGGGGGGGGGGGGGGGGTCACCATAAGTGACGAGGAATATTTTGAGGAAGGTACCTTGGTTTAGTGGTCACAAGCGCTACTACTGACCTTGAAGTTCCGGGTTCGATTTTCAGGTCGGTTAGTGTTTTTGGGTTTTTCCATAAGAAATTTCTCAGAAGCAACCCGGAGTCTGAATTTGTACCCGTTTCATGGCAGTGAGCTCACCCATTGTGACATGGGACACATAGATAACTGGTGAAATTTTGGTTTAGTATATATAGGTAGCTGAATAACCCTCCGAGATTAAAAAAGTGATGTTATGTACATCTTAAGTTCGTCATTAGTTAAGGTATTCAGGGACACCGCTTTTACATGGGGGGCATTAAAGAATGCTGTCAAATTGGTCGCAGCACTTGTTGATAAATAAATAATTGGCATTAGGACAGCAGACTACTTAGGGCGAAAATAGCGAGCGGAGCGAGCTCGAAAATTTTAACAACCGCTTCGTTCTGGTTAGGTTTTGTTATATATTTTTAAACATAAAAATAGCAGTTACACTGTCGCCTTTTTGCTAGGATATCCCTGCCAACCATGAGAATGATTAATGCTGGAGCGAGCAAAGCGAGTTCGAAAATTTTAATAGCCCGCTTCGTTCAGGTTAGGTACTTTTTTGACGTTTTCAAATAGATATAGGAGTTACATATTTTTTTTTTTGATGTTTTCAAAAGGAAATTGGAGTGACATTGTTGACTTATACAGGATATCGCTGCCAACCAGGAGAATGAGGAATACTAGAGCGAGCGAAGCGAGCTAGAAAATTTTATATTTTCGAACAGAAATAGGAGTTACATTGTCGACTAATGCCAGAACAGAATGCCCTAGCAACTATGAGATTGTTGAATACAAAGGCGAGCGAAGTGAGCTCGAAAATTGTAATAACTCAACTCGTTTAGGTTCAGTTTTGTTTTATATATTCAAAAAGACCTAGGAGTTACATCGTCGACTTATGCCAGGAAAATTCAGGCAACTAGGAGTATTATGAATGTAAGAGCGAGCGTAGCGAGCTCGAACATTTTTGTCCACCTCGGATAGGTTAGATTTTCTTTTGATTATTCCAAAAGAACCAGGAATTATTTGGTTGGTCGGTCTATAAAGAAAAGCTCAAGTATCAAGAGAATGTAGACTGCAAGACCACAAAATTACTTAAAACTGGAATGTATCACAAAGGCTCTTGACTCTTTGGGGGGGTCATGACCCCTAGGACCCCCCCCCCCCCCGGACCGCGCCTGCAAAGTCAGTGATGTACATTCAATAGCTATTCATAGACAAATAATTTCTGTGACAGAACATGAGCATGGATCTAAGGACAGCTATTAAATCCTCAATGATGAAGAACAAGCGAACAAGACGGTTGAAATTTTTCTCTACATCGGCATATTCGCGCTTCAAATGCCATCTATACACAGAGAAAAGAATTATTATAATATGAAATGAATGTCTCAAACTGTGGTATGTTCGGAAAAGTTTAAATACCTATTGCTACAATTTTTTATCTAAAGGCTCGTTCAGAGTAAAGGCTCGTACAGACAGGCGCAACATGTCGCGCGACCTGTCGCAGAGGCGATTCTGCGATATTTCGCGACGCAACACCTTTCACACTGGCGCGTACACTCGTGCGCGAATCGCGCGCGACTGCTTTTAGTACATTTTGTATGGCGTCGCCGTTCGATCTTCGTCTTTTCGTTTTTGGTATTTTTAAGGTAGGGCATTGTGATTTCAAGGTAGGGCATTGCCCCACAATGCCCCCCCTAGCTACGGCCCTGCTGGGTCCACCGTGGACCACTATTTAAAATTGTTAAACATAGGTAATGGTTTTAAGTAAGGATATATTTTTTTGTCACAATATAGATTTTATTGAAATACCTTCAATATTTAATCAATCTAATATATAAAATTCTCACAGTGTCGACCAGGGTGGCGTTCCTTATACTCAGAATATCCGCAAGGTATTCGCTGAAGGTCATAAGGTTCCACCCCGACCTCGTCACACCCCGACGATGAGGTGGAGACCATGTATAAGGATATTTCCAGAGCCATGCATGGTTCCAAAACTCACTTCATCGTTGTCATGGGGGACTTTAACGCGAAAATGGGCAAGCGAGGCGATGATGAGTTGAGAGTGGGGCAATTTGAAGTTGGACGTCGCAACCACCGGGGTCACCTACTGGCTAGATTTATGGAGAAAGAAGGCCTCTTTATGATGAATTCCTTCTTCAAAAAACGTGAGCAAAGGAAGTGGACCTGGCAGAGCCCTGATGGTGTAACAAAAAGTGATATTGACTTCATTATGTCGACGAAGAAGCAAATATTCAATGATGTCTCAGTGATCAACGCGGTGAAAACCGGGAGTGATCACCGCATGGTAAGAGGCACATTAGAATATCGATATCAAGCTGGAAAGATCTCGGCTGATGAAGTCAACGCTTCGTCCAGCACCGATCCAACTTCAAAACCCCGAGAGCTTTCAGCTCGAACTCCAAAATCGTTTTGAGTGCCTAGGGAGCTCCGTAGACGATTATAACGATGGTTTGTGCAAACTGTCCATACGGTCGGGTCTCAGTTCTTCAAGACCCGCCGTACTAATAGGAAAAAGAAATTCTCAGATCCAACATTACAGCTTATGGAACAGAGGCGCGGAATGATCCTGCAGTCTTCAGAAGCTGTGCTCGAGTACCGGCAGCTCAATAGACGGATCTCTAAGTCCTTGAAAAGCGACCTTCGCCGCTATAACACAGAGCGGATCAAGGACGCGAAAGAGCGGAATAAAGGCTCCAAGATCTTTACTAAGGATCTGTCTATTGGGCAGAGCCAGCTTACGAAACTGAAGACCGACGATAGCAGGGTCGTATCCGCCAAACCTGAGCTGCTTAAGGAGATTGAGAGGTTCTATGGACAGTTATACACGTCAACAAGTGACCCCGTTAAAAATCTGGCAAATGACCATAGAGCTAGGTTGACCCGACACTATACCGAAGACATCCCGGACGTCAGCTTGTACGAGATTCGGATGGCTCTGAAGCAGCTCAAAAACAACAAGGCGCCGGTTGATGACGGAATTACGGCTGAACTCCTGAAGGCCGGCGGGAAACCCGTTCTCAAAGCCCTTCAGAAGCTGTTTGATTCCGTCATACTCACGGGCAAAACGCCACAGGCATGGAACAGAGGTGTGGTGGTACTTTTCTTTAAGAAAGGTGATAATGCCCTTCTTAGAATTATAGGCCCATCTCACTTCTGAGCCATGTCTACAAGCTGTTTTCAAGAGTCATCACGAACCGTCTAGCGTGCAAGTTTGAAGACTTCCAGCCTCCCGAACAAGCCGGATTCCGTAAAGGCTTTAGCACCGTAGACCACATACGCTGCGGCAGGTTATACAGAAGACCGAAGAATACTCTTCGGTCTTTTGTATAACCTGCCTGCCTGTTTAGCGTTTGTGGACTACGAAAAAGCCTTCGATTCGGTCGAAACCTGGGCTGTACTGCAGTCTCTTCAACGGTGCCAGATCGACTATCGGTACATCGAGGTGCTGAAGTGTCTGTATGAAAACGCCACTATGTCAGTCCAACTTCAGGACCAGACCTCGAAACCTATCCTTCTGCAGCGAGGGGTGAGACAGGGAGACGTCATTTCTCCAAAACTGTTCACCGCTGCACTGGAGGATGTCTTCAAAATTCTGGACTGGAAAGGGGCTGGCATCAACATCAATGGCGGTACATCACTCACCTTCGGTTTGCCGATGGTATAGTTGTCATGGCGGAGACTATGGAGGGCCTCAGTACAATGCTCGATAACCTCAGTAGAGCTTCCGAAAGAGTGGGTCTCAAGATGAACACGGACAAGACAAAGGTCATGTTCAATGCTCATGTGATACCCGGTGCTCCAGTGAAGATCGGAGGCGCTACACTCGAAGTCGTGGACGAATTTGTGTACCTAGGACAGACTGTCCAGTTAGGTAGGTCCAACTTCGAGAAAGAGGTCAATCGTCGAATCCGACTCGGCTGGGCAGCGTTCGGGAAGCTACGCAATATCTTCTCGTCCCACATTCCGCAGTGTCTCAAGACGAAAGTTTTTGACCAGTGTGTGTTGCCAGTGATGACTTATGGATCCGAAACGTGGTCGCTCACAATGGGCCTTATTAGAAGGCTGAAAGTCACCCAAAGGGCGATGGAGAGGGCTGTGCTTGGAGTTTCCCTGTGCGATCGAATCAGAAATGAAGAGATCCGTAGGAGGACCAAGGTAACCAACATAGCCCGAAGAATTGCTAAACTGAAGTGGCAGTGGGCAGGGTACATTGATCGCAGAACAGATGGCCGATGGGGCCAAAAGGTTCTGGAGTGGCGACCGCGTACCGGAAGACGTAGAGTTGGAAGGCCTCCAACAAGGTGGACCGATGACCTTGTGAAAGCCGCATGAATCCGCTGGATGCGGGAAGCACAAAACCGGCCGAAGTGGCGGAGCTTAGGGGAGGCCTATGTCCAGCAGTGGACATCTTTCGGCTGAAATGATGAATGATGATTATAAATTTATATTTTGTATGATAGCAGCAAACGCATTATTCGGGAACGAACGCATCGAAAACAACAGTGGCGAACTCCCAAACTTTTAATTGCCGTTTCTACTCGTTTTTGCCAGACTATACATACATTAATAAAATACCTACTTTTTACTTTTATGTATGATTACAAAAATTAAATTATAACTTCTTGTGACTTGACCACGACTATGTGACCCCCCCCTGACACCAAAGCTGGATCCGCCCTTGTGTGTATCGGGTTCAATCGGCAATCCCAGAGTGTAATTTAATTAATTTTTAAACCGAATAAGTTTTCATTATGTTATTAGTTATTACGATTGCACTCTTAGATAAAAGGTTATTCCAGCGAAATAATTCGCAATCTACTAAATAAAATAAAAGTCAAAGACTGTGTGCATATCAAGTCTTGAAATCTTGACTGATGAGAATTTCCGAGATCTCGTGTTTGTGAATTAAAACAACAAGTATCTTATCACTTTTAGACCTAGTATACAGGGTGGCCATACCTGCTAAGCAGGCGCCCTCATTTTTTCCAGACTCTTTTTTGCCAAGCTGTACATCTTAGCGGCTCCACAGAAATTCTAAGCTAAGAAAACTTTTTGCTTGATGCGTTTAAGCTTTCGACAGTATTGCAGTAAACAGCAATTCACTGCAAGCCAAACTACAAACGCACAAACATGACGATTTCACGTCATGATCGCAACCGCATGCCTCACAATTTTATTGGTAAGATGTTACTACAAGTGTTGTTATTTTAGTCTTCTCTCTTTACATCACTAAAGCTGTCAATGTGACAGTGACATATAACCACGAGTGACTGACGTACAATGCCACAAAAGGACAGCAAGCGGTTGCGAATAATTCCGTGTTCATATCGTTTTGTTTGCAAATAATTTGCGTGTGTGGAATTGTGTGATTGTTATTTCAGTGGTTATGATTCAAAAGGTGTGAAATGTTGAAATCGAATGTATTTAACACGGAAGGCGTACAAGCCGGCTGCATTTACCGGATAGACCTTGTAAACTTCGTGTAAGTATACATTACTTTTCGCGCGCAATCTAAATAACAGATTTGAAATTATATCTAAATTACTGTTTCTTTGCGTGTCTTTCTAAAATCACTGTAATTTGTGTTGCTTTTGGCGCTATGCATCAATTATTCGTTTAAAAATAATTAAAATAACGCTTGGTTTTATGAGTCATGTCGCGACAAGTTTGTAGCAGTCCACTTGTAAAGAGTTAGTTGTTAATTATTGTTTTACTCTTGAGTAGTAGGCTATTTAAATCTACCGATAGGTACTGATCAGGCAATTCAGCAGTACATTATTAGTTAATTTTGTAACAAAACTCAACTAATCCAAAATATTGCCTGTTTCATACCTAGTCTGTAGCCGAATACTATTACAAATAAGGAAGCTTTTGTAATATTGTAATTTTAGTACCTAAATGGTCTGCAAAACGATCAAATGCTATTAATTGGTATAGAAGTAATATTCTCATCTGCTTCAATTGCATTTGTTAGGTAAACAATCAATTTTACGCATCAATGTTTATCAATCGCGTAAATATTGACAATTGCAAATGCAATTGATTGTTTAGGGAACTCATAATGCCTCTCATTTGAACTCCTGACCTCAGAAATACATGTTCATTCTCTTTATCATTACTAGTCATAACTAATAAATAAGGAAAAGTATTAAAATCAACAATTTGTAGGTAATTAACATAGATGTATTACAGTAAATTGTTTTTATTAAGTTTGATAGCCAATCGAGATTATTTTAAACTCAAAGAAATGGTGAAAAGTACGTATTAATATAGTCTTGGTTAGCCACTGGCGTGCATTGCATATAGCCATATAAGCAGTGCCTACCTCGAAAAATCACCATAAGTCTGTCAATTACATTTTAATGTGTGTCCTGAAATTATTAAGAAACAAACAAAATTCACATACCTAAAAGAAACCTGTGTAGTCTGCCTAGATAAGAACAGGCAGCCTAATGCCTACTTATACAGAAAAGCAATGCACTGGTTGGCCATTATGTAGAGATACCTTGTTCCTCAGATGCCTAATATAATTCCAAAGACGAACTCTATAATAAATGTTTTGTTGAACTGTTTTTAATCCTAAACAACTGATAAAAAGACTGGGGGCCGTTCAAGTATTACGTAAGCACTATAGGGGGGCGGGGGGGTCTTTGCTTTGCTTATTTTTGATGACATGGGGGATGGGGGGGTCTAGATGGTGATAACGTAAGCAGTAGTCATTTAGTTTTTTACACATATAGCAACCTACACATTGTCTATGTTTGTAACCGAAACGCATTTTCGGGGATTCCCACAAATAATTCATATACGTTTAGGTACTGGCTTAGAACCGAGTACCGGAATTACCGCGCTATCCACTTGTCCAAATTTCTTCCGTCAATATATTGTTTCGGGTCGGTACAATTGACGATTTGATGTATTTTAAATGAATTTTGTGCGCGTCCTCTATCTTAAATCTATTTTCTTATTTCTGGAATCATAACTGCTGTCCATGAATCAATAAAAATAAAAACAGAATAGGTACATTAAAAGGAAAATGCATATACCAATGTTTACGTAAGCACTGGGGGAGGGGGTAAGAGCTTTGCTTACTATTGCTGACAAGGGGGATGGGGGAGTAAATAATTGTAATAAATCTGCTTACGTAATACTTGAACAGCCCCTTGTTTGTTAGTTACTACTTTAGTATTCCGAGTTTTTTTATAGTAGCAGTTTTTTTTTGGGTGGAATAGGCCCTTTTTAGGGTATATTTATATATATAGACCCCAAAATACACAAACCAATATTTGCCGAGAAAAAAATTGGCAAAAGTTTATTTCGGGATTGGTGGATACTAAAATTGGGAAGCTTCACAGGAATGGGTGTTAGAGTATAACCTTTAGTTATGATAAAGTTTAAGATACTTAGTTTTGTATGACAGGCAAATAGTTTATAAATGATGACTGTGATTCTTCATGATCTGCCCGCCATTGTCCCATGTTACTTAAGGTCAGAACAGCATGCTCTCTTCTTCCCTGTCAACCGTTATACTATCATCCACACTCTATGTTAAAAAGGTTTGGTTTCCACAATTAGTCCTGCAAGTGGACCATTGTGCGTAGGCCATGGTCACCGTCGGTGGTTATTTCAACCAGTTCGTCTCCCTCCAGAAGTTGATTAAATCTCCTGGGCTGTTGAGAACATCCATGTAAGATCTAGGTGCTCTGAGGGTTTCTGTCCTAATTTGGGCGACTCCTGTGCATTTGAAAAGTACACGCTCAATTAATTCTGCAGCTTCTATGCAACCCGTTGATATGGTATTGTTTGAGAGCAGCTCAATTACTGTTAAGTAGCGTTCTTTTTTTTGGTTTAGAAAACTTAAAGTAATCATTATGGTTTATTATGAATCATGTTGTCTGATTTTTTTACTTATACTACTTGTTTACGCCAAACTCATTAGTTGTTATCGCACTTTTTTATACTTCACTAGAATCGTTTTTTTTCGGGGGTAGGTGTAAAAGAAGTTAAGACACAACGTTGTAATTCTATTTTAATTAAAATTAATATTAAGTATTTTACTAGCTTTCGACATTAGTATTTAGTACATAAACTGCCAAATAAGCAGCACTTACATTGGTGAAACAATCCATGTAACATAAGCTTTTAATACTACACCACCTGCCAGCTTCTCACTAGTACTTCATAGTCACTGCAAGTTCTGCACACTTCACTATGTCATCTCAACTGGATGATATCCAATCGGCCCAGAAGAGCCTAGAAGAGTGCTTCCTTAAGAAGATGGGCGACCTTGAGGCACAAATTCAATGTGCTGGTCCCGCAAAGGACACTGTAGCAAAGATTGCTGAAGAGTTCCGCTCATTTCGTGAACTTATGTTTGGTGTGTTGGGACTTCTCAGGAAGCAGATCATGGAGTGTTCTAGAATGGTTGATGGATTGGAGACCAGATCTCGTCGGAAAGCCCTCATCTTCACTGGGTTTGCTGAAGCAGACAAAGAGGATTGCAAGGCTCTTGTATTGGATGTTCTAAAGAACAAACTTGCAGTGCCTGACATCACATCATCTTCCATTAAAGTGTGTCACAGACTTGGAACATCCAGCAAAGTTCCAACAACTAGCAGACCAATACTGGTAAGGTTCACTAGTGTTGATCTGAAATCCAGTGTTTGGAAAGCAAAGTCTGCATTAAAGGGCTCCACAGTCACCATCAAGGAGTTCTTGACCAGGACCAGGCAAATTGTATTCAGCAGAGCGCGCGTTCACTTCGGGATGCCGGCTTGCTGGACTCAGGACGGGGTTATTATCATTAGAGCCCCCGATGGAACACGGCACAAGATTTGTTCTTTAGAGGAACTCAATCCCTTGATGGCTAAGTATCCGAAGAAGACTGGGGAATCATCTGCTGGAACTGGAGGCAAGCCTGAGAGTGGAGTGCGTAAAATATAAGTGTTTACAACTGACCGGTGTTTATCAAACTTTTCGGTTTTTTTGTGATTGGGACGTCAATTCAGGTAATTATTATACTTATATTACTCGTCTACCTGCTTGCTATTTGATATTTTTACCTCAAAGTCACTTAAATTTTATAATTTCATTATGTTTGTGTTCGTAAAATAATTGTATCATCATTACTTGTCACTGTCATCTGTCAAATGTCAATGTTACATTACCTAAGTTTTGACGTCCCGTTTTCGGAAATCGCGTTCCGTTTCTACTCATGTAACTTTGTCATGTTTCGTTTTGTTCTTTGCTTGTTCACAATTTTTTGTAATCATGTGATGCTGATTCCTCTTTCAAATTGATATTCATTCTTGTTTTTTTAATTACTACTATTGTACAGTGCTGCAGGGGTCTTTTGGCGCTTGAATAAATTTATTACTAATGAAATATTAAATGCCTCAGTACCGATTGTGGACACGCGCCGAAGGATTCATGTTCGTACTACAGTGCCAGTGCTGCTGGTGGGTGGTGCACAGATATTGGTGTTGCACCTAAAGCGAAAACACTAAGCTGTAGTTTATTTGCATATTTAGTAGTTTTTTTATATTTATATTATTTATATTTGTAATTTATGTTATCTGATGATGAGTCTTTTTACACTGCCATTAATTCCTCTAGCTCATCCGCTAATTCTAGTTTCAATTCTCTGACTGATACACTTGGTGACTTTGTGCGTCGGACTTTCGGCCAACAGAGAGGTCATTTACTTAATGTGTGCCATATTAACGCGCAAAGTGTCCCAAGTCACTACAATGATCTTTTGGATACCTTTACCGACGCCAACACCCATGCCGTTCTAGTTTCTGAGAGTTGGCTCAAACCTCATCTTCTCTCCGCTACCTACTCCCTCCCAGGTTTCACTCTTATCCGCAATGATAGAATTGGAAAGGGAGGGGGTGGAGTGGCAATCTATCTCCGTAGCGATTTCCCTTTCAAAATTATTTCTACATCTCCCTCACAATACCATGCCTCCGCTGAGTACCTCTTTTTGGAGGTGTATATCAAAGGCGTCAAGACGCTACTTGGTGTTGTCTATTGTCCACCTGCCGTTGACTATTTTTCCAACCTCGAATTGGCGCTGGAATCCGTAGGGTCAGAGTATGCACATAGCGTCATCATGGGCGATTTCAACACTGACTTGTCCCACCACTCTCCTCGATCCCGTAAACTCCTACACATCATTGAATCCGCTAGTCTTCATATTCTTTCACTGCAACCTACCCATTTTAATGTCGCAGGCAATGACACTTGGCTTGATTTAATCCTCACGTCCGCACCGTCCCTTGTTTCCTCTCATGGCCAGTGTCCTGCTCCTGGATTTTCCCATCATGACCTCATTTTCCTGTCTTATGTCCTAAAACCACCTAAACCTGTTCCCAAAGTTCTGCACATGCGGTGTTTTGCGCGCATGAACGTTGAGAAGCTGCGACAGGATGCGTCAGAGCTCAGTTGGGAACTCCTGGCAGCGGCGACAGATGTGGACGAGAAACTGTGCATTTTCGATCGGTCGGTCCTTGCCCTCTACGACAAACACGCTCCTATTAAAAAGGTTAAACTTCGGCGTCCTCCCGCTCCTTGGATGACGACAGGAGTTCGAATGGCGATGAGGCGCAGGGATCGGGCCTTCCGTAAATTTAAAAAAGATCGCAGTGAAGAAAATCACAAGTTTTTCAAAGCTGCTAGGAATCGGTGTAATCAGATGATACGCAACGCTAAACGCCGCCATATTCTCGAGAACATATCTTCTTCTTCACCTGCTGATATCTGGAAGTTCCTTGGTACTCTTGGTATCGGCAGACCACGGCATGTGGATTTTCCCAATACTATTGGCCTTGATGATATCAACCGTCACTTCACAACCACTTGTCCTTTGGATTCCCAAATCTTATCCCAGACGGTGGGTTTCATTACTGGCCTAGCTAGTCCCATTATAGAACCATTTCACTTCTCTCCGGTCACCTTGGACGAAATTAAAAAGATTATCCTTTCTATAAAATCCAAGGCTGTGGGCTATGATGGTATCAGTCGTAGTATGGTCGTTTGGATCCTTGACAGCCTTCTCCATCCGATTACCCACATTATCAATTTTTCGCTTGATTCCGGACAATTCCCATCCCCATGGCCAGTGGCGTGCGGTCCATATAGGCAAAAAGACACTGCAGACCCTAGACTTAGATCTAGACTAGTTACTAATATTTCAATAATAAAGAAAATATGCTAAGTAATAAAATTATTCAAAAGTTTAAACGCCTAATATAAATGAGAAGCAACGTTCATACGGTTCTATTAATGTACTCGCGGCGCAAGCAGGCAGCGATCGAAAGTGTCTTCTTTTCATTCATAAATGTACGCATGTAGTGGTAATTTCTTCTACATTTTCGTGTCTGCACATGTCACACAGAAGCGCGCTAATAAAGCGTAATAAAGCGAACTCCTGCCGCAGGATATCCAATCGCGGGCTTCCCTGCGCCAAGCTAACCAATCACGGGTGGGACGCCTATACGCCATTATTGGTGCGCTGTGAGTATTATGCGATCAAGTTGAATATTACGTAGCCTCAAGCAAATTCCAATTCGCAATGATACAATTTTATTTGTCAACGTTTTAGTTGTCAAAATTTAGAAATCGTTTGTTTACGAAAGGATCCATATTGATTTCTTAGTGGAGCGCGCTGTTTTATGTTTTTATTTTGACTGAGTTTTGTTGTGATTAATTCATTTACAAACGTTAATATTTAGTTCGATTTGTTGCTTATTTCAACTAGTTTTTTTTTTAACTGTGTTAGTTTTTCGATTTACTTAAGTACTACGCTTTTTGTAAGTTTTTTTTTTTTTCAAAATGTTGTTTGTGTTGAAAATGTGTGTTTGTTAAAAAGTGTATCTAAAGGGAAGTGTACGAGAATTAACCCAGCAAAGAGGTAATGCAACTCGTAAGTTTCATAGTAATAATTAAGAAACATAAAACCGGCTGTTTTTGTTTACACACATTTAAATTATTTTGTTTTCCTTGCTAGTTTAGTAGTTCGAATACAGTGTGGAATTGTTCGGGATTTGCAGATTTATATGATTTCTATCCCGCGGCTTGCTCAAACATAAATACATTTGGTAATTATCGTATTGAGAGAAGTGTTACGAAGAAGTTTTACGTTTAGCGAAGTTTATTGTTACTTTTCCAAGCAAGCAGCGCATCGACAGAACGATCATTTTCATTAAAACGTATTCTCACATACCTATTTAAGAAACACACAAAGTCAACAACGAGTACAACATCTTTCTGTGCTTTCGACGGAAAAAGAATTATCATCATCAGGAAATCGCCATTTCAACCTTTTAAACCACCTAGTGAATTTTTCTTCACTAACTTGAGCAATTACGAGACACGTTTTTTTTTTTTTTGAATTGCCTACCCGGTCACAAAACCCTGTGCACGCCACTGCCCATGGCGTATGGCCTATGTCCGCCCACTGCCGAAAATCTCGAATCCCTCCCTACCCAGTCACTTTCGACCCATTTCCATTCTCCCATTCCTGTCTAAAGTGCTCGAGGCCTGCGTTCACAAGCAGTTTTCGGGGTTTGTTCATCGGAACAACCTTGTTAGCTCTTTCCAGTCTGGATTCAGACCTGGGCACAGTACAACCTCCGCCCTCCTTAAAGTGACTGGTGACATTAGAGAAGCAATGGAGGATACCAAGGTTACCGTTTTGGTATTAATTGATTTCTCCAATGCCTTTAATGCCGTCAGTCACGATATTCTCCTCTCTATCCTCTCCCATCTTATGGTTTCGTCCGAGGCTCTGGAATGGTTCTCTTCTTATCTTCGGGGACGTCAGCAGTCAGTTCGCGTTGATGAGAGTTCATCGAGTTGGCGTTATCTGGATGCTGGTGTTCCACAAGGCGGTATTCTTTCTCCATTATTATTCTCCATCTTCATTAATTTTATCACTCATTGTCTTCGGTGTTCGTATCATCTTTATGCTGATGATCTTCAACTGTATACGTCTGGGCGGGTGGAAGGTTTGTCGGACGCTATAGCAGATTTAAACCGAGATCTGGATTCAATAAAAAAGTGGTCTGATAGTTTTGGAGTGTCAGTCAACCCCTCTAAGTGTCAGGCCATCGTAATTGGAAGCTCGCGTATGATGGGTAGGGTGACGGTTGATTCTCTTCCTCCTCTCATTTTTAATGGTACCGTCATACCCATTACCCCTACTGTGAAGGATCTCGGTTTGCATCTAGACACGACACTTAGCTGGCAACGCCAGGTCTCTAGTGTTAGCCAAAGGGTCAATGGTACTCTGCGCTCCCTGTATCGTCTGAGAAGCTTTTTACCTGCTAAGACGAAAGCCATGCTTGTGCAGACTTTGATTTTCCCTATGATCGACTATGGTGACGTGTGCTACTTTGACTTAAATGCGGTTTTTCTGGAAAAGCTCGACAGACTTCTCAACAACTGTATACGGTTCATATTCAACTTAAGAAAATATGACCATGTGTCGAGCTATAGGTCTGAGCTCAAATGGATGTCCATTCGCCAAAGAAGAAGTTTGCGCGCTTTGACCACGCTTTTCTCCCTTCTCAACTCTCCCACTCCTCCTTCTTATCTTGTGTCTCACTTTCAATATCTATGTTCTTCTCATGTTAAAAATCTGCGTTCTTCTAACAATCTTCTCCTGCTCTGTCCTTCTCATACCTCTGATTTTGTTCATTCGTCCTTTCATATTCAGTCTATTCTTCTTTGGAATGCGCTCCCTCTGGATATCAGGACGGCCACCAGTCGGTATGCATTTAAGCGGAAATTGCAGAGTTATTTTCGAAACAAATAGTGTAGAGTCATCTCAACATCTCTGTTTAATTTGTGTATATATGTATATATATATATTATAAGTATATATATTAGTTAATATGTATGTGTATTATATGTTTATAATCTATTTATGTACTAGTATTCCCATGTTATTTGTAATTCAATATGGGATTTATTTTTAATAGTATTTAAATCATTGTTCCTCTCAACCAAAGCACCTGCCATCTAATCTCTTCACCACCCTTGGTTGACTGGTAGAGAATGCCTAAGGCATTAAGTCCGCCTTTGTACCTTTTTGTGTGCGAGAAGTTTAAATAAATAAATAAATCATAAACAGTAGAAAACTATCCTTATGTTAATTAACTTATACCTAGTTGGTATATCTGGAGCGAGAATCCTTACCTTGCCATAACACAGTCTCTGACTAGCACGGAAGGTAATGAATTTTTTATCTGTACATCGCCAATTAATTTATTTTATTCAACTTAGTTATAAAAGCAGTTTCTTTGTTTAGTTTGGTAGTTTAAATAAAACATATCGTTATGGCGTACGAAATGATTGAATTTCTTATAAGAATGTAAGTTTTGTAAACTTTTAGTACTTATTTTGATTAATACTTAGTATTAAGTTGTGGTATACAATGTTACTTTTACTTTGGATAAATAAATAAATAAAGCGTAAGGGTCTGTCGGTTATGCCGGTTGTGTCAAACTGTTTGTTTAGCAGACAGTGCCCCATGATGGTCCCCATCATCAGATGCAGACTGCCCCTGTCCAGTCATCAATCAATCTCTATTTCATATCATTCCTCATACAGTCCATCCACGTTTTCTTTGACCTTCCCCTCCCTCGCCATTTATAATCATAAGAAAGAAGAAAAAGAAAGAAAGAAAAATTATTTATTAACTCTTCTATTTCTGGTTCCTATCAACAACATGGCTCATATAACATTCCCACGAAAACAATTTTGTTTTCCTAACCAATGGTAGCATTTAGTATTGCCAAACTGGTCACATAAATAGATTTGTAAGCTAATTTTACCTGTGATAGCTACTTCCATATGACGGTCTACTATTCAAAGCTATGCGGTCTTTGCAGCATTATTGGTAAAAATAGTACTCTTAATTACTAATAACAGTCTGTAAATTATAGAAATCATCCATAAGTCACCATACATTTCTTAGCCCAAGTTCATAGGTACGAACGAAAGATATAGCTACGAGGTTTTTTATACACTGGATTTTGAACTCTCAGTGTTGAGCAGAGCATTAGGAATCCAATGCAGTGCGTCCCAGCATGACAAAAAAAAAACACTGTTGCATTTTCAACTCTCGTCGCTTAGCAGTGTTGAGACACCAGTATGAAAAAAATCCACAAACTTAGACAATAAGAATGATTGTGTTTTCACTAAATCTCTGCCTCTCCTGGTTAGGAATGTGTGTGATGTTCAGAGGTCGGAATTAGGTAGAGTAATTTATGTACTTGCATCGAAATGTTGATAATAATATGGATCTTCCCGGGATGTCTAAAAGACAATCCCGTGTGAGCAACAATATTACAAATAAATTACAATAAAAACCACCAAGATAGATAAGACAAATAAAACAAAGATAATTAACATATAATTTTTATTAGCATTAAATTCACAATAAAATTATTAATAGTCTGAAGCAAATTCTCATACTGATACTTCGCCTTTTTTATAAATAGATCATGGGATTTTTTTGCTCTTCAAAATTAATCCTGGAATTTGGAGCAAATCCACTTTATTCTTTCGTTATATGAACCTAAAAGAGGTAATAGGAGTGTGTAGAGATCGTAGCAGGTGTCGTTCCGTGGTTTCTGCCTACCCCCACGGGAAAAAGGCGTGATTGTATGTATGTAGGTTGTATGAAATCAGTGTAAGTACATAAGGAATTCTACCTAATCCCGACATCTGGTGATATTGATAGATATTGAAGTTAGCAATACAAGTCATTCTCACCACTCATACATTCACAAGTTTTTGTTTACTTGAAATTTGACATAAAAATATTAAGAGTTGATATTTGATTCTAACAAAAACATTCAAGGAATACAATCTTGATCTTTGTGACCTTATTAGCTAGAGTGTTTTTTAGCTTACAGTATCAGAAATGGGATCTCTTAATAAGAGCAAACCTTTTCCAAAATTACATAAGGTACCTTAACACTCAGTGGACTGCCTTGTCAGTTTAGTCAAAGTTATTACAAACATTATTTGAAATGGTATGCAGCTCCTTCATGGCATGCAGGCATTTCTTTTTTTTTTGGATGGGAAATCGTCAAATGACTTCTCCCGCTCTGGGCGGAGCGGGAGGGCGTGTCAGACTTTTACTGACTAAAACTCACCCGTGTTCCTTCATTTACCCATATACCAGGGCCTCGGTATCTCGTTTGAACAATCTCGCGACCCTGGCAGATGGTATGCAGGCATAAGCCATGATATGATGATATTTCTATTTCAGAACTTTCAAAAAGGTGGAACTGTATCCTAATTCATCTTTAAACTTGATAATTGGACCAAATGGCACCGGAAAGTCAACATTTGTTTGTGCCATCATTCTTGGGTTATGCGGCAAGACCAGTGTCATTGGACGTGCAAAGAAAGTAAGTATCCTTTTTTCTGGGCCATATTAAGGCCTGCTTGCTCTACTACTCATTAACGTCTTTATTTATAAACATTACTTAAGGTTAAGAGACAATTTAAATGTCAAAAATGGATAGCTACACACTGGGTATCTATTACTTTACCTAATGTTTGCTTTGCTTATCAATCATAGGAGGTTTGTGTCCTAGCTGTGGGAATACTACAGGCTCACCAATAAAGAAAAGTAACCAGGGTCGTCGAATATATTTGAAGTTTATTAAGAAACCGATGGATGTTCTCGAATCAAATTTAATTTATTGATTCGAAAACAAATAGGTAATATATATCAACAAATAGGTAATATACATAAACATAACATCACGCCTTGGTTCCTCGAAGGGTTGGGCAGAGATGTACCTATAGTACACCAAGTCCCATGTATTAGGGGGCGAGCCTATTGCCGTCAACCGGGCACAAATCCAGGCTCCGGGCTGCTACTGAGAAATTCCAGATGAAAAAACCCAATAACCTCAGCAGTAGCGCTTGCTACCACTAGACCAATAGTCTGGCAGGCAGAGGCTGTCAATATTCGGTTTCTAAACTACAAGTATATTCAACGACCCTGGTTACATATCTCTTTTGGTGATTGTACACTAGTACTTATGTATTTGGGAATCGGCACAATTGAGAGCAATAGTGACGCAGTGGTAACGGCCGCTACTTAAGAGTAGTAAGGTCGTGCGTTCAAACCCAATCAGGCGCTTTACTTTTCGTAAAATAATATAATAAATAAAGTTAAATATAAATCAAGTTATTTCATCACCACTACTCTCAAAACGGCGAAGGAAAACATCGCTGGTTTCCAGCATGACCTAGCACCAAAAATCCGAAGACATGTGACATCTACCAACCCGCACTGGGCGTGGTGGATTACGGCCCACTCCCTCTCACCAAGAGGAGGCCTGTGTCCCATCAGTGGGAACATTATAGGCTACTGATGATGATGGCAATTAAAATAAGCCACAGATGACCAGCCCAAGAGCGTCGGACAAAGTGATTAATTTCTCACTTTGACCAGCCATTATTAATAATACCCGATGGCCCGTGGTCCATGTAATAAGTCAGTGTTTGAGATGGCTTGAATTTATCACTTGGACCGGGCAGTATGAATAATTCCAAAAGAAGAAGAAGTATAAAAAATTGGACCACAGCCGCTGGATGCAATCGGGACTTTAAGGCACCCCGACTCGGATAGGTTACGTTAGAAGGGGATGGCGGGGTCGTTTGAGCGAGCGAAGCGAGTGAATAGACCCCGCCATCCCCTTCTTGGTTTTTTTTTTATAATCACATTGCCCAATTGAGTCGGGCATTATGAATACAGACCGGCCATTATTAATAGTGCCCGGACTTATCAAATTGCCCGTAACAGATATACCAGTATTTTACTTAGAGCGACTGCGTATCTGACTTCCACAACCCAGTTAAAATGACTTATCACTGGCTCCGTATGATGTCGGACGTAATGAATAGCACCATTCCTTTTCTTCCCGTGCATGTCGCAAGAGGCGACTAAAGGATCTACTAGAGAATGGGCAGCAGCGTTCTCTAAGCATTTTACCAACACACTGCGATCGCGAACCCGCAAGCCCAGCGTGGCGATAATGGCAAACCCCTCCAAATGGGGGGAGGCCTATGTCCAGTAGTGGACGTCTTTCGGCTGAAATGAGATGATGATGATGATCACTGGGCATTTTTTTTTCTTTTTAGATTTCAGAATATGTCCGGACTGGCTGTGAGGATTCCAAAATCGAGATAGAACTGTACCGTGCTCCGGGAGAGCGAAATGTCATCATCACAAGAGAATTTGACACTAATGATACCTCAAGATGGTTTATCGATGGAAAGTCGGTCCGTGAGAAGCAAGTGCAAGAGCTTATAGCGACAATGAATATACAGGTAAGGGTACTTTTAAGGGGAAATCAAATCAAATCAAAATATTTTTATTTCACATAAACCTGCAAGGGTATTATGAAACGTCAGAAGGTAGGTGCACGGTTCCAAATTGTTGATTCCTATGGAGAAGAGCCGGCAAGAACCTCCACGGTTACTCTTTTAAAAATAATTGGCTTTTACAATGCTTTCAAATTACAGTGTTAATAGGTATGCGAGAACAGTGTAGGACTGTCAACAAGTACTACTAAAACCACCAATCAACCACCAATCGCTAGGGTAGTCCGGGAATTTCATTTTTTTTTTTACGTTATGTTGTTTTTTCGTGAAATCGTTAAGTCTCATCATCATCTGCGTAGCCTTTTCTCAACTATGTTGGGGTCGGCTTCCAGTCTAACCAGCTGCAGCTGAGTACCAGTATTTTACATGGAGCGACTGCCTATGTGACCTCCACAACCCAGTTACTGGTTACTACGATACCCCTTGGCAGTCAGACTTTCGGGCTTCTGACGACCCGTAACGACTGTCTAAGATCTATAAAAGACAGCCGGGACCAACGTTTTAACGTGCTTTCCGTGGCACGGAAGGGTCTTGGTAGGTAAAGATGGTCATCCATCCACAGACCAAGTGCGGCAAGCGTAGCTTAAGCTGAACTATCAACCCGGCTGTTGTAACTTAGCCACAAGCACACAAAATTATGAATTTAAATCGTATTAGTAGCCGTCAAACATTGAAATTATAATAATAATAATAATAATATTCCACAACTATCACACAACGCCATCTAGTCCCAAGCTAAGCAGAGCTTGTGTTATGGGTACTAGACAACTGATAAACATACTTATATATTTCTAAATACATACATATTATAGATAAATTACACCCAGACACAGAACAAATGATCGTGCTCATCACACAAACATTTGTCCTGGGTGGGAATCGAACCCACGACCTCCGGCATAGCAGTCAGGGTCACTAACCACTAGACCAACAGGCCTGTCAATTGACTCAGGCATTTTACATACCTTTCTAAATCTTTTGCGATCTTATGAGGTTTGGCTTAATTTGTCGAACTGTGCTCTATGCCTTTCATGCAAGATTCAGAAGGATGCCGGCGGTTTGAAAATCTGTCTTGGTAAATCCACAAAGCAAGAGGAAAAGTTTTGCCACAGGCTTCGTTACGTTAAGTCAAAGAGATTCATTGATATTAGAGGGTTCTATATCAATATAATGTTGTATATGTGATTTTTGTGATTGTTATTTATTGTAAGTAGAGGATACAATCCCGAGCATGTTTTTCAATCCCGGGATTACGGGATTTTTGAAGCTTAATCCCGGGATCCCGGGCCTACCCCGGGATTAGACTATGTGGTTTCTAATTGGGCTAAAATGAAAATACAACTTAAAAAGTAAAAAAAAACTTTCTGTCTTTGCACAACAAAATCACAATATAATAAGAGAAGATAAAGACAAAAAGAAAACGATACTTTTGTAAGAAAACAAAAAAAAAACAAAAAAATATTTAAAATTTCGAAAATAAAATCGCGGAAAAATATCAAACCGCGCAATCTTTGACTTCTAAGCCTGCTTCGTAGTTTATTGCCAACATAAGCAGCAGCTGAAAACAGTCGCACAGGTTCTACGCTCTGGTTGGAGGAATAGACAATACGTGTAGACACTTATGCTGTTTCTAAGTGATATCCACGAACTTCTCCATTTTTGAACAGGCTCATTTCACGTCTAATACTACAATATTTGTCAACCCCAATTCATTTTGTACTTGTAAATACTTCAGGATCTAGGGATTTGACGACAAACATATGTATATTAGGACTGTACCTGTTTAGTGTGTACTGTGTATAGTAGGTCCGTATCGTACGATGGCGTATCTAAGGGTTGATTTTGTCGTTATGTAATAAATGCTATTCATATAATCTTGGCAAGGTTATTGTCAAGGCGCAACGGACTACGGAATACAAATTAGACTTGTTTGTGGAATCCCGAAAATCCCGGGATTAGCCAAGTACAGTCCCGGGATTATCGTGGCCAGAAAACGGTCGGGATCCCGGGATCCCGAGATTCGGGATCCCGGGATTGTATCCTCTAATTGTAAGTCATATTTGTCACGGTCGTGAATCATCTATATATATAAAAATGAATCCCTATTTCCCTTGGTCACGCCATCACGCGTGAACGGCTGGACCGATTTCACTTTTTTTTTTGTTATTGTTTTTGTTATTGTCAGGAGAAGGTTCTTATGAAAGAAAAAAATAAAAAAAATTCACGGAAAATTATAAAATTTAAGAACACTTATTTAAGAATACAAAGTCACCTAACATGGGTGTTTGACAGCTAGAAAACGCTTTATGTCTTCGAAGTATCAGGTTGGCATAACTTGGTTGGAGCTCAACTAACATGGTTGTGTGGTAGCTAAAAAACGCTGTATGTCTTCGAAGTACCAGGTTAACATAACTTGGTAGGAGCTCACCTAACATGGGTGTGTGGTATCTAGAAAACGCTTTATGTCTTGGAAGTACTAGGTTGGCATAATTTGGTAGGAGCTCACCTATCATGGGTGTGTGGTAGCTAGAAAACGCTTTATGCCTTCAAAGTACGAGTTTGTCATAACTTGGTCTAACATGTATGTTATGGACCAAGTGAGAAATTGGGCATTATACATAATGTCGGTCGGTCGGTCATTATGAAAAATGCCCAATATGAGAATGCAATTTGATAAGAATTATTCGAATAATCAAATTGACCGGGCATTATACATATTGTCCATCACCTTTTGGGCAGAGTAATACAAATATATTTAATGGCATAGAATTAAAGCGGCAGTTCAATATTTGAGTTATGGTAGGTAAAAAAATAAAAACGCATGTTTGCAAATTAGTTTAGCAGTAAAAACTGAGCAGTAAACTAAATAAAAATGAGTCATAAAATAATTTAAACGGGCAGTTCAATAAATACTGAGCCGTGGAATAGTTGAACTGGGCGGTTAGGCGCGTACAGTTAACAAATCGTAATTGGTTAGTAATAAATTTTATTTTAAGCAGTTCTATAAACGATGAGGCATGCAAGCAAGCATGCAACATGCAGCATGCATGGTTTCTGTCACGGCTCCGGCGCTACGGGGCTCCGGCGGTCCCACGCGAGCTTATCGTCGCAGATGTGTTTTACGCTCACCACCTGCTCCTTAGCTCGCGAGCCGCCTCGCCCCTCCGCGCCTACGCGGTTTTAAATTACACTCTAGGGGTAGGGGCAGACAAGACTACATGCAGTCGGTTTTGCAGCGATTCGTTTCTGTCACTAAATGCAGCACAACATATTGAATTTATAAGACAATACTTGTAAAAATTAAACAGTTGTAAAAATTTATTCCCATATTTAATTACTATTTTTTTTATTGTTATTGTGATTTAACTTAAAATAAACTAAATATTAAACCATTTAAATAATTAGACTCAGTATTTGGATTAATTATCAAGGACTTCTACATTAAGAATTCACTAGTGTTTGCATTTAAAACTTAAGGAAAGTCATAATGGCGGTCTCTGATTGGTCAAAGCGTGCCACGCCATGCGTGCCTCCCTCCCCGCCCTCACACCGCATCATATTTAGCTTTATTATCAAATTGCCCAATTATCATGTAGCAATATAATAATGACCGTGCAATGTGATAAATAATGAAGTTAAGATAGTATTAGTCACTTTGCCCAATAGAGCTAGACATTATTCATAATGCTCGTACATTATGTATAATGCCCGCAATAATCACCTGGTCCATAACATATATAGTACTTGGTGCTCTTTGCTTTGTGTTGGTGGGATCTAATAAGTTAACACAACATTTATTGATTCTGAGGCGGTACGAAGTTCGCTGGGTCAGCTAGTAAGTATCTTATATCTTTAAAGGAGCAATTTGACCGGGTGACTTTTTTTAACGTCTTGAAAAAAAATGGGTGTAATAGGTGAACGAAGTAGAAGCCTTTGGCATAGAAATTTTTATTATTTTTGAATAACATGTAATGAAATTTATCTAGCAATAAATACTACACATTTAAAGTAACATTTTCATACTAGAACAACAAAAACAGAAATTTGAAAAAAATAAAATAAAAAAAATCAATTAAAATCTATCGAAACTCAAATAATACGCACCCTACTCAATGCGCGGCATGTATCAATGATTTTGTAGCCCGGTCCTACCCTTTGAAGCCGGCCGATAGGCGGCCAAATAGATCTATCGCAGGCGCACGAGCCGCACACGCATCCCCGTCAGCCCGCGTCCCGCGCTCCTTTAGTCACCTGCGATGAATCTGAAGGCCTTCCTGCCTTCTATTCTAGTTACACAACACACCGTATGAAGGTCGAGACGGTAAAAAATGTCATCCGGTATATATATAATCTGAATCTCGGAAACGGCTCCAACGATTTTCATGAAATTTAATATAGAGGGGGTCGATCTAGCTAGGATTCATTTTTATAAAATGTCGTTTTGTTCGTGTTTTCAATGACCAACTTTATCGATAATCAACTTGAACATAAACTTATTATTTCAAAAACACAAAACAAAAATACCGAGCAAAGCTCGGTCATCCAGATAATTTTATTAATTCTACACACAACCAGACACTGTCCTGAATTATCCAAAAAAAGAAGAAAATTTAAATTTCGCGGGCTAACGAATGCTTTGAAAACAGACTATACATAGATGTTTTAAAGCCTTAAACTCAAGGAGGTTTATTCCTCAGGATAGTCAAAGTGTTATTAGGTTTTTTTTTAGAACCAATAGAACCTAAATGAGGCAAAAGGAGTGTCTAGAGATCGTAGCAGGTGGCGTTCCGTGGTTTCTGCCTACCCCCATAGGAAAAAGGCGTGAGTTTATGTATGTATGTCTGTATCAAATATGTTATAAAGTAAATTTCATTTAAAAAAACATAGTGATTTTTTTGCTAAAAGAAAACAATAAAATCTATGAAGAAACTACATGCTTCACACATTTTTGGCAGGGGATTTCCCGTCGTTTTCGCGCTCAGCGGTCAATGTTTGACCGTGTGATGTTAGTAAACCGTGACGTAATCCATCCTTAGTGTCGTGTCTATCCAAAGTCGTCGGATATAGTTGAATTTTAGTAAGAAACTGGCGGATATTTCGTTTTTTTTTATTAACTCATCGAATGCCGTAATTGGAGACACAATAGAAAGACAATTGCTTATCTCGAACTGTGTAACTTAAGACATTCAAAAGGTTAATAGAAAACGACAGTTTATTAATTAAATTAAATTTCATTCGAAAATATCCATCAGTTTCTTACTAAATTTCCAGTATCCCTGGTTGCTTATCTCTTTTGGTGATAGTATTATTGTCTCTCTCTTTTTAGAAACAAAAAAAAATGTAACATTAACATCCTTATTTCTCATTATAGCAACCTTTTTTTCAGGATAGGAAATCATCAAATGACGTCTCCCGCTCTTGGGCGGAGCGGGAGGGCGTGTCAGACTTTTACTGACTAAAACCCACCCGCGATCCTTCAGTTGCCCATGGAAAACCGTCGGTATCTATTATAGCAACCTTGAGTCTAGATTTGTAAACAGTTAAGGGGAATATGCTAAGCACCTGTCTCGTTGTACGGTTGATCAAAAAATACTTTGCGACCGTAAAAAATATGTATTTAAATACAGAATGATCATCTTTAGAATCATCAAATTCTTTCTCTCAAGATAAAATTTGCCACGAATGTCATAAGTCCTCCAGCCCTATCTGTCTGTCTGAACGCGATAAACTCAAAAACTACCGAGCGGGATTTCTTACGGTTTTCACCAATGGAATGGTTCATGAGGAAAGCTTAAGTGTATAAATCATTAAGGATTTGTGTAAATTGCCTGAAATATTAGGTCTTTACCTATGAAATTGCCGTTCTGCAGTACTGGCCATTTCAAATCAAAATATTTTTTGTTTGTCTAAGAATTCTAATTTCAAATTAATTTTATTTTAAAAACATGGAATTCTTTTTCCAAAAGTAGTTATTTGTTTATTGATTAGTGTTACATTTTCATCGCATTACAATCTTTTTCGTCATCATGGATACGTTAAAAATTCGAGTAATTATGGAATATGAGTACCGTCGTGGCAGCAACGCGGCACAAGCGGCACGCAACATCAACGACGTTTACGGAGCTAATACTACAAGCCAACGCACCACCTGTTATTGGTTTGCTCGCTTCCGTTCTGGAAATTTCGACCTGAAAAATGAACCTCGCGGTCGTCCGAAGACTTTGGTCGACAATGACGAATTAAAGGCGATTGTGGAAGCTGATGATACACAATCTACGGCTGAATGAGCAGCAGCTTTCAACGTTAGCGTCAAAACAATATTGGTCCATTTGCGTCAAATTGGCAAGGTAAAAAAGCTTGATAAATGGGTGCCCCACGAACTCAATGATCGCCAGCGCGAAGTACGCGTCGAGACGTGCCTTGCACTGCTCAACAGACACACAAATGAAGGAATTTTGAACCGCATTGTTACCTGCGATGAAAAATGGATTCTGTTTGATAACCGCAAGCGCTCAGCAAGTTGGTTGGATCCTGGTTCAGCACCTAAACAATGCCCTAAACGAAAACTTACCCCTAGAAAAGTGATGGTCACTGTTTGGTGGTCTAGCGCCGGTGTGATTCATCACAGCTTCTTACCAAACGGGGTGAGCATTACTGCAGATGTGTACTGTGAAGAACTGAACTCAATGATGGAGAAGCTGGCACATCTCCAACCAGCATTGGTCAATCGCTCGTCTCCGCTGCTCCTGCACGACAACGCGCGACCTCATACTGCACAGCAGACGGTCTCCAAGTTGCAAGAACTGGGGTTGGAAGCTCTCCGTCATCCGCCCTACTCACCAGACCTTGCGCGTACAGACTACTACTTTTTCCAGAATTTGGATAACTTCCTGGCGGGAAAAAAATTCAATACCCGAGAGGCAGTACAAAATGCCTTTGAAGAATTTGTTGCCTCCCGTCCAGCTAATTTTTTTAAGAAGGGCATCAATAAACTGCCACTGCGTTGGCAAAGATGCATTGATTGCATGGGTGATTATTTCGATTAATACAAATAAAAAATACATGAAAAAAATTCGTTTAATTTTTTTCATACAAAACGGCATTTTCATAGGTAAAGACCTATTATGACGATAATCGTTGAAGGTGTCGGAAAAAATTGTGCCGTAGTGTTAGATGAAACCAAAGTATTACGGAATTATTCCTCTAGGGTACTTTTAATCTCCCTAGATTTGTGCGGAAGAGTTAACCTGGTCCTGGCATAGGCAACTGAAGGAACACGGTTGGGTTTTAGTCAGTAAAAGTCTGACACGTCCTTCCGATCCACTCAGAGCAGGAGACGACATTTGAAGATATACTATCCAAAAAAAGGTTACTTTAATCCTGGTAGTACGATTTCGTGGGATATTTTCCGATATCTACACGGGAGAAGCCGCAGCCAAAAGCAAGTGTATTGATAATTGTACTGATCATAATTGGTAAATCATATTATTATCAACATATAAGCCGACAGTGATCTGTAAATTGCAAAAAACTTATATTCCGTGGGATTCCCGAGCGCTTTCGCCTTAATAGCAATAGACTATTAGATTAGACTTAAAAATAACTAGCGAAAGCTGTACATCTGCCAAGTCTTTCGGGGAATTTCGATAAGTAGTAGGTACTTCAAACTCTATGCCGCGGTCTTCCCCAAATCATGTGTTACGAATTATTCCTGTTTATGAAATTGGTACGCTATTCTTATCATTTTGGTGTCGTCATTTGAATATTTTATGCACGGTTGGAGTTGAGTAGAATTTTTATGCCTACTGAATACTTACTCAATAATATTCGGTTCTAAGCGGATAACATCACGTACATAGGTACTTACCGTACTTATAATATCCTCCTAACCTAACCCAACCTAAATTTAGGTCGATATAACTTACGGCCCAATGTAGAATTTCGATCTAGTAAAAATATGTTTAAATGATAAGCTCTTGACTTAATTTATTATTTTAGGTTGGTTATTAAATATTTATTAGATGTATTCAAGGTTAATGAAGGTTTATTTCAACTAAAAAATGGGTGTATGTATATATTATGTCATAATTTTAGGTCGCTGGGCCGCAATATAATGATTTTAACCCATTGACTTCCACTTAAATTTTAAAAACATCACCTGGGTGCCACTTAATATTTTTCCTTCACTAAGACCTCCACAGCACCAACCGTTTTTTCCTTACCAAAACAAGAATGACAGTTCGAAGCAAAAACAAACAGTTTTTCCACATTTAACATTGTTTCTAGCCGTGTATGTTGGCAAATATTTAAATAAATTCTATCATTTTAATGTAATTCCAAAAAACGTCCTAAAGTACACTCAATGCATATGGTGCGTTGGTGGCATGACGTAGTTTTCTCGATCAACGCAAATGGTGCGTTGGTGGCAACGAATGGGTTAAAAAGTGTTTCGGGTAGGAGTGCCTACATGTTTTGCCATTAAATTAGCTCATTGGGTCTTGCAACGATATTTTATTCGTACAATTTGTAACAGAATAATCGCAAGACGCAGGTAAGAGCAGTGGTGGCCCGGTGGTATCGGCCCGGCTTATGAGTTGTATGTCGTGGGTTCGAACCGACCTAGGTACCTTTTGGAAAGGGCGACCAAAATCAATTCAATGTAAATGTTGACGTTCAAAAGTGCCGTTTATATGCCTAATTGAAATAAATGCTTTGACTTTGACTCTTAAGAAATGAGCTAAAAGTAAAACAGTCAAAGAATGCTAAGCGAAAACGAAGTTAATCTATACTAATATTATAAAGCTGAAAAATTTGTTTGTCTGGTTGAACGCACTAATCTCAGGAACTACTGGTCCGAATTGAAAAAATATTTTTGTTTTGGGCAGGCTATTTATTGAGGAACGCTATAGGCTATATAACATCACGCTACGGTCAAAAGGAGCGGAGCAGCAAACGAAAAATGGACGAACACTGGCAGGCAATTCGATGCGACGGGAAATGGAGCAAAAATAGTTATAAATAATCAGATTCCTTTTAAATTAAAGGGCGAGGGAAACCGCGGGGCAGAGCTGGTTCAGTGATAAATGTTATTGTTTCTAAGCGGATGGCGTCACCTTCAACGTTTTATAGTTTAATAATGTACGACTATTTCATCAAATCAATAGCCACTTCATTGTAACAACTAAGGCACTGTTCACACTATGACGTAATGATTTTTGGTCGTTCGACGACTGTTATACATACTTCTTCATTGCGTGTCGCTATCTATACAGTCAGCCCCGTTTTTTCCCCGCTGGTCTCGTGGTTGCAAGTGCGACTGCTGAGCGTGGGGCCCTGCGTTCGATTCCCAGCCCTATTTCTATTGATCTCGCACGTAGCATGATATAATGACATGAATAAAAAAAACCGGACAATTGCGAGTCGAACTCGCCCACCGAGGGTTCCATACAAATTTGTAGGTACATATTATCAAATATAGTTTTTTTAATTTACTTAAAATATCATTTTTTTATGATTTAATTACAAATGTATAGTTTTCATTTTTCCCTATACTTGTAGTATAAGACGGTATTACTCATGCCAGGGTCGCGAGTTTGTTCAAACGAGATACCGTGGCCCTGGCATATGGGTTAATTATTCTAGGTCAACGGGAAATACCCTATACATTTTGATTCCCTTGAGAGTCGAAATGTACATTTTTTGCAGCTTAAACGGCCGTATCTTTTTTCACGTTAACTTAGAAGTTTGGTTTTTTCACAGCTTCAAAAAACTTTACTATACTACTACTATACTAGACTTGAGTATATCTTTTTAATTTTAACGAGATAAAGGACTTGAGTATATCTTTTTAATTTTAACGATATTACATTTATTATTATATAACACAAGCTCTGCTTAGCTTGGGACTAGATGGCGTTGTGTGACAGTTGTGGAATATTATTATATTTATTATTATATTATTATATTTATTATTATATAATAATATTCCACAACTGTCACACAACGCCATCTAGTCCCAAGCTAAGCAGAGCTTGTGTTATGGGTACTAGACAACTGATAAACATACTTATATATTTCTAAAAACATACATATTATAGATAAATTACACCCAGACACAGAACAAATGATCGTGCTCATCACACAAACATTTGTCCTGGGTGGGAATCGAACCCACGACCTCCGGCATAGCAGTCAGGGTCACTAACTACTAGACCAACAGGCCTGTCAAATTGTCACAATACAATCTGTTGACTGTGTGGATTCATCAGTGGTAAAAATTTGACTTGAGAGCAATGGTGGCCCAGTGGTATCGACCCTGACTTACAAGTTGTAGATCGTGGTTCGAAGCCAGGCAGGCGCATTACTTTGAGTAAATTATTTCATCACCACTGCTCTCAAAACGGTGACGGAAAAAAACATCGTGAGGAAACCGGCATGTCCTAGAACGAAAAATTCGAAGACATGTGACATTTACCAACCCGCACTGGTCCCGCGTGGTAGATTACATTTAATATAATAAAGGCCTTTGTCCCAGCGTTGGGAACATTATAGGCTGATTATGATGATAACTTCATAATTGTTATGACATTTTCCACCGTGAAGTCGATTAACTATCCCCTGGAAAACACATCAGTGTGACTACAACAGTATACAATAGCAGTACGATATCTTTTTCGGATAGGAAACGCCGACCTCATCTTGTTTTAAAAATATGTATAAGTGGCTTTTGCCCTTGACTTCTTCCGCGTGAATAAAAAGTAGCCTTTGTCCGTTTTTGGTGTTCAAGCCTACCCCGTACACACGGTTACATATCAAGTTATACATTTCCAGTTTTACGTGACCTCGCATAATCTGACTTCTCATTGTACGAAAAGCCTTTACAATGCTTCTTGTAAAATGAGAAGTCAGCTTATACTGGAAATGTATAGCTTGATTTGTTGCCGTGCGTACCCAATTTCATCTAACTGGATTCAGTGGTTTAGTCGTGAAAAATCATTTATCCTTGTCGTAGTGCAAGTGTTATCACGGAAATGCGGTTGACTGCATTTGTCCTTCTCAAATCAACTTAATGTACATATGTATAAATAAAAAATAAATATTTATTATCTTAGACAACAGAGATCCATTTTATGTTAGTAAGTTAGGTACAAAAAAAAGCAATAAAAACTTAAGAGCTATGTTAGTGTGTTATTGTAACTAAATAAATACTGAGCTTACAGAAAACTATTATTTACAACAAAAGCGCGGCAGCCCCAACAGCATTCTGAAGCTGTTATTGTACTTAACTGTCAGGGCATCCATTGTTTTCCGCGTGTAGCTGGCCCACAGGCTGCTTGTGTAGAAGGTCTGGCAGTAAGCCTTGAACAAAGTAATTTTAGCCTCCTTACTACAACATGCAAACCTGCGTACCAGCATATTGCTTCTCACAGCAAGAGCCCTGCGCTCACGTTCAATGTCTTCATGGTCTTTAAGGTCCTCCGTTAAGTAGTTTCCCAAGTATTTTGTTTGTTGAACCCTTTGTAAGGGTTGGCCATTAAGGTTAATACTTGGCTCGTAAGATTGTTTCCTACCGGGGGCCCTAAAGATCATGAAATTGCTCTTTTTACAATTATACAGTAGACCATGACTTGCAGCGTACCCTTCACAATATTCCAGAAGCTCCCGTATGGAGCCAGCCGTTGGACCCAGCAACACCATGTCATCTGCGTAACTGAGGTTATTGACGCAAACGTTATCAATCCAACATCCAGTCCGCTTGCTGCTGAGTCCAGCTATCAGCTCATTTACGTACAAGTTGAAAAGCTTGGGTGAAGTTAGCCCCCCCTGTCTCACCCCATAATCCAACCCATACGCAGAAGAGAGGGAATTATTCCACTTTACATAGTTCACTTGATTACCATACCAGTATTTGAAAACACGTATAATTTCAGCAGGTACGCATGCTTCCCCGAGCTTTTTCCATAGTATGTCATAGGAGACGAGGTCAAAAGCTTTAGTTAGGTCGAGGAAACACGCGTACACAGGCGTGCTTTTATCAGTATAATATTGAACAGTCTGTTTGAGACTTAATATTGCACTTTCAGTGGAAAGTCCAGGCCTGAACCCGAACTGTGCGTCGTTTAGTTTCAACCATTTGTCGAGATTTTTGTCTAACAGACTGTCCAATACTTTAGCTAGTACAGTGGCAAGCGATATGGGTCTGTAATTAGTTACGTCAGAGACGTCACCAGTCCTAATCTTTACGATTGGAACTACTATTGTCTGCATTAATTCGGGAGGAAGATACGAGTGACTCAAACACAAAGAATAAAACGTGGCTAGTACTCTCGGACAGTGTGCACCTGCGTGCTTCAAGTGCTCGATACTGAGACCGTCATGTCCTGGAGACTTACCTCTGGCCATTTTCTGTATTGCAGATGATACTTGCTTGGCAGTAAAACGAGTCAGGGGGCCATTTTGACATATCTCAGCATCGACCATTGATTTTGAAGGCCCCAGCGGCGAGGAAACGCGAAAGTGGTTCAGGAAAGTGTTCGCTATTTCCTCTGGTTTACTGCAACCCGCCACTGTCACTGGCAAAGCTGGCTTGATATCAAGCCGGCTTTTGTCAACTTCCAAAACCGGATAAAGTCGACATTTGTTTAACTATATGCACTGATTGGACAGCTCCACTCAATCTGTGTGGTTCTTTCCTTAAAAGACCACCTCAGACACAAATCCACATGGTCTTCACATGATCTAACCAAATTATGTCTGGACTTTAAAAGAGACTGTGACCTGTGAGTTTGTTTCGGCCTTTCTTCTCAGAGTAGTCAGTTAGGAAACGCCGACCTCATCTAGTTTTAAAAAATATGATTGACGTGTAAAAGTGTTTTCATCCCACCATCTCGGAAAGAGTATTTTTAATCTTCAATATCTGAGTGGAAAAGCCGTTTTTATTCTCTAGAGGATAAAGTAAATTGAATTTAGAACATCGTGTGCACTAAGTTTGTGATAGTGCACACGATGTTCTAAATTAAATTTACTTAAATGAATAAAAACGGCTTTTCCACTCAGATATTGAAGATTAAAAATACTCTTTCCTTGCTGAGGTGGAATGAAAAGTTACGTGTTGCACTCGAGTGCAAAGATTTTTCACCTCGTGCTCTTTTGATTCCCTCGCTAACGCTCAGGATTCTAATTTTGAATCACTCGCTGCGCTCGTGATTCAATTTTAGAATCCTTCGCTTGCTCGGTCATCAAAATTGAACACGCGGTTAAAAAGCAACTTTGCACTCTTGTATAACAAATAACTATTGTACAAACCTAATTGCAAAAATACAGTCATTTATCATTTATAAATAACGTCAATCGGAAAAAAATCAATAGACTTAACATACTTTATAATTTCTGACACATCTAATTTAATCCTTCTAGGTAGACAATCTTTGCCAACTTCTACCTCAAGACAGAGTCCAGGACTTCTCAAAAATGGATCCCCAACAGCTGTTGCGAAGTACCCTCGCCGCTGTAGGTGGACAAGAGAGTGTGGGTCAGCTAGACGAGCTGATCAAATGTCGGACAGAGCAAAGAGGACTGTCGACCAAGCTGCAGACTAACGCCCAGGTCATGGAGGAAGCTATCCGGTTGAATGAGAGGTCGGTGACATGTACTTTTTTTTGTGGGTGGGAAATCGTCAAATGATGTCTCCCGCTCTGGGCGGAGCGGGAAGGGTTAGAAAAGTGAATCGTAATGTTATAGCAATATGGGTGTTTTTTACATACATACATGAACTCCCGCCTTTTTCCCATTCTGTGGTTTTATGGACGTAAAATATATTTTTATCAACGTATAGACGTTGAGTATAGGATATTAGAGTTCGTGATGTATCTAGTGTTTTGTTAATCTACGACCGGCCCCAATTTGTATTGTAGTTTGTATTCATCTTGGCCAAAGGAAAATGAGATTTATGACGAATGAGTAAAGTAACTTCTTTGTAGCATGGATTTGTTGGAGTTCTATGGACCAGTACAGTGACAAAATAAATAATCACAATAAGAACGTTCAATAGTTTACGCCAACGTCCGTAGCAGTCATTAGACGTTAAATCGAGATGAGACAGCAATTTTTATTAATCCCGAACTAAATATTCGCTGTCCTACTCACACGTTTTATGACCACGAATGTTGGCGTTTACTGTGATATACTATTGTATATTTGATATATATTTGATGACTATGTGGGTCATTATTTTACTTTCGATTTTGGTCTGGCAGTTTGAGTAATTTGTGCGGCCTACCCAAATGTCCTTTCTTTGGTATTGTTCGTCGAATCGTTGGGCTCCTTAAGTTCCGAGTTGAGCTGCACGATTATTGACAAATGCGTGCACTGACTGGACAGGTCCACTCAAATCTGTGTGGTTATTTCCTCTAAAGACCATTTCAGACAGCGACTAACATGGTCATCAAGTGATTAGACCGAGATCCTTTCCGGATTTTTCATATACACATTGACATTGATAAATTCTATTTATACAATGACATGAATATTTACTTTTATCATATTGTTTAATCATTGTGAATGTGAAGACTGTGTGGGTATGTTTCTTCTTTTATTTTATCTTTCTTTACTTGTCAAGTATGTTGTAATTATGATCTGGCAGGTTGAGTAATTTTTGCGGCCTACCCAAATGTCCTTTCTTTGGTATTGTTCGTCGGATCGTTGAGCTTCTCAAGTTCTGAGTTGAGCCGCACGATTAGTGACAAATGCGTGCACTGACTGGACAGGTCCACTCAATCTGTTTGGTTCTTTCCTCTAAAGACCATTTCAGACAGCTACCTACATAGTTTTCACATAATGTTACCAATATTATGTCTGGACTTTAAAAGAGACTGTGACCTCTGAGTTTGTTTCGGCCTTTCTTCTCAGAGTAGTCAGATAGGAAACGCCGACCTCATCTAGCTCAAAAAAATTTTATTGACTTGTAAAAGTGTTTGTACAAACCTACTTACAGAAATAAAATCATTTATCATTTATCATTTATGTATTATTTCAATTTCTTCCAGACTAAAAGTGATAATAGACACAATGAAACAAAGAAAAGAGATAGAAAAACAAATAGAGATTTGTGAGAAGAAAAAACTATGGCTTGAGTACCAAGACTTAAGAGATAAAGTAGTGGAATACTCAAACGATAAGAAAAATGCAATGAATATAGTGAAGACTCATAAAACTAAGTTAGAACCCTTGGAACGAGTGATAGAGAACGCTAGAAGTAATATTGGCAAGATGGAACAAAAAAAATTGGCTGCTGTAAGTATTTTCATCTATTAATATTTCATTTTTACACGCTTTATATTAGCTTCACTTGTATGTTTGTTTGTAACCGACTCCTTATAGCGCGATTTTGACCCACTTTAAACGACCAGATTTCATTCAAACTTTGCACACCTGTCAAAGACCGATGACAATGCAATAATTTCATAAAGTGCCATTATCCTTGTCAGGGTTACCAGGACAGCAAAAAAACTGTCTTCGAAAACTACGCTGACATACGTCACAAACTACGCTGACATACGTCTCAAATTTCGAAACCCCCCTAAATAATTGAAAATAAAAAGCATGGGATGCCAATAAAAGAATACCTTAACAAGCACCCCACGCTTTTTTCCATTATTTTCTACTTTTTAGTTTGGTTTTCTATGGAAGCGTGTTTTTAGTTTTTTTAAACCATAATTTTTACTATAAGACTAGTTTGCACGACACATTGCAGTGTGCAAAAGAAAATTACGAGTGTCATTTTGTGGAAAAAGATTTTTTATAATATTAGTCATTATCATTGAGGGGCTTATGGCTACGTAATAACAGCCACACGGATCGATCAGGTTTGCCGTGGTTGGTTCGTGGATGGGTGACCACCCTTACATACCAAGACCCCTCCATGCCTCGGGAAGCACGTTAAGCCGCTGTCATTTGTGGATCTTGGACAGTTACGGGTTGTCAGAAGCCCGAAAGTCTGACAACCAGTCCTACCAAGGGGTATCGTATTACCCAGTAACTGGGTTGTGGAGGTCAGATAGGCAATCGTCCATGTAAAATACTTATATTCAGCTGCATCCGGTTAGACAGGAAGCTGACTCCAACATAGGTAAAGGCTAGACTAATGATGATTAGTCATTATAATTACTTTTTAAAATAACATTGCTACCTGAATTCGTATAAAATGGAGATTGGATACGTCGTGCAATATTAAGGTTCCGAGACACCGCGGCGTGAAAAGTTTTGCATGACCTGATCTCTTCAAACTAACGTAAACTGTATATTGTTAAAGTATTCGGTTTATAATTAACTAGTTTTGGCCCGCGACTTCGTACGTGTCAAATTATTGCTCCCCTGGCCTTTCCCGTCGCATCGAATTGCCTGCCAGTTTTCGTCAATTTTTCGTTGCTGCTCCGCTACTTTTGATTGTAGCGTGATGTTATATAGCCTATAGCCTTCGTCAATAAATAAGCTACCCAACACAAAGATTTTTTCAGTTCCTGAGATTACCGCGCGAACCAAACAAACAAATGAACTCTTCAGCTTTATAATATTAGTATAGTTAAACACACAGTCAAATAAATAAAAGAGAGAAAAAATTGCATATTTACTTGCCACTGGCTTCGCCCACGTGAAATTCAGACTTTAACATTTTGATATCAGTAGAATAAAATCACATTTTCTCATTACAGAACAGAAAAATCTACGCTCTCAAAGATCAAGTGAAAGAGAATCTCAATGTGGTTCGCACTCAAGAATTCAGACTGAAGGAAATTGAGGGTTCTTGTCAGGAGAAGTTAGAACGGCATCAGAACAAAGAGAGAGAGTTGGAGGAGGCTAAGACTATGCTAGAAAAGCTGGTCATGGATAAGAGCAGATTAGTCGAAAAAGTTGGAGATGGTAAGCCAAGTTATTTAGAGATATAATTTAACTAGCTTCTGCCCGCGACTTCGTCCGCGTTAAATTTCGTGTTCCCCTGACCTTTTCCGTCGCGTCGAATCGCCTACCCGTGCGATTTTCCCCGTTTTTGCAACATTTTTCATTACTGCTCCGCTCCTCTTGGTTGTAGCGTGATGTTATATAGCCTATAGCCTTCCTCGATAAATAGGCTACCCAACACAAAAATATTTTTTCAATTCGAACCAGTAGTTCCTGAGATTAGCGCGTTCAATCAAACAAACAAACTCTTCAGCTTTATAATATTAGTATAGATTAGATGGTCTTGTTAGCATCATAGGACAAATTCTTGCAAGCTTGTGTTGGACAACTTTCTCTTGACCAATCAAATAGTTTCTTTTAACATTTTTTATTAGCTTCACCTGTATGTTTGTTTGTAAGTATGTAACTATGTTTGTAACCGACTCGTTAGGAGTTGATTTTGACCCACTTCAAACGGTTAGATTTCATTTTAGACTTATCGAGGACTGATGACAATACAATATTATTTTTAAATTTGTGCCTTTATCCTTGCCAGGGTTACTAGGATAACAATAAAAAAAAAACACTAAAATCACTTGTCGCTAGTTGAACTAAAAAACAGAAAAAATATATTTTGTGAAACTTTAATAACACGCATCCCTAGAAAACTAAAGTTTTTTAGTTTTTCAAACTAATATTTATTTAACACGCGTGTGTTGGTCTGTCTATCACAGCTGGATATCTCAAGAATTACTAATACTATCAACTTGTTTGGAATAGTTTTACATGAAGTTTGTCCAATTGTTTTGCAAATAAGAAAGAAATAAAATGCGCCAGTCCGACTCTATTAACCGGTTTTTTTAGGGTTCATGTTTACTAAAACTTGCGATAAAGATGAAATAAAAACATGACAACCTGTTGAAATTATCCACAGAATCGAAAGTGAAAATGGATTTAGCGGAAATACACGGGCCTCTAACAAAGACTAATGCAGCCATAGATAACTTGAAGAAACTGAAGCTAGAAGCTCAGTACGACCTGGAGAACAACGTGATGCCTCAGATCAGGCTGTACCAGAACAGGTCAGTTGTAGCGGACATTCATAAATTACGTCACACTATTGTAATGATTTTTGCATCCCCCTTTGTCGCCGCAACGTTTGCAACTTAAATTTAAACATTATAGTCATATGAGATAAAGAGAGCATTGGTGGCCCAGTGGTAACGGTCGCGACTTAAAAATTGTAGGGCGTGGTTTCGAACCCAAGCAGGCATCGTACTTTATGTAAATTATTTCATAACCACTGCTCCACAGTGTTTTAAGAAACCCGATTTTCGGACATCCCATTTTGATTGAAAAAACTGACAGAAATAACCATTTAAATGCAAGATTTCGTATCCCGACTGAGCTACCAAGTCTAGTTTTTGAAAATCGTAATTTTTCCATCCGGATAATTAGAAAAAAATAATTACGCTTAAACTAAGCATGATACGAAATAATGATGTTAGGTACATACATGGCGTATCTTATGCCGAGTATTTTAGTTCATAATTGAACCTCGCAACTTTGTTAAATCCAGATTTATACGAGTTTTTTGGTTTTTAGTTTTTCTTTTTTTTCTCGAATATTCCGCCGTTTCGGGAAAAGTTATTCCCACGTAATAAGGGGTTATTACATGGGACTTAAACATAACTGGCGAAGAATTGGAGTACCCTACATCTTTGCCTAACCTTTGGGGTATACATAGTTTATGTTTATAACATGCCTTGTTTCCCCGAAGGGTTGGACAGAGGTGTACCTATAGTACACAAACATTTCACCAGTTATGTTGTTAAGTCCCGTGTAATAGGGGCGAGCCTATTGGCATCAACCAAGCAGAAATCCTCCGAGCTGCTACTGTAAAATTCCAGATATAAAAACCCAATAAGACTTTGCCCGACCTGGGAATCGAACCCAGGACGTCATGCTCAGCAGTAGCGCTTGCTACCACTAGGCCAACCAGTAGTGTTGCAAAGGACTCGAGTCCTTGAGTCGTAATTTTAAAGACTCGACTCAATTATGCAAGACTCAGTGTGCTCAAAAGGCTCAAAGTCAAGAGTCAAGCCGAGCCCGAGTCATTTCCCTTTAAAGCCCTCGAGTCTTAAAAAAGACTTGAGTCTTAAAATGAACTAATTCGAAAAAACTCTAACGGAATAACTCTTCAGATTTTTTTGTATGCATAGTTACTCATACACACTAATTTGAACTTATCATCTTATATTCAAGTTTTTTCGAATGATGAAATACAAGTCTCATCTTTATGCTCCGAGTTTTTCTTTAAGACTCGACTGTTTGACTCTAGACCTCGACTCTTTTGAACACACTCGAGTGTTGCATAATTGAGTCGAGTCTTTAAAATTATGACTCGAGGATTCGAGTCCTTTGCAACACTACCAACGAGGCAGTCGTATTGTTATTTCATGTTTATTTCCAGGATACGTCAGCTAGAAGACGTGGACAACAAACGTCTGGAAGTGTTACGCGGTTACAACGAAGACTCTTACAAGGCTGTGATGTGGCTGCGGGAGAACGGAGACATGTTCCAACATCCAGTACACGAACCTATGATGCTTCAGGTTTGTGTCGTATTATTTCATCAATCTGTTAACACACTAGGTTTTGCCAGCGTCGTCGCCCGCGTGGAGGTCGGAAATTATCCCGCGGGACCGTACTACTGGGATAAAAAGTACTCTATATGTTAATCCAGGTTATAAACTTTCTGTGTGCCAAATTTCATTTAAGTCGGTTTTGCGTGAAAGAGTAACAAACATCCATAATCAGAAGTGGGATAAGATACATCTATACAAATAAGTGTCTGTTTGTAACGTCAAAGTTATAGATTTTTAATTATAGTACAGTCATTTGGCGCCCAAAAAGAGGGTTACTTGGAAAGTTTTCCTGATAACACACAGAAAATTCGGAAGGAACAAACTTTCTACTTTTAGGTAGAACTACCAAATGACTGGACTATTAATGCATATTTCAAAATTGTGGTTTGTCTATCTGTTTGTTCCGAAACGGCTGGGCTGATTTTATAGTATAGACATTTGTCCTTAAAAGTTCATTAGAAAACCAGCGTCAGCATTCATGCTGAAATGAAACTATTTGGCGCACTGTTGTATTTTGTTTTTCACTTTTCTCACTAAGTTATTTTATATGTTTCACGAATCTTGTATTTAATGTGGCCAAATAAACGGTACAGACGCCAGCACATCAAGCTGCCCGAAACTGTCAAATTTTCCCAATCAATCTTATACCTTATGTTTTAGCGATAAAGTTGAAAACCTATTAAAGAAATTTGACAGATTGTAGTAGTTTTATGTGTCTGTGCTTTCACTGGCAGATCGCTGATATTAATAGGAGTAACATTGGCATTTTTCTTCTACAGATAAGATTCACAGATCCAAAATTCGCGCGCTACCTAGAATCAACAGTGGCTGGTCGTGATTTGGTCGCGTTCACGTTCGAATCTTCAAAGGATATGAACCTCTTTCTGTCTAAAGTTCGCAATGAGCTGGGACTCAAGAGGGTCAATGCGATATGCAGTCAGGGAAACAGGCCCCCGCGGTCGGAGAATATACAGCAGTTGAGGTAAGCCGACAATCATCATCTATATCTTTATATATAAAATTCCACTGTACGTGTGTATGTCACTGAACTCCTCCTAAACGGCTGGACCGATTTGCATGATATTTTTGTATGCGTTTGGGTGGCACCCTGGATGGTTTAGATTCACTATTGGACCCGATAGGTGGCGCTGCTATCGAGTTCTAGGAAACAGGACAACGTCTGTACGGTCAGCTAGTATACTTGTATATTTGCTCCATTGCTGCATCTATCATTGAAATTTTCGAAACATCTTTCTTCTCAGCAGAGCTTACATGAATGGAATTTTTAAGAGAATTATAACCATCGGAATGATATTTTGCTTGGAGTGTTTGTAAATCTGCTATATTAGAAATTCTTTTATGAATTTCTCGATAATAATCGTTTTTCTGTACAGCTATAAAGTTTACAATGGAGTCACTTAAAGTTGGAGTATATGAGATATTTTGTCTTTGTCGTTTTTATTTAATTTTGCTTCTTTTTCTTTATTAGCTTCTTGGCCACAGATGAAACAGTTTTTTTCCCACTCAAAGGTCGATAAATCAGTGCTATTTCTGAGTTTCTTTTTCGGAGGCGAAAATGGAGTTTTATTGGGCCTCTTCTTATATGCTTCAATATATTTTTTATGAATATATTTTTGGCGACAACCTGTATGAGCGTAAATGAACTCAGTTTGAAGATGAGGTAACAAGCAATCCTTTCGTTCGCTTGAAGCAGCTAGTAACGTTGTTATTCCTTTCTTTATTATAACACCTAAATCTGAATTGGTTTCGGAAGATCAACCCAATTTTTCGCAGATAACGCAGCTGTACTCATTAATTGTACTACTGGTCCTTGATTCATCCATTGTTAGAAAACTGTGATAGAAAACAATTGAATACATTATACATATGATTAATTTATTACTTTTTTTTTCTTTTACTTGAATTAATCTTTAATTATCTATGTACTTACTATTTAATTTATTATATAATAATCATTATGGTCATTTTATAACCATCATGATCATATAATAACTGTAGATTTTTAATGAGATTACTTACCAAATGAACAAATAAAAAATCTTACATAGAAATTCAATAGAAAAAAAAACGTCTTCAATAAAACTTTTGTCAGAAATAAAGAAAAAAAAACATACACACACAACTTTTACTCTTAAATATATACAACATGCGCAGAACACGTGTCATTTATAATTAAAAAGTAACTAGAAAAATTATGTTTAGTTTTGGAGCAGCTGCCGTTGCCGTTCTCCGCTCCACGTTTTACTAGATACCTGTCCAAGGTCGTTATGACGCTTCATACGCTCCAAATTTTTAAAAAAATATTCTCTTATGTCTATTTAGGTATTATTCAACGTATTGATACAAAAAAAAAATCAAATAAAATTACATGCTCAAGTATTATTTTTAACCGACGAAAAAAAAAGGAGGAGGTTATCATTCGACGTGTATATTTTTTTTTTTTTTTTATGTATGATCACGCATAACTTTGTACATGCTAGTCCGATTGTGATAATTATTTTTTTATTGGAAAGGGTATACTCCCAAGGTGGTCCCATATAAATTTGGAAAACAAAATCGAACCCTAAGGGTCGGAAAACAGGGGATGATTGATTGTTCACTCACTGATTATAATGTATAACCACGCATAACTTTGTACAGAGTAGTCCGATTTTGATCATTCTTTTTTCATTGGATGGGGTATACCTTGCCAAGTATTATTAGTATATTCAAGCCACAAAAAAATATAAAATAAAAACTTTTTAACAAAAAATTAAACCGTCGAAAAACTGAAAAGCAAAAAATAATAAACCTTAAAATGTTGAGTCGGCGCTGAAAAATCAATGAACAAAGATCACTCAAAGCGCCGACTCATAATTTTAAGGTTAATTATTTTTTGCTTTTCAGTTTTTCGACGGTTTAATTTTTTGTTAAAGTTTTTTTTATAATTTTTGTTTAAATAAAAAAAAAATCAAAAGCACAAAAAAAAATTGGGTAAACTTTACACCTTATAGTATAAAAAAGAAAACCCGCCTCGACCATTTAAATTCATTCACTGTAACAAAAGTCTTAGGTCAAAACCCTCAGACACTCCAGTATACATGGTCTTCACATGTTGTGACCAAGATTATGTCTGGACTTTAAAAGAGACCTCTCAGTTTGTTTCGGCCTTTCTTCTCAGAGTAGTCCGTTAGGAAACGCCGACCTCATCTAGTTTAAAAAATATTTAATTGACGTGTAAAAGTGTTTGTACAAACCTACTTACAGAAAAAAATCATTTATCATTTAGTACTTTCTCGAAACGTCGCCGCTAACTGTGAACTGTGGCAAAGAATCGCGAGTATTCGAGAATTGTTGGACTGAGAAAACAGTTCGGTTACGAATGCGATACAGTGAACTAAAAGCCAGACAAGTGATTCTATTCCGTCTGTATTTGTGATTAGTTCATTAAACTGTTTTGTGTGTTTTGGTAAAATTGGTTTAAAGGCCCTAGGGGTAAAAGCATAGTGAATTTGCCCTTGAAAGATATCGGCACTATACTTAAAGGATTTTTAGGTACTAATAAGATAATAAGATTCTGAAAGTTTCATATCTGTAACCCAATTGGTTTAAAAAAAAATGTAAAAAGCTGACAAAATCAGATTTTTTTTCTCAGAGACGCGTAAATCGATTGATTTGAATTTTGTTGTGTGTATGTTTTGGGAGCTGATAGTAATTTCTAGGAAAATAATTAACATCTTTAACGGTACCCCAGCTTGTAACACTATTAACAATGTAACATTATTGCAGCTACCTGGGCTTCTACACGTACCTAATAGACACGATATCAGCGCCGGACGCGATAATCAACTACTTGTGCAGGCAGTACAACATACACAGGATACCGATCGGCAACGATCACACTTTCAAGAACAGCGGGAAAGTACCCGCCAATATCAATTTCTTTTTTACTGGTAAGTAAAATATTTATCATCCCCTACCCTTAAAATTACAAAAAAAAGTACTGGATTAGAATGCAAACACACCACGGTCGATTTACGACATTTGTCATCACAATGTTGAGTCGACTGAACTCGAAACTCCAAACCATTTATCCTACTATCCTATCCTAATATTATAAATGCGAAAGTTTGAAAGTATGGATGTTTGTTAGTCTTTCACGCAAAAACTACTTAACTGATTTGGATGAAATTTGGAACACAGTTAGTTTATAACCTGGATTAACACATAAGGTACTTTTTATCCCGTTAGTACGTTCCCGCGGGATATTTTCCGACCTACACGCGGGCGAAGCCGCTGGCAAAAGCTAGTTACAAATAAGCGAATTACAGAAACCCTTTTTTTTTCTGGACAGGAAATCATCCAATGACTTCTCCCGCTCTGGGCGGAGCGGGAGGGCATGTCAGACTTTTACTGACTAAAACCCACCCGTGTTCCTTCAGTTGCCCATGTGCCAGGGTCACGGTATCTCTTTCGAACAATCACGCGACCCCGGCAGGCATCGGTCCTAGTAGACCCCTACACTGCTGCTGACATCTCTTTGAGGCGCGCGTGGAACACTGCGCGCCGTCGACCCGAGCTTGGTCCTTACCGGGCGGCGAGCTACCCATTGCTCGCCACCGGCAAGCTCGCGCCTACGGTGGCCGGGAGTCCGCTATGGACTCCCGACGCCCGGGGCGTCTCCTCCTGCGGCGGCTAGGGACGTGAGGGCGCAGAGACTGCCACTCCCTCACGCGCCCCGCCTGTTACAGAAACCCTTAAATTGTTAAAGGATTGTTGATTCAGAAAGATGAAGAACCTATAAAGAAGAATGGGCGAGAAACTCCACGGTCTAAAGGCACATTTTTTGCACAATATCCACAGTACCCATTTCTATTTTAAAATATAAATTCTGAAAGACGTTAAAAAACGCACTTTCCACTAAAAATCCACCTTTTTTTACATGCACTCATGGTTACCAGAATATTACTCAATAATAATAAAAATATTTAGTACTAGCACTTAAGCCGCGACTTTGTCCGCGTGAAATTTTGGCCCCCGACCTGTCCGATGCTTCCCCATTGCCCGCCCGCGCTATTCTTTCGTTTTCAGTTAGCGTTCTTACCGAATTCTTCTTTTTGCTCGGCACCTAAGAGTCACAGCGTAATGTTAACCCGTTGAATACCGCTAATTACAGACACAAAAACCATTGTGTCTATACCAAATGTGGTATCTCAGGGACTTAGAGGTTAAATAGCCCTAACCTGTCTCAAGAATTGGGCAATCTAATTCAAAAATTGTTTTTTCTAATCCAACTAGTACTTCCAAAGACAAACAATAAAATCATTTCTATTACACGCTTTATGTTAGCTTCACCTGTATGTTTGTTTGTAACCGACTCTTTATAGCGCGATTTTGACCCACTTTAAACAACCAGATTTCATTCAAACTTTGCACACCTGTCAAAGACCGATGACAATACTATAATTTCATAAATTTGTGCCATTATCCTTGCCAGGGTTACCAGGACAGCAAAAAACTGTCTTCGAAAACTACGCTGACATACGTCACAAACTACGCTGACATACGTCTCAAAATTCGAAACACCCTAAAAAATAGAAAATAAATATTAGTTTTAAAAAAAACGTGGGGTGCTTTTTAAGGTATTTTTTATTGATATCAATAAAAAATACCTTAAAAAGCACCCCACGCTTTTTTCCATTATTTTCTACTTTTTAGTTTGGTTTTCTATGGAAGCGTGTTTTTTAGTTTTTTTTTAAACTATTATTTTTATAATATACTAGCTTTTGCCCGCGGCTTCGTCCGCGTGGATGTCGGAAATTATCGCAAGAGGACGTACTACTGCGGTTAATGTATTAAGAATGCATTAATCCAGGTTATATAGGTAATAAGAGAGCAGTTGAGTGAGAGCAGCGGTGGCTCAGTGGTATCAGCCCCGACTTACGAATTATAGGTCATGTGTTCGAACCCAGGCAGGCCATTTACTTTGTGTAAATATTTTCATTAATATTGCTGTCAAAACGGTGAAGGATAACATCGTGAGGAAACCGGCATGTCCTAGAACCAAAAATTCGAAGACATGTGACATCTACCAACCCGCACGCCCAGTGCGTGTTGGTAGATTACGGCCCACTCTCTCTCACCGAGAGGAGGCCTGTGTCTCAGCAGTGGGAATAATATAGGCTCATTATATATAGGTAATAAACACTATCTGTGTGCCATTTTCGACCCAGTAAGCCATACTTCGCGGTCTCTTGAAATGGTACTATTAGGTTTATTTTGAGTATAACGAACACACATGATATTCGCATTTACTATGAAGCCAAAGTAATATGAATTACAATCCTACTAATCCTGCACTACCCGACCGCTACCAACCGGGACGGCCCGCGGCCGGCCGGACGCGGGACGGCCCGCTAGCCGCTCTGCGGCGATTTTATTATAATCTCTGATATCTTCTAAAATATTCATTTTAATGATATGCTGTAAAGAGCAGTTTTGATCTACATGAAATGCACAATGTATCTAATGTACTTAATTGTATAAAGATTAATGCTGTATTGCTTAAAATCGCTTCGTAAATAAGCCATTATTTCTCTTAAAAAGTAAAGGATAAAAAATGGTTATTGTGGGTTATCCCTAAGAGATAGACATACACCATCGCGGACTTTTTTGTAGACCTTTTTAAGGTGTACAATACTGTAGTACATTATTTTGATCTATTTCGTGGGATTCAGCCAGCGTTCACAATGTAAGCGCAAAAAAATGAGTTTATTGATGACATCACATTAGAAACCTCTAAAATTATCAGCGTTTCTTTACTATATTATGCATGTTATATACATACAAACCTTCCTCTTGAATCACTCTATCTATTAAAACAATCCGCATCAAAATCCGTTGCGCAGTTTTAAAGATATAAGTATACATAGGGACAGACAGACAGCGAAGTGACTTTATTTTATAATATGTATAATAATAAAGGGTATTGTGTATTGATTTTGCACACATCGTGCAAAGTCATTTGTCTTGTGTCGTGCAAACCTACCCTGCGTAAATATTAGTTTTATATAATCAATATTTTCATTACATTATTATTTTTACAGAGAACCACAGATTCGTAGTCCGCGTTTCGGCGTACAGTGGTGAGAAGTCGAGTTCGACCAACGAAATCAGACCCGCCAAGTTGTGTGCGAACACAGTAGATGTGGAGGAAATCGGCAATTTTAATAAACAGTAAGTTCATCTGTACTCATATATGAACACATATATTATTTATTTATTTTTAAATATGTCCGTATTTGTGCAAAATATAACCACACGACAAATTTAGGTTTTACTTTTTTTGAAGAATACTAATTTAAAAGTGTCCGATACAAAAAGGAACCACCCAGTAAACACGCACATCTGAGATAGCAAAGGATTTACAAAAACATAGATAGACCACTTTTAAATTTAGTATTCTTCCAAAAAAGTAAAAACGTGTGGTTCGATTTTGCATAAATACGGACATTATATACTTTATTGTACACCACAAATATACATTACAATAATAATAGTTTAAAAAACTAAAAACACGCTTTCATAGAAAACCAAACTAAAAAGTAGAAAATAATGGAAAAAACATAGGGTGTTTTTTGAGGTATTTTTTAATTGCACGCTTTATTCCATATTATCTACATTTAGTTGGTGCGTAAAATAGCACGAGTCCGTCTCGTATTTAAACAGTTTGTATCTTTATTTTCTTTGTATTTTTTTATGATCATTTTGTTAAATAATAATAGATGGGTAACCCATTTAATTCTAGACTATCGATATTCGAACAAACTGCCCAAAGTCACCGTAACAAAATGCAGGAGGTTGACAATAAACTATCGATTCTGGAGAGCAACCTGAACGAGCTCAATATGAAGAGGAAGGCTATTAATGAAGGCGTCGAGAAAGTAAGTTTCTAAGATTTTCATGGTTTTCTTTAAGAGCCATTTTACATTTTTCCGCGAATATCTAAGATTTTAGTCGCCTTATTTACCTCTCATCTCATCACTATAAATACTCCGGCATTGACGAATACATGTTAAAAATAGATCAATCTTTTGTTTTGTCACTTTTAGTAGAACATTTACAAAAACTTATTTGTTTACTTTGTAGTAATTAATCTCCGACAACTAGTTTTCGTAAAAATCAGCACAGGGTCAATTTCAGACTCCTATTTCCTAGTACAAGAATATTGATTTTTAATAACATTAATTAGTAAAAAAATAAAGTCTTATGGCAATTTTTACGATTTATTCGCAGGTTTATCGCGTTTTTTTTGGTTTGAATAAAGCATAATTACATCTAAAAATTCATGTCAATATAAAGTATGCTCTATAACAAATCGAATTCTCAAGTTTTATTTAAATCTGTTTATTTAATTAGACATAATATCGTTTTTGAAATCACTCTAAATTAGAATAAATTACGATGCACAAGCGGGCAGCGTTTAGTACGGCGCAAGCGCCCAACGGGGAAGGACCTGTGCCAATATTTCCCGCGTCTCAGTTTACGGGTACTCGTATCGTGAACGCAAAAATATACTACGACTACAACATTTTGCTACTCTTCGCATTTTTTTTTCTTTTAATAAGAGTTTCGTTAATTATCAAGTAAAGCATTATTTTAATAGATTGTAGAAAAATTTTGACTAAAATAATTTATTTTAACTAAATCTGACTATTATTAATCGCGATTAAAAAGGTGTGGAGTAAAACTAGTGGTCATGAACAAAAATTCACACCAACGGCAACGCCTAGCCTCACGTGCAAAAACAGTACTGTATTTTTTTTCTTTTGCTTATATCTCGAAAATGGCGTGTCCTATCGCAAAAATAATGAAATTTTCGACCCCCCTTTATAAAACCCCACACATTTAAGCCAAGTGCGAGTCGGACTCGCGCACCGAGGTTTCCGTACAAACCTGTATGTATTCTCGGTTTATGCATAAGGTTTATGTTTATGAAATTAAATGTTTTTTTTTTAATTTTTATATTTGAGTTGATTGAATGAAAGGTAAATTGCGGTTTACGATTTGTGACGTATTAAAAAAAAAACACTTACTAGATCTCGTTCAAACCAATTTTTGGTGGAAGTTTACATGGTAATGTACATCATATATTTTTTTTAGTTTTATCATTCTCTTATTTTAGAAGTTACGGGGGGGAGGACACACATTTCACCACTTTGGAAGTGTTTCTCGCGCAAACTATTCAGTTTAGAATTTTTTTTTATTAGAAACCTCAATACCATTTTACCCCACACGTATGGGTCTGATGAAAATTTTTTTTTTGAGTTTCAGTTCTAAGTATGGGGAACCCAAAAATTTATTGTTTTTTTTTTCTATTTTAGTGTAAAAATCTTAATGCAGTTCACAGAATACATCTTCTTACCAAGTTTCAACAGCATGCTCTTACAGTTTCGGAGAAAAGTGGCTGTGACATACGGACAGACAGACATGACGAATCTATAAGGGTTCCGTTTTTGCCATTTGGCAACGGAACCCTAAAAATACCACGTTGAGTCGCGATTGTCAAATTTGATTTTAGTCGTGTCAAAATAATTTTTAAAAGAGATTATTTCTTGCAGAATAGCGTAACAATTCTCATAGCTAAAAGTAAGCAATTTTAGAGATAGTTTTGTTAGTTTAGTTCGGTGTACAACAGAATTGGTACCAATATGTAATTGTTTTAATTTTTTATTTTTATTGTATACTTTACATAACATATAGTTGTATTTTTTTTATTAGTCTAGAAATCTTTATTAGACTGGATAAATAAAAATAAGTATTTTCATAAATATCTAAATACCGCATTATAATTCTGACGGATCAAGATTGTTTAGATCGGCTCGACACTCGCGTTACACTGTTTGTATTGTGCATGTGTGGATAGCTACGCACACTTACATAAGATTGCCGTCTTTTACCTAAACTCGAGCATTCTAATTTTGTAAGAGGGCTCTTAATAATGGTTACAGTCCCGAGCTTTTAAGAAAAACAAAATTTATACCTTTTTTTTTTGGGTGGGAAATCATCAAATGACGTCTCCCGCTCGGGTGGAGCGGAAGGGCGTGTCAGACTTTTACTGAGTAAAACCCACCCGTGTTCCTTCAGTTGCCCATATGCCAAACCCACAGTAACTCTTTCGAACTAATCTCGCGACCCTGGCAGGCAAAATTTATAGCTTAGATAATTTTTTCTCAATCTATGCAGGAATTCGATTTTTTGGCATAATTTTAGGTTTCAATGGCGACCAAAGTATTTTTATTTTTTTTAATCTACCCATCGTGTATGACGTTTCTGGCAATTTTATTTTACCCTGTTGGTCGTGTGGTATACCAGGGGTATTGGCCGCGACTTACCGAGTTGTAGGTCGTGAGTTCGAACTCAGACATCGTGTTACCCAGTAACTGGGTTGTGTACTTCACATAGGCAGTCACTCTATGTACAATGTTGGACTTTTAATCCTATTCAGTAACTTGACAGTTCAACACAAAATAATGATACCATTCTAAAACGAATAGTTTTGGGGTAGTGAACGATTTCGCGTAAAGAATTAATGATAAAAATGGTTTAAATAAAATAAAACTTTTAAAAAATCGTTTTTAGGATGTGGCATATAATAATAAATATCTGGATGACCGAGCTTTGCTCGGTATTTTTTGGTAAATTGTGTTTAAAATAATAAGTTTACGTTCAAGTTGATTATCGATAAAGTTGGTCATTGAAAACACGAACTAAACGACATTTTATAAAAATGAATCCTAGCTAGATCGATTTATCGCCTCCAAAACCCCCTGTATACAAAATTTCATGAAAATCATTGGAGCCGTTTCCGAGATTCAGATTATATATATATATACAAGAATTGCTCGTTTAAAGATATAAGATTAATAATTTTTAATAACAGTTATTTTCCTTTTTATTTTCTTCTGATAGAAACAAAACTGAATATAAAAATCATGTAATTTTACTTTTTTTACTATAGTCGTTTTATTTCCTCTGACAGCCATAGACTCTATATACATACATATATCTATATAGTATACATCGTGTATTAAGACAAGTTTTTAAATTTAAATTACAAAGTTTGCATGTAAGTAAATTATTTAAAGTTCATTAAATTTCATTCATTCTTGCACCACCTCATTATCTTTTTGTCAAAACCTGGTATCTCTCCAACTGTCAAGTTACTCAATAGGATTAAAAGTCCAACCTTAGTATTAGTTTCTGGCCGCAACTTCATCCGCGTGAAATTTCGGACCTCGACCCTCTGCTTAGTTTCGCATCATCCGCTTGCACTAGTACTATTTTTTCGCGTAGCGTCCTCTTTGCCTTTTCGCTCGGCTCCAAAAGCCCGTGCCGTGATTTTAAATTCCCTTCCCTAAAACCGGCTATCATCAAAATCAAAATATTTTTTCAAAACGCATTGGAAGTACCAGAGATTGCCGCGTTCAACCAACAAATAAAATTCTTCAGCTATATGATATTAGTAAAAAATCTAGCTAGTTTTATTTCGTACGAGAGAAGACTTAATTTTGGAATAGTTCATTAAAAGTGACAATATCTACATTAAATTTCGCTGTGTAGAATCATTTTTAGGGTTCCGTTGCCAAATGGCAAAAAACGGAACCCTTATAGATTCGTCATGTCTGTCCGTCCGTCCGTATGTCACAGCCATTTTATTTCGAAACTATAAGAGCTATGCTGTTGAAACTTGGTAAGTAGATGTATTCTGTGAACCGCATTAAGATTTTCACACTAAAGTAGAAAAAAAACAATAAATTTTGGGGTTCCCCATACATAGAACTGAAACTCAAAAATGATTTTTTTCATCAAACCCATACGTGTGGGGTATCTATGAATAGGTCTTCAAAAATGGTAATGAGGTTTCTATTATCATTTTTTTGTAAACTAAATAGTTTGCGCGAGAGACACTTCCAAAGTGGTAAAATGTGTCCCCCCCCCCCCCCCCGTAACTTCTAAAATAAGAGAATGATAAAACTAAAAAAAATATATGATGTACATTACCATGTAAACTACCACCGAAAATTGGTTTGAACGAGATCGAGTGAGTAGTTTTTTTTTAAAACGTCAGAAATCGTAAACCGCAATTTACCTTACATTCAATCAACTGAAATATAAAAATTAAAAAAAAATATATTTTTAAACCGAGAATACCTACAGGTTTGTACGGAACCCTCGGTGCGCGAGTCCGACTCGCACTTGGCCGGTTTTTTAGAATTAGGTTATTTTCGCGTTCTTTTTTAGTACCAAATAAACGTACCATTACAGACAGCTATCTACATGGTCTTCTCATGATGTGATCAAGATTATGTCTGCACTTTAAAAACCGGCCAAGTGCGAGTCGGACTCGCGCACCGAGGGTTCCGTACAAACCTGTAGGTATTTTCGGTTTAAAAATATTTTTTTTTTAAATTTTTATATTTCGGTTGATTGAATGTAAGGTAAATTGCGGTTTACGATTTATGACGTTTTAAAAAAAAAACTACTCACTCGATCTCGTTCAAACCAATTTTCGGTGGTAGTTTACATGGTAATTACATCATATATTTTTTTTAGTTTTGTCATTCTCTTATTTTAGAAGTTACGGGGGGGGGGGACGACACAATTTACCACTTTGGAAGTGTCTCTCGCGCAAACTATTCAGTTTAGAAAAAAATGATAATAGAAACCTCATTACCATTTTTGAAGACCTATTCATAGATCCACACGTATGGGTTTGATGAAAAAAAAACATTTTTCAGTTTCAGTTCTATGTATGGGGAACCCCAAAATTTACTGTTTTTTTTCTATTTTAGTGTGAAAATCTTAATGCGGTTCACAGAATACACCTACTTACCAAGTTTCATCAGCATAGCTCTTATAGTTTCGGAATAAAATGGCTGTGACATACGGACGGACAGACAGACAGACAGACAGACATGACGAATCTATAAGGGTTCCGTTTTTTGCCATTTGGCAACGGAACCCTAAAAATGCTGTGACCTCTGAGTTTGTGTCGACCTTTCTTCACAGAGTAGTCTAATAGGAAACGCCAACCTCCTCTAGTTCTTTAAAATATGATTGACGTGTAAAAGTGTTGCTACAAACCAAATTACAGAAATTAAACTACATGTTTTGTTCATTTTTCTCTAGGTTCGTACAATATCAGCCCAAATCCGAATACAGACAAAGAAAGTTCGCGACATAGAGGCAGAACCGACTTTCGATATTCAGCAAGAAATGGAACGCGCTAAAAGGGAACAGAAAAGCTGTGTGTTGATGCAATGCAAATTGCAAGCTGGACTGAAGGATCTGTACACTACACTGTGTTCTGAGAGTATGAACGCAGAAGTTTGGAAGGTAAGTGGACACTATATTACCGTACTAGCTTCTGCCCGCGACTTCGTCCGCGTCAAATTTTTGCTTCCCTGACCCTTCCCGTCCCATCGATTTGCCTGCTAGTTTTCGTCCATTTTTCATTGCTGCTCGCTCCTTTTGAGTTATAGTGAGTCAACCTTAAAAGATAGACATATGCTCTCGCGGACTTTTTTTTAGAACTTTTTAAAAGGAACAATTCCGTGATACATGATTTTTGCGTTACTTTAACCGTTTACGCAGCGCACGCAACGGAAACTCTCAAAAGGAATAAATTTTCCCCGTTTTTGCAACATTTTTCATTACTGCTCCGCTCCTCTTAGTTGTAGCGTGATGTTATATAGCCTATAGCCTCCCTCGATAAATAGGCTACTCAACACAAAAATAATTTTTCAATTCGGACCAGTAGTTCCTGAGATTAGCGCGTTCAATCAAACAAACAAACAAACTCTTCAGCTTTATAATATTAGTATAGATTTACGTTAAGTTAGCGTTTCGTCATCTATCTAACCTTTTCACGACTATGTTGGGGTTGGCTTCCAGTCTAACTGGATGTAGCTGAGTACCAGTATTTTACGTGGAGCTACTGCCTATCTGCCTACCCTCCACAACCCAGATACTGGGCAGTACGATACCCCTTGGTAAGACTGGTTGTCAGACTTTTGGGCTTCTGACAACCCGTAACGACTGTCTAAGATCTACGAAAGTCAGCCGGGACCCACGGAAGGGTCTTTTTATATACAGATGGTCACCCATCCACGGACCAACCGCGGCAAGCATAGCTTTACCTGAACGATCAACCCGTGCGGCTGTTATTACTTAGCCACAAGCCCTTCGTTCTTTACGTTAGCGTTTAGGCCCTGATTATTATTGCTACAAAAACGCGTATTAAATGTACACGTCCTCTATCTCTCTCTCTATTACTTATATGATGATGATGATGATAATGATATAATGATCTTCTTCTGGGCAATTTACGGTAATGATGATGAATTATAATAATTCAGTCATAAATGTAACTTCCTATTCTTTCTCACTACACACACTCACCCTACACTTACTCACTACATACACATACCTTATTCAATACACACACACTTACACCCTACATTTATACACTTCATCACACAGTTAAACTTTTTTTTTTTTTCATTTTACTTTTAATTTACATATATTAGAATCTGTTTTCTTTGCCACATCTCTTATTGTTTAAACGTCCTAATTTACTTTTATTTTGGCTTTGTTTGTTTACGGAGAATCACTGACTCCTAAGTCACAGGCCTACACCTAGTTTAGGAGTCAGAGGATTTAATTCATGTGACCTAGTAATAAGCCTTAAATGTTTTTAGTTTTATAGATATATAATGTCATGGCTTGTGGTGAAATAAAGAATTTATTTATTTATTTATTTATATACCATGACATTCTAGTCGTCTTGCAAACGTTGTCCACTGAATGTATCCGACATACTATACCTCTAGGCGTGATTAAAAATTTGTTACCATTATTCAAGATACTAAATAATGCATTAGAATTATGAAACATCATGTTAATAATGTTAACGTATCATACGATAGAGAACATACCTGCCCAGCGCACGAGTCGACTAGATCATTACATCTCCATTTTCCATGAGACAAAATATCATATTTAAAACTACGTCCTGCGTCATCACATCATAATGAATAATATTTTTATTTTTTAGTTATTTAAATGTTCTTTTTTTTTCTTATGGATGTGTAGTAGTCATTGGTTACATGAAGTGGGCTGCCTAAACGTGCATTAAAATGACACGGTGTATAGGTTGTTTGGCGCATGGCCCAACACGGATTGGTTGGGTCATATCCTGTCTTTTACCCATATACCCCATGTCGGTAATTGTCACTGTAATCGAGGAAAAATATTTTTTGTGTGTTTGAACATAACCGTTTTCTTTTTTTATTTTTTTTTTATTTGTTGTTATTTTTGCACCAAATAACTTTAATTGCATTGATTGCTGACATAACGGTTCCACGTTATGTCAACAATCATTGCTCACCGCTCTAGTCGATCCAACACCACTATATCAGGCTTATTTGGCTAATAGTCCTGTAAGTGATGCTGGAACGATCCCATACAGTGTGATGTTTCCATTTTCGAGAACTGCATGTTTTTGAGAAACCAACCAAAGCACTAGGAAGTGGCGAAGGGCGGGCGTTTTGGGGGACGGTCTTATTAGTCCAGTCATTTTAGGTCTTACCTGCGGAAAAAATCCTAGTGGGCTGGATTTTTGTGTATACACCTTTAATACGGTGTTGTAATGAAGATGTAAAAAAAATCGACATCTATATCGTGCCGGCTAAAAAACTTATAAAGGTCACGAAAATCAGTTTTTCGCAAATATCGCGCGACCTATTGCTCGGAGGTCAATAGCGGTCATTACAAAAATTGTTCCGAGTAAAATTATCTACAAAAAAGTTTTTTTATTCAAGAATAAATATTTTTTTTGTAATATACAAATAATTTTTGTAACATAATATACTTAAGTATATGTATTTTTGCGTTCGGAAAGTGCTGATTCTCGTCCTAATTTGAATAAATGACTTTTATTAGCCTGGTATGTACGTATCTGTGTGGCGGAATCTTTGAACGTGATTTACACCCGTTTCAAAACGTCGGATTAATTTGAAACTGCACACTTATCAAGAACCGATGAAAATACAATCATTTCCTAAATTTGTGTCATTATACTAGGCAGGATCAACATCCTGCTGGACAGAATAGCCTAACTAAAAAAAATGGAAACAAATGATGGAAACATGAGTAGGGTGCTTTTTAAGGTATTTTTATTGATATCAAGCAACCCACAGTTTGTCCATTGTCTTCTACTTTTTACTTGGGTTTTCTATGTAAACGTGTCTTTTAGTTTTTTTTATTTTGACAATTTAGTACACAGCTGTTCAAAAAACAAAGGACAAAAAAAAACTCATAATATTTATAAAAAAATATTTAATCATTCTTACACAATTTACACTCAGTGTTGAAATATCTCATGTCAAATAATATTATTTAATAGTTTAGACTAGCCTTTCCCAAAGTGGGCGATAACGCCCCCTTGTGGGCGCTGCAGGCCTAAAGGGGGGTGGTAAGAGACCCAGAAAAAATGGGGGCGTTGTGTAGACTCTAAACGTTATCGCCAACTTTGGGAAAGGCTGGTTTAGACAAATCACTGGACAGGCTATAACAATAATTTACAGACATTAAAAATAAAAGGACCACTATATTCCCTCAGATTTTAAAAACCTTTGGTGCACTGTAAGATCAACATCTACATTTTTATCCCCCTTAAAATATCCATGATTATAATATTCTTCAATTTCCCCCAGCGTTCTGTTTCTCGTTTCTGGCACACTTATACATATAATCAAACCAGCAATTATTGCATATACTCCGTAAATAAAAAAGGCACCCCACATGTTAATGTAGACACATAAATAAGGAAAAGTTTTTAAAGAAGACGAATGAAATAAACACGTGCAAATGACGAATAAACAGCCCCCTATGCCTCTGTGTTTTACAGGCATTAACTCCGTTGCTATCGTGAATCCTATACCGTTTGAACCTAGGCTGAAAATCATCATGAAACATACTATCAAATAGGCTCCTAACATTGAGTCTTTTGCTACTATATCCACACTTTGTAAATATGTAACCACAGCCGCTGAATTCATAAAGACAGATGCCCCAAACATACTGAACAACAAAAACTTCTTACAGCTCATGTACCTACTAAGCACAGTAGTGACACAGTATCCAATAAAAAATGACAAGTCTATAATAAACTTTATGTGATCGTTCTTATTGCCAGTGGTATTGAGTGTAATATCGCTTGAATAAATAACTACCGCAGCGCCTCCCGACCAGTAGAATACGCTTAGTAACACACATGTATGCAAAGATGGAATGTAGAAGTCTCTTCTAGTTATTGTGTCTCGTAAGTGCTTGGTCCACTGTTTTCTAGGTTTTGTCTCCGAATTTTCTCTCCGAGTTTTGAGCAATGCATGTAGCTCTTTCATAGATTCCTTGTCGGTTCCTCGAAGGCGTTTGAATGTTTCTTCACACTCTTCAAACCTACCTTTATAAGCCAACCAAGATGGAGATTCGGGCCACGTGCAGCCAATAACCAACGCCATAAAAGCAGGACAACACATCACCAATCCTGCTGTTTTCCAATACAGATATCTGCCAATTATACCAACCATGGACATTCCAAAAGCTTGACTCGCGCCGTAGAGTAACAAACATATGTTGCGATACTTCGGTTCGACCATTTCGGAGATGCTTAGGAAACTGATTGTTAATAGGCTATGGCCTCCAAGGCCGTGAAAGCATTCTCCTATTATAAGTACGGTGATACTCTTTGCTGCGTAAGTGAAGGCCCATCCTATGATGATGAGGATACAGCTCAGGATGAAGGCAAATTTTCGGCCTTTGTATTGCATTAGGAAAGGAATTAGGAAGCTCGGGATACCAGCCAGACCGTGGACTGAACCTGGAAAGAATTATTTCATGAATTAAAAAGAAACATAGTGGCAAACTTAACCATAAAATAACGCCCAAATAGGGACAGGAGAAAGAATTCCACATGATGATTTTCATTTTGTTAACCGACTTCAAAAAAAAGAGGAGGTTATCAATTCAACTATATTTTTTTAATGTTTGTTACCTCATAACTTTTGACTGGGTGATTCTTATTTTTATTTGAGAGCTGGTGCTTCCCGTGTGGTCCTATTTTAATTTGGTTTCATTCGGACGATGAGATCCATGTGATAAGTCTTAAATTTGCATTATTTGCGCGACAAATGAACGAATAACGCGATTAGATTAGTGTGGGTATCTACCGTAGCTAAAAAGTTAAAAATAAAAACTTTTTACAAAAAAATAACAACCGACTTCCTAAAAAAAAACACTACAAAGTGAAAATTAACTAAAACGTTTTTATTTAGAGACATAGCAGCCTAAAAAAGGTGAGGTACGTAGAAAAATCATCTCTCGTGGCTAAGTGATAACAGCCACCCGAGTAGATCGATCAGGCTAAGCTACGCTGTCCGTGGTAATTCCGCGTAAAGGTGACCATCTTTCTTTTTTTTTTATCTGGATGGGAAATCATCAAATGATTTCTCCCGCTCTGGGCGGAGCGGGAGGGCGTGTCAGACTTTTACTGACTAAAACCCACCCGTGTTCCATCAGTTGCCCATGTGCCAGGATCACGGTATCTCTTTCGAACAATCACGCGACTAGGTGACTATCTTTACATACCAAGACCACTCCGTGCCTCGGAAAGCACGTTGGCCGTGGATCCTTGACAGTCTTTACGGATCATCAGATGCTCAAAACTGGCAACCAGTCTTATCAAAGGGTATCGTATTACCTAGTGACTGGGTTGTGGAAATCAGGTAAGCTGTCGCTACATGTTCAGTTGCATCCTGTTAGATTGATAACCGAGCCCAACAATAGTTGAGAAAAGGCAGACATACAATGATGGTTCCATAATAATTGTTACTACTTGTAAAGCACGTACACCCAATCGGCGATTCTTGAACAATTATTTTTAAGTCATTTACCCGAGCCCAACAATAGTTGAGAAAAGGCAGACATACAATGATGGTTCCATAATAATTGTTACTACTTGTAAAGCGCGTACACCCAATCGGCCATTCTTGAACAATTATTTTTAAGTCATTTAAGAAATATAGAAAAGTAGTGTCATGCTCTGCAGCAGAGCCACCATTTTAGAAACCGATCAATTATATCTTAAAATGATGTACGTCAAACGTACATTATGTACGTATACCGTTATCGCTGTACGTGCATTAGGTAATCATAAAATCGACATTGATTGTGGCTCTGCTGGAGAGCATACTCTCTAGCAGAGCCACTCAGAACATGTACTCAGGAAAGATAAACGCTACTTTTTTTAATGAAAACTGTTGTACGACTAGCGTTTATTGCGTACGTGATAAAAATATCATTATTAGACAGCGGTTTTATTTATTTCAACTTTAAAATAACAAAAAAAATCATAGAAAGTGTCTATATTATATCTTATTTATTTGTGGCCTGAGGAGGTTGGTAGTGACATGTGAGGATTACGCTGTCAAACATGGACTTGTTTATAATATTAGGAAAAGTCAGTACATGGTCTTTGAGGCTGGTGTTACAATGTACCACCCCCCGACTATGTACCACCTATACGTCTAAATAGTGTACCCTTAAACAGGGTAAAACAGTTAAAATACCTAGATCATATAGTCACAGACTCACAGCTGACCTCAGGGATCATGCTGACCTGGAACGGGAGCGGAGGGCTTTATCCAAAAGAGCTAATATGCTGGCCCGCAGGTTCACGCGTTGCTCGGATGACGTGAAAATAACTCTTCTCCGAGCTTATTGCACGTCCGTGTACACCTGCAGCCTGTGGGCAAATTACACACAGAAAAGCTACAGCTCCCTCAACGTTCAATTTAACAACGCGGTTCAGAGCGGTTTTTGGTCTCCCTCGCTACTGCAGTGCATCAGGTATGTTCGCATGGGCGCGCACGGATTGTTTCCATGCGATCATGTGCAAGCGCTGCGCGTCTCTAGTGCGCAGAGTGCAGGCCAGCTCCTATGCCGTTCTGAAAATGATAGCAAATAGGTTGGATTGTCCTTATTTGCGACACTGCTGTGACAGAAAAGTAACATATAGTGTCCCACGTAGGAGACTACTGTAATATGAATGCATTATTATTGATTATATTGTGTACTAGCTTCTGCCCGCGACTTCGTCCGCGTTAAATTTTCCCCCGACGCTTCCCGTCGCTTCGAATCGCCTACCCGTGCGATTTTCCCCGTTTTTGCAACATTTTTCATTACTGGTTCGCTCCTCTTCGTTGTAGCGTGATGTTATATAGCCTATAGCCTTCCTCGATAAATAGGCTACCCAACACAAAAAGAATTTTTCAATTCCGACCAGAGTTCCTGAGATTAGAGCGTTCAATCAATCAAACAAACAGACTCTTCAGCTTTATAATCTATATATATAAAAGAAAGTCGTGTTAGTTACTTCACTTATAACTCAAGAACGGCTGAACCGATTTAGCTGAAAATTGGCAGGGAGGTAGTTTAGAGCCAGGAGAAGGACATAGGATACTTTTTATCCCGTTTTTTTTTTTTTTTTTTTTTTCCCCTTTTTACGACCGCGTTCCCGTGAGACGTCACATAAAACGTCAAAGAGAATACAAGTCACTATAAAACGTGGTACTATGACAAAAACGTTGCCTTCGAAGTACCAGGTTATCATAACTTGACAGGAGCTTACCAAACAAAGGAGTGTCAGCTAGAAAACGCTTTATGCCTTCGAAGTACCAGGTCATCATAACTGGGTAGGAGCTAACCTAACATATGAGTGTCAGCTAGAAAACGCTTACCAGATCACCACCGCGTACCAGGTTGTCAAACTTGGTACGTTTATAACAACATTTATTGAATCTGAGGCGATACGAAGTTCGCTGGGTCAACTAATTATCTATACTAATATTATAAAGCTGAAGAGTTTGTTTGTTTGATTGAACGCGCTAATCTCCGAATCGAATCCGGTCCGAATTGAAAAATTCTTTTTGTGTTAGGTAGCCTATTTATCGAGGGAGGCTATAGGCTATATAACATCACGCTACACCTCAGAGGAGCGGAACAGTAATGAAAAATGTTGCAAAAACGGGGAAAATTTATTCCTTCTGAGAGTTTCCGTTGCGTGCGCTGCGTAAACGGTTAAAGTAACGCAAAAATCATGTATGACGGGATTGTTATTTTTAAAAAGTTCAAAAAAAAAGTCCCAAGAGCATATGTCTATCTTTTAAGGTTGACTCACTATAACTCAAGGAGCGAAAATGGACGAAAACTAGCAGGCAAATCGATGCGACGGGAAGGGTAAGGGGAGCAAAAATTTGACGCGGACGAAGTCGCGGGCAGAAGCTAGTATTAGTATAGATTATGAATTTGATTTATGTAATTTGCTTGTTGATGTTGTATTAATATTTTTATTTAATTGTTTGTATTTTTTTATGTGCGACTTTGTATTTTTCATTTGATTATTTTAGTTGTTTTATAATATGGGTTATATTTGTTACCTGAAATAAACGAATTTTGTTTATTTATTTTATTATCTTATTATTATACTACGTATTATATCTAACATACAAAATATAAATAAAAATAAGACTCAAAGAGCATTTTCTGTTATGATTTTTCATTTTACATTCAGCTTCGTCAAGCACCGATTCCCAGAATTTGCCATGAAAGAGAATGACCGTGTCGTCGGAATGAAATATATTTATTGTTAAACATCAATGAAAAAACACATAATCGATATTTGTTTTGAAAAAAAAAACCAAACTATACTCTCCAGCGTTTATATAATGATAATGGTTTTTCATACAAAACGGCATTTTCCTAAGTAAATTAGGAAAATGCCGTTTTGTATGAAAAAAATTAAACGATTTTTTTTCATGTGTTTTTTTTTGTATTAATCGAAATAATCACCCATGCAATCAATGCATCTTTACCAACGCAGTGGCAGTTTATTGATGCCCTTCTTAAAAAAAACAGCTGGACGGGAGGCAATACATTCTTCAAAGGCATTTTGTACTGCCTCTCGAGTATTGAATTTTTTCCCCGCCAAGAAGTTATCCAAATTCTGGAAAAAGTAGTAGTCTGTAGGCGCAAGGTCTGGTGAGTAGGGCTGATGACGGAGAGCTTCCAACCCCAGTTCTTGCAACTTGGAGACCGTCTGCTGTGCAGTATGAGGTCACGCGATGTCGTGCAGGAGCAGCGGAGACGAGCGATTGACCAATGCTGGTTGGAGATGTGCCAGCTTCTCCATCATTGAGTTCAGTTCTTCACAGTACACATCTGCAGTAATGCTCATCCCGTTTGGTAAGAAGCTGTGATGAATCACACCGGCGCTAGACCACCAAACAGTGACCATCACTTTTCTAGGGGTAAGTTTTCGTTTAGGGCATTGTTTAGGTGCTGAACCAGGATCCAACCAACTTGCTGAGCGCTTGCGGTTATCAAACAGAATCTATTTTTCATCGCAGGTAACAATGCGGTTCAAAATTCCTTCATTTGTGTGTCTGTTGAGCAGTGCAAGGCACGTCTCGACGCGTACTTCGCGCTGGCGATCATTGAGTTCGTGGGGCACCCATTTGTCAAGCTTTTTTACCTTGCCAATTTGACGCAAATGAAAATATTGTTTTGACGCTAACGTCGAAAACTGCTGCTAATTCAGCCGTATATTGTGTATCATCAGCTTCCACAATCGCCTTTAATTCGCCATTGTCGACCAAAGTCTTCGGATGACCGCGAGGTTCATTTTTCAGGTCGAAATTTCCAGAACGGTAGCGAGCAAACCAATAACAGGTGGTGCGTTGATTTGTAGTGTTAGCTCCGTAAACGTCGTTGATGTTGCGTGCCGCTTGTGTCGCGTTGCTGCCACGACGGTACTCATATTCCATAATCACTCGAATTTTTAACGTATCTATGATGACGAAAAAGATTGAAATGCGATGAAAATGTAACACTAATCAATAAACAAATGACTACTTTTGGAAAAAGAATTCTATGTTTTTAAAATAAAATTAATTTGAAATTAGAATTCTTAGACAAACAAAAATTATTTTGATTTGAAATGGCCAGTACTGCATAACGGCAATTTCATAGGCAAAGACCTAATATCAGCAGATGGGAATTAACTTCGGTGTCGAACTTAACTGGAACAGCCTTACGGACCATATCGCCGTAGCATTTCCATTCAGAATTACGCCGTAGACAGTTAGTTTTATAATGACCAACACCTCCGGCATTTGGAATAAATTCAACTACAGCTGCTTGTTCAAATATTTTGTCGCAGAGCAGCAATTCTTTTGGAATGTCGCATATAGACGCATAGTCAAATCTAATTCAAAAAAAATTAAATTATATGAAATTAAATATTCCGTGCTTACTTTTCCTATACAATTATTGTTTTTGCAATCAGAGACTTCGCTTACCAACGATGCCGATTCATTTAATGAGGCCACACTACCATCCTATATCATTAATATGTTTAAAGGAATAATTGAAACTTTTCTTGTTATACGCATTTCACAGTCAGAACAAACTTTGGAAAGTCTTGCACTTGCAAAGTAACATTACAACTGCAATCAATTAGTTCAACATGTCCTTGTACCGTAGATTGATAATGTTTTTGTAAGATTTCTGTTCTACTTTTTAAACAATTTTCATCAAAATCTTTATGTACCAAAGCAGAAACTAGTTTAGAAAAAGCTGAATTTATAGAAGTAATAAATATTGAAATATTAACGTAATCAGTACAAATAACTACCATAGCGTTAAGTACGGCATCAAAAGCACATGTAATCGTTACAACTACATTTTTTATACCTGATGTATCATTTGCTGTCACAAAATTACAAGGCGCTTTCTATGAGATTTTTTGTAAAGTTAAAATAAATAAAACCGCTGTCTAATAATGCTATTTTTCAACACGTACGCAATAAACACTAGTCGTACAACAGTTTTCATTAAATAAAGTAGCGTTTATCTTTTCTGAGTACATGTTCTGAGTGGCTCTGCTAGAGAGTATGCTCTCCAGCAGAGCCACAATCAATGTCAATTTTATGATTACCTAATGCACGTACAGCGATAGCGGTATACGTACATAATGTACGTTTGACGTACATCATTTTAAGATATAATTGATCGGTTTCTAAAATGGTGGCTCTGCTGCAGAGCATGACACGAAAAGTAGTCAAACGAGATATGAGATCGAAAAATAAATCCGCACTTTTTGATGTCTGCTTTCATGCTGTCTAGCCACTTATTAAAAAAATACGTCTTTTCTCGATATCGATAAAATACTCGTAAATATTATCAATCAAAGTAAATCGATAATCCTTCAAACGATGCAGTTGTAAAAGATAAATCTAATCTACATTTTCCTGAGAGCTTATTTTATTTTTGGAAGAGCGTTCCCAGTGGCGTGCATTGCAAGCAAAAAAGCAGTACCTACCTACCTCGAAAAATCACCAAAAGTCTGTCAATTATATTTTAATGTGTGTTCCGAAATTATTAAGAAAGTAACTAAATGATAACTAAAATAAACCCGCGTTTGTCTGCGTAGACAAGAACAGGCGGCTTTTTTTGTTTTCGGGAGGAAACTTTCACAAGGCGCCCGGTCTTCGGGGATAAGACCGGGGAGTGTGGGATTTTTACCTGACTAAAACCACCCCGGTGGTCACCATCTGCACATGGAAGGGTACCGTTACCTCTCTAAGACCAATCCGGAACCCCCTCTGTGCAACGCCTGTTAGGGCACATCTCTGGGGAGACTATAAAGGGGCCTCCCCGAAACCTAACTCAGCAATTGTGCGAGGCAACACGTAACCACTGTGCGCGCCCTCTTCCCTGAGGTCACTCAGTGGGCGGACAGAGTCCCCCACTCTGAGCGCCGTGACCCCAAATTCGGCGTCGGGTCGGTTGTTTCCCCGACGCCTTCTTCTCCGAGCGGGATCAGCCCTCGCACGATCCCGCTCTGCGGCCTCCTTCTGGACCATCACAGAAGAACAGGCGGCCTAGTGTATCCTTATACAATAAAGTAATGCATGCCCATGGGCATTCCGTATTAACAAAGAAAATAGAGTATGTAGGATCGTAACACGTAGCTTTCTGTAGTTTCTGCTTACCCCCATGGAAAGAATAATTGTATGTATGTAGTTTTTACCGGTCCTGCGATGAAGGTAAGTCTTATCATCAACGTTAACGGGTTTCGCAGCCACGTTTTCGACCATCGAGTCATTTTTTGATTTTGATTTTTGATCCGACCACGTTAAAGTTTAAATTTAAAAACTGATTTTTAACCCGAGTCTAAGGCCACTTGCATCATAAGTAAACCCGTTAAGCGCTGTTCCTCTCAATCGTTTAAAGATAAAAAAGACAGAATGATGTTATAGCCATGTTTACGTGTTAAATGCGTTTAGTGATTTGTGGTGCAGGCGGGCCCAATTTGTCAATTTTGTAAGAACTTTGTCAGTCGGCATAATAATAATGTCTTAGGACGACCAACACACTGTTATCTGATACCAAACTAGGCAGAGCCTGTACTATGGTAACCAGACAACTGATAAATTACTTATATATTTCTGAATACATACATATTGTATATAAATTACACCCAGACACAGAATAAATAATTGTGCTCATCTCACAAAGATTTCTCCTGGATGGGAATCGAACCCTCGACCTCAGTCTTTGCAGTCAGAGTCACTAACCCCTAGACTAACAGGCCAGTCAAGGAATAAGATACAAATAAGAAAGGACCAAGTTTGGAATACAGAAACCGGTTAAAAGATGGTTATAAGCTTGGGCCAAAGTAAGCACTCCTGCCGGGGTCGCGTGATTGTTCGAAAGAGATACCGTGACCCTGGCACATGGGCAACTGATGGAACACGGGTGGGTTTTAGTCAGTAAAAGTCTGACACGCCCTCCCGCTCCGCCCAGAGCGGGAGAAGTCATTTGATGATTTCCCATCCTGAAAAAAAAAAGTAAGCACTCAGTTTGTTATGACACAGTGAGGGATATTTATCTGAACAGATGGCATTTGGACTGCAGTTTGGAGTGCAATTGACGTGTTGACAACCTTTATCATCTGTCCTCCAAATACAACCGTTTACGCAGTCAGTTGGCAGCTTGGATGTAGTTATGTCAACTGGACAAAAACTGCATTCAAACTGCAATTCTGCAGCGTCTATTTAGAATTTTAGACCCTTGAGGAAGCAAGATCAAACCGCCATCTCTGTCTAGCTAATAATTTTTAAAACACTCCAAGCTTTTCTATTTTTCACATGATATTTTTTTACTGTTTGTAAAATTCTTTTATAGCACTTAGTGACCTCAACCCGAACTTAAGTTACACTTTTCTGTGACTTAACTAGTCCATTTTTGCACAGAAAAGCGTGACCTAAGGGGCTGTCCATTAATCACGTGACGCTCGAAAGGGGGGGAGGGGTCCATAAAAAATCACGAAATATCACAAAGGGGGAGGGGGGTGTACTAATATATCACGTGTATTTTTTCTTTTTTAATTATATGATACTTATACCTGTATTTAAAAAAAAAATACAAAAAAATTGATTCTTTGTAGGTACTAAAAAATACACGTGATATAGGTGGGGGGGGGGGCTAGTTTTAAACCTCACTATGTATCACTAAGGGGGGTTCAAAAATGTCAAAAAAACCTCACGTTTCATTAATGGACGGCCCCTAAGTGTAGGTTTAGGACACACGTTCAATAAAATTGTATACGATACGTGAGTTAAGTAGTCCATTTTTGCACGGCGTGAAATTAGCGCTCAACGTAATGTACTATGTTCTAATAGTAGATTAGAAACGGAAAAAATATGGACACAAAATTTAAAGCAATCTGCCCTTCCTGCTAGGGAGTTTGTTGCGCCACTTCTTCCCAGCTAAAGCACTAAGAAGTGGTCAAGGGCGGGCGTTATGGGGGACTGTCTTTTGTTAATTTGCCGTTTAAAAAGTGCGGACTCTCAGCCGCAGCTCTCAGCAGCAGCTAGTTTGAATAAAGACTTTTGATTCTAAAAACTTTAATTAAAAAAGAGACATACCGATCCATGATCCGTTGTCCAGATCCAGGTGTATGATCGTATCGTTAGCCTTGAACTGTTGTAACAAAACCCCGGGGTACGATACAACCCCACCGGCTGAAAGCGCCGCCATATGCGCTGACCCCGCCACTAAGAACTGGAAAAATTACAAACAGTTGTATAAAGAACTTGGAGGTAAAATCCTCTGGTTATAAGGAGCTGTGTTGGCCCAGTGGTTTCGCGACTTACAGTTCATTATTTCAGCTGTAAGACGTCCATTGCTGGAAATAGGCTTTTCCCAATTTGGGGGGGGTTAGCCATAATCGCCACGCTTGGCAGGGGGGTTGGCGATTACAGTGTGGTGGAAGAATGTGTGGAAAGTCCCTTAGTCATACGACACAGAAAAGGTTAAAGATATTTATTTCTCAAAAGAATTCCAAATTGACTTATACAGAAAACAAACTTAGATAGGTTTAAAAAAATATTATGTGCCATCAAGCGAAGCTTAAAACTTTTTTTTTGCGTATCTTTAAATTAACATTATAATGACTTACGTGTTGTAAGTCATAATATCGAACCTAGAAAGGCGCTTTAATTTGTGTATTTAATTTCATCACCACTGCTCTCAAAACGGTGAAGGAAAACATCGTGAGGAACCAGGCATGTCCTAAAACCCAAAAATTCGAACACGTGTGACAACAACACGTACTAGGCCTATGTGGGACACAGGTATCACCTCTGTGAGAAGGCGTGGGTCGTAATCCACCACGCGGGCCCAGAGCTGATGGTGGTCATGTCTTGAAATGTTTCGTTTTGAGTTGTATTTATTGTAATAATTTATACGTCACTTAAATCAGTGTATTCAACCAATTATATATAGGCATTCCGCATTGATCAGATAGTGAAATAATCATAAAAATTGGCCTAAGAGTTTGTCACGACAATACCCACAAAAAGAGTATCTCTTTTAAAGCAGTTAAAAATCAAATCAAATTGCTTACTTGTAGTGCAGTCGGCGGGATATTCATGATTACATAACGTTTATACAATTTTTGTTTCATAAATTCTTTCTTTTATTTTCTTTCCGCCGTCGACCCGTGTCTTGCCTTCATTGCGTGTTCGATCTAAATATGAGATGCGCCTGCTAACTGTTATTTAAAGGAAAAACAGTGACGGTAAATCGTCGTATTTATCGTATAAAGGTTTCGTCTGACGCCAGTTTTGCGCAACACTTTTTAAGGACATGTTATTTTGGGCATCCTTGCAAAACAAAAAATCTTTCTGACGCTTCAGAAAAATGTGTTTATGTTTATAGTTCGTTGTGGGTATAGCAGATGTAGGTAGGCGAATTAAAAGTCAAGTCTGCTTGGTACTCACGGTTATAATGGGTTCACATACAACACAACACAGAAAACAGTTAGAAGGAGTAAAGTCACAATAACAATAGGCACACAGAGTCACAATAGTCACAGCACAACAATAACGATTAAGGGTTCATACGCACTATGCGGGTAGCCGCAATGCGGCTGCCCGTCCGGCTGACCGCAGGATGCGGTTGCGAATGCCAGCCGGACGGGCAGCCGCATTGCGGCTACCCGCAACGTGCGGTTGAAGAACCGCTGCGATTTGCGGTTATATCGAGTCATTTTAAAGATGGACGCGGAAGAAGTTGCTGCTATTTACTACATTTACACACGTTACGTAAAGAAGAAAAAACCAAGAAAGAAGTAATGGGTGCATCCTTATTTGCAAACACGAGATGAAAGCAAGCATTTTGTAATATCAGACGTACCACGTGCACACACTCACTCAATGGCGGGCAGCCGCAGACTGAACCGCACAGTGCGTATAGCAACCGTCCGGCTAGCCGTCACTCGGGCCGCAGCTCTCCGAGCGACCGAAGCGGTCTGCGGGTAGCCGCATCGCAGTGCGCATAGAAATGAATATTACGTACATAATTGTGCTTGCGGGCAGCCGGACGGGTAGCCGCAATGCGGCTACCCGTCCGCATAGTGCGTATGAGCGCTAAGCGCTCCGGTCGCTCGGAGAGCTGCGGCCCGAGTGATGGCTAGCCGGACGGTTTCTATACGCACTGTGCGGTTCAGTCTGCGGCAGCCGCATTGCGGCTGCCCGCATAGTGCGTATGAACCCTAACAGTTCAAAACACGTAAACAGTTGGCGAACAAAATATGTTTTGCCGAGCGCGTCGCATGGGCAGGTATCGACTGAGGTCGCGACAAGGTGATCGGACGCTAGCTCCCTCCGCGCGCGCGGCTACGTCACGATGACGAGGTCCGGTGTGCGTGTCCAGTGAATACTGGTAGCTAGCCCGACATTAAGCGAATGCCGGTGATTGTGTATATAGTAATAAATAAAAGTAAATAAATATTGTTATGTTTGTGTCGTGTTTATGTTATAATAAATAAATAAATGGTAGTATAGGTGTGTTCCCCACACCACCCCCCTCCAGAGACCGTCAAGGGCGATAAAAATCTGGGAATTTGACCCGACGTCCAGACCGAGTAGTATACTCTTTTACGCCTGGAGGTGGAGTATCTTTGGGGTCAGCTTTGTCAGCCAATATGTATGCTGGCTTTAGGCGGTCTATTGAGACCGTGACCTCTTTACCCTTAAATAAAATTTTAAAAGTTTTATCACTTTTGTGCAGAACTTTGTGAGGACCTGTGTAAGCTGGTTGCAGCGAACCACGTAATGCGTCTTCACGAAGGAACACGTGATCAGTGGTCTGCAGATCCTTAAATACGAAAATGCTCGTTTTATTGTGACGAGAAGCTTGCGCGCTTGTGCTTGTGACGCTTGTGTATGGGAGTGAATGTTGGGTGTGGCAAAAGAAGCATGAAAGTAGAATAAATGCTGTGGAAATGCGTTCCTTGCGAAGCATGTGTGGTGTGACTATGAATGATAGGCTGAGGAATGATGTGATAAGAGAACGGTGTGGTTTAAAAGAAGATATAGTGACAAAAATTGAAAAAAGTATGCTTAGATGGTTTGGTCATGTTGAGAGGATGAAAGAAGGACGACTCACAAAAGGTATTTACAAGGCAGATGTGAGTGGAAACACCGGGAGGGGACGCCCTAGGAGGACATATAGTGACCTTATTGGTGATGTTCTTCAGAAAGGTCAGGTGCGTAGTACTCGCAACCGGCGTGTGTGTATGACCAATTGTATGAACCTTAAAGAGGCAAAAGGAGTGTGTAGAGATCGTAGCAGGTGGCGTTCCGTGGTTTCTGCCTACCCCCATGGGAAAAAGGCGTGATTGTATGAGAAGCTAGAGTAGGCTGTAACTTTTGTGCAAAGTTACGGATGCGCGCGGTAAATTCTGTGATGTCGGTCGTTCCGTCATCACTGGGTGTAAAAAATTCGCCCGGGAGTCTTAGCTGCTCGCCGTATACTAATTCGGCGGAAAACGATTGGACATCCTTTTTGAATGCGCTCCTTATGCCAAGCAATACCCACGGTAAGGACTCTGTCCACTTGTCATTCGCATGACACATAATGGACGCCTTGAGCTGCCTGTGGAAACGCTCCACCATGCCATTGCACGCCGGATGGTATGCCGTTGTCCGCTTATGCTGGAAACCAAAAATTTTTGACAGTTGTTCGAACAGGGCCGATTCAAACTGACGATCTCTGTCCGTAACAATGTCAGTGGGACAGCCAAATCGGGCAATCCATCCGGACAGCAATGCCTTAGCTACTGTCTCGGCAGTGATGTCGACGATAGGTACGACCTCTGGCCACCTGGTAAAGCGGTCGACTGCCGTCAGACAGTATCTAAGGCCTTGTGAAATTGGTAGTGGACCCACAAGGTCGATGTGGATCGTGGTGAATCTGGCGCGTGGGAGATGGTAATTTCCTAGTGGTGCGGATACGTGACTGCTCACTTTAGCCCGCTGACAAGCGAGGCAAGCTCGTGCCCACTCCCTGCAGTCCTTCCTGACGCCTGGCCAAACGAAGCGCTCTGCGATTAATTTGGCAGTCGCTGAGACGCCTGGGTGACTGAGGGAATGTAAGCTGTCAAAGGCTTGTTTCCGCAGCATTTTGGGAACGAATGGCCTGGGTGACGCTGTACTGACGTCGCAGTACACGGTTGTACGCTGCCCAGGGACTTGCACCTTCTCCAGTACCAACGAAGACCCTTCCTGAAGAAGCTTCTTCAGTTCTGGATCTGCCGCCTGTGATTCCGCAAGGGTGTCGAGAGTGACTGGACCTTGTAGCTCCTCCACGCGGGATAAAGGGTCGGCCACGACGTTGTCTTTACCCGAAATGTGCCTTATATCGTTAGTAAATTGAGCGATAAAATCTAAGTGACGGAATTGTCTAGGCGAACAGTTTTTCTTCCGTTCATGAAATGCGAAACTGATCGGCTTGTGGTCCGTGTACACGACAAAGTGTCTGGCCTCCAACATATGGCAAAAGTACTTGATGGCCTCGTAAATGGCCAGCAGTTCCCTGTCATAGGGAGAATACTTTGCTTGCGGAGGGCTGAGCTTCCGTGAAAAGAAAGCTAACGGCTGCCATCCTTCGTCGCTAAGCTGCTGTAAAACCGCGCCGATTGCAGTTTCCGATGCATCGGTAACCAGTGCGAGTTTGGCATTGCAATCGAGGTGAGCTAATAAAGCAGCGTTAGCAAGGCTTTCCTTGCAGTCCTCGAATGCTTGCAAAGTATTCTCCGCAAGACATATAGGATGCGAGCCCTTTACGTTGCCAATCAAGAGGTCGTGTAGTGGCGCCGGTATCTGAGCTGCGTGGGGCATGAAACGCCTGTAAAAGTTAATCATGCCCAAGAATCGGCGCAACTGACGAACGTCTTTAGGTGGTGGGAAGGTCTTAATGGCGTCGACCTTGGTGTCTAATGGTTTGGTGCCCTTTTCGGAGATATGGTAACCTAAGAAAGTTACTTCCGGGACACCAAAAACACACTTGGCCGTATTGATCAGCATGCCGAAGTCCTTCATTCTGCTGAATATTATACGGAGATGCTCCTCGTGCTCTGCTTCTGTCCTGGAGAAGATCAAGAAGTCATCCAGGTAGCAGTAGCAGAACTCCAGTCCTCTCGTCATCTCGTCGACAAAACGTTGAAATGTCTGGCCTACGTTGCGCAAACCAAACGTCATGTACGGAAATTCGTACAGGCCGAACGGTGTGGTGATCGCCGTCTTCAGGATGTCGTCCGGGCTGACAGGAATCTGGTTGTAGGCTTTCACAAGGGCGATGGTGCTGAAAACTTGACAGCCTGAAATGCTGTGAGCAAAATCGTGGATGTGCCTAATCGGGTACCTGTCAGGAACGGTTCGTGCGTTGAGCATGCGGTAGTCTCCGCAGGGTCGCCAACCGTTGTCATTTTCGGGGCGAGATGAAATGAGGATGACCAGGGACTCTCTGAGGGCCTGGCAATTCCATTGGCCAACATCAGCTCGAACTCCTGCTGTGCAATTTTTAATTTGTCCGGCGCTAATCGCCGAAATGAAGATGACACTGGAGGGCCTGGGGTCGTGCGGATATGGTGTACAGTGTTATGTGGTGTGGTGCGTAGTGTACCGGCAGGTCTCGTAATGTCGGGAAAACTTTCTAATATTTTGTGATACCTCGAATCACCAGAACTAATCTTTACAGAAAATAAAGACGAATCTAAGTGATTCGTGGCTAAAGTAAAAACATTAGTGCTACTGTCAATTAACCGTTGATTTCTACAGTCAACGGTCAAAGAGTAAAAACAAAAAAAAATCTACTCCGATAATCGGTTTCGTCACTTCTGCTACCACAAAACGTTACTTAAAGTCTCTACGAAGTCCTAGGTTTAAATTTAGTTCGAGGAAACCATACGTTGGAATGGGCGTCCCATTCGCGGCCACAAGTTGGTAGTTTGTAGGTGCATGACGATCGCTGAGCAGACTACGAGGGTAGACGCAGAGATCGCTTCCGGTGTCGACCAGAAACTGCGTCTTCGTCCTTTGGTCTGCGACGAATAGGCGACCAGTGCAGGCGGGGCAATCGTCTGTCGCCATTAGCGACTGCCCGCGGCGTTTCCCTTCTTGTAGTCGCAGGGCTTCGTGCAACGCTCGGCCTTCTCACCATGCGTCGAGTGGTACCAGCATACTGGGTACTTGCGGTAACTGGACTTTGAGCGGGTTGTTGATCATTGGCGTGAGTGGCGTCTCGTGTTGCGATCACGGCTGTGCTGACGATTACGAGGCCGACTGTCTCGCAGCTGCATCGTCAGGTCTCTCATCGCACGCTTGAGCTCTGCGATTTCGGCTGCCATCTCACTCACCGTGGGTCCTGCTGTCGAAGTTGAAGCCACGTGGCTAGGTGGTGCGACGATGTCCTGGACGCGATCAGCCAGGTCGGCTAGCGCTTCCGGGGTGTTGTGTGGCTGCGATGCCAGGAGGGGTTGGATGCTGGAGGGGAGTCGGCTGCACCAGATGGTGCGTACAAAGTCCTCTGGCACTGTTGGTCCAGCTAACCCTTGCAGGTGGCGAAGAAACTGCGATGGTTTTCGGTCTCCCAGCTCCTCATGCATCAGCAGCTGCTTCACCTTCTTCTCCTGGGATGCTGAGAGGCGCTTCACCAATTCGGTCTTCAATTTCTGGTACCGGTTGGTGGCGGGAGGGGACATCGACGTCCTTCACCTCCTTTGATATTTGTGGGTCGAGATGACCGACCACATAGTTATATTTGGTGACGTCATTCGTCACCCCCGCATTCTCGGATTGAGCCTCGATTTGTGCAAACCAAATATCCGGCTCTTCCGGCCAAAATGGTGGCAACTTTATGGACACGCGGTAACTTTCGTGTTCCGGCTCAATGGAAACGCGCTTCGGTTGGCGCGTTCTACGCGTAACATGTTTCGCCGGCTGTGACGACGCGGTGTGCTCTGATTCGCTATCACTCATTTTATATTATATGGAAGTGTTCTAGTTGGGGTCACCAGTATAGTTCGTTGTGGGTATGTTTAGCAGATGTAGGTAGGCGAATTAAAAGTCAAGTCTGCTTGGTACTCACGGTTATAATGGGTTCACATACACACAACACAGAAAACAGTTCGAAAGAGTAAAGTCACAATAACAATAGGCATACAGAGTCACAATAGTCACAGCACAACAATAACGATTAACAGTTCAAAACACGTAAACAGTTGGCGAACAAAATATGTTTTGCCATAAATAAAAGTAAATAAATATTGTTATGTTTGTGTCGTGTTTATGTTATAATAAATAAATAAATGGTAGTGTAGGTGTGTTCCCCACATGTTTGTAAAAATTTTATTTTATTGCACAAACTGTCTGTCTGTATATTTATATTCAAAGAGTTAATTTACTTAAAAATCAATAATTACAACATGCAAATGTCAATAATATAAATGTCACCGTTAAATTGTAAATACCGTGTAGATTATAATCTGTCGCTAAATATTATCTAACGAAAAATAATGCGTTAAATTGTAAGCACTATGTTACGGTTCACAAACCTTCGACAGATTACAATATCGCAGCATGAATTATAATCTAACGGTTTTTACAATTTCACGGTGATATATAATATACAAATACAAAAAATGGAAGTGTCTGTTTGTAATATCAGAATAATAGCTTTTAGCTTAATGCATACAAAAGTATACGGTACTGATAACAAAAAACAATTTACAAACATTGTATTTTTGTCCGTGTGTCTGTCTGTTTGTTCCGGCTAATCTCCGAAACGACTGGATTGCTTTTGACAGGATTTTCGCTGTCAGATAGCCGATATTATAAGGAGTAACATAATTATGCGTTTTGTTCCTGTACAATGTATCGTTATCTATACTTTTAATATTATAAAGCTGAAGAGTTTGTTTGTTTGATTGAACGCGCTAATCTCAGGAACTACTGGTCCGAATTGAAAAATTATTTTTGTATTGGGTAGCCTATTTATCGAGGAAGGCTATAGACTATATAACATCACGCTACAACCAAGAGGAGCGGAGTAATGAAAAATGTTGCAAAAACGGGAAAAATCGCACGGGTAGGCGATTCGACGCGACGGGAAGGGTCGGGGGAAAAAGAAATTTAACGCGGTCGAAGTCGCGGGTAGAAGCTAGTTAATCTGATAAAGCGCAGTTCAAAAGTGATGTCTGAATAAGCGCTTATAACGAACATGACAAAATCGTCGGTCCTTAACTGATATGAAACCGGTCAGGTTTCATATCAGTTCAGGCTCTTTCGAAGACATAGCGGTCACCAATATTTTTTTGGAATTATTACTGTAGCATCTTGTTTTTTATCAAGGAGTAGAGAGAAATGTAGTTTGAAAGTGTACTTATAAAAATTTCATGTGCTCACGGACGTCATAAACTAGTGGTAGGATTTTTTCGCGCATTCAATCTTCAACGCAACGCTTAGCGTCGAAAGTTAAAAATCGAACGCTGTGTTTTTTCGAAGGGCTGAGATGCGCATGTTGGATTCTCAGTGCTCGGTTCAACACCGACAGTTGAAAATCCTTTGCGCAAATTATCCCGCTGCTATTTTATTACGTCCGTGTGGGCAAGCGGGCTTAACGAAGCTGAAAGTCACTTGTACTCCTCGTCATTGTGATATTTTTAAACAGATATACCTGGGAACCTTCTAATTACGGAGGTATTGGAGGACAAATTAGCAATTTGTTCTGTTTTTCACAAAAATAAGTATTAAAGTTATGAATTAATTTTAAAAACCCTACAAGTTTTGTACCGTTGCATTTGGCCTTCTTTTCTGGGTGGGAAATCATCAAATGACTTCTCCCGCTCTGGGCGGAGCGGGAGGGCGTGCCAGACTTTTACTGACTAAAACCCACCCGTGTTCCTTCAGTTGGCTGTGCTAGGGCCGCGGTGTCTCTTTCGAACAAATCTCGCGACCCTGGCATTGTACTCCCCGTCATTGTGATAGGTTTTGTACCAGAACAAATCAACGGGGCGACCATGGCCGACTGTGATATCACTTGAGTCACACAATTTGTCACATGTCACAGTTAGAGCGATAAAACCGTTTTATCTCAAATGCTAGCACGGCAGCGTGAGATGATTACTTGTAATGTGACATTACTTCATGTCGTGTCGTTGGGACTTTGTTTGTCTTATTTGCTAATATGGGCGCACCAATTTTGTCACATATGTCACATTTTGCCAGCTTATTGTGAAAAATGTATTATATTCGTTCGAAGCTGGTGATAAGATTTAAAAATTGATCAAAATAATACTTTCCTTCTAATATTTTTTGAGGGGAATAATGAAAAGAAAAGTCGGCCAATTGCGAGTCGTACTTCCACACGAGAGGTTCCCGTACTACATTTAAGACTACAATCATATTTGATTAAAAACAAGTTTCGTGTATAATTTATTGGATAATTAACTTGGTTTTATTGAAATTCCAACTTGTTCTTAATTTTTTTTTTCACAATAACAAGTTTGAAAGATAACGTTAATATGACTTAATTGACCTGTACCGTTGCGTGCATAATGTTTTGCGTGCGCACTGCTGTAAATAGTGATACCGGCAACCGGGGTGAATAGGGATGCAGGGGTAAATCGAGACAAAACTTTAAAAGGGCTTTTTATTTTCTTGTTGCCAAAAGGACTCTGAATGTGTTTAACTGTGTTATAATCTATACTAATATTATAAATGCGAAAGGAACTCTGTCTGTTACGCTTTCACGACTAAACCACTGAACCGATTTTGATGAAATTTGGTACGGGGTAAGTTTGAACCCCAAGAAAGGACATAAGTAGGATTATTTTTATTCCGTGACTTCGTCTGCGTCTACAATAACTGACATATACGCGGACAAATTCGCGGGCTAGGTTACATTAAAGTTGAAAGCCCCCATAACCCGCGAAATACAAATATTCGTGCGTAGCATGACCACCGTAGAAAGGGGTTTTGTCGACAGAAGAATAGACAAAGTGACAGTTCACACAATGTGAAAATTAACAACAACAAACTACATTTATCCAAAATTTCTTTATTTATTCACTTATGGTTGTTGTTTTGTTTTAAATCTAAATCAACTCGATTAGTGATGGCGATTATAAAATCAAATTGTCTTCACCACCTTACACAACAAACAGTTGTCAATGTGATTTTGGCAGTTTGGATATAAAGCTTTCTTCTGAAATAGTCTACATCTATAAGGACGTAGACAAGGATCGTGAGAAACGAACGACAAGATGACATATTGTAGAAAGATTTCTACGGTGCGATTTCAAAATTACACAAAGTAAATGGACAAAGTGGTAGTTCGTTTCTCTAATTTTCTAAAGAGCCGTGTCTATTCTTCGTAGAAATGAAAGCGCCATGCTAAGCCTGCATAAAACGGTACAAATCTTTTTACAGTCTGTAATTTTGTCTATTCTTTCGTCGACAAAACCCGTTTTTATGCTGGCGTAGCATGACAGTTCTATCTCTATTCTACCAAGAATAGGCAAAGTTATTTCTATGGTGGTCATGCTACGCGTGCAGAAAAATTTAGATTCCCTGAAATTTTTGCTCAATATAGCTTAATGTAGAGAACGCGTGGTTAACGGCTATGTGATCATTCCCTACCCTAGGGTTGCTAAACCCTGTATAAATGTGACATATAAAAATACTGCTATATTCACTGTAATAGCGGAAGAAACCTTTTGCGAATCTATTTGAGAATCACCGAACACAAAATTATACTTTTCAAATTTTAAATCAGGTATCACTGTTAAAAATAAAATATGTATAACTTGTTTAACTAGGTACCGAACTATATAGAAATCTGACCACGAATGATAAAATAATTGAAAAATAAAACATCAAAATTGTCATTGAGTATTAATTGGAACTATAAAACAATTTACCACGTTGTTCTTCGTAGCTGTAACCTTTTCTGTTTACACAACTTGAGTTAAACGGTTTTTTTCCAGTACCTACACATAAATTTTGCAATAAAAATGAAGAAATCTTAAAAAGGGACGTGTCAATAACCCGTATAAGGTAAAATCGCAATATCACTAAGCTTTATCCTCAATCACCATTTATGGGTAATTTATGGGATTTTAATTTGCTTTTGTCGCCAATTTTAAACAAAGGTCTTGTGGTATAAATTTGTATATGAAACAGAATTGTGAATATGTATTCCAATTAACAGGAAACAGCTAAGCGAGTAGCTAAGACGGTATTTTGTTACAAATAAATAATAGTTAAAAAAAAAAACTAAAAAACACGCTTCCATAGGAAACCAAACTAAAAAGTTGAAAATAATGAAAAAAAAAAGCGTGGGGTGCTTTTTAAGGTATTTTTTTATTGATCAAGCACCCCACGCTTTTTTTTTTCATTATTTTCAACTTTTTAGTTTGGTTTTCTATGGAAGCGTGTTTTTTAGGTTTTTTAAATTATTAAGTATTTATTTTCTAGTTTTTAGGGTGTTTAGAATTTTGAGACGTATGTCAGCGTAGTTTGTGACGTATGTCAGCGTAGTTTTCGAAGACAGTTTTTTTGCTGTCCTGGTAACCCTGGCAAGGATAATGGCACAAAATGAAATTATTGCATTGTCATCGGTCTTTGTGACAGGTGTGCAAAGTTTGAATGAAATCTGGTCGTTTAAAGTGGGTCAAAATTGTGCTATAAGGAGTCGGTTACAAACAAACATAAAAGTGAAGCTAATATAAAGCGTGTAAACTAGATCACAACCTAGGTTAACACTAATTACTATTTAGTTCATCTATCAGTGCTCAGTGGTCGCAAGCGCTACTCCTTGGTTCTATGCCCAGGTCAATATAATCAGCCTATAATGTTCCCCCTGCTGGGAAACAGGCCTCCTCTCGGGGAGAGGGATTGGACCATAATCCACAACGCGGGCCAAGTGCGGGTTGGTAGATGTCACATGTCTTTGAATTTTTGGTTCTAAGACATATCGGTTTCCTCACGATGTTTTCCTTCACCGTTTTGAGAGCAGTGGTGATGAAATAATTTACACAAAGTAACGCACCTGCCTGGGCCACCATTGCTCTCTGATGACCAGTTCGGACAGTATTATTGGGTTTATCTATCTGGAAATCCTCAGTGGCAGCACGGAGTCTGGATCATCTGTGCCCGGTTGATGGCAATAAACTCGCCCCTATTACATGGGACTTAAACATAACTGGCGAAATAGGGGTGGTATATAAGTACACTTCTGCCAACTCTTTGTGGAAACAAGGCGTGTTGTTATGTTTTGTTTTCGCCTACGATTAAAACCACAGGCAAAAGCTAGTCTTATCAATGTAATGAATGTAAATAGTTGAAATAACAATAGTTTATTGATTTATTATTATCGAGTTTCATATTTTAATGGCAATGTCATGTTCAGAATTATGTTTTTACCTGGAAAGAGAAAATTAGTACCTAATGGATTAACAAATTACCCAAGGGTATCGGCCGAGACTTACCGAGTTGGGTCGTAGGCTTGACCCTTTGTTTTTTCTGGATGGGAAATCATCAAATGACTTCTCCCGCTCTGGGCGAACCGGGAGGGCGTGTCAGACTTTTACTGACTGAAAACCCACCCGTGTTCCATCAGTTGCCCAAGTGCCAGGGTCACGGTATCTCTTTCGAACAATCACGCGACCCCGGCAGGCATCGGTCCTAGCAGACCCCTCTTGCTGACATCTCTTTGAGGCGCGCGTGGAACTCTACGCGCCGTCGACCCGAGCTTGGTCCTTACCGGGCGGCGAGCTACCCATTGCTCACCGCCCGCAAGCTCGCGCCTACGGTGGCCGGGAGTCCGCAATCGACTCCCGACGCCCGGGGCGTCTCCTCCTGCGTAGGTTTGACCCTTGACAGGCACTTTACTTTGTGGAAATAATCTATCACCATTGCTCTCAAAACGGTGAAGGAAAACATTGTGAGGAAACCAGCATGTCATCGATACAAATATTTGACGACATGTGGTATCTACCGACTTGCACTGGGCTCGCGTGGTAAATTACGGCCCACTCCCTCTCGTTGAGAGGAGGCCTGTGTCCCAGAAGTGGGAACATTATTAACTGATTATTACTATTATAACAGATGTAAAAGTAAAACACCTTAATTAAGCCAAGCGTCACTTTTTTCTGTCTTTGTGATTTTTTGTGTTGGAAATGAATGATCCAATATAAGCACAATAAAGTACCGTGCCGTGTGGTGCCGGACGTAAAGAATAACACCACCCCATTTCTTCCCGTGGGTGTCGTAAAAGGCGACTAAGGGACTTACTAGAGAATGGGCAGCAGCGTTCTCTATGCACTTTACCACCTTACTGCGATCGCCAACCCGCCTGCCAAGCGTGGCGATTATGGCAAAGCCCCCCAAATTGGGGGAGGCTTAAGTCCAGCAGTGGACGTCTTACGGCTGAAATGATGATGATGATGATGAAGCACAATAAAGAAGAAATAATTAATATAGAATTTCTCAGTAGCAGCCCGGTTTCTGGACTAGTATCCGGTTGATGCAATCGAGTCGCCCCCTATTCATAATTCATCATGATTATTTCAGCCGAAAGACGTCCACTGCTGGACATAGGCGTCCCCCAAAAACAGTCACTTTGACCGGTTCTTTGCTTCTTGCATCCAACGATTCCTGCAGCCTTCACTAGGTCATCGATCTATTTTGTGGGAGGCCTTCCAACGCTACGTCTCCCGGTTGCCACTCCAGGACCTTCCGGACCCAACGGCCATCTGTTCTGCGAGCAATGTGCCTTGCCCACTGCCACTTAAGTTAGGCAATTCTTCGAGCTATGTCGGTCAACTTGGTTCTCCTACGGATTTCTTCATTTCTGCTTCGATCGCGTAGGATAACTCCCAACATAGCTCTCTCCATTGCCCTTTGGGTAATTTTCAGCCTTCTTATGAGGCCTGTTTTGAGCGACCACGACATGTAGATGTATTACAGGTATAACACCTGCCCAGCCCTTCGGGGAAACAAGGCGTGATGTTATGTTGTTTAAAGAATAAAGTTCTTTTGACGATTTTACAAATATTTTACATCTTACACGATTGTTACAATATTCAAAACGAGTTTTGATGTTGTAACTTAACTTTAAATACACCCACGACCCCTGTACCGTTGCATGCACCGGTAGGACCATAATGTTTTGTGTTCTCATTAACCAGTTGAAGTAAGCCCTTCAGAGAGTAAAGTCCCCGTCAAGTGTCAATGATGAGAGAAAAAAAAAAAATATTGCTCCAAATGTCGCGTGTGCACCCGTTGGATCATAAGAATTCTTTTTGCCTAAAATTAACTTTGGTTGATTAAAATTAACGATTTAATTAATAAAAAAAAATTTGAAAAAAACGGGCATTTTTTCTTATGATCCCCCGGGGGCACATAAGGACACTTGACGGGTTACTATCAAGGTCAAGGGCCGTGACTAAGCTGAGTGACAGTGATGAGTCACGATTTTTACACGCTTTATATTAGCTTCACTTGTATGTTTGTTTGTAACCGACTCCTTATAGCGCGATTTCGACCCACTTTAAACGACCAGATTTCATTCAAACTTTGCACACCTGTCAAAGACCGATGAAAATGCAATAATGTTCATTTTGTGCCATTATCCTTGCCAGGGTTACCAGGATGGCAAAAAAACTGTCTTCGAAAACTACGCTGACAACGTCACAAACTACGCTCACATACACCTTAAAAAATAAATAATAGTTAAAAAAAAATACCGGGTGCCTGATATCAATAAAAAAATACCTTAAAAAGCACCTCACGATGTTTTTCCATTATTTTCTACTTTTCGTTTTTACATTAGTTTGGTTTTCTATGGAAACGTGTTTTTTAGTTTTTTTTTTTTTAAACTATAATTTTTAACGGGAATAGACTATAGTTTCCCAACAATGATTTTTAGGCAATGTTACATAGTACAGTTTGTGCATGTGATGAGGTTTGTTACACCCTCTTAGATAATGTGTTATGCACAGAAATTTACAAACGGCTTTACATTACATCTTATTATTTCGTCTAGAACTGATATCACGTTAACATTGTTATTTTAAAACGATGCATTCAGGACAATTCATCCACATATGATTTGTCTCTGCGAAGGCAGGATAAATAGTCAAGAAGTTGCGATGGCTTCGAGTTCCCCACGTTCCCCTCAATAGTTTTGGTTTTATGATGCGTAAAGTTGATCACCCAATTGCACTGTCTGTGGAGTCATAAAGATGTGCATCTTAACGGACTGTTGTATTCGAGTCAAGCTTTTGACAATAATTGTAATGTAGGCTTCTATAGTATCGTTTTTACCTCACCATTGTCAGGTGACACCAGAACACTTTTTCATATTATTATGGGTACATGGTTGCCGGTTCGCAAGTTTATTATACTTATTGTATTCAGTAATCGGGGTGACTGTTTATAGAAGAAACCCTGTAATTAAATAAAGATTTCAAACCGTTATCACGCCTCTATTTCTCGAAGAATGTTGAATTTTGACTAGTCACAGAGCAAAGGTGTACTTCTAGTACACCCACATTTCGCCAGCTATATTTAAGTCCCATGTAAAAGGGGGCTAACCTATTGCCATCAACCTTGGACAAATCCAGACTCCAGACCGCTTTTGAGAAGTCCCAAATTTAAAAAAAAAACGACGGGTTGCACTCCGGGAGTGCCGGCAGAAGTGAAAATTTGAATATTAACGTTGCGCATTTATGATATTTTGGAATGGTTAGGGAATAATTTTGCACGAATTGCTTTAATTATGAGTATAAAAGTACTATCATTTATGTGGTAGAGTACAATATTTCGTTATTGCGCTATCGTACACAAACATGACAATTTATATTACATTTAAAAGTTTATCTCTCAGAAAAATCACTCTTCGTCCGTCTTACGAATTTTCGATCAGGTCTCGTGTCCTGACGAGAGTTTAACATTTTTTACCCATTACAAAAAAAGTGCACAACGCCGCTAAAGAAGTTTTCACTTCAAAACTCAATAACCCTTTTAACCGGCCTAGGAATCGAACCCAGGACCACAGGCTCATCATGACCGCTTGCTATCACTAGACCAACGGAGCAGACGATTAAAGACAGAGAGAGAGAGAGAGATTTCAGCCGGATGACGTCCACTGCTGGACATAGGCCTCCCCCAATGGGAGGGTTTGACATAATCGCCGCGCTTGGCAGGCAGGTTGGCGATCGCAGTATGGTTATAAAATGCATAGAGAACGCTGCTGCCCATTCTCTAGTAACTCCCTCAGTCGCCTCTTAAGAAACCCATGGGAAGAAATAAAATGGTGTTATTCTTTATTTCCCACACCACAGGGAACAACGGACGATTAATTATTGTTTGTTTATTTACAGGCGAAACTGGAATTCTTTAGAAACGGTATCGTCGATCAAGAAAATGAGTTGAGGGAGCTGAAGAATGATTTGAGAAATGCGCAGGTAAGATTTAGTAGTAGTTTGTGAAACTGTACCATAGAGAAGGGTATATCTAACTAGGTATACCCTTCACAAGTTTTAAGTACTAAAGTTGTGTATGAAACTACATAATATAACTATATGCAGTTTCATACACCACTTTGTTTTCTCATACATTGTGATTGAACTTACCTCATAAAAGATTAAAGATAAAAACGAGTAAGAAATAGTTTTGTAATAATAGGTACAAAGTGCGCCCCGCGTGGGAATGCTTGAATTAGAAAAAAAATATTAAATTCTTGGATTTGATCTGTATCATATTGGTAAAAACATTGTTTTATAGAAAGAGTGTTATTATTTATACTTCTATACTAATAAACTAATAATATTATAAACCTATGGAGTGTGTTTGGTTGAACGTGTTTATTTCAGGAATAACTGGTTCAAATTGAAAAAATATTCGGTTGCTATTTATTCAGAATTAAATGAAATATACATAAATAACAACTTATACCTACCTCATAAATTAATTAAAATAACTGTATAAAATCCTAACTTACTAAAAAACTATTAACAAACTAAAATATGGCATCGAAACATTCCTCCGCATCGCTGTCGATTGGCAATGTACAGACGCCAGCACATCAAGCTACCTGAAACTGTCAAATTTGCCCAATTAACCTAATACCGTAGCGATAAAGTTGAAAACGTATTAAAGAGATTTGATAGATTGTAGTAGCTTTACGTGCTGGCGTCTGTACCCAAGAGACTGGCAGCATTACCATGTTGCATGGCAATGCTCTAAGCCTCAAAATCCGTTTTCTTCTTAGTGTCGCTGGTACGACAGTTATTAAATTCAAAACATACAAATTTTCACATTTGTAATGTTGGCAGGCGGGTTGGCGATCGCAGTATGGTGATAAAATGTATAGAGAACGCTAGCAAGTCCCTTAGTTCCCTTAGGGTTTATTGTTAGAATCACACACTTTAAAGGTTAAATTTGTATACTTAGTAACTAGTAGAACACTGACTCCTAGGTCACAGGGTTTCCCTAGTTTAGGAGGCAGGGTTTTCCACTATTTGTGCAGCCTTTTCCTAAAAACCAATTTAACCTACCTATGTGAACGGTTATTGTTATTGTATAAAAAAAGGTTTTTCGTGTCAATAAACTTATTTTATTTATTTATTTATTTATTTAGTCGCCTTTTACGACACCCACGGGAAGAAATGGGGTGGTGATATTCTTAACGTCCTGCACCAATCGGAACGCGACCACAAAAATGACAGAGAATTTAAAAAAACAAAAATTATTCACAGGCTACACTAGAAAACATAGAAAACCTGCTAACTAGAGCCAAGTCAAGCGCTAAAGAGAAACTTATCGAAGCCAAAAGGACTTGCAACAACAAACTACCTCAGGATCCAGACTTCCCCCATAAGGAAGACTTTGATGTACTGCCTTCAGACATTACCAGTTTACAGGGACATTGTTACGAGTTGCAGACCAGGCTCGATTGTATGGATCAAGGGAATGACCAGGTAAGATGTTTAAACAATACAGTAGACTCGGTTATCCGGCCCTCAGTTATTATACTGATTCGCGATTATCCGGACTAAAAAAAAAAATTATACCCTCAAGTCGAATCCATGCATGCACAGAAATGTTGGATCTTGCAGTGCTAGAAAATATTATGTCATCACTAAATAATTTCTTACTAAAAATGTTTTTTTGTTGTTTTTAATAGTTAATAGCATCATTTACTATGCAATAATATGTACAAAAACCGCTTTTCTTCATACATTCAATTATCCGAATTATGCTTATCAGAATACCTAAGGACAACAATGAATAGTAGTACCTGTATTAGTAGAGTGCGTCTCATAACGTATAAACTCATTTGGTCTAATTTCATTTTATTATCGTTCATAAGATATATGATTACGTGAGATATACCAACTGTTGATATAATTTCTTTATTTCTTTACATATAACATTTATTTATTCTAAAACTTAATTAGTATAATCAAAACTATTCATACACAATACCTTATTACTAAATAATGTAGGCGCGTAATGATCATTATTATAATACAAAACCGAATACAGAAACACATGCAACATGACACGAATACACCTGACATAACTACACACCCTCCCACATACCCCCTCCCCTCTCACGCATCACACCACACCACCCCCATCTCTCTTACAACCCCCCCCCCCCATTTTACACATATTTCATATCCATGGTTAAATCAGGTCATCATAGGTTTATTAACAATATCTGGATTACCGAGCTTAGCTCGGTATTTTTTTGGTAAATTGTGTTTTAAATAATAAGTTTATGTTCAAGTTAATTATCGATAAAGTTGGTCATAGAAAACACGAACAAAAGGACATTTTCTAAAAATGAATCCTAGCTAGATCGATTTATCGCCCCTGAAACCCCCTGTAAGCTTAATTTCATGAAAATCGTTGGAGCCGTTTCCGAGATTCAGATTATATATATATACAACATTAATTTTTGTTTATGCGAAACCCGAAACACTGGTCTAGTATTTTTATGTAAAGAATCTATGAAAAAAAATTCAAAACTGTATCATTAATAATCACAAAGTTATAAGCTTGATAAGTTACCTGGTTGTCCACGCAAAAACATATGCATATCACCACAAACAGCTAGTGTACGTACCATCTCCGTGTAATGGACGTTTGAATACGAGAAAGACATGATTTTTAAAATCGAAACAAAACACTAAGGCCCGCGACTTGGAAGCGTAATTAAATATTTTTGGTACAAAATATAACATGGTGTAAAAATTATTGGAATCGATTCAGTTACTGATTCTGAACAAACTATATTCAGGTTTCGCATATACTAAAAATAATCTTGTATATAAGGTGTATCTATTCATACACGAAAAATTTTAAGAGGTACACCTGTAGGTGGTAAAGAAGCTATAGAAGCAAAAAGAATTTTTTTATCTAAGCGTTTTTGAATTTTCGTAATTGTTATAATTTTAAAACTGCTTGAGACGTTGTGCATAAAACCTTTACTCCAAATTCTATGAATGGCCCGCCTGACGCTGTGAGGGCGGCGACCGGACGGCACAAGCATAACCGCGGTATCTCGGGCCGTAAAAAATAACAAGGAGCCAGTATTTCTTATGTGCGTCAAATAATTTATAAATATTAAATTTTGAAAAAATACATTTAGAAAAAAAAATTTTCGTTGCTGTAGCTTCTTTACCACCTACCCCACCTCTTTAAATATTTCGTGTATGAATAGATACACCTTATATATATATACAAGAATTGCTCGTTTAAAGATATAAGATATATAAATAAAGGTTTATTTTGTACACGCAGCTACAGTAGAAAACGGGGTTCCCCTAGCTTAGAAGGCAGGGTTTTTTCACAATTTGTGCGACCTTTTCTCAAAATCATTGTATAGTTGTTTAGATAATTTTTGAACAGTCTATTCGTTCCGATATTATTGACGCTGACTGTACTAGGTGTTCCTCTATCACAAGAGCCAATCATAAACACGATTAAAACAGATAACATGTTTTATTAAGTGCCGCACTGTTTGTGGAAAAGCACCACATTATACTCCAGGGCGGAGCTATACCGGCGAGAGATGTCGTGCGGTGTCCCACAGGGATCGGTCCTGGGGCCGCATCTGTGGGACATCGGTTTACGACTGGGTGCTGCGCGCCGACCTCCCTAGTGTCGTCAGCGTAGTTTGCTACGCTGACGACACGCTGGTCCTTGCACAGGGGAGGTCGTACGAGGCGGCGCACACTGGTCCCAAATTAAAAAAAGTGGACATTGATAGTAGACCGCTGATATTTTTTTTTATTGTTGATACAATGATAACAGATAAGGCAAAAAAATATTATTGTCCTACTTCAAATACTTTTCTGTAAAAAAAATATTTCTTTTTTTTTGTATGGGAGCGATTACATTTTACTCAATTTCTCAAAAACTTTAAGCGATGTCGAGATGGCAATCACATATGTTAGAAAACTAATAATTCTGAGTATTTGGCTCGAAGAAACTTATTGCTTATCTCTGCGTACTTTCGAGATAATAGTGACAGAAAATAACTTTTTTTTTTAATGTTAATTTTTTGCTTTTTTTTAATCATAGCCTTACTTTAGCACATAATTATAATGTATGCGTAATGTCAAATAAGTAAAAAGAGACTTCTCTGTAAAAGAGGTTATGGGGGCTCACTAATGACTGAAAAGCTATGACCTTTCTGAAGGAGTACTTTCATCAGTTCTAAAAAACAATCAAAATGAAGACATATTAAGCTGCAAACATAAAGTTGAATATGTTCACAAACGATTCTGAAAAAATATTATGGTGAAAGATTAATATTTGGGTCTATATTCTCTTGAGAAATCTCTATTTCCTCGTTTTCCAACGAAAGCAATTCATTGTTCAAGATCAAAGCACTAGCCTCTGGAAACAACTGTTTATGTAAACGAGCAAACTTTGGTTTGATATGGCTGATGTAAGGATCTGAGCTAATTAGAAAGCTGTGGATAATGTCTAAATTAGTCTGAACTCTACCGATTTTTCTTGTATGTGCCATTCTAACATTCCGGAAATCTTTATTCCTCGCTTCGGAAGCTTCTTCGGAAAGCATGCCTATCGGAATAAAGGAGAAATTTTCACAAATATCAGCACCGTGTATCAACAATTTATGGACACTTGAAGGCATGTAATACCATGGATATAAGTTTACATATAGCATTGCTGTTTCTTTACAATATTCCCTAAACAAGTTGGTATTAATAAGTTGACCAGATGAAATTGTTTGTAAAATGACTGCAAATCTCTTGATTAAATCAGGGTGGATACCCGTTATTTCAGCAGATACTTCATAATTTTCAAAAAACCTTCTTGCCGTGTTACCGTCATTGGTTGTACCAAATCCATGTTTTACTATGTCAATTAACAAACCAGTTCTTTCCCGGAATTCTTCTTGTGTCAAATTCTTTTTAATTTCTTTTAACAATTTATCTTCTTTTCGTGCAGCCCACTTTTTGAAGTCTAAGTTGTACGAAATGTGTAAAATACATTCCATACATCTTATCCACATATGAAGCGAAGACAGACCATATTTATACATATCTTCTCTGATGAGTCTTTTGGATACAAAGTCCAAGTCATTCATTTTGCTAGGTGGGGTATTGCAAATATTACAAACAGCTGCAGAAGAAGTATTGGAAATCACAGTAGAAATTTTCCCATCAATCATAGTCATGTACAAATCATGTTTAAAATCAAAATTATCTACAATTGTGGGAACAAGATTACGAATTTCTTCCTCTAAGGATGCACTTTCCTTCTTTATCAATTCATTTGTTTCTTTTGCAAATATAAAGCCAATTGGACGACAATAGTTTGTTGAAGAGGGAGCAGGATTTTGCCACAAGATAGTACCACTCTCTTCTTCCAAACGAAGCGGAACCAAACTAATCATGAAAACTGAAGAATCGTCAATTTTAGTGTCGGAGTGTGACTTTTGTTTATAATTACTTTGAGAAGATGACCCGTCAAAACCCCATTTGCTTATTAGTTCTAGCGATTTTTTGTCGGCAGAGTTGTGCTGAATTGTTTTTAATATCCTATTAGTTGTCAAATCTAGAAGCGATTGAAGTCTTATCTTAGCATCAGATTCAGTTACAGTTATGTCTGACTCTGGAGGATAACAAGTTTTTTTAGCTTCCAGGAGCTTTTGATAGGATGGAAGACCATACATTTTCTCTGAAGCAAGAATAGTTCTTAAATTTCGATATTGCCATTTTGACAAATTTGTTGAGGTGTAAAGCGCTAACGTTTTATCATCTGGTAAACACGGTTTGTCAGTCTTTTTAGCGAATAGTACATCCAAATGTACCATCTCACATTTTTCCTTGTTTTGGCTGAGTTCGTTTAATATAGCTGCTAATTTTGTTTTTTTAGACTCTTTTAATTTGGCACATAAAGCATAAACTAATTCCTCCTCTGTGTGATCTAGAAGTGTTAGAGAACGCCTTTTCTTCTGTTTATCAGATATATCAACAAATGGTTTTTTACTTGTACCATAACTTAATTGATGAGTATCCACTTGCGTTTCGAAATTTGGAATTACTTCCTCGGCAACTTTAAAAATGCTGCTTAAATCGATATTTTGACATTTTGGCCAAACTATTTGGGATTGTAACCAGTCTGAATTTTTGTTAAGAAAGGTCTTTTGAGCTCTACTGGAAGCAGACCATCTTTTTGAGATATTACTTGAAAAATTACGACAAAATAATTTAATATTACTCAAATCTTCGGAATACAATTCAACACCAATACGTTCAATAAGGGCATTAAATAAAAATTCGACATTTTTAAAACCACCTCCTGATTTAAGAACAACGTATAAGTCTAAGTTGGTGACAAATGCGGACATATTATAATTTTAAGGAAAATTGAAAACAAATTAGAATCAAAGATATCAAAGACAAAGTGACTTTGATTTTAACAAAAAAAATTACGAAAACAAATTCGACGAAAGAAAGACAAACAAAAATTATTTGATTTTAAAATCCAAAGATTCAAAATACAACAATAACAAAACAAACAAACAACAAGCATTTCTTCAAGCGCACAGAAAAAATAAGGACACGTCTTATCGCAACCACATTTAGTTGTACACTGAGTGAGGTGTACGCGCGCGATTCGTGACCGTATTACGTTACGTCATGAGAGGCGGCCATCTTGTTATCCCGGCAAACTCGCGTCGAAGCTCCATTTTGCTGGCCAGCGGACCTATTGCGATATGAGTAAGGCTATGATTAAAAAAAAGCGAACAATTAACATTAAAAAAAATTGTTATTTTCTGTCACTATTATCTCGAAAGTACGCAGAGATAAGCAATAAGTTTCTTCGAGCCAAATACTCAGAATTATTAGTTTTCTAACATATGTGAATGCCATCTCGACATCGCTTAAGGTTTTTGAGAAATTGAGTAAAATGTAATCACTCCCATACAAAAAAAAAAGAAATATTTTTTATAGAGAAAAGTATTTGAAGTAGGACAATAATATTTTTTTGCCTTATCTGTTATCATTATATCAACACTAAAAAAAAATATCAGCGGTCTACTATCAATGTCCACTTTTTTTTAATTTGGGACCAGTGTGCGTAGGCGCGAGCTTGCGGGTGGCGAGCAATGGGTAGCTCGCCGCCCGGTAAGGACCAAGCTCGGGTCGACGGCGCGCAGTGTTCCACGCGCGCCTCAAAGAGATGTCAGCAGCAGTGTAGGGGTCTACTAGGACCGATGCCTGCCGGGGTCGCGTGATTGTTCGAAAGAGATACCGTGACCCAGGCACATGGGCAACTGATGGAACACGGGTCGGTTTTAGTCAGTAAAAGTCTGACACGCCCTCCCGCTCCACCCAGAGCGGGAGAAGTCATTTGATGATTTCACATCCTGAAAAAAAAAAAAGGGCGGAGCTATTTGTAAATTTCCATTAGAACAGGTTCTCTTTACTTCGGCCTACCTGAGTCCGGAGCCTATTTAAAGACTTCCAGGAAAGCCAAGAAATCTCTTGCCAGGAGACGCGAGGTAATCAGCAGATAGAACGAATGGGTTTGGTAGGGAAGCACCATGTCGCCGCAGGCTTAATCGTTCCTTAAACCGTTCGCCAGTAAGTGGGAGGAGGACACACTTCAAAAAGCTGTTGTGGCTTTTCAGCCTTATGACACGAGGATGTTATCATGCAAAGGGTGCTTGTGCATGTTATTTATAGGTTTCTATTAATGATTTCAATTTCCAATTATTTTCTCAGGTAGTCAAAGAATATGAAGAACGTGAGAAACAAATAGCGAAATTGAGATCTGAATTAAGCAACTCCAGCAACATGAATAACACTCTAGAAAATAAAATGAAGGCCATTAGGTAAGTTCTCAAACAAATACTTGTTATTGGATAAATAACTTTAATGCCCATCTTAACATACCAAGATCCCTCCTTGCCTCAGCAAGAACATTAAGTCATTGGCCCCGGCTGCCTTTCGTTGTACTGGAAATTAAAACTTATGTTTTAATTTCCAGTACAACTTCAATATATATGTTTAATCACATTTTAAATACTCATTCTAAACTCGACTTATTTAAACGCGATACATACATACATACATACATACATACATACATAATATTTATTCAAAACTAAAAGGCTTAAAATTATGTACAGTTTTGCTTATATGACAAATATATTCTAAGATTTACGTGCCTGAACTAGGCAATCCTGTGTTTCACGCAAGACGAGCCTAAATAGTCTTATAAAATAAATAAATAATCAAAAGTTACCTCGATGTAACTATACTGTTTTGAGTTACGAGTCAATCTTATTAAAATCACGGGCAACAGAAAGTTCAAATATTAGGTCTTTACCTATGAAATTGCCGTTCTGAAGTACTGGCCATTTCAAATCAAAATAATTTTTGTTTGTCTAAGAATTCTAATTTCAAATTAATTTTATTTTAAAAACATGGAATTCTTTTTCTAAAAGTAGTCATTTGTTTATTGATTAGTGTTACATTTTCATCGCATTTCTATCTTTTTCGTCATCATGGATGCGAATATGGGTACCGTCGTGGCAGCAACGTGACACAAGCGGCACGCAACATCAACGACGTTTACGGAGCTAACACTATAAACCAACGCACCACCTGTTATTGGTTTGCTCGCTTCCGTTCTGGAAATTTCGACCTGAAAAATAAACCTCGCGGTCGTCCGAAGACTTTGGTCGACAATGACGAATTAAAGGCGATTGTGGAAGCTGATAATACACAATCTACGGCTGAATTAGCAGCAGCTTTCGACGTTAGCGTCAAAACAATATTGGTCCATTTGCGTCAAATTAGCAAGGTAAAAAAGCTTGACAAATGGGTGCCCCACGAACTCAATTATCGCCAGCGCGAAGTACGCGTCGAGACGTGCCTTGCACTGCTCAACAGACACAAAAATAAAGGAATTTTGAACCGCATTGTTACCTGCGATGAAAAATGGATTCTGTTTGATAACCGCAAGCGCTCAGCAAGTTGGTTGGATCCTGATTCAGCACCTAAACAATGCCCTAAACGAAAACTTACCCCTAGAAAAGTGATGGTCACTGTTTGGCGGTCTAGCGCCGCCGCCGGTGTGATTCATTACAGCTTCTTACCAAACGGGGTGAGCATTACTGCAGATGTGTACTGTGAAGAACTAAACTCAATGATGGAGAAGCTGGCACATCTCCAACCAGCATTGGTCAATCGCTCGTCTCCGCTGCTCCTGCACGACAACACGCGACCTCATACTGCACAGCAGACAGTCTCCAAGTTGCAAGAACTGGGGTTGGAAGCTCTCCGTCATCCGCCCTACTCACCAGACCTTGCGCCTACAGACTACTACTTTTTCCAGAATTTGGATAACTTCTTGGCGGGAATAAAATTAAATACCCGAGAGGCAGTACAAAATGCCTTTGAAGAATTTGTTGCCTTCCGTCCAGCTGATTTTTTTAAGAAGGGCATCAATAAACTGCCACTGCGTTGGCAAAAATGCAGTGATTGCATGGGTGATTATTTCGATTAATACAAATAAAAAATACATGAAAAAAAATTCGTTTAATTTTTTTCATACAAAACGGCATTTTCATAGGTAAAGACCTATTATATGGTGTCAATTCTCTTCGTTTAATAGCAAAAATAGAGCGATTCAACAAAGCCCTATATTATGTCCTATCCTCTTTTCAGTATACTACCTTTTGCCAGCAAATTTTCCCTCTGGAATGTATTGCCGAGATAAAAAGTAGCCTATGTGTTAATCCAGGTCCATTATGTCCAATATGTCCAGTGCCAAATGTTATTGAAATCCGTTCAGCTATTTTTACGTGATTGAGTAACAAACATACAAACTTCTGCCGGGGTCGCGAGATTTGTTCGAAAGAGATACCGTGGCCCTGGCACATGGGCAACTGAAGGAACAACGAGTGGGTTTTAGTCAGTAAAAGTCTGACACGCCCTTCCGCTCCACCCAGAGCCGGAGACGTCATTTGATGATCCTACAAAAAAAAATACAATCTTTCGCATTTATCATATTTGTAGGATTCATTAATGTTTGAGCAATGGTAATGACTGCGGTTTACGAGTTGTAGGGTGTAGGTTCCAGAATTAAACAGATAGAACTAAACATTCGAAGATATGTGACATCTGCCAACCCGCACTGGGCCCGCGTGGGGCATTATAGCCCACTCCTCATCGAGAGAAGGCCTGATAGTTATGTGATGATGATAAAATGATATGTCATGCAAAAAAAATTAAAACAGGGTTTGAGTATGAATGTGGATGGATGACTATAGTCTTTGCCAGATGTGAAAAAAATAAAAGTCGTTGACACCCGCCTTCCAATGTAGTCTGATATTTCAAAACGATACGAAAAAAATGTAAAGAAAGTGTCGCTAACACGGTCAAAACGGTAATTTGAATAAATTGGTAGGCGTGTGTCAACGACTTTTATTTTTTTTTTTCACATCTGGCACAGCCTATATAAGAGTAGGGGGAGACCAAACAAACGACGAATGGACTGTGTGGTAGATGACTGAGTGACTACCAAGATGTCGACTAATAGAGAAGTGTTGAAGAAAAGTACATGTTGCGCTGACCCCAAATAAATTGGAATAAGGGCAGGAGAATGATGAGTCTGTTTCATGGCAATAGCCTCGCCAGCTAATACATAAGACTTAAACATAACCTCTGGCCTCCCCGAAGGGTCTAGCCCTTCGGGGTAAACATCCATGATGTTATGTTAATTGCTCCGTGTGGTGCCGGGCGTAAAGAATAGCACCACCCCATTTCTTCCCGTGGGTGGCGTAAAAGGCGACTTAGGGACTAGAGAATGGGCAGCAGCGTTCTCTATGCATTTTACCACCATACGAGTTCGCCAACCCGCCTGCCAAGCGTGACGATTATGGAACCCCCATTTTATTGGGGAGGCCTATGTCCAGCAGTGTACGTCTTTCGGTTGAAATGATGATTATGAAGATGTTAAGTTAATTTAAAACTTTTTGACTGGCCTGTTAGTCTAGTGGTTAGTGACCCTGACTGCTATGACTGAGGTCGTGGGTTCGATTCCCACTCACGACAAATCTTTGTGTGATGAGCACAATCATTTGTTTTGTGTCTGAGTGTAATTTATCTATAATATGTATTTAGAAATATATATGTTTATCAGGTGTGTGGTTACCATAGTACAGGCTATGCCTAGTTTGGGACCAGATAACTATGTGTTGGTTGTCCTAAGATATATTATTATTATAAAACTATTATTTTTTTACAGTTCAAAATGGCTGCCACCTCTGGAGAACCTACTTCGTGAAATCGACAAGAGCTTTGGCGATATGTTTTCAAAATTAGGCTGTGCCGGCGAAATTAAACTTGATAAAGGTGGAAGCGATGTGAGTATCCTTAATATTTTCGACTGTCTTTCACTTCTAGTCTACTAGCTACTATTTAGCCCCTTAATTCCGAGAGCAGTCCTGCGTTTAGACGGAAGTGTCAAGGGTAGCATAGGTTAATGCTCGCGAAGTAGGAGGCAGGGCGCGTGAGGGAGTGGCAGTCTCTGCGCCCTCACGTCCCTAGCCGCCGCAGGAGGAGACGCCCCGGGCGTCGGGAGTCGATTGCGGACTCCCAGCCACCGTAGGTGCGAGCTTGCGGGCGGCGAGCAATGGGTAGCTCGCCGCCCGGTAAGGACCAAGCTCGGGTCGACGGCGCGTAGTGTTCCACGCGCGCCTCAAAGAGATGTCAGCAGTACTGAAGGGGTCTGCTAGGACCGATACCTGATGGGGTCGCGTGATTTTTCAAACGAGATACCGTGGCCCTGGCATATGGGTAACTGAAGGAACACGGGTGGGTTTGAGTCAGTAAAAGTCTGACACGATGAGCGGGAGAAGTCATTTGATGATTTCCCATCTAAAAAAAAAGGGTAGCATAGGTAAGTCAATTTTACTTCCGTTTTTTTATTTGATCTACTTTGATAATCACTTTATGTGTATGAAGCAGCCGTTTTTTTTTTTTTCTTAACAGATCAACAGTTATTGCTCTAGTCATTTTTTGCTCCCCTGACCATTCCCATCGCATCGAATTGCCTGCCAGTTTTCGTCCATTTTTCGTTGCTGCTCCGCTCCTTGATCGTAGCGTGATGTTATGTAGCGGTCCTCAATAAATAGGCTACCCAACACTTTTTTTTTCAATTCGGACCGGTAGTTCCTGAGATTACCGCGTTCAAACAAACAAACTCTACAGCATTATAGTATTAGTATAGATTAACTCTCATTTTTTTTTATCTTTACAGGAAGACTACGATAAATACGGTATATCGATCTTAGTATGTTTCCGCGCGTCGGAACAACTGCAACAGTTGACACGTCACACGCAGTCGGGAGGCGAGCGAGCTCTGTCTACCGCTATGTACTTGATGGCATTGCAGAGACTCACTACTGTGCCTTTCAGGTACGTTATACTTCACGATTGATTGCTTACAGCAATCCTACTTCCTACTATAATATTATAAATGCGAAAGTTTGTATGTATGGATGTATGGATGTGTGGATGTTTGTTACTCTTGCACGCAAAAACTACTGATCGGATTTGGATGAAATTTGGAACACAGTTAGTTTATACCCTGGATTAACACATAGGCTACTTTTATCCCGATATCACGTTCCCGCGGGTTATTTTCCGACCTCCACGCGGGCGAAGCCGCTGGGAAAAGCTAGTAAAAAATAAACGAAAAAACACGCTTATGTAGTTAGCTGAACCAAAAAAGAGAAAATCACTACATAGTATAAAACAAAATCGTTTCCTTCTGTCTGTCCTTATGTATGCTTAGATCTTTAAAACTAGGCAACGGATTTTGATGCGGTTTTCGAGGAAGGTTTATACGTGTAATACGCGAAGCCGCCGACAAAAGCTAGTAAATAATAATTTAAAAAACTCAAAAACAACTTGGGTGCGTTTTTTTTTCTATTATTTTCTACTAAAAACGCGCCAAAACCAAGGTCACAGATGTTACCCAGAAAGCTGCCCAGCTCAAGTGGGACTGGGCCGGACATGTCTGCCGGATGTCTGATGACAAATGGGCTAATAGAACCACCAATTTGGTCCAACTAAACGCTTGACGACATCGCGACGGGCTGAGACGAAGATGACGGGGCGAGCTTGACTCCTACCGAAAGGATTGGCCAACACTAGCAAAAAATAGAAGTCTGTGGAAAAGGGAGAGGGAGGTCTTTGCCCTACAGTGGGACAATATAGGCTAGTTAGATTATATTAGATTAGATTTTCTACTTTTTAGTTTGGTTTCCTATGAAAGCGTGTTTTTTTTGTTTTTAAATATTATTTTTGAACGTTCACTTTTACGCAGTCAGGTTTTTTTTTTAATTTACGTATATACTTGTTTTTCTTATTTTGTTTTTGTTAATACATGTTCATCATTTGGAAAGCAAAGGAAATGTTCAGTTAAAATTCAAATTCAAAATTCGATTCTGACTGAAACGATGACTGCGTTGCGCGGACCGACATGGATTCTTAAGGCTCGTTCAGACTAGCGCGACGCGACGTCACGTGCGACTCGGCGATTTATATCCGTAGAACAATTTCTATGACCGTGTCGCGGCGCGACAGGTCGCCCCTGTGTGAAGCGTCGCGCGCGTTTTCATAGAAATTGTCGCGTCACGCTAGTCTGCACGAGCCTTTATACGTCCTAGAGTCTTACCACAGTATATATTTTTACAGATGTGTGGATGAAATAAATCAAGGCATGGACCCAATAAACGAGCGCAAAATGTTCGAGTTGTTGGTCAAGGTCACGACACAATTTGAAAACGCGCAGTACTTCTTGTTGACTCCTAAGGTAAGTTCTAATAAAACATTTATTCTTACCCAAAATAGGGTTATTTTGCTCTGTTAATGCCAATATTCTCTCCCATATTACATCTTGGGACTAAAGACATTACTGGCGAACTGTAACTTGTCTATCAGTCTATACAGGATTTTTTTTTAACCAGTGCGCAATTTTTTTTTTGGTTCAGTATCAATAATCACTGCACAACAGCATGTCTGATGATTGGGTTATGTTACATGATATTAGTCCAATTGTTAATGACGATTTCAAATCTGTGACTGAAATTTCTGTATCAGCTTTAGTTAAAAAATATTACACATAGGTCTTTTTATAATAAAACACTATATATTTAAAGATAATCCTATTTTATTTAGTTAAGTTGAAAAAAACATTCTTTTATTTGATTTCCTTTTTGAAGCTGAAGGTAGACAGCTGTTCTGAATGCTCCAACAATAGTCAGTCATCATGTGTGCGTTCCAGTAGCCTTGATAGCATTCCTCCATCGTACGAAGGTCCTGGTGGAATCGCTCGCCCTGTTCTTCACTTAGATCCCCAAGATTGGCGGGAAAATAGTCCAGGTGGTTGTTTAGAAAGTGTAACTTGATGCTCATTTTACATCCAAGCCTTTGAAAGTGACTCATTAGTTGTTCGACGTGTTGAGAACAGTTAGAACTTTTCTTATTTCCCAAAAAAATTTTAACAAGACAAACAAACTCATTCCATGCCTTTTTCTCAATCTCTGTCATAATGTCCGTAAAATTTGAGTCTTTTATTAACGATCTTATCTGTGGCCCGTCAAAAACACCCGCTTTTATCTTTTCTGCACTCAGTTTTGGAAACTTTTTTGATAAAAAACGGAAACAATTTCCATTTTTGTCAAGACCTTTTCCAAATTGTTTCATAAGCCCTAGTTGCCGACCGTATGCAAGGATATTTCCACTTGGCTCGATTTTTTCGGTTAATACCAGTTATTTTCACCAAACAAAAATAACAGTCGTCGTGGTGGTTTACGGATTCATTCCAAGTCATAGCGGTTTCGTACCTAAATTTATTCCTTTTCTTATTCGTCCACAAACGTAGAAACTCAACACACGTTTTGCATACCTTTTGCGGAATCCAAGGCTTATTTTTCATTTCCAGCGGGTGACCAAAGTAGTTTTTATAAGCCTCATTTACGAACTCTGTCACATTTAAACGATATTCTTTAAACATATACTCTCCGCAAATGAAACAAAAATGATTCGGATCTTTCACACAAACTCGACTTGACGATGCCATATCAAATTATATTAAGAAAACTTAATTAATTAATAATTATCAGCAAATTAACAGTGTAACACAGTGAATTTTTAGTAGAAGCTATAACTCGTAAACAAGAGCTGTTACAAAACAAATGAGGGTATATTTAGAATCAGTGAAGTCAAATTACTAAACATCATGTGGTAAAATTAATTCATCAGAAAAAAATTGCAATTTTGTTGTGCAGTGTAATAGAACACATTTCAATTATTTTTTCAATACTTTTTTAAATTTTATCTGGCCTTAAATCTGTAAACTGTGGACACCCTACATATTTCGTAATATAATATCTACAATAGTAATTAATAAGGTCAGTAACCGCGCGCTGGGGTAGGTACTTCGAACTTCTTAGAATTTTGACCGATCGAACAGCTGGTAGGTACTCATAGCTACGCTCGGTCGTTCACCTTCGCCGCCGCACCGGCGCCGCGCACGTTACCATAAAAACCAGTTTCAAAATAAAAATCTTTCGTTAGCGCTAACTTAATTTTTTTTGTAATACTAACAATAAGATATTTCAAAATAAAAAATACAGTGCATCTGTTAAAATTTGCGCACTGGTTAAAAACGTATGCTGTATAATCTTTATTTTTTTATTTATTCGGGAAAACAAATAATTTTCACATTAAGAATTACGAAGAAATAGGACACAGAAATAATACAAATTTGAAATCAACCACGTTCTCCACAGATACACAAAGAGACAATATGGCTTTGACAATTAGGTTAAATAAACGGTTGCAAAAAAGATCTCACTATCGCGGCAGGCCCAGATGGAGATGACGGGATGAACTTGACTCGTTTAATAAAGATTGGTCCTTGGCAGCTCTGGACAGAGGGACTTGGAAAGAGAGAAGGGAGGCCTTTGCCCAGTAGTTGGACATCAACGTCTAATAAAAAAAATAACAAAAGGAGGTCTATCTTTCTACTCAACTTAGTCCCGAATTTCAGAACTTCTTATTGGATTACGAAAATAGACCTCGTTTTTTAAAAAACACTAATCACATAATTTGTTTTCACTTTAAGTTTTTCAAAGCCGTCAGACTAGTTTCATGGATGGAGTTAAAGTACAAAACCCACGGTTTACTTTTTCTTTCTTAAATATCGACTTGATAGCCTCATTTTCCGCAATTTTCCGGCCGACCGCAAATATTATTCGATCACATCCGAATCCGACCACATACACATCCGTAGTTCGTAAATTAAAATCACAATTGTATACCAAAATAAAATATACAGTTAAAAAGCTGAAATAAATGAGATTTTTTTTAAATTAATTTTGAGGGTAGATGTTAGTTATGTTCGGTCTGGGTACTACAGTACCCCTTAGCGTTCTACAGGTTATTGAAACAGTGGTGGCCCAGTGGTAACGGCCGCGATTTAGTAGGTCGTAAGGTCGAACCCAAGCAGGCGCTTTACTGTGTGAAAATTATTTCATCACCACTGCTCTCAAAACGGTGAAGGAAAACATCGTGAGGAAACCGGTATGTTCTAGAACCAAAAATTCGAAGACATATGACATCTACCAACCCGCACTGGGCCCGCTTGGTGGATGGCCCACTTCCTCTCAGCGAGAGGAGAGCTGTGTCCCAGCATTGGCAACGTTATAGGATCATGATGATGATTTGCCTGATTTGACTGGGCAAAGTCTAGTGGTTAGTGACCCTGACTGCCAAGACCGAGGTCGTGGGTTCGATCCCCACCCAGGACAAATGTTTGTGTGATGAGCACAATCATTTGTTCTGTGTCTGGATGTAATTTATGTATAATATGTATGTATTTAGAAATATAAAAGTATGTTCATCAGTTGTCTGGTTGCCATAGTACAGGCTCTGCCTAGTTTGGGATCAGATAACGGTGTGTTGGTTGTCCTAAGATATTTATTTATTTATGTATTATTATTATTTTTCAGCTTCTACCAAATCTGGAATATAACGACAAAATTATGGTTCACACGATAATGAACGGAAAGAAAATTATGAAAAACAAAGAATGGGATTTCAACGCGTTTCTTAAAAGGGCACATAAATACAGAATGTCTTCACATTCTCGTCACACTTAATTTTATTTATAATATTTGCATTAAGGCCCATTTACACGGTGAGAGATTCTCGCATCACGCGAAACTCGCCAGGCGATTATCATACTTATAGATTTAAATGTAAAACTTACTATAGCATGAAAAGGTACACATTTCTGTGAGACCGCAAAAACGAAATGCTTTTTTTTTTTTGACGTGCGTATTTGGGTTTAGTGCTTTCACTGAAATCTGTACCTTTTTGAGTAGGAAATAAGTTCTATAATAATTTAAGTACAGATACAAAAACTCGCCTACGATCATATCAGTTGAGATTCGAAATATTTTCATATATATTTTTTTAAGCCGATCCGGTTTTTCTATCAAGCGAATATCTTAGATAATGGTGCCGATCCTTTTGTACAGCATCTAAACTTAAATAAGAAGTATTGCTATCTTTTACAAACTGACCGCGAAAGAAAAAGAAGTAACGCTTTAGATTTGTCAAACTAGATTACGTCTGTGTATCTTCAATTTGGCGTGAATTCAAGATGATAAGTTCATCAAGAAAATCTTATTTCAAATGGAATTGACAGCTCTCATTTATTTCCGTCTCTTTCATTAATCATTGAAAAAAAAGACAGCAATATCCTAAATTAAGTTTAGTTGGTACAGAACAGAATCATCACCACTGTGTACACGACTCAACTTTAATACTTTAGATAATCGCCTACTCGAGTCGAGAAACTCTCTACTAGTAAATGTGCCTTCATTTGTTGTAATTCTAGGTACTTAAATTACTGTAAATTACGCGAATTCTTCATTGGTCTTCTATGAAGAATGATTTCAGAATAGTTTATGCCGTTGTAGAATATTCGCTAATCAGTTTTTACCGGGACTAATTGCCCATTGAGACTAATTTCAAAGTGGCGGTGCTTGGAGGAAGCATATGTCCAACAGTGGACGTATTTCGGCTGAAATGTTGATGATGAAACTTTTTAAGAAAAATATGTAATTGATCCTCTCACAACTTGTAACTGATCTTCTAAAGAGGATAGCCATATTATGACCCACTACAAAAAAACAAATGGTCTTCTATAGATGATTGTTTTATAACAAACTAGCTTTTGCTAGCGGTTTTGCCCGCGTACTATACATATAAACCTTCTTCTTTTATTATTCTGTGTATTGATGGAAACCGCATTACAATCCGTTGCGTAGTTTCAAAGATATAAGCATACAAACGCAGGAATCGACTTGTTTTACACTATGTAAAGATAAATATGAACTTTTGGCCTTTTTTCCAAAGCTAGTTGATAGCCTAGGGCACATCACAAAAAGACGTAAATACATATTTGTTGCGGTCGCGAATCCATATTTTGTTCAACATGGAACCTAACACTGAATTTTAAATTGCGAAAAATCGTCAGCATATTTGATTTTTGCGGATTACCTTTGCACTTGTGCCAAAATTTTTTGTGATATGTAATGCAAGGGGGCTTCAGTTTATGCCATATTATTAAGTCGTTCCAATGAAGAAGTCGCGTAATTTCTTGGTAAAATTTATTTGTATGTCATCAAACCACCAATTTGTCAGTACAAAGTAGATTAAAGTTATTTTTGTATTAAATGTATCACAATATTTAATATGTATTAATTCTTTTCGAAATAGGGTACGTATACATCTGAGACCTCACTATAATAGTTTACAAGGTAAAGTTCCAGTCCTGGCCTGTGTCCCAGCAATGAGAACAATATAAGCTAATTATGATGAAACCCCACAGAGTTATGTTACTTTGAACAGTGCCATAAAGTACGGAGAATATATCACGCATCTAACTATATAATTAGATGGGTAACCAACGAAACTCAGATCAGATTCGTGGTTCCTCAGTTTGTATTGATTTCAAGCCCTTAAAAAATACATACTTTAATTTATAATGTAAATAATTTTAAATATTATCATCAAATGTCTTTCAACAGTGGCGCCACAATATGACACGACACTCTTATAAAAATGCGTGGTGGAAATGAGAACTAATATGAATTGTACTGGATTTGACAGATTTTTGACGTCTGTCATTTGCACCTACCGCCGCCTAGACACTTATAGAAAAGTATGTCGGTCTTTTGCTGCAGTCGTGACCAGGGATCCAATTTTAAGGTTTTCTTTCTAGTTTTAACGGTTTAACTATGAGATTTTTTAAGGATCTAATCGTTTTATTATTTACTTTAGGTTCATTATCAATGAGGTTTTAAAATATACCTATTACCTTATGATGGTTGGAATTTCATATCAGGGGTTTGTGGCTAAATAATAACAGCAACAAGGAACTTCAAGGTAAAGCAACGCTCGCCGCGGTCGGTCCGTGGATTTGTGTCGATACCAAGACCCTTCGTGCCTCGGACAGCACATTAAGCCGTTGGTTCCGTCGGTCATTTGTAGATCTTTGAGAGTTGTTACAGGTAGACTGTCTTATAAAGCGGTGTTGTATTACCCAGTAACTGGGTTCTTTGCAACCCAGTTACTGGGTGGTTGGGTTGATCAGATAGGTAGTCGCTCCATGTAAAATACTAGTATTCGGTTGCCGACGCCATCAGGCTAAATAGAAGATAATGAAACTGTTCATTAACCTTTTGAGCGCCACGACAAAAAAGGAAAATCGTGCCCTCAGCGCCAAGCTATAAATTCATCCTTTACTACCTACAAAATAGTAGTGAGTTCGAAATTATATCGATAAAACACTAACCATTTATTGTTTTAACATATAGTATGTTTTAATAAAAGGGTACTATGCAGGAAATATATAATAAAGGAGTTTTATTTCATCCCGCTTTGTCTTTTATGACCGAATTGATACGATATGTGTCACAGTTTTGACGTTAAATCCACAATTCAAAACAACAGTCGATAAAATCAAGTCAATACCATCACAACACTATGTTCAGTCATGACGTACTTTCTTGTCACCGTATGATGACACTGGCGTAGCTGGCACGGCTTTTCTTAATTTGCCCGCTTCTGCTCTAGAGGTGCGCATCCGGTATTTATGAATAATATCGAAATAATAAGAGTTATTTTATTTTAATGGTTTCGCTTTTTATATACAGTAGCAGCATTTTTATTCAATACAACTTGCTTCTGCCCGCGACTTCGTCCACGTTATATTTATTGCTCCTCCAACCCATCACGTCGCATCGTATGTATATTTTTTATGTGAAAAAGAAAAAAATTGCTTTTACTATTGTTTTCGCATTTTTTTTTATAATTATCAAAACCTTCGGAAGGCAATACAAAAAAAAAAAGCCGAATCGGTCGAGCCATTCTCGAGTTATGCGCTTCGCAACATTCATTTTTTTTTTAATATAGATTTAAGTTTCTGTGAAAGAACAACCAGTAATAATGTCTTAATGTACCGGCACATAGGTATCTACTGATGATATCTCAGCTGAAATAAATACCTTACTGTAGATATTGTTCGAAAGAGTTACCGTGGCCTAAGCACTGAAGGAACTCGGGTGGGTTTTAGTCAGTTAAAGTCTGACACGCCCTTCCACTTCACCCAGAGCGTGTGACGTCATTTGATGATTTCCCACCAACAAAAAAGTCGTTTCAGAATAATAAAGTAATGAGAACAAACTACTGATACAAGTAAAGGAACAGCTCTATTTACAAATCGACCCCATGTGACGTCATAGGATTGTCACGATTAGATGACTCTGGCGCTCCAAGCACAGACAATATGACAGTATGGTGGAGATGGGCATTACACTCATTATAATTTATCGATAATCAACCGACACCGACATTTAAAGAGCAGATAGTTCAGTATTTTAATAATATTTAAATGATTTTCATGATTCCTGAATCATTCAAATTCAATATCAGAAGTTTTATTTATTTATTGTTGAAAAATTAAATATAACGTAGGTTACCGTCGAAGTCGATATTCGTGTTAAATTGATTGCTAGCTACATCTCTACGTGTCATGATATGATGACTGTGGCGCTGAGGGCACTATGTTTTTTGAACTTTATAGTTGGTGTTCGTTTTTGCCATCTTATGTAAATATGGATGAAATATAAAGAAAGAAGCTCAACTAATATAAATTAGGATGAGTCAAGGAACATATTTTGCAAAGGAAATAAAAAAACAATGTTGTTTATGAGCTTTATTTACGTTTAAAAGTCTGTCACGGTATCGTGACCGTGGCGTGCTGGGCACGTTTTGGTTTGTCATCTATACATGACTCTGGCGGTCAAAAGGTTAAAATTTGGAAACTTTAAAGTATTCATGAAAATCGATTCGCACTTTTGCAGTTACGTCCGAAAAACGTAGCAATTGTTAGCTTTGATAATAATAATAGGTTTTAGAGGAACCTTTATTTTTTTGGCAACTCTGGTTGTGATATGTTGCAAGAGGTCGAGGTCGGGGGGGTTGAGAGGAGGGTGTTGAGAGGTGGGGGTGGTTGTCTGTGTATTGTTGTCTGGGCAATATAACCCAACGCTGGACAATATTACCCAACGCTGGACAATTTTGCCCAGACACGCCACTTAAAACTAAATAAATGTCACCCAACTGTATCTTTGTAATGTGTTTACTATAATTATGTCATTTTAATATTGTAATATTTTTTAAAAATCCTGTGAATGTTTTCTATCGCTTTATACATGCAATGTATAACTGTATAGACGCCAGCACATCAAGGTACCCGAAACTGTCAAATTCTCCCAATCAAACTTGAACCTAATGCTGTAGCGATAAAGTTGAAAATCGATTAAAGAAATTTGACAGATTGTAGTAACTTTATATGCTGGCGTCTGTACAAACGAATGAAGGTAAACGTGATATCGATCTGTGTTGATTATTTTTACATTATGTTTAATCTTATAATAGTTTTCACTATTAAAATGTTATTGTACTGTACAATGGGCTGGTTTACGCTACTTTACGTCTGTGTGCGTATTTTGCGCAAAGTTAAAAAGGGTAGCAAGGAAATCGAAGCGCAGATTTTCACCATAAATTCATTACATGACTCTGAATCTCCATGCGCTGAATTTTACATAATGAAAAATAAAGTTTGGTGTTCCATACATTTCACGTTTCTGTGGAACAGCTATTGCTGAATTAATGTGTTGTACTTCATAGCACGGCCATGAACGCATTCATTATAACTTTAGATGGTAATAAAATGCCTTTAATTTATACAATTTTATACCACTAATAAGAAATTTTGTACCTCTCAATTATCGTAGATATACAAGTTGAAGTATATTGAATTCGGTCGTACTTACCATCGATTGCGCCAAAGAAAATTCAATCTTATATCAAGGCGCTAAGGTTCAATTTCAAATGCATAATATGCTGCTGGGGTCAACACGAAGAGGCCTTGTTCAGCTCACGGTAGCTTGTAAGGCCCTTTTTTAATGGGAAATCATCAAATGACGTCTCCCGCTCTTGGGCGGAGCGGGAGGGCGTGTCAGACTTTTACTGACTAAAACCCACCCGGTGTTCCTTCAGTTGCCCATGTGCCAGGGTCACGGTGTCTCTTTCGAACAATCTCGCGGCCCTGGCAGGAGCTTGTAAGACCCTTAACGGTCGTATCGACTGCCCTGAGCTCCATGGCCTTTTCTGTCGACTATTTGTGCCCGACAAATACATCGGCCAAGAAAGTCGCCGACACAATCTGTTCGCGCAACTGCCTTGCAGAACGGTCTCCAGAGCTGAATCGCCTGTATGTCGCACATTGAGGATGCCCTACTGAATGTGATGTGTTTGCGGACGAATGGAGTAGAATGACGACAGTATGCCAGTGTCCAATGTTCCATGTAAGTAAGTAGATTGTTCATTGTATAATTTTGTTTTGTTTCTATCTTCATTTATGTAATTGGTATTGTACCGTGTTAATTAAGTAGAAATAATAAATAAACACGATTCTCTTAGTGATAATAGTTAGTTTTTAAAGAAATAGTTATGGTCATTTTCATTACCTGTTAACTCAATACTCAAATTGGGATATGTGAGGTATTTCGTTAATTGTTACATATTGTATAGATATGCTAAAAAGAAATACGTTGCAGTTGTGTACCTCAATGCTTTTTCTTTTTGATATTTTCGTTTTTCGATCAACACAAGAGAATCAGTCAATGATTTAAGATTTTTATAATAATTAATCGTTTCTGTTAGTTTATAACCGTTACGGAAAAAACGTTTCAAAGTTCTTATCTTAAATATCTGTAAATGAAACAAATTGTTTTACAAACTCATTGTATCCAATCACCACAATGATTTCAGTAATATAGGAATTGAAAATAATAGTCGTTTTAAAAATTACTATGGTTTTAATTCAGTTTCCAAATACATGTTTGTATTATTAATAATTATCATTGAATATTATTGTAACAATAAATATTTTTTATTAATCCGCATTTTTAATTCAAGCACCTCGTTAATATTGTTAGATCGTTAGAAATACAAAATTATACATAAAATTATAATATAAATCTATCACAACCTAATTTTGAGAAATACCAAAAAATGTAATTGTTTTTAATGGCTCATTTACACGAGGAAATTTTCTCCCTTTTGGAATTATTATTATCGTTTTGTTCTCTGCTTTTTATAGTTTTATTTTAATGATATAATGCCAATAAACACATTTTTCTTTCTAGCCAAGCATAAGTGGTTTCCAGAAAACAGACGCCTTATGTAAACGGTTCTCACAAAGGCGAGAATTGCTAACCAGACTCGCACGGACATTCCACAATTTTGTCTCTCAACGGACGAGAAAATCTCCTCTTGCAATGCATATCTTAATTTCAAATACAAAATTGGCGCTAATATCGTTATAACATAATACAATTTGGGAATGCATAAAGAAATAGTTGCCCATCGTTGCGCTTACAAATATCGCTATGTGAAGTTATAAAAAAATGTTTTTTATGGCTAGTGTGTATTGAAATAAGGATCAAAATTGCATCAAATACCAAAACTATAAAAAACAATGCGTTTTTTTTAAGTGCAACGACGCCATATGGTTTGAAGAAAAAGCAAGTTGTGTATTCTGTTTTCGCTAGAACCTGCAGGCAATGTAAACAGTACTGGAGTTTTTGAAGTTAAACTTCGTTATAATTTGTTAAGAATTATATGTGAAATATCAAGGACACCTCATGTTTAGAGCCAGACCTTTCCGGGACACAAAAGAGGCAGAACCAGGTCGCGGCGCCAGCAAATTGTACGGTTGGCTGCGTGATCAACCAGTCATCAGGTGAGCCATCCAGTATATAACCCAATATTTAATTTTTATTCAATTTAATTAACTGGCAATAATTTAGCCACGTGTACCCAACACGTGGCATCGATATTGAAAAGCAAATGAAACAAAAAAGTTTATTGTTTCATCTTTCGAAAAAATACAAAGACAGCTGAACGTTGAAAAAAAAAAATGTTTTTTGTTTTATTACTTTTCAATATAACCTAACACGTGAGTAAAGTGTTGCCAGCTTATTTAAATATTATAAAAAAGATTTTAATTTGGCAGCGCAACCTAGCGACGTCATATGTAACGTGGCCTCCCGGTGAGGTGTTGCTCTTAAGCACATTTCGATAGATGAGAAAGAAGAAAGACACCAACACTCTCTCTCCAACTACCCTCTTATCTATCTTTTTTCGTAAGAGATTCACTACGATCAAAAGTTGCTGCACGCGAACGGGCAAAACTTCCTAGTTGGCTAAGTCTCAACAGTTTTCATTTCAACGTATTTCCGAAAGATCAATTATAAAGCTTGTTCACATTGCCTGCCATTTATGTCTATTACAGACAAACCTCTAGGGCGGTGTTAACATTCTCCTCGAATGGCGACCACGAGTCGGAACCGACACTCGACGTATCACTTGAGCGAAGACCTGATAAGTCGCGAGATATTACTAAAAGATCTGTTCAAAAGTAGCTGTTGAAAAATGTAAACAAATCGGATCGGAAAACGTATAATCAACTATGGCATCTTTACATTTCAAAAGCTACTTTACCTATGAGTAAAAGATAAATGTGAATTAAATTATATCGCAATTACTAGAAATCTTGTACAAATAGTTGAATTTTCTTCTTTTGTATCGCTTAGAAATTAAATGGCGGATACAGATGTTTAATAATTGAGATATATTTAAGAACTATATACTCATGGGTAAAGCTGAAGGATTTGTGGCTAAGTGATAACAGCCGCACGGGTTAATCGTTCAGGTTAAGCTACGCTTGCCGCGGTTGGACCGTGGATGGGTGACCATATTTACATACCAAGACCCTACCGTGCCTCGGAAAGCACGTTAAGCCATCTTAGACAGTCGTTATGGGTCGTGCCAGAAAAGCAGCATGAGCCAGAAAGTCTGGTAACCATGCTTACCAAGGGGTATCGTAATACCCAGTAACTGGGTTGTGGAGGTCAGATAGGCAGTCGCTCCATGTAAAATACTGGTACTCAGACTGGAATCCGACCTCAAAATAGTTGAGAAAAGGTTAGACCGATGATAAAGACTCATGGGTAAAGTTGCTCATAGAAAGTAAAAATGCCACTGTAAACACACACACTTTGACAGTATATGTGGATGTGTGATTTTTCTCCTTCTTTTGTAATGATATCTCGCAGGTCAACCTAAGAGATTCTCGGATACATAAATAAGTATACACAAGAACTAGAGTAGCTAAAAGATATTTAAAAGTAACTTCTATACTAATGTGATTTAGTGAGTTATTCCATTAGTATTTAAAATGTATTATTTAATTAGAAATAATTTAATGATAAAATAAATCTCATCAGGCGTTTGCATTGTTCTTTACAGTACAAATTTCGTGCTCAATAAAAAAATAACAAAATAGCTGATATGAGAAATCTAGCCAATTCTAGCAGCTCTAGCCAAATAAAATCTAAATTTACTATCAATAATCCAACTCTACACCTTTACCGGTCCACTGCTCGTCCAGTTTCACATCGCATTCGAGATCTCTTAAAGCCGACTTGATGTCGAAACCGAAATCGGCAGCGAATTTCTCGTAGGCACTGTTGAGGATACTTTCGACGCCTAATTCGTGGAATTTGGCGTTCTGATCGCGGCATCTCGCTACCATGTTGCGTATGGCCCAGCATGCGTTTTTCTGGAATGAAAAATAGCTTTTGAATACGTGAATGTTGATCCATTTCACCCGAAAGACGTCCATTGCTGAACATAGGCCTCCCCCAAAAGGGTTTTGCCATAATCGCCACGCTTGGCAGGTTGGCGATTGCTGCCCATTCTATAGTAGAAACCCACGGGAAGAAATGGGATGATGCTATTCTCTACGTCCGGCACCCACACGGAACAACGTTTTTTACAAATAATTCTGAAATCAACTTAGTTTACATATTGGCAACGTTGATATTTGTTTGTGTGGAAATACAATGTAGGTATGATCTTTATAGGTCTTAGGGGTCTATAATAATCGTTACAGGGGTACAGAAATAAGCCGAATATCCGATGGGATTTCTCATCGATAAAAATGACGAACTTCCATACAAACCTGCATCCCCTATTTAACCCCTTTAAGGGATTAATTTTCAAAATTCTTGCTTAGCGGTCGCTTTCGCTATATAAGATCAAATTAATTTAGCTGGCAATAGTTTACCCACGAATTGACTATCGAAAACGAATGGGAAAAACATCATCTTTCTAACGAAATCGTTTTTGTAATTTTTCGTAGAAGTTAGATATTTTTTACGAAAAACCAAAACATAACACTCGTGTGTTTGCCTTAATCTGTCAGTCATTAAAACTCACGAAAAAAGATTGTTTTGTTTTATTTTTTATTTAATTAGTTTTCAATATAGATAGCCAACACGTGCGTAAACTTTTGCCAGCTAATTCAGTCTGACACAGTATAGGGATCTCTTGTGCAAAATTTCATGCCGTAGACCGAACGGTTAAGGAAATAAAGAAAGAAAGAAAAATACATTAAGGCTGTGCGCTATCTGTCACTGAATAATGAATTGTTAATAGTGTTACCTGTACTGAAGAATCATCAGGATGCACCTTCATGCACTCAATGATAACCTCGGGAGCCCCGCAGTCTATGAATTGTTGGCCGTGCGTCGGCTCGCGGAGCGATAGGGCTGCTATGCATTTTAGGGTTAAGGCCGTCGCTACTGCGTTACTCTGAAAGAAAGAATTTCGACTTTAAAAAAGTGTCAATAAGACGTGTCTTTGTTTGCAAATAAAATAACTATACAGATGACAGGGACATCGACGCGAAAAGCTGAAACCGTAAATTCAGCACATGATTCTAGATTCCAGCGTATAAATTTTTCGTTGGTTATAAAAACACAGCTGTTTAATAGAAAACTGCAATACCTACGCGGTCAAAATGCATGAAACATTTTTTTTTTAATAACCTGCGAAAATTTTATGTGCTGAAATATTCGTTGGTTGAAAAAAATGCAGTTTCTTCATTACATATCGATTACTAAATACGTCTGGGGCGTTTTGGTCCTTAAATCGATAAAATTTAAATAAAAAGCATTGGCTAAGACGTGTTGAAGGTCTAATAAAGACGGCTACGTTTTGTGAATTTAATAAATAAAATATATATATAAAATAAACTTACGGAATGTCTCGATAGAATCGATACGATGATGGGCACAATACCGCTTTTCACCAGATCTCTCTTAACATCGTCATTTCCTGCCAGTGCTGTGATCCTGTAAGAAGAATATATTTTAAGATTAACAGGAACATGACATTTTAAGCAAGGTAAACAACGAAAGTTTGTTAACGCTATTAATTTTATATAGGTAGTAACATTTTTATAGACACTGAACAAAGACATGTTGCGCCGACCCTAAATAAATTGGGATTAGGGCAGGCCAAACAATAAATAACAATTCATGGCGATACTTAACATCTATAATCGTAATATTATATATTCGTACATCAATTCACATCGCGTGTCAATAAATCATTTATTACTACGAAATAAGATCCGCTTTTGTTTAGTCAGCAAAAATGTAGGCCACCACCATAGCAACTGAACGTTACCATGACAACAACAAAGTTTACTCAATATGATCCCAGTAACAATCTTGCCATTCAAGTGAAACCTTTGAGAGAGGAGGAACACAGAGATAGATTTCGAAAATATACAGATATGAAGTAAAGGTTCATCAAAATTACGGATAAGCAAAAGCAGATGTAATTCCCGTGAAATTTAGTCTTATTATACCACATAAATTTCAACAACCAACCAGTCGTAAAAAGGACTAAACATGACAACAGCAGAGAAAGGCGATTACTTATCATTCGGAGACGTAAACAACGCCTTATCAACTATCAAAATTTGGCACGAACACAACCAAAAAGTTTTAAAAGGAGACATCATCAGAACCACAGATAAAAATACAGCTATTACAAATAACAGCATAATAAAAGTCAACCAAACTTCATGCGAAGACTATAGCGATAGCACTGACCAGCTACATCATAGAGTGAGACATATCAACTATTGGAAAGCCGAACTAGAAAGGGCTATAAGAGACATGGATGCAGAAATAAACACTTTAGAAACGCTAAGGCAACAACTGAAAAATGCTCAGGACATACTAAAAATCCCTGAGTATATTACAGAAGAATGCTTGAATTTGAGACGTAATAGAATGCAGTCTGACTTAATATACGATGAACCTCAAGAAGACTTGTTCACGGAGTCAGCGTTAATAGAAAATGTCAAGAAGCTTCATAGAGATTTGCTTCGGGATATAGAATATCAGTTGGATATGAATGTGGCCTCGAAGAATTGGTTGGAAAGGGATTGGAGTGATAAGTGTTTGGCTTTTAAGTATGAGAGCGAGAACGCTTATTTGGAGACAAAGGCTTTTAATGTTAAGGATTCGGCGGGGGCCACGAGACTTTCCGAAGGTACACGATCTATTATTTAAATTGTTTTTAGACTTATAACTGAAACGTGGTCGTTTGCCAGCATTTGTGCTCCATGATACAAAAATGTGGTCAACGATCTTTTTGTAAATTGTACAGATTTCTTACGTATTATTTGCTAAGCTTTTCTCAACTATATTCGACATGAAATAGGGATTAAAGGCCTTTTTGTAGAATTTGATGAGTAGAGGTTGTATTAATTTCGGATTTAGAACACAGTTGACAATCATATACTCAGCGATGGCTAATCTATTTGCTCTTGGCACAGCAAGTCTCTTTCTATCATTCATCCTAGTAGTCACTCTCTTGCTGTTCAAAATATATCTTCATTCACACAAACCATCTATCATTTCATTGATCACATTCAATATCCTTATCCCGACCATTTCTTTCCAGGCCAATCGAACGTCCCATCCTGGGAACAACACACAATCAACGCCCTAAACGAATTCAAGATCGCAATCGACAAATCGAAAGCCTTACGAGCAAAAGTCGACGCTGTACTTATAAACACTTCTAGAGATCTGCGCTCCCAAGACATCAAGGTAAACAAATCATTGAGCGAACGAATTGCAAGAACCGAACAAGTGAAGACTGAGTTGGAAAATCAACTGAAATTGACTTTAGAAAAGATAGTGGAAACTGAGAACATTCTAGAAATGTTACACGAAGAAATGTTGAAAGTGTCGCAAAGAATCCAAGTCGCTCAAACCAGATTGAATACAAAGAGTTGTAGGCCGAACGTAGAAAATTGTAGAGAAGGGTCTTTAATAGCGCTGATCGAAGAAGTTCGAGACCTGAATGACAGTATGACTTTGTTGCAAAAGCGCTCTTTGGAAACGGAAAAATTGAGGGCTGAGTTAATACACGAAAGAGGTTTGATAGAGAATGAGATTATCGTGAAGAAGAAAACATTATTTATTGATAATGAACGATGCTTGTTTTTGAGGTCGCATTATCAGTCCGCTGAGAAGATGTGTGGTTATTAATATAGCATATAATACAGGTATAATCAGCTTGTAATGTTCCCACTGCTGGGACGTAGGCCTCCTTTGTGAGAGGAAGTAGACTATAGTTCACCACGCGAGCCCAGTACGAGTTAGTAGATCTCACATCTCTTCGATTTTTTGGTTCTAGGACATATCGGTTTCGTCACGTTGTCTTTCACTGTTTTGAGGGCGCAGTGATAATGAAATAATTCCTACAAAGTAAAACGGTATGATTGCGAATCTACAACCAGCAATTTGTAAGTCGCGGTCTTACCTCTGGGCCACCACTGCTCTCCTATTATTATATTCATTTATATCAGATTTACATCCATAAAATTTTTAGTGACACAGAAATGCTTATGAGAAAACGAATGTTAGTATGTGACAAAACATTTTAAGAAACAAATACAAAAAATAAAATACAAATCTTATACCTTTAAACGAACAATTCTTGTATATATATATCTCGGAAACGGCTCCAACGATTTTCATGAAATTTAGTATACAGGGGGTTTCGGGGGCGATAAATCGACCTAGCTAGGATTCATTCTTATATAACGTCGTTTTATTCGTGTTTTCAATGATCAACTTTATCGATTATCAACTTCAACATAAACTTATTATTTTAAACACAATTTACCAAAAAATACCGAATAAAGCTCGGTCATCCAGATATTATAAAATAAAACAAAACATCACGGGACAATCCAATACCCGTGCACGTGTTTACTTGACTGCGTGCAGTCGTATCCAGCGCTCGAGCAATGCCTATAATGTACTGGATAAGTTTTTATCCAGTGCGTAAATTGTAACCAATAATTAAATGTAATAAAATAATTGTAATTGTATGAATTCAGCATATCATTCTAGACCTCCCAGCGTAGAAAATTTTCGTAGGTTATACGAAAAAAAAAATCAGCTGTTCCATACATTTTGACCCCGTAGGTATTGCATTTTTCTATGAAACAGCTAATTAATGGTTACAGTTTGCGCACTGGATAAAAAATGATCCTGTATAGTATACTTTTTAATATAGTATGTATGTAGTTGAAAATCATGTTAGTACTGTAACAGTTTTTATCGCTGAAGAAACCAGCATCTTCTAATCAATACTTACTGTAAGATTTTTGCCATCTCTAAGTTATTTCATTATCATCATTTATTATTTTTTATGCGTTTTTATACCTAGACTGTTTTTGTAGTACTATATTTAACTGTTTTGGGTGTTGGCGTCTGAAGCAAAGATTCAAAATCTATTTAATTTTTATATTAATTATCCATTCAATCACTGCCAGGCAACGTATAGCCATAACCACTGGGTTAAGCATGAAATATTGAGCAAGAGTTTCTTATATAGCGAAAGTGAGCACTAAGGAAGGATTTTTGTAAATGTATGCCCTAATGGGGTCGAACGGGACCTATTCATGCCCTTAAGGTCGCATCGAACCGGGGTGAAAGTTTGTTTAGAAAACTGGTTGGGCACGCAGCTTGTGGAAAACTACTCGTAAGATACAGAGGCAAGTTCAAATTGCACGTGTGTGTTAGATTCTTTTTATGCTAAATAAAATAGTTAATTATTTCAGGTTCTTTTTTCTTTACGGCCCTTTTCTTAGAGTGGGATATCATAAAATCACTTCTCCTTTCTGAAGAACATCACCAATAAAGTCACTATTATGTCCTCGTCTCCTATCGGTGTTTCCTTCCACTCACAAGGTCGACTATACTTCCAGAAATACATTTGGCTGTTACACTTACAACTCGATAAATCTGCTGTACCACGGCAGTTACCACTTAAAAAGAGACAGGTACGAGAGAGAGAGAGAGAGAGAGAAAGAGAGAGAGAGAGAGAGAGATAAAGAGATACGGAGAGATCATAAATTCACATTCTTCCCCTAGATTTGAGTGGTCACAGGATAGGGTAATCATTGAGTAAACTACCCCTAGAGTAGTATACTCAGAGTAGTTGACTACACTACTTTAGATAAAAGTAGTCATAGAATAGAACAGTTACAGAGTACAGTAGTCATAGAATAGGCTAGTCTTAGTTTAGATTGGTCATAGAAAAGAATACATCATAGAGCAGTGTAGTTATAGATAAAAGTATTCATAGAATAGAACATTTACAGTAGACTAGTCATAGAGTAGTGTAGTGATAAAGGAGAGTAGTCATAGAATAGACCAGTCACGGTAGAGTAGTCATATGACTATACTACACTTAGTAGTGCAGTCATAGAGTACCCTAGTAATAGAAATGAGCAGTCACATAGTAGAGTAGTCGCAGAATAGAGCAGCCACATAGTATAGGAGTCATAAAACAGGCTAGTCTTAGTGTAGTCATAGAATATTTGAATAACAGTTCATGCCTACGTATATGGAAAACAAAATCCACTCACAATTTATCCGCCTGTTGCACCACGGCGACATTTTCGTAGTTATCAGCGAGCACCGTGAACAGAGAGTCGACGCCGCAGTCAGCCACCATCTTGCACAGCTCATGGCGTACTAACAGACTCGCTATGGTCAGCATCAACTCTGATACTAAAGGAGGTTGTGTGTTTTCTGTGGACAGAAACATTAGGCTTTTTTTTTACTTGAACACTCGTCTATAATATCGGAATGAATACTGTTCAACATTATCTAAAAACGATGAAAATTCAATATTACCTAAATGACATAGGGAATGTTTCAGAATGAGGACAGTACACGACAATTCGACAATTTTGACAAAGTTATCCAATTGAGATAAAGTTGAATGCCCTTAGTTGTTGAGATCATTTTGAACAGTCTGTTCGTCCCAATATTTTCGGCGCTGACTGCACAATGACTACGTGCGAGTCTGACTCAATCGCTAAGATCCCGTATAACCATAAAAATTTTAGTCTATCTTTTTTTATTTGCTACACTAATATTATGAGGCTGAAGAGTTTGTTGTTTGTTTGATTGAACGCGTTAATCTCAGGAACTACTGGTACGAATTGAAAAATTCTTTTTGTGTTGGGTAGCCTATTTATCGAGGAAGACTATAGGCTATATAACATCACGCTACAACCAAGAGGAGCGGAGCAGTAATGAAAAATGTTGCAAAAACGGGGAAAATCGCACGGGTAAGCGATTCGACGCGACGGGAAGGGTCGGGGAACAAGAAATTTAACGCGGACGAAGTCGCGGGCAGAAGCTAGTATTGTATGAAATCACATACGGGTGAAAAGATACAGCTCTGTGAAATTGAGATAAGACAAATAAACGCGTAAAGAACCCTGAAACATCACATAAACTCGGTATTACGCAAATATCGGTGCACAAAAAATTATTTCTTTGATAAATGTATATATAATAATATATAATAAATACATGACGAATGCATAACCCACTCCTTTTTTGAGACAAGTCGTTGACATATGTGACATTATTTCAAATTAAAGGAAAACTATGGTTTATTATGGCCGGTGTGACCCAATTACTTAGGCCGAGACATATAAACGATACTTAGCACGTATTCCGGCTCTAGCGTTTTTCTGTCACTGTCGCACTACTATCAAACTACAAGTGAAAGACAGAGAAAGGAACACGTCTAAATCAAAGAACGAGGTAAGGTGGAAACGCCAGGGTACATCGCGAACTTCTAAATTTAAATTTTACGTTTTTGACAATGTGTAGGTCAATGTCAGACTGTTTGTTGACCTGCCAGGGTCACGGATTTGTTCGAAAGAGTTACCGTGACCCTGGAACAGGCAACTGAAGGAACACGGGTGGGATTTAGTCAGTAAAAGTCTGGTATGCCCTCCCGCTCCGCCCAGGGTGCATACGCTTGATTTTAATTCCGATCGATTGACATTGGAATTTTGACGTTTCGTATTCTTGAGTTCGACGCGTCCATTTGGAGATCTAAGTGGAATCGGGATCGGGCGTTGTTGTTGTTCCAATTTTGACACTATTGTTTTCAAGAGTACCGCATCCCGTGTATGCAAAATTAATATTGGAATCGTATTGGCTTTAGAATTAAAATTAGGTTGAAGAGTAAGCCCCTAGAACGGGAGAGGTCATTATTATTATTAAATTATAAACGTATGTAAAAATACCATTGACATAAAGACGTTTAGGATTTCCCGAATTTGATTTTTTTTGTCTTAGGGATATGTGATATGTCCACCCCATTTCATCTCATGGGTGTCGTAAAAGGCAATTAAGGGACTTACTATAGAATGGGCAGCAGCGTTCTCTATGCATTTTACCACAAAACTGCGATTATGGCAAAGTCCCTGAAATCGGGAGAGGCCTATGTGCCGCAGTGGACATCTTACTGCTGAAATGATGATGATATATTTTTTTTGTGGAAATCTTTCACAATTTTTCTTTATATAAAAAGTCTATCTAAGTTCATTTAATCCCATTGAATGATATTATTAATGCAATAGTAACGAATTTAAATCTCGGCCTTAGGTCGTACAATTTGCTCTGGATAAGATACCTGTGATAAACAGGAAAAATATTACTTATAAAATTAAGGATACGAAGTTATAATTAAATATACGTGGGTCCATCATTAGTTTTGTACCGTTTTTACGATGAGGCAGTGTTTTACCGGCAAATTGTTTTATCAGTACATTTTAAACTAGCTGCACCTGCGGCTTCGACCGCGTGAGCTACGGAAATTATCACTTAGGGACGTGCTACCCAGACAAAAAGTAGCCTATGTTACTCCTTATAACATCAGCTATCTGCCAGTGAAAGTCCCGTCAAAATCGGTCCAGCCGTTTCGGAGATTAGCCTGAACAAACGGCATACAGACAAAAAAAAAAACAATTTTTTTTTTATGTAAGTACCGTACCTCCATATGCATTCGGTGAAAAGCTAAAATAATTTGAAATCACAAACAGACTCTTCAATTTTATTTATGTGTATATAGACTACCTGTGCCAGTTGTAATCAACATGTATAATAATGATACAACCATATATGGATATACTGTGAGAATAGCAAATGAAGACGATCTTCAAGTAAGATTCCATATCTTGAAGATAATAGACATTATTGTGCTTACGCTGACACTGGCAACACTGACGTACGGAGTAACATCATGGTGTACCATAAAGAAGTTTCGTAACATCAAAAACTTTGTGATCCTGAACATAATTTTAGCAAATTCCTTAGGATTTTTAGTGTTAATCGGGTTTTTTTCCGTTTACAATAACAAAATTTCAATTTATACATTAACTATTTTGTATATAAGAACTGAATTGATTATTTATTTGAAAACAGTGAGCAATCATTGGTTGCTGGTTTTGTGTCATATGTTTTACGTCGACATTGTGAAAGTTTTCAATGGGCATATATGCAGGAGATATTTAAAAAGTAGCCTATTTTCTTGGTGTGTCTCTTTAGTGACTACACTATTTTTTACCTGTCTATACGAGTATTTGATTCGGTTTCCAGAAATAGGCTTGTTTTTTAGGAAGATTTCGATTACCAATAAAATTGATTTATTTCAAATCTTTTTCGGGTTAAGTCAAATGCTACCGTTGGTAGTAAACTGTTGTTTTTATATTATAATCGTTTTTTCACTATTTCGTAGATACAATAACAGCGAACATACAGCTACGAACACCTGGAGTCGCTTGTACATCGCTACTTTAATATTTATATTGAGCGACATCATAATGTTGACTGACTTTTTTATGTCTTTAATACACGGTTTCTATTCCACTACCACTTTGATAATATTAAAATTATTAATGTATTACTTTAATTTACTAGTGTTAGAGATTTATTTGGTAGTTGTAAAGAGTAATCGAGAATTATGGTATGAATTTTATGTAATTAGATTAAAACAAAGATTATTTCCAGTAAAACGTAGGAAGCAAGGCAATCATATGCAAAGGGGAATTGTTCGGGAATCTAGTTCACGCCCGGTTTTTGATGTATAAGTATTTGATATATTTGTCTTGCATCATATATCTGCCTAGCCTTTTCCACAAATATGTTGGGGTCCGTTTACAGTCCAACCAGATGCAGCTGAATATCAATATTTTATATGGAGCGACTGCCTATGTGATCTCTCCAACCCACTTACCTCTTACCAATTCCTCCAACACAATACCTCTCAATAAGACTGGTTGTCAGACTTTCGAACTTCTGATGACCCGTAACGACTGTTAAAGATCTACAAATGACAACCGGGAACAATGGCTTCACGCGCTTTCCGAGATACGCAGGGTTTTTTTTGTGGGTGGGAAATCATCAAATGACGTCACCCGCTCTAGGGTGGAGCGGGACGGCGTATCAGGCTTTTACTCACTAAAACCCACCCGTGTTCCTTCAGTTGCCCATATGCCAGGGCCACGGTATCTCTTTCGAACAAATCTCGCGACCCTGGCAGGAATCGGTCCTAGAAGACCCCTTCAGTTTGCTGACATCTCTTTAAAGCGCGCGTGGAACACTACGGCGCGTAGTGTTCCACGCGCCGTTGACCCGAGCTTGGTCCTTACCGGGCGGCGAGCTACCCATTGCTCGCCGCCCGCAAGCCCGCGCCTAAGGTGGCCTCCCGACGCCCGGGGCGTCTCCTCCTGCGGCGGCTAGGGACGTGAGGGCGCAGAACTGCCACTCCCTCACGCGCCGCCTCCTCCTTCGCGAGCATTACTGCTTCGCAGAAAGAGGTGACGGTTTAACTTACGGAGGGGTTTCTATATGTTATGAAACCCATCCACGGACCAACTACGACACTCGATCGAAGGTGAAGCTACACTCGCCGAAGTCGGACTGTGGTTGGGTGACCAAAACCATTCATATCGAGACCCCTCAATGTCACCCAAAACCACGTTGTTTAATTGGTCCCGACTGCCATTCGTAATCTTTGACAGTCGTTACGGGATGTTCAAAAGTCTAACAACTAGTCTTGCCAACGGGTATCGTGATACCTGGGTACTGGGTTGTGTAGGTCAAATAGGCAGTCGCTTCATATAAAATACTGATTTTCAGTTGCATGCGGTTACACTCGAAGATGACCCCAACACGACTGAGAAAAGACTGGGCAGAATGATATATTATTAATTTTAGAATAATTTACAGTATATAATGCTTATCTATGTTGGTAAAGTATTCGTTATTTTTGTGGTATTTAACATTAAATTGTGTTATGTACTTATTCCTTACAAATCGCAGAAAACGCCGCCAATTGTATATTTTGTAGTGTTCACTGTTATGTATTTTTGTGGTATGAAATAAATTACATATAAATATTCCTATTATGTATAGGGGGCCATCCATAAATTACGTCACACGTTAAGGGGGAGGGGTCGACGAAGTGTGACACTGTGTGACAAGGGGGTGGGAGGGGTCCTAAATTTCGTGACGTCACATTTCAAAATCTGTGTTAATCCAAGTGTTAAGGAAAACACGTATTCGTATGATATCTACTGCCCCAGTGTCGAGGCATACTTGTTTAAGCGATTATGTGTACATCTATATTTTACATCATACAAGGCCACTAATCAACACAAGCAATTACATAAGAAACAACAAGAAATTTTGCCCATCGTGAAGATTCGTCCTCCAAGAATTGCTGCTAGACGTGCCAGAGAAATTCTTCGTTTAGATGATGACGATGATGCTGTATGGTTCGATGGAAAAGATGTTGACACAATAAAATAAATGTTCCTGACATTAACAACCCAAACGAGAACGAAGTGGCTGCTATGCCAGTTATAAATAGTTTAAAGGAGTGGGTTCACAAACGAGGTTTGATGTTTAATTAATATCATTAATCGTTATTGGATTTGTTAATTTCTTAAAGTGTTTGATTTGATGTTAATTTTATTTTAAAAAAATATTTAAATAGAAATAAACCAAATTTCGGAACAGCTGTTTTAATTTAATAATTATTTCTAGATGAAAAATTGTAAAATATGTGACGTCACACTAGGGAGGGGGGTCTCATAAATGTGACCAGCTGTGACAAGGACGGGGGTGGGTCAAAAATCACGTAATTCGTGTGACGTAATTTATGGATGGCCCCTAGTCGGAAAAATTAAATCTAAGTTGACATTTAAGAACATAAATAATGCTAGTCTCTTGGGTTACCAAGTTATAGTGTACACTTTTTTACTAACTACCGCCCTGCCCCTGCTTCGCAGAAGTGTGTTGTCAGATTACGAATTATTTCTGACGTCATTAAATTAATGATTTGGGTCATATTTTAATATTATATCGTAGTAGTTTAGGTGATATCTCAAAATTACAAATATTATAATGTAGTACTATTGCTAATAGCTTTTGCCAGCGGTTTCGCCCGCGTATATGTCGATAATTATCCCAAAGGAACGTACTTTCGGGAGAAAAAGTATCCATAGAATTAGTAACTATTGTAGTATTTATGGAAATGTATGTAAGAAATGTGTTGAGCTTTGTAATGAATGACTGACAAGACTAATTGAAATAAATTCCTGATGCAATCTTTGTATGTTTTCTTCATAATCCTTTATGAAAAGTAAGTAAATTTATTTCTCCAAAAAACTTAATAATATTTCACAGAAAATAGTGTGGCAGTATACATTTCTAATAAATGGATTTAGCTACTGTAACCGAACTAGGCAAACCCTAAATTTCGGTTTCCAGTACCTTTCCCTCGACATTTTAACAATAAAACACCAACAGAGCAAACGGGTTGGTCGTACTACTAATTCATTTGGAATAACTTATACCTAACTTAAATAATACTTTTAATATTACCTATAGAATAACACAGGCCAACATGGTTTTGTTGTTGGAAAGTGGAGGGTCACTTCCGAAGCAATACCCTGCGCAGAATCCGAATCCGGAGCCAGAACTGGCCCATCACGTCAGGATCCTGAGACATTTGAGGCTATATACCCAAAAAATAGCCTTCCTGGCCACTCTTGAGGTTGAGTATAAAAATAAATAGTAACTGACATACACATGTTCTTTTAAAGTATGTACGACGATTAGGTGGGTAGCCTCAATAATATAACCATTCAGTGGATAAAAGGACACAGCGGTTCGCTTGGTAACGATGCCGCCGATGAACTGGCCAGAAGGGGGTCGAGCATGACACCGGTGGGACCAGAACCCATCGCGCCACTCCCCTTTGGGTTTCTACGCTCTCTGGTAAGGAAACGTACCAGGGATCTACACTTTAAGCAATGGGTGGACCAAAGTGAGTGCAGGCAGGCCAAGGAGGCATTACCTACCATCGATGCCCGCCTCACAAAACAGGTCCTTCGGCTAGACAAACGACAGCTGCGTATGGTTACAGCAGCAATAACTGGCCATGGGTCGTTTAATAAACATCTATTTGTCATAGGAGCTACAGACAGTCCGCTGTGCAGGGCCTGCATTGAGGACGACGAGACGGCAGCGCACGTGCTTCTAAACTGCCCGGCGATCGCCACATACAGGGCCAAGTACTTCGTTAACCCAGGTACCCTACGTGAGATAGTCAGCAACATCAAGGCGTTGCTGGCCTTTCTGGAGGAGCTGGGGTGGATCGAATAACCGATTTCCCACCCGTACGCAATATACGCGCTCAGACGTGGAGTTGCGGAAACCAGCCCGTTCTACCTAAAGCATGTACGAAGCAAGTTTTTGAATTTGGTATAGGTAACAGACTAACCTTTCAACAGATTAGTAAGAGGCACCAACATTTGAGCGCCCAGCTCCTTGGCATGGTCGTGAGCCTTCCCGAACTCTACTCGCACATCATCGTCCAGTGTCATCTTCCGTATCACTCGCAGAGTTTCACTCAGCAGCTGAAACATATCTTAGTATTAACAGGATTTTATAACGCACTTTTTTTTGCGGGTAGGTAATCATCAAATGACCTCGCCCACTCTGGGTGGAGCAGAAGGGCGTGGCAGACATTAACTGACTAAAACCCATCCGTGTTCCTTTAGTTGCCCATATGCCAGGGCCACGGTAACTCTTTCGAACAAATCCGCGACCCTGGCAACCATCGGTCCCAGCAGACCCCTTCAATACTGCTGACATCTCTTTGAGGCGCGCGTGGAACACTACGCGCCGTCGACCCAAGCTTGGTCCTTACCGGGCGGCAAGCTACCCATTGGTCGCCGCCCACAAGCTCGCGCCTACGTGGTCTCCTCCTGCATTATATCCCGCACTGGGTTATCAACTCTCGCTGTTAAGCCGAGCGTTTAGAATTTAACAGAGTGCATCGAAAAAACACATTGCTGGATTTTGAACCTTCGGCCCCTTGCGGAGCGTTTAAAATCCAGTGCGCCATAAAATGCCAGGTTACGGTCTGTAGTGTACACAAACTTACTAAAGGGAATAAATAACAAATTCATCTGTATTTAGAAGGTTTCAATTCTATATCTGTCATCACTTTTTCCAATAATTATTGTTTTAATAACATGATTAAATTTTAATTGAAAACATTGACGATATTTGTGATTATACATTAATCTCAGTCAGTCAGCTGAGCTCCATTTTTTAAATCTTTTTATCTACCGTGGTATACTAATTTTATTCTAGGTACGTCGTTTTCACATCTTAATATATATATATAAATTACGCGTCACGTTGTCCGGAATGGACTCCTAAACGACTTATGCCCGGTTTCTGAAGTTTCAAGATAAACTCTCAACAATTATTCATTCAATAAAGTTATGCATAAGATAAACGTCGGCTAACTGTCACTGCGTTTCTGAATACAAAACAAACCATTCAATAACTATGAAACTGTCAACTAGTTTTTTAGATGCCGCTAGATGGGTCTGTTTATGAAATTGCATCTAAAATTGATTTTTATTAGTGAAATGGTCTTTAAAACTAGTTTAATAAACAATGTTTTTTTTTCAAGGGTAAATAAATGGCTTAATATATTTTAGTTAAAATATGTAAAGTCGTTATTTTATATTTATGGGTAAAACCTTTTTTTCTATTGTCAGTAGGTACTCAGTTCATTGTTTATGATTCCTGATATTAATTTTACTTCGCTGTCGGTTACATGTCTTTCGAATCGTTTGCGCTTAATCCATTCTTTTATATAATAATAACATAATGGAATCTAGAAAACGTAGTAAACATTTTACTGAAAGAGACAAGATGCTTCTTATCGAAGTGCATATTTAACTTGAAATATAAATGTAGAGCCAAGTTCATGTGTTTATTTTTATTTGTACGTACATAATTGTACAATATGACAATTTCCCAGTTTGAAATATTTATGAAAACGAAATTTAGCAACCTAAAATATTGCTCCAACAATAACCGACGGGCATGGTTTCCTTCAGAGGAAAGGGGTAGATCAACAGAGTCTATAACGATTTCTTGTTCAGAAGCAGAATCGAGTGTTAGTTATCAGTGAATAATTTTGCTTTAGAGTTATACCTATAGTGTAACACAGCTGTTGCAACAATTACAGCTAATGTGTGATCTAATTTTTACCGTAATTTTAGAGAGGCATTGAAATCTTCTTTTCCACACACCAAATGTTCTTTCAACTGTATTTCTGGTCTTTATTTGTGCTTCATTGTAATGTTTTACCGCATTCGTAGCTGTATTTAAGAATAGTGTCATCATGAACTTTCTACAAGGATAAGCACTGTCTCCCATGAGGTGACCATCTATCTCATTATTATCGAGTCGCGCTCGTAGGAATGAGTTATGATACACGGTACTGTCATGCAACGAGCATCTATATTACGAATGTATAACTTTGCATCACATACAACTTGTACATTAATAGAAAAGAAACTGTTGGGGTTTATATCCAGAATTATTTTGAATAAAAAGCTTCCGATGATTTAATAGTTGTATTCCGTGTAAAGACAAGATGAAGAAGAAAAAAATAACATAAAGTGTACAACGTGGTAGGTACTTATAAAATAAATTCTTAAAAACTAAATGTTCATGCAATGAGCCGTATTTGTGCATTATTGCTCAACAAACTTGATTAGGCGTTTGATTAAAAGCGAGTTGATATAGTTTGAAATGAAACGTCAAATAAAGTTATGGAACCGATAAACGCCACACATTGGTCAGATAAAATAACCTAAGTTTATCTTACAGTGCGGTGTTCGGAAACGCAAATTGTCAAGTTATCGAACCAATAGCGCTAATGAACAGATAAACTACCGATAAGAGTACCTCAGAAACCGGGCATTAATCGATTTTAATAAAATTTGCACACCGTGTGCAGTTTGATCCAACTTAAAAGATAGGATAGTTTTTATCTCATTTACTGATCTCAATATTTGCAAATTAAATGTTTTTTATAGGACAATGTGTGTGTTCATTGGTTAGTTCTATGAATTCCTAATAGATGGCATGGGTTTCAATTTCTAGATAATCTTCTATACATGCGTAGATCTTGTAAACTACGCAAAGGATTTGTAAGTATAATACGCGGGCGAAGCCGCTGGAAAAAGCTAGTATAAATATTAAAAAAAGTCTTTCTTGCCTATTCTTCTCCTTATGAAACTACCTTTTGGAATGTGCGACTAGAATCAATTCAATTTTAATGTATACGTTAAGAAAGTGCCTTATATGTTGTATTGAAATAAATGCTTTGACTTTGTTGTTTTATTTGGATTTTGTACTCACTTTGACATTGCCAGTGACGTTGAGCAAAAGTTTCAGGTTCTCAGCTATACTCTTAGCGAAGACTTTCTGTCGATTCATCTCATGTTTGATACAGCAAGTTGTGGTCCATCTCAAAGTAGCTATTAATATATCTTCGTTTTCGACGTTATCTAGAATACTGAAAAACAGGTGAAAAATTAATAAATATTTTATTCAGCATTACAATTACTAAAACAACTGATGTCACTCGGAAAGCTGCCACTCTTAAATGGAATGAGGCTGGACACATCTGCCGTATGTCAGATGATCAGTGAGCCAAACTTATGACCCAATGGGTCCCGTTTAGTGGCAAATAACATCGCGGCAGGCCCAAACGGAGATGGCGGGATGTGCTGGATCTTTTAATAAAGATTGGCTCTTGGTAGCTCTGGACAGAGAGACGTGGAAAGAGAATAAGGAGGCCTTCGCCCAGCAGTAGGACATCAACGGCTAATCCACACTAATATTATAAATGCAAAAGTAACTCTGTCTGTCTGTCTCACTTTCCTGCTAAAACTACTGAACCGATTTAAATGAAATCCCATCAAAAACATAAATGTGAACTGAGAGCCAAGTTCAATATTATGATACATGCTTTGGTTGTTGACTTCAACGACAAAAGAAGTGAGGTCTAAATGGGTGCCAAGTTCAATGGTTAGTCCTGACTTGGCTAGTTCTCATATACGAATTATTATGTTCGATGGCTAGTTTCTATCAGCAAGCCAAATTTTCGGAACAATAAAATAAGAACCGACAAGTAACAGGTTTAAAACTTGCAAAGGCTATAATATAATTCGTATATGAAAACTAGCCAAGTCAGGACTAACCATTGAACTTGGCACCCATTTAGATCTCACTTCTTTTGTCGTTGAAGTCAACAACCAAAGCATGTATCATAATATTGAACTTGGCTCTCATTTCACATTTATGTTTTTGATGGGATATCATTACTTTTTGTACATACATTATTAGTAGGTATTTATTTATAACAAAATTAATATCAAATGGTTTTTGTGTGTGTTCCTAATAGAATCAATAAAGTGAAATATTATAATAAAATGATAAAAATTTATCAGTTTCTGATTTATTCCTTTGTATTCACCTAATTACCTATCTGCATGCCAAATTTGAACTTTCTAGGTCATCTGGAACTGGGTTAGAGTTTTGATCTATAGGTCAGTCAGTGATAAAAATGACGATTTTTGGACGTTAATATCTAAATAACCGTTTGAGATATGTTTATGAAATTTGGAGCCCATATGTATCTTGCAAGTTTCACTATATGAGCCAAATTTGACACGTTTATGTGAAACAGTTTTTGAGTTATGAGGGAGTCAAAAGTGGCTCCAAATGGTTCGTGTAATATTACACACGGTGTTGCTCGCCAGTTCTGTTACTTGAACTTGGCCACGCTGCCGCGTGTCTAGATTTGGTACACAGATAGTTTAGAGCCTGAGAAAGGACATGGGCTACTTTTTATCCCGGTAGTGTGTTCCCGCGGGATAATTTCCGACGTCCACGCGGGCGAAGCCGCTGGCAAAAGCTAGTAAAAAATAAATAAAAAACAATTGGTAAAATCTTATCTACCTTAATGTATCTTAAGATAAATGAACTTAATAGTAGTGTATAATTGGGGTTCCTGGATCAGGGATCCAGTCACCCCAATTATACATTTGATGTGAACTAGACAATCAGTCATTCGATCAATATTTTGAGAACTAGGCAATCAGACATTCTATCAATATTTTGTGAACTAGACAATCAGTCATTCGATCAATATTTTGAGAACTAGACAATCAGTCATTCTATCAATATTTTGTGAACTAGACAAATCAGTCAATAAATCAATATTTTGTGAACTAGACAATCAGTCAGTCGATCAATATTTTGTGAACTAGACAATCAGACAGTCAATCGCATCAATCTATTCTGCTCCACGTTACAATCACTTTATATTTTTGTTTCTTTATAAAACAGACTTCTTGATTTGGCAACATAGTCTGTTCCTTTTACAGCGTTTAAATAAAAGCAATCAGGGGAAAATATGGCATGTTGCATCCAAGGATCATTGTAATACTCCCAATCTTCGATGCCAACTCCACACGAAAAGCACATAACTTTATCGTTTAAACCATTTCCACAGTAAAAAAAACCTGCATCGGCCATTTCCATCACCAATCTTCGTTTTGAATCTACTGTAGCCCAATAATATCGAAATGAGCATAATCGAATTTTGTGTTTATTATATATTTCGTAACGCGGGCTGAAATAATTTTGAATCATTTTTAAGAAGGTCTCGATACGAGTATGTATAAAAGAATAATGAACTCTTGTATCTGGTGTTCTCAATTTATAAAGAAATTAAAGCACATTTCGTTGTGGTATTCTATGTCTAACGCGTTTATTATGAAAATAAAAAAATAAAAAACGGTTACTTATAAAAAAAGCATTTATTTCGATATATTGTTATGATACAAAGAGCATGTAATTACTTAACATTACTTATTTTTTTTTTTTTTTGTATATATTTTTTTTTTTTCAAGACAGACTGTCTTCTAAATTATAAACAATTAAAAATACTGTTATCATCAATCCACTTTTTTAAACATGTTACATTTTTTAAAGCACATACATTCGAATGATACATACAAATAAATATATTACTAGACGTTTTATAATCATCAAATAATTTTTGTAAACTAGGACATTTCTTATCTTCTAAATTATATACATTATCATGTTTTAATAGGTTTCTTAGCCACAACACTTTTTCACACCCTTTAACATAAATGTTTTTATCTTTCAGATAAGGTTCAATACATTGCAGCGATTTTAAGTATGATATAAAACCTTCTTTCCACAAAATTTTTCTGTTTCTCTCTATCCAACAAACTTGCGATTTTTCTTTTTTTGTAAGATTGTAAAATGGGAATGGTGGTTTGATTAACAACACCATAATTTGATTTCTGCATGCTATTGCTATTTCTTTGACAATAAACTCGTTATTTTCCGTCTTAAACCCTTGCACATCGACTATGGCGTTCATGATAATTTCCTTACAATACTACTCAGGGGTTTATATTCTATCAGGCGATCGTTGATGATTAGACAATATGCGGATGTATTTTCTGGAATATCTTCAGAACTTTCTATTTCTAGTCTCACATCTATAGCCCCAGTCTTCAAAGCCTCGTTCTGTCTTGAGCAATCAATTACAAATAAAGGAGCCTTTTCTTTATATTGAAGCAGATCAAGCATCGGTTCACATCGAATATTATAATAAGACTGACGAAATTTGGTATACATCTCATATAATATACAATACTTATCTTCATGAAATTTTGAATTAACAGATTCGTATGGGTAATAGTTAGAATTTAAGAAAAGAGTAACATTAGTTAATTTACCATGGTCAAATATTGAACTGTCTCTAGATTTAGTGTTTTTTCTATTTGTCTGTAACCCAAAGATCACATACCTCGGTTTCTCGAGTTGTGAAGCAGTCTTAATAACCCAGGAATGTTTTGTAGTCTTAGGTAATAAAGGGTATTCATACAAGTCCCAATTTCTAAAAGCTATTTGAATAGGGCGATCTTTCTCTAAATGTTTCAGTAAAGTTAATCTTTCCCGATCTGAAACTTTTATATGAGGCACGCGCCATTGCAATCTCTCTATATTTATTTCAATCGAGTCGTTATTATCAAGAATAACACTATTAAGCTTAGAACTACTTCTGTTAAGTAGAAGTTCATGTTTACAGTTAATGATAATTTTATCATAATCTTCCGCAAATCCCAAAACTTTATTCAGGGGTATAAGAGCGCTAAAAATACCGTCATTATCTTTAGCCCCATTCAAATTCCAACCCCAAACACCAGCAGCTTTGCTTTCCCCCTCACTCATAGACACATATGATTTTAAAGTTGTAGTAATTCCTGCATTTTTTATTCGATCTATCTCAACACCGTTAATTTCATATCGAATGTCTTGAAACAGAAATGATATAGGATTATTTGTGAAATTAACAGACTTTCGTGTAAGTTTTCCTGATGCATCTTTAGAAGACACAGTGGCTCGGCCTTCAACGTAAATGTAACTGGCTGAAGGTAATATGTACACATCTTGCTGATTTATGGGTATTCGTATTTCATCATTTTCTTTAAAACTGTTGCTGTACGGATTATAAGTGTGATATTCATAACTCACTATAGAGTTATCGAACTGCGGTGAATCATTTATATTAAGAATACTCATAGTTTAAATCCCAAAGCTTGAAGAAACAATTTATTCTCTTCAGTGATTATATTTACACTTCGTGTATGTCTGCGTCTTCTGACGATACGAGGACGAGTAAAGTTATTTACTTTGGTGATTGATTTTATATTATACACTATCATGTTTTCGGCTATAATATAATTGACATTCGTTTCTTGTAACAGACAGCGTTAAAGTGTTGACTTATGAGTAAGAAACTTTATTTAAAGTAATAATTTAAAAAGACTGCTTTTTCCAAAACTCTTTAAGAAATTTTATGCATAAGTGTCCACAGTTAAATAAGTTATTATTTTGATAATTATTGTAATTATAATGGATGTCGTCAGAACCCACGTAACGAACAAATTCTATGGGCGGTTTTAAGTTTCCGTAACTATCGAAATATTCAACATATTTATTTATAATTACGTAGGCTACCCAATGTGTACCAGAATTTTTAGAATCATCCAAATTAATGATTCCACACTCTCGGGAAAACGGTAACCTTGGTAAGGTATCTCTCATATACACTCCACGAAAATATGGAATATTTTCCGTAAATTGTATGATATCGATATTAGTAAGAGCACGGTTAGGTAGCCTGCGATTTAGTTTTTTTTCTTTAAATTTAGATATAATCGAAGTCCATTCTTGCTACGGTTTAACCTTTTTTTTTTTTTTTTTTTTTTTTCAGGATGGGAAATCATCAAATGACTTCTCCCGCTCTGGGCGGAGCGGGAGGGCGTGTCAGACTTTTACTGACTAAAACCCACCCGTGTTCCATCAGTTGCCCATTTGCCAGGGTCACGGTATCTCCTTCGAACAATCACGCGACCCCGGCAGGCATCGGTCCTAGTAGACCCCTACACTGCTGCTGACATCTCTTTGAGGCGCGCGTGGAACACTGCGCGCCGTCGACCCGAGCTTGGTCCTTACCGGGCGGCGAGCTACCCATTGCTCGCCACCCGCAAGCTCGCGCCTACGGTGGCCGGGAGTCCGCTATTGACTCCCGACGCCCGGGGCGTCTCCTCCTGCGGCGGCTAGGGACGTGAGGGCGCAGAGACTGCCACTCCCTCACGCGCCCCGCCTCCTCCTTCGCGAGCATTACTGCTTCGCAGAAGGAGGTGACGGCTTCCCATTCCCTCTCGCTCCGTACCATGGCTCGCACCAGGGCCGGACGCGAGAGGTCGCCGCCGCCGATCGCCTCTACGAGGACGCGGCGGTGCCCCGCCCAGGCAGGGCACACCTCCACCGTATGCTCCACCGTGTCCTCCAGACGATCCTCGCAATGGAAACACCCGGACGTATCCTCCCGCTTTATCCTGAACAGGAACCCACCGAAGCACCCATGCCCGGTGAGAACCTGCGTCAGGCGGAAGGTGAGGACGCCGTGACGCCTCTCTATCCACTCCTCAAAGAGGGGACTTACCGCCGCAATTGTGGCGTGCCCAGCACTGGGTTGCGACAATCGTACGGTTTAACCTCAATCCGTTTCCAATCGAAACACCTTCCACTTTCTTATGTTGTCGTTCCATTTGTTCCAAATGCTTTTTTGCAACCTTATATTCGTTGATAGTTTTGACGATTCCAGCAATTCCACTTGCTATACTTCCAGCAGCAGACAGGCCAGCAAATATAGGAATTAAAGGTAAAACACCACCGGACTTAGGAATGGGTATGATCCGTGGGAGCTTCGTAGATGAATTATGAGTTAACTCCCTAGCAGCTGCGTATGCCAATTCTATTAGTTTTTTCTTACACTTTGGCTTTAATTTTTTAATGCATTTTCTTGTATGGGAGACTATATTTTTAAAGTTTTTTTTGAGGCCATATCCAGAACTCACTTTTGATAGCATTACGTTGTTAACCACATTAGCAGCAAGTTTTTCTCCTGTGTTTGCATCTGAAGACAGAACACGCTTCTTCGCCATCTTTAGTAAAATGATATCTGCTTTGTGACGATCTTTCAAACTTTTGGATTTATTGTAAGCGATATCGTGATGTTTGCAATACTCATCTAACTTATTTACACCTTTATCACCACGAGCCAATCTTTTATGTAATTTCGTTCCAGGACCACAGTAATTATATCCCGGTAAATGGAGCTCAAATGGTAAATTATTAATTAAATTATTCACAAGTCCTTCTCCGTTCATGTATGCAAACAGAATAGAACCTAAATCATAGATCATAGCATTATAAAGCCCTTACAAAACATTTGTATCATCAATCCAACAATTTTCTGATGATGGTAACCCCAACCATTTCACAAAAACTTTTCTCTTTCTACGTTTCAAAACTTTTTCAACAAGGTAAGTATCAGGATGTTTGGTAATTTGTAATTCTTGATTATAAAATGCTCCTAAAATAGGCTGCTGTTTAATGTCTTGTAATAAATATGTCGTAGGATTTGTATTTTGAACTTTAATAATCTTAAATATCTCTGTGGACCAATTAGGAGTATAGCCTTTTTCAAAACAACCTTTATGTTTACTTATTCGAACAAAATCACCTATCTTGAACTTACAACGCTTTGTTTTCATTTGTTGTCGATTAAAATAAATATTTAGTACTTGAGATTTATTTTTATGATTGACTCGAGCTGGTGGTAAACCAATTGTTGTATGTATTGTTCGATTATATCTGTTAATTACTTTAGCAAGCGTACCGTCAGTCCATTTATAGTTCCCTTTTAAACTGAATTCCTTGTAAAGCTTACTTTTTATCGTCCTTATAAGTCGTTCTACAATGGAGGCCTTTTTGGTCGAATAAGTGCTGTAGTGATTGATAGAATTATTTTTTATAATTTTTTGAAAACTTGCGTTGTAAAATTCTGTTCCTAGGTCTGTTTGCAAGTTTCTTGGGATGCGTTTTTCACTACTCAATATCGTATTGAATGCATTAGATACAGATTCTTTATTTTTTTGTTTAAGTGGAATAGCCCAAGCATACTTAGAGAATCCATCGATAACCACTAAAATATATTTGCAGTTCGTATTGAATTTGGAAATGCTTTGCATATCCATTAAATCGGCTTGCCAAAGATCATCAATATCTTTTAATATTACATGTCTTCGAGAAAAATTGATTCTTGCACTTCTGTGAATTTCGTTTATGATGTCTCTTTTCACTTTGCTCATTCTTTCAACTGTCACTTCTGAACTATAAAATTAGACTAAGTAACAATTTCTATGATAAGCCCTTTTATTCATGTATTACACCCGCTTCTTTTAGTTCTTCAATAATTGATAAAATCTCGTTATCAAGGTTAGTATTACCTGCAGTTTTAGAAGCGATCAAAAGTTTAAGCCTGTCCACTAATTCATTAGGATCATCCCAATAAACAAGTTCAGTATTTTTTTTATATTTTTTAAGAAACGGTAAACCAGCTCCTCTTTTTTGCCTAGATTTAACTTCTATTGGTGCTTGTAAGCATTTATAAGACTCAGAAAATAATGGTTTGACCACTTGAGAATATTTTAGACCTTTATCACCTTTAATTTGACCTGCAGGGTCAAAGTCTCTTTTATGAGCATTAGTTTTCAGGAGTATTTCTTTGTAAACCAATTTATCTTTTAAATTGACTAAAGTTAAATCAGGCTTTTTGCGAAGCAATAGTTCTTTTAGACCAGGTGTTATTGTATACTGTTTATTAGCTACGCAAATGTTAAACACTTTACCAGAGTTCTCATGAGTGGTTGAGAAATTAACTATTGTATTTCCGATCATATGTTTGTTATTCTCACTACGTACACCAAATGGTATATTCATATCCTCATATATTTCAATGATATCTTCTTTTTTCAACGATGCATTTGTATCTTTTTCCGATCCATTATCTCCTTCATCTTCTGAATAAAAATTTTCTAACGAGCTTGACTCATTAGATGATTCATGTTTGTACATATCATGAGATTTATCACGCAAAAATATTGTTGAACCTATATCAGTGTGTTTAATTTCGTCATCATAAGTATCTTCATTTTTTATTGTAGAAATTTGCTTGTTAGCTACGATTGCATTTAGAGGGTCTGCGAGAGGCTTGAAAAAATATTTCAAATGAGTGTCAGTTTTAAACTCATAATCTTTCATTTGTTTCACTTTTGCCTTAATAGCATCCGCAGACTTAATTAATTGATCTGTAATGTCGTGGTCCATTATACGACTTATATTAAGAAGTATTTATGCTCAAATGATTTTAATTTTTTGCACTCATAATTTATATAGCCATTAATCACAATAAATAAACTTGTCGAATGATTGTCTATATCTGCCTTTGTTTAATTCACAATCCTTATTAATAGTCAAAAAATCATAAGGATGTATCCAGATTTTAGAACATATATCTTTAAACTTCGACCACTCTATATCAGAACTAACATGTTCATCGTATATATGTTTCATGTTAACTTCATCTTGCTTGAAAATTATCAAAAAGTTAACATTGTCACGTAATAACTGCTTTGGTATTTTTGAATACGTTTGAGATAAATAAAAACAATCTATATTTCTGTGTCTGCCCATTGTAAAATAATTTCGTATGTTAATTTGTTTTTCACAAACCACGTCATCAAAAATAATAACAGAATTCGGTAATGCATCGTTAGGATGAATAACTTCGTCATCAAAATTAAATATAAAAAGTTTTACTTCTGGCACTCTTTTTAAGATTTGTTTTAGAAAAATATATTTTGGTTGAAAGCTAGTCTTTGAATACAAGTAAACATTTTGAAACTTTAAGCCATTTTCGTGGATTAACAAACTAATCATGACGTTCGTTTTCCCACAATTCGAAGGGCCACATATTATACATCTTATATTATTCGGCAAAAGAACACTATGCTTTGCGTGTAGCTTATTTTTCTCCACTTCAATATTTTTTACTTCTAATGAAACTGGTTGCTTGACCCACTTCATGTTTGTATCTGTCAAAAAACATATATGTTCTAATATTTATAATGCTTATCAGGAACACTAAGTAATTATAACCCCCAATAATCAGATTTTTGGTAGTTCTTTTAGCTTTGGTTTCAATGAATAAGTACACAAATAAATAAAAATGATCGTTTATACTTAGATAATATCTCTACAGGTAATGTCGAAAAAGGGTTATAAATAAAACCATCAAATATAGAGTACAGCTAAATATGTATGTATTAACTAACAATATAATTATTCGATTTTATATAATGCATAACAATTCTCATATTTAAATATATCATATAAGTCTACAATTGAAGTAAAAAATAAAAAAAAAATATTGAATTAACATATGTAATCACAATGACCCCAAGGTACGGTATCTTTTTGATTGCCTAGAACATGCCTTTTATCGTCTATCCTGTTTAAAACTACTTTATTTACTTCTTGTGAAAAAAGCACATGCTTCATTGATTTTATCATATTCATCTTACGCTTTAATGTTAAGTTTTTAAATAAAACATCTTTATAATTAGATGATTTTAAACATCTTGTAACAGGCTTTGATACACCTTTAGCTTTGTTTATTTGAGTATTTAATGATTTAATGCAATAAAGCTTTGCTCTTAAGCCTATAAATTCGGTTATTGGGTCACCTCCTAACTCGTCTTTAAATAAACCAGGAATTTTTTCGTTCACCTTAGGAATAAAGTAATGATTATTAGTTTCAAAATTACTTGTATCGAATTCTGACAAATTATCACGCATATCTTTATAAAAGTCTTCAGTATGTATTAAATACAACAAACTATCAGTATCAGTGTAACATAATTTAGCTTTGTCACCATATTTATTCTTAATGAAATTATAGTGATAATTGTACAGATGCCACTTAGAGAATTCTAGCACAGCAAACCCAATATATATTGGTCTGTCTAAAACAAGTTTCATGGGACTCAGTTGTATTGCTATAAAGTTTTCATTAAAGATAGAAACACTTTTTAAATTAGGTTTTGTGATTAATTTCTCAGCACCTACTATTTTATTTGTAATATTTAAATCATCACTCCATTTGGTTATTAATTTGACCTCCACTTGCTTACGTTTATTTTCAATCGTTTTACCAAATATTGAATTATTAAGAAGCTTAAAAAAATCTCTTTCGAATGATGTTGAAGCTGCTTGTCGTAAGCTAGTATTCAAGTCTATATACTTTTTCAAAAAAGATTCTTGTTTAAAACAAAGGATTCTATGAATTTTTTTTAAGATTAGGCCATTTTTAAGACATGCTTTTAAATGAATATAATGAATAATGTAGTTATATTTATCATACAAATTTGCAATTAACTTTGGTGTTTTCCCTCCAATAGGTATGAATTTCTCTGGAGCAAAAGGCAAGTCACTATGTAAATTATGTAAATGATTTGGATACGCTAAATCTACTTCTAAAATATAACCATACTCGCCATCATCAGGAACATCCAATAAATTAAAATTTTTGATATCATCCTTGTTCATAAATTTAAACTCTGATATCGGTAATTTTTTAGTCATAGCATAGCCATAAAGATTATTACAGTCTAAATATATCAAATATGTTGATGGCTTAGAATTATCGAAATAAGGTAAATAAATGTTATTGGCTTCAGCATATCGGTGAGAGCACTGAGCTAATCCTCCACGTATTCCTTTTTCTAACATTTTATAAATTTCAAAATCATTGATCAATTCTAACTGAACACCTGTGTATAGGAGCATAGCGTCCCAACTTAATCCAGGCGAAGTCACATAATACGCAGGATCGAGTTTATAGTGCTGCAGACAAATATTTCTAAAATTTTCAAATATATCACATAATAATAGTACATCACACTTTAAATACAGGTCAGTATATTCACCAAGAGAACTAATATCAAAACATTTCCATACGGTTTGGGCATGTTGATATTCAGCATCTGTTATGTGCTTCATTTGTAAAGTGTTATAAAAATGATTCTTTGCTGGAAGTTGTGTTTCATTATATGCTTGCCATGAACAAACATGCTCATACGGATATACACCTTTGCTTCGCAGTAAATTTAATTGGCTTTTATCTGAGAAATGTGATGATAAATGATTAAAATCGTTCTCCGTTAAACTTTTACTCAAATTGTCAAGACTTGAACTAAGAAATTGAAAAGAATCTATAAATTTAATCTGTATAGGTTTACATCCTGTTTCAGTTTTAATTATTTTAGTTATGCTTATATATTTTTCTTTTGTTTTTGGTATAATTTTTATCTCACCATCATATTTCGATAATTCTGTAATAAATATATGAGAATCATAACCAGATAAGTTATGAAAGATAACTGGGATAAATGAACACACTCTATAAATTAAATTGCAGTGCGAATGTGCCGCGCCTCTGTACTCGGATGTAATATGATCATGATCACAAACTTTATCACCAAACAATAAATGATTACAGATATGGCACGTAGTTGCTTTACTATAATTATCAGTTTGCTCTTTCGTCATAGATCTCATGGGTTTCTTAGTCATTAAAATATTGTGTATTACCTTCGCTTCTTTAATTAATCTCTTAACAAACACTTTTACACAGTCAGGTCCTCTGTATGTTACGAATTTGTTCAAGCTACTATCATGTGAGCAACATACATAATATGCAAAACAAGACGGTTGATGTAGTTTATTTTTTATCGTACTTTTATCATTACATTTTTCTTTATAATTTAATAGTATACTTTCAAAGTCAGCATAAATCACAAAGTTAATTTTTTGCTTTCGCTCATAATTTTTGAATTGTAATATATTGTTTTCATCCGGCAGTATGGTTAAAATTTTGGAACAACTATGAGAATGATACTTTTGTTCGGAAGTAAAAAATTGCAAACATGTTTCACATAAATGCATTTGACCCTTGTGACAAGTAACTTGCCGTCGCACTAAGCGTAAAAGGTTTTTTATCAAGCAATAATGTCCTTTATTTTGTTTTTCAAAATACAGTAAGTTAATATGTTTATCTTTCTTACAATTCGTCACATATAGAGGGCCGGTTACAGTACAACGTTCATCTAATCCGTAAATATTAATACTGAACTCACAATTATTCCTTTCAAATAACTTGATATCTTTAGGTAAAGGTGGAAATGAAATTCCTTGAATATTAAATATTGAACTAAAGTGCGGATAAGAGCTTGTTCTACATACATTACTTTTTGCTGGGAATAATGCTGCAACAATACTCCATAAAAAACAGTATTCATCATCATTATTGCGTATATTCAAACAACTCTTTGTGTTTTTAATAACTTGTGGTAGCTCTAAATAAGTACCACCCCGCATGGGAGAGTATTTATTTATATTTATTTCTAAATGACTTGTACAGACAAATGACCATCCGGATTCACAATGCTCAAATTCAGTAAGTTTTCTTTTAAATATTTCTATTATATTTGAGAATAAATTATTAATGTCAGTACTGCTGTATATAGTTTCATATTTCGTATTAAATGACTTAAGCTGCTGCTCACTTAATTGTGGTAGTAAAAAGTAAGCAAACAGCTCGAAGTTAACTTTAATGCAGGTGTGTTCCAATAATGATAATTCAATGATTTTCAAAACATCTTTTCGCTTATCACCCAAGAACGCCTCTAGTATGACGTACTCGTCTTCTATTGAAGGGTTTAAGCGATAAGTCATGATTCTATTTTTAAATGCCGTAGCTACAATATCAATATTATCAAACTTTGACTTTATTAAACAATTCGATTTATGAATATTCGTTCTCTTATGATATCTATATTTATCTTCTGGGATCTCAATTTTGCATTTATCACAATGAATATACTTTGGTAAACAATTTGGCTCATAAACATTCGTATCATATTCAATTTCTGGAATATCAATCTGGGATTTAACTTTATCAAACTTTGACTTATTTGTATCATATTCAATTTCTGGAATATCAATCTTGGATTTAACTTTATTATTATCAGAATTTGATGAGCCATCGACGGGGTGTATAACTGGAAAAAAAGACACAACATTTTTTATTGTATAGTTTAATTATTGGGATTAAATGCGGTTATAAAATTCTATCTTAAAATAAACTCCATGTATAATAATGTGGTATAGCTTAAATCTCATAATGTAAACTATTGGTAAGAGCTTATAAAAGTAGGAGTACATTTTTTAAACTCCTTCCGGGTGCTTGTTATGTAGGCGTTTAGGCAACGCCAGGACTCTGAATCCTCATCACATTTGTTTTTGATCGTGATTACCGAGTGGCGCCACCTATTTACTGGTTGGACCCGCTCTATTTCATTACATTTATATACTTTGAGTTCTATATAGAACTCACCTCTCTTCTGCTCGTTCATTTGACGTGAAAACCCGTTCGCTAGTCTCCTAGTGATGTACGAGTATATCGGGGCATTCTTCTTGTCCGCAACCACCTCAATTTCATCGTCGTCACTGTCGCTCCCGAACAACTCGCGAGCCGTTGACTTGGTGACAGGAGTGATTGGGTGAATGGTCGGCCTAGTTTTCTTACTCGTAGACGGCTGGGAGCTGCTCGTTGACGAAGGCTTGCGCTTTTTGTTCTCCTTCGGCTTGGTTTTCACTGAGACATGCTCCTCGTCCGTCGATTCGTCCTCCGTAGGGAAAATATGGTCAGCCGTGTTCTTGGACCTGTAATAAATAAAAATAGTGAATCAGTAATCAGGTTGTTTTAATCGTGTAGGCAATATTAACTGAATGCACTAATTACTTGAATAAATGATTATTTAAAATTATGAATCAATAAACTGTTTAATTTTTATAGATGTAGACTCACTAACTCATCTGAATACTATAATACTCGAATGATTGAATAGTGAATTAGGTGGAAACAACACAAAGTAAATTACATTGAACAGTGAATAGATATGTACTTACATTTTAGAAGATTGACGTTGCTTTGGTAGTTAGTAAGATCTGGTAGTTTGGTAGTGATTTAGATGTAACCACTCCTAGTTGAAGTGTTGATGTGATCCAGCTTCTGCAGGATGCACTCTTAAATAGTGCAAAATCCACGTCACGATATCCCGTATAAGGAATAGATCACGCGTTACAAAAATGCTTTATCAGCCCTTACACCCAAATATGTAATAGTTTACGTTGTAGAAAAACGTCTTCCTAAACAATAAACATCGAGATCTTGAATTTGAACTTTATCTTCATAGTTAAAGATACTTAAAGTCGATAAATCAGTGGGTGGTCCAGTTCTAATGTCTATTAAGTGTCGCTCTGGATGATGCCGCTTTCTGTGTGTATTGACTTTTAAGTCACCAGTTCACAGATAGCGATGCGGTGCGGTAGCGTCGCGGTGATGTTTTGAATTGTTTAAATCAGTATATGCGATAACACATGATGCGGACACGGATAATAATGATACAGTAAGTTAATAGTGCAGTGATCTTGAATTAATTACCTACGGCTGCTCGATAGAAAAATCCACGTATATTGCGCAATCGAACAACTGTCTACCGGTATACACTGAGATTTTGAAGCGTGTCGTTTTGGACGTTTTCTATAAAGTTAAACTACTGCATCATTACTATCCTGTGTTGTTGAGCAGTGCCCACGCCTTCCCTAGCTAGCATTGAAACGTCATTGCGACGCTATCGCATCGCACCGCCGTCTATTTACCGGTGGCTTTATATTATGGTATGCGTAATCTGAAACGGTATAGCGTCGGTTTGTCGCGAATATATAAAATTATGCTGACATGTGCTATTAGACTTTTTCACAGCAATTTTGAACTTTAAATCCATTTAAAATTATTTAATAGAACCCTATATAAAGGATAAAATATCTTGAAAAATCAATTATTATTTAGTTTCCTATCAGCAAGCGCGAGTAAATCAACGAGTAATAATTATGTCGGTGAGTATTAATTTAATTCTTTTATTTTATATTTGTTTTTATAAAAAAGTTTCAACTTGGTTTAATAACAGATCTTACCATCATTTATTATTGAATTTGAATAGTGAAATGCTTGCAACAAACATTTTAATGCATTTTACGCTCAGTTCACTTTTTCATCACACGAATTAAAATATTATGTAGACCTTTTATTTCAGTAATGTGGTTTTATTTTTTAAATTAGGACATGTTTTTTTTTAGTTTAAACACACGAGAATAGTAAAGTGGGTAGAGTGATTGATAAGTGATGGTATTCGTTGTAGGCCTGGGGTTCGATTCCTAGCTGAGTTAAAACCAACAATCAATCTAATATTATGTAGCCATGTGTATAGCATGTAGGAATATTTAATGTTTGAATAAAGGCAACTAGAGTAGGTATTATTTAGGTTTATTAGTTAGTCATACGTTTTTATTTATTTTCAGGACTCTGAAAACGATCTGTTTAACTTCATTCCTGCGAATCCACCAGCGGGACAGCGAGGTGAAAGGTTGTTAAACCTCGATGGACCGAATAGTAAGAAACTGAAAAAGTCCCCCGCTATTTTTTCTTACGTGAAGAAACTTACGCGGGGGTCTAATGTCAACGGGGGAAAGGTGATTAGAATTGAAATCTATGATGCTGAAAAGTTTAGTGACAGTGAAAGCTCCCAGTGCAAATGTGATGCCGAATTATGTATACAACATGTTGTAAAAAATATGTATATGGATAATATATATAATTCTGTTAAGGATATTGTTGTAAAAATCTCAGACTCAATGGAAATCCATTAATAAATGTATCATGATATTATTCTGGTTCAATCTTTTATTTACCATTTTCCCTCTTCAAAAACTTCTTAAACAAAAAGTAAATCAAAAACTCACTAACATGTTCTACCTTTTTTTTATCATTATTGAGGGATAGGGCTTCAATCAGAATTTATCATACAAGCCTACCCCAATTTATAGTTGGAATAGAGACGAGCTAGTAACCAATGCACCAAACGTATTATCAAAGATTTGTACCTAGTACTTTATGAGCTTTACTCACTTAGTGTAAGGATGTGTTGTGGTTGTGATTATCAATAAGGTCAAGGGGGCGGGGGGGAGAATAAAAGTGATACGTTGTGTAGCACATCCGCACTACCTCGACAGCATCGCACCGCAATGAATTGTACATATTTTAGAATACTCGAATACATACATACATACACAAACTCACGCCTTTTTTCCTATGGGGACACAGATACTACGAAACGCCCCTCCTGCCACGATCGTAATAATCGCATTGTAATGGAATGTTCTACATAGAAGCATTCGAAATAATATGATCTACAAAATCAAATTATTTCGAATACTAGAATGTAGAACCTGAGTAAATAAATTAATGAAATGTTTGAATAAATATTGATCGATTGACTGATCACTAATCAAATCAAATCAAATCTGATTGTTCACAAAATATTCATTTATTGACTGATTTGTCTAGTTCACAAAATATTGATAGAATAACTGATTGTCTAGTTCTCAAAATATTGATCGAATGACTGATTGTCTAGTTCACATCAAATGTATAATTGGGGTGACTGGATCTCTGATCCAGGAACCCCAATTATACACTACTCTTAATGTTTTCTATCATTTCAGCCGAAAGACGTCCACTGGACATAGGCCTCCCCCAAGCTCCGCCACTTCGACCGGTTTTGTGCTTCCCGCATCCAGCGGATTCCTGCGGCCTTCACAAGGTCATCGGTTCACCTTGTTGGAGGCCTTCCAACACTACGTCTTCCGGTACGCGGTCGCCACTCCTGAACCTTTCGGCCCCATCGGCCATCTGTTTTCTATTAATTCAATTAAATTTTATTCGAAAACATCTATCGCTTTTTATTACACTTTAACTTTATCCGACAAAGCCGGTTCTTTATATCTTTTTGTGACTTTACATCTACCAATAGATTGTTTGAAAGCATAATCTTTGCTTTAATTTCTCGCCATGTATAAACATAACCATTACTAATTCTACCTTCTTGAGATTACAAAAAAATATTACTCACTTTTTAATCAAATCCACACCCTTATTATCTAACAAATCTGGCTGCATCTCCATCAACACTGACATAGTATTCAGTGTGCTTATAATGAACTTTGTATCTTTATCACTGAGTTCCTGACACAGCTTACTGTACTTTGAATATAGAAGGTCTAAGAGGATTTTGTATGCACCTTCTTTGCCTGCTCGGACTCTGCGCGCTATGTCCTTCTGGCATTCTGACTGGAAAGTGGAGTATTTTAAAATTAGAATGGGAATTGGTGATTTTGAACATAAGATAAAATGATGACTAAGGGTCGGTTCACATCTGACGGAAGATGCGTCGAGCGTATCATCGGTCGCGTCTATTCGGTCAAATAGTGTGTTTTCATATCTGACGGAAGATGCGTCGGGCGTAATTTGGCATTTCCGTGATAAATCGTTCTGTATCAAACATTATCAATGTAAGAAAACTTCGAACGGTCAGTACATAAACGATCTCCGCTGATGTTACGCCTAGTCTGAATGCATCAGTCAATATACGCGTGGCGCGACGGTGCCGCTCTTTACGTCGTCGGCCGACAATGCGTTGACGGAAACGGAACAGACGCTGTACGCTCGACGCACTAACGCATCATCGGTTAAGTGTGAAAGGTTCAATGTTTTCTCATACAATTGTCTGTTCTGGCGTTACGCGACCGATGATACGCGACGCGTCTTCCGTCAGATGTGAACCGACCCTAAGATAGCGATTCCAGCGATCAACATTCAATATTCAACCTTAGGGTGATACAAAATTACGAGGTTGACTAGGCAATCAAATTCGAAGCATTTATTTCAAATAATCAAATTACAGGCACTTTCAAATCGTCAAGGGGCTGGTCAGCCAGAAAGGTGAAGCTAGTGATGCTATGGAGAAGAATGGGCAAGAAGCTTTGGTAGTGGAGGTAAGAAATTCTCCCACAGGAATGTACTCCTGGGATAAAAAGTATCTTATGCCCCAACCCCGGTTATGGTCCACTTGTTTGCCAAATTTCAGCGCAATCTGTTCAGCTGTTGCTGGTTTGAAATGGTAACAGACAGGCAGATTTACTTTTGCATTTATAATTAGTATGAAAAGTGTAGAATCCCGTTCATGCTGCTTTAATTTGATTATATCACTTCACTGGCTCACTACCAAACCAAGCACATCAGCAGACCTCCTTCTGCTATCTGTTTCCCGACATTCCTCATGACTGACAGATGACATTAGAGACAGCGTGTGTGAATGAGACAGTGTTTATATATCTATTAGAATTATACAATACAGTGTGGAAGTATGATTATAGTAAAGATAACCAATTATTACCTTCAGAACCTCTAATTCGTTGAGAACGGCATCTGCATTATATTTCTCTTCAGCACAAAGCTCCTTCAGCTTAGTAACAGTGTCCACTACCAAATGATTGTCTCCAGATCCAAGTGAAAGATCTTTTATAATGTTTGATAGATCTACTCCCTGAAAACCAAATGGAACTCATATTTTTGTTTTGTTTTGAAGAAAAACCATTAGGGCGTAATTATGTACAAAAGTCTTTAAAAGAAGTTTTGTAAGCAAAAACATATTTATAAGTCATGATTTCATCTGTAACTTGTATTTCACATTTGTTTAATTGATTTTTAAAACATATTAGATTTAAGTTAATTTAGTCAATATTTTAAATCATGCTGTGGCCTCCAGTAATAGAAGGACTCCACTAGATTTTTATAGGCATGTCACAAAATTGTGTGTGTTTTTTAAATGAGGTCCTGTATTAATAAATATTAGTGGTCACGAGTGCACTGCTATCCTATAATTTAATTGTATTATTGTTATGTAGCATCTGTATAATTATTTATGTTAAGACCGAAATTGTACCAACACTTAATGCAAATAAATTGATTTGATTTGATTAGCAGTGAATCGGCAGCAGTGTTCTATGCATTTTACCACCATAGTGCGATGGTCAACCCTCCAAATTGGGGAAGAGTTATGTCCAGCAGTGGACATCTATTAGCTGAAATAATAAGTGATGATGATATGTAGCAGAATCGAAAATCTACAACAGAGTTACCTAGAGTTCCATTCATATTTCAACCAAGGAGGCTATAAATAATTCTCAAGTATTAGGTCATCATATATACATAATCGTGATTTAAAGGACTTTGATTAGATCACCTAGAGTATAAATCCTCCAGTCGGAATTCATTAGACATGACTAACCGGTTTTTATAGCTGATGGCAAAATATTAAACTTACTTAAATGATTATTACAGTGATCTTAAATCGACCTTAGTGTACATACCTTCAAGCAGTATAAAAAATAAAAAAGAATTTATAAGATACATACCTGTGCCTCAAATTGGGCAACAGCCTCTTTTACAGCTTCTTCCGGAGACATATCGAACTCGGCGATGTTTTCCTTGACCACTTCGTCGTAGGTCTCTTGAGTTATTACACGCACCATGTTTATAGTTTACTTGAGGCTTTTAATTCAGAAAATAAGCTAACAATGGGGTACTTTATAATAAATTGTAAATTTTTATCACATGAGGACGATTCTATGCCAAATGATGACAACCTGTGAGTCAAACCAAACTGTCAAAGTCATCAGTTCAAAACAAATGAAATGTCAGATTTCAATACGTTCTGAAACTGCTATTGCAAAAGTAGCAGAGCTGTCTACGATTGCAAATAAGTTTGAATTTTTCGAAAAGGTTTCAAAAACAAAGTTATTTCTGCGATTGTAACCAAAAATATCTAAAAAATGATTACAATAAAAAAAATCACTGAGAAACGCCACAGCCTTTTTAATTGGGGACTTGGGACCCAACAATTTATACCATCAGTATGCCACTTGATCCTTTCTGCCCATAGAGCAACACGGACCACCGCGGACCGGAGGGGAGACGCCACACAGTGGACTGTAAAACAAGCTTCCCTTTCGTAGGATTGTCGAAAAATAAAAAGGTTTGTTTTGACATTTCCAAGTATACAGTTTTGTTGACAACATCAAAACATCGTATATTACTAGTAGTCATGGTTTTTTTTTCGATTCCACACCATGGAATATGAGTTTATACATTTCAAATGTATGAAAATGGAATTTGATATCCTCATAACTTTTTTTAGTCTTGCAATGTAAAGCTGAAAATTTTAGGCGTTATTACCGAGTCTATAATGAAGCCATGTGAGTATTGACCTTGACCCCGAAGGCGCCCGTTCGAAAGATATTAACTATTTAAAAATCCACATTTCAGCAATATTGTTTTCTTCATAGTTTTTTTTTTGTCTTACCTGGTTAAGCTGAAACTTCTATTTATTGTTACCGAGTCTGTAATGAAGCCACGTAATCTTTGATCTTGACCCTAAACCACCCCGTTCAAAAGATATGAATTATTTAAAAATGCATATAAATTGGGCGATATTAGTTACTTCATAACTTTTTTCGGTCTTACAATGTAAAGCTGAAAATTTTAGATATTGTTACCGAGTCTGTAATGAAGTCATGTGACTTTTGACCTTGGCCCCAAACGTGCCCGTTCCAAAGATATGAAGTATTTGAAAATGCATATAAATTGGGTGATATTATTTTCCTCATATTTTTTTTTGTTCTTGCATTGTAAAGCTGAAAGTTTTAGATATTGTTACCGAGTCTGTAATGAAGCCATGTGACTTTTGACCTTGACCCCGAACGCGCCCGTTTGAAAGATATTAATTAATTTAAAATTCATGCAATGTACCTAAAAAGTCAGTTTCCTAATTTGTTTCTGCCCAGTATTGATACCAACAAACCCGTATAACTTTAACCTTGACAAAAAGCTAAACGTATGAATTTATGAAATATCAATATTTTGAAGATTTGGTCATGGTGAAAATGGTTGGTGAAACCTTTTTTGTATAGAATAACAAAGAATTCTGTAATTACCTAGGTAAGTACATATCATAAAATTCGCAGAAAAACGGGAACTGCACGTAAGTAGGTCTCTATTACTTGACAAACAAAGAAACTAATCGCCCTAATTAGCAAAATCAAAATATTTGAGCACACCTGTGGTATAACAATGGGAACCAAGTGCAGGTAGCGACTGTTGTAAGTTAGGCAGTCAAATTAGACAATATATGATATGTCAAGATCAAAGATTACGTGGCTTTATTACAGACTCGGTAACAATATCTAGAAGTTTCAGCTTAACCAGGCAAGACAAAAAAAAAACTATGAAGAAAACAATATCGCTGAAATGTGGATTTTTAAATAGTTAATATCTTTTGAACGGGCGCCTTCGGGGTCAAGGTCAATACTCACATGGCTTCATTATAGACTCGGTAATAACGCCTAAAATTTTCAGCTTTACATTGCAAGACTAAAAAAAGTTATGAGGATATCAAATTCCATTTTCATACATTTGAAATGTATAAACTCATATTCCATGGTGTGGAATCGAAAAAAAAATCCATGACTACTAGTAATATACGACGTTTTGATGTTGTCAACAAAACGGTATAGGTACTTGGAAATGTCAAAACAAACCTTTTTATTTTTCGACAATCCTACGAAAGGGAAGCTTGTTTTACAGTCCACTGTGCGTCATAGCGTTTTTTCCCGATACAAAACTGTCTGTCATTTTTTGCGGGGGGAAATCTGCTCTACCCACACTTTCTCAAATTCTCACACAAAAATAATCGTCTGTTACTACGACACTCACACATAAAAATTTAAGCATACACTAACAATTTCACACACACATAGATACATTATGTGTCGTGACAGTACAATGAGATGACGCAACTACACTGACAAGTTGCTTACAGCCGTGGTTGCAACTACTGTCGATACGCATTATCGATAAATTCAAGAACTCGGTTCGGAATATTACGTATAAAAAGTGATGCAAAGATAGATATTATAATAAAGATTGACTTTATTTATTATGTACAGACACCACCAGGTCAAGCTACCCGAAACTGTCAATTTTTCCCAATGAACCTTGAACCTAATGCTCTAGATATAAAGTCGAAAATCTATCAAAGAAATCTGACAGATTGTAGTAGCTTGATGTGTTGGCGTCTGTACTACAATAATTATCATTTAACAAATAAAATGAAGGTTTACGTCATTTTAAAAGCTAGTTATAGTTGTATCTATCACTGGTTTTTAAAGTGGATTAGTTTTGTATAAATATGAATACATTTTTGTGGGTCTGCTTTTTGACTTGATTGACGAAGTACACGGAGATGTCAACGAATCAGGAATACTGTGAGTGGCACTAATAGCATCATAGATGATAGTCTGTCATTTGGTAGAGTGAATGATTTTTAATGACTCTGGAAAATTAGGTTTAAAACTGTTAATTTTTCAAGTTGAGAAATCTAAGCTTCATTTCGCCACTATGACTAATGTGTAGTACATCAGGTGGACTGTACGCTGTTTTACCATTTCCGTGATATAAAAAACTTCCGGGACAAATACAGTGTGGCGTTAGAGTTGATTTGGTGCCCTCGACTAATCTCCTCCTATTGTTCGCCAACACATGAAAGTCAGTCTTGAAATGATTTGAGCCATTGCCAATTTTGTCTTGTGGGAATCCAGGTTAGTCTATTATTACAAAATTTCTTCCATGTATCCCTTAAATTTGGATCTTTAGGAAACCTGCAATAAAAATTAAAAAAGGATTGTGTGGTTTTTATAAAACCACGATAAAAGTGAAACTTTTTTCACATTATAGACATTAAACTAAACATTTTCGGAATATATGCAATAGCTTAATAAAAAGACTTAATTTAATGTTCATACGAAATAAGTTAAATAATAAATTCAAGCACTCAAAATTGAAATAAATCCATAAACAACAACATGCACCAGCGAGCGCCTTTCACTTTATCCCTACTTTGCGGCCGACCGTCACGCGACATGCAACACACAGACGAAAAAGTGTGAGACGAATTACTTCGTCTCAAACTTTTATTACTAAAAGTTTCACTTAAAAAAACATATGATTGAAGTTCACACTAAGTAATTTTAATAAAACGTGTTAACTCGTAAGTTTTGTAATATTTTTAATTCATACAACTATGTATATTATTAATCAGCTTACATTATAATATTTTAAATAAATCAGAAAACTTATTCTCAAAAATTTCTCTGTATGAATATAGACTCCTTTGCTAAATTTATCGATAACTATCTACTAACAAACCAGTAACAACACTACTCGGAAACAAACGCGGATCAGTCGCTCGACTGATCCGCATATTGTATGAGGGCGAGCGGCCTGTGTTGGTAAACAAATCCGAAACAACACGACCGATAATATTGTAATTTTTAAATTTATGGAAGTAAATGGGAATTATGTGATTAAATATTAGTTACATATGAAAGGTAACGCCATTTTATTGTAAATTTGTCGGGCAGATATCTTTTTGCAGCAAAATATAGAACAATTCGTCATTTTTGTAGGACATCAATTTAGTCGCGCAACTAGATTTAGTCTACTGAGCAGTGCGGCTGCAACTAGTTTTATTATACGCATAGGACCGCGTGGACTTGTACTTTGACAGAGGGGAACGCCTGCGTATGGCTACTCCCCCCTGGTCCATGTTGCTCTATGTTTCTGCCTAAATAGTAAGAGATAGCTCTGCCTTATAGTAGTAGTAGTACATCAATGAAGGTTTCATATATTTTTTTTATTTTATAATACATTCAATTTTATTAAATTTATATACCAAAGTTATATTGTATAATATTGGTATTTACTTAGGTATTGGCTTTATCCCAGGTTATTTTTAATGGATTTTTCTGTCAAAATTTTGAGTTACCCAAGTACATTTTATATGTTGATAGATAGATTACATACGATCATTTTCCTTTTATCTTCTTGTTTTACAACGGAGCTTTAAAGTAATATATGCAGTTTATTTACATTGCCTGCATCTCATGAGTTTCAGTATAGAAGTCACATGCTAAAAAGTATGAATCAAGAAAATATCCCCATCTGAAAGCCGTGATACGAAACTTTACCAAGGGTATATATATATCTGCTTACAATTTTTATACTGTAAGTAGGGTAAATACGCTAAACGTCGGCCCCCCTAACGGATTTTCTAATTGCATCGCTCTGGCTCCATCAGTTTGCAACAAAAGTATAGCTTGTGATACGGTTCTAGACAGGTTGATAATTCAATTTTATGTTTATAAGCAAAAGGTTGACTTTTCTGCTAAAAGAAAAAAGTAATAAGGTTTAAATGCGTCGAGATCGGAAAAACCCTAAAGTCGGCCTTTCACGGCCCATGGTCGGTCGCATTTTTCCCAAATGTCGGCCGGGTACAGGGCGTTTTAAATTAAGACACTTAAAAATATTATTAACAATAGAAATAGAAATAGAAAGACGACCCGAATGGCGCAGCGGTAGTGAGGCTGCCTTACGTTCTTAGGGTCCCGGGTTCGAATCCCGGTAGGAGCAAATCTTTGTGTGATGAGCATGGACATTTGTTTCCTAGTCATGGATGTTTATATGTATAATAAGTATGTATTTACAAACAAAAAAGTATCTATGTAGTATATCAACTATCTGGTGTCCACGACACAAGCCTCGTTGCTTAGTGTGGCACTAGATGGCGCTGTGTGTAATGTCCAGCGATATTTATTTTAATAATATTATTTATTTTAGCAGGAGTTTAATATCACACTGAGTTTAAATTTATAATTATAACAAAGTTAAACATCACAATAAAATTAAATAAAAATTAATAATTATGTGATAGAAATAATAGTTCTAGCAAAAGTGATTGTTTGCTAAACTTTTAACGTCTTCGAACAATTAAAAAAGGGTTAAAGAAAATAAGTTTAATAAATAAAAAATAGTACTCACACTTAGCAATGAAAAAATACAAAAATACAAATCAGCCTGTATAGTGATGCTCGAATTCGAGACTGGCCGACATTACGATCTTTAATATTTCTAAAGTCGGCCCCTGCTTTGTGTACCTTATTTCTCGAGATTCAACTAATATCACCCCGGCCGGTATTTGGCGATTATACGTACAATATATTTATTTACCTATATTCTTTGCAAATTCTCCTATTAAGCCAATGGCATGGGTAGAATTGGAATTTATAAACTAGACTGCATTTACTTTAAAGTCGGCCCCGGCCGAGAATCCGGTATTAAGTCGAAACTGGTATTCTAATGGCGGCCCCCTATTTTTCCCATAAAGCAATACACAAAACATTGAAAAAACTATCTCAAAATATAGTAAAAATATTTTTTTAATGTTATCAAAGCTTAAAATAAAAATAATAAACGTCTTATCGTTGTAATATCAATCCCCGGAGCGTGGGTATGCACAGCAAGTAAGCTACTTTAACCACGAACTTGGCTCTTCAACGGCGCCATCGCTGCTGATGCTCAGTGTGTGAAGAGCGAGTGACATAATCGGATAGTAACGGTTTGTACGTATAGATTATGAACTAAAGTTGCAATTCGAGTGATAAAATTGCCACTTAATTACCTTTTGAATGAACCCAAGCTGAAAATGTGCAGACGGCCGAAGATTGGGGGGAGGCCGATGTTTGGCGTATTTACCCTATACCACCATTTCAAATGATAATATTTTCTTGTTTCATACTTTTTAGAGCGTGATTTTTAGTCGGGTTTTAGTTTTTCTAACTTTCTTATATTGAAAATTTATTCTGGTCTTCGTTCATAATTTGAAATGTGCTGATTAAACCCTTTCATTTGATAGTGATAAACAAAACGGAATAATTAAAAAAAAGATTTATATAGTTCATCATAAGTGATCAACTAAAAAAATTTTAAAGTCCGCTATACTTGTCCGTTAGACGTCACTTTTCGCCACAAATCCAAGTCTTGCAGATTCCACCTTCTTATTAAGCCCAAAAACTTCTTGAAATATCTTGTTGTTACTCTGGAAAGGTCATTTACAGTCAGCAAAATGTGCAAGAACATCAAGCAGAAGCTGCAAAATCACAACAATCTCCTTCGACGACTTATCACGTCAAAATGGGATGCTTCGCCTGACGTTTGGCGGACTACTGGGCTGGCACTTTCATTGTAGGTTAATGTGCGTGCCTCGTTTGAAGTCGTTCAGCCCATGGAAAGTTAGTAGATACAGCTCTGAATGAAACGTGCCAATCATCACTGGCTGCTTCAAATCAACCCCGGTGCAAATGTTGTATCCCTTGGCTGGAAGAGTGTTACCAGTGGCAAGCTCAAGTGAAAGAGCCAAAATGGTTTCTGACACACGACAAAGGATGCACGATAACATCCTCGTGTCGCAAAAGCTGAAAAGCGGCAGCAGGTTTTTATAGTGTGTCCTCAAACTTACTGGCGAACGATCTAGGGAAAGACTAAGCCTGTGGTGACATAGTGCTTCCCTATCAAACCCATTATTGGCACCTGCTGGGAACTTCGCACCTGGACACAAGTTGCCTGGGCTTTCCTGTAAGTCTTTAAATAGACTCCAGACTCAAGTAGGCTGAAGAAAAGAAAACCTGTTCACGTGGAGATTCACAGTCGCTTCCACCCTGGAGTTCAAATGTGGTGCTGTCCCACAAACAATACTGCACTTAAATATTGTCCAGCGTTTCTAGTTGTTTGCACACTACAGGAGTTGATGGACGCTGCTGAAAGTGTCAAGCTCGTAGCCAAATTCTGGGGTGACTATATTTAAATTGCTATCGATACACTAAGAAGAAGAGAAGACGCCACTTTGTGGATGCCACATTAATTTAATGTGACGTCACATAGCTTATTAATAATCGGATAACCAAAACGCTACCAACGATACCTCATTTGTTCAATTATCATAAATAGTTTAGAAGTTATACGGGAACAGATAAACATACATGCATATATATCCACATACCTACACTTTTTATAACATACCGATCAAAATCGTAATCCTTCTTTTTGCTTCGTCGTAGTCGGGTAAAACGATAGCTTAACTCAGAAAAATGTATAAAATGTGCTATTGTATGCGGTCGTGTTATACTTTGACGTCTTTGACAGCAAACAGCTTGAGTCATGGTGCGTTTGGAAACCGAGTTTGAGAACCATATTATTCGATTTTAGTATCGCACGTAAATAAATTTACTAGCATTGTATTCTAATTGTGATAAAAGTAATGAATATAAAATATTTAACCGATCAAAATAAAGCTGCATAACCAATATTACATCTTTATTTTAATCAATGTTTCATTATTGATACACCACATGCTACAATCATTTTGACAAATGTTATGATACGATTGTCACCTGGGTGACGCATACTCCCGTAAAAGAATCTGAACCGAAATACTAATTTCATCTTTTTACGCGTAAAAGTGAATAATCCTTGCATCACATTGTTAGTTTAACATTTATTAGGATTATTGAATAGCCAAGATGAGTTTCCTGGGGAAGTTATTCGGTGGAAAGAAGGAAGAAAAGGGTCCCTCGACACACGAAGCGATACAGAAATTACGTGAGACCGAGGAGTTGTTACTCAAAAAACAAGAGTTTCTAGAAAAGAAAATCGATATAGAAATACAGACAGCTAGGAAAAATGGCACGAAGAATAAGCGAGGTAAGTTTTCTTACTAAAATATTGTTGTATTCTTTGCTCGTATTTTTTTGCAATCACGAACCCATTCTTTGTTGACATGTAGGTACGTGACCTTGTTTTTCAATTAATTGTTAGATATTTCGTTGGTACATCCTACTTAAGTGATAGAGAGTTTTATACTAAAATTAATATTTGCAACTGCACCATTTCAGCCATTTATTGAAAACATATTGTAAGGAAAAGGATGATAAATTTCCTTGTAGTGATTAGTGTAAGACTTAAATGTAAGACATAAATAACAACAGTGCATAAACAAAGAAATAATTTTCCGTAGTTTCCTGATAATGCCTCACCCCTCTCCCCTCTCTCCCCTCTAACTCTGTATACCAGGAAATTCTAGAATTTGTTGGCTGGACACATTTGCCACATGGTAGATACTAAATGGGCCAAACTTACAACCCAGTAGATCCCACTTAATGGCAAATGACATAGCTGTAGGCCCATGTGGAGATGGTGGTATGAGCTGGACTCTTTTGATAAATCTTGGTCCTTAACAGCTCTGGAAAGAGAGAGTTGGAAAGATTGTAAGGAGGCCTTTGCCCAGCTCATCATCTCAGTCGCAAGACGTCCACTGCTGGACATAGGCCTCTCCCTATTTGGGGGGCTTTGCCATAATCGCCACGCTTGGCAAGCGGGTTAATATCTAAATTCAAGAAGTTGTAGCTAAGTTATAACAACTGCATGGGTCGTTCAATGAGGTTAAGCTATGCATATTGCACTTGGATGGGTCATCATCTTACTAAGATCCATCAGTGCCTTGAAAAGAAGTTAAGCCGGTGGTACCCGGCCAACGATAAGTGGTTCTTTGACGGTCTTTATGGGTTGTCAGAAGCCCAAAAGTCTGACAAACCAGTCCTACTAAAGGGTTGTAGTATTACCAGCAACCAGCTACTGGGTTTTGAGGTCAGATATGCAGTTGGTTCATGTAAAATACTGTATTCAGATACATCTGGTTAAACTGGAAGCCAACTCCACCCTAGTTAGGAAAAGGAGAGGCAGTTATAAATTCAAGAAGTTATACCCTTGGTTATAATTGTTACTAGTTTTTTCCACAAATTCTCTCCATGTGGAAGTAAAGTATATCATTAAAAAAATCTGTGGCACTCTTGTCATTAGCATAGCTTTCTATCAGCAAAGGTTTTTTTGTAATGAGATCAGTATTTCCGGAGATAACCACTTACAAAGAAACAAACTATCTTACCTCTTTAGATATTATGTGGCATCATTTTAATACCTGAAAAAGTTTATGGCAGGTGACACTTTAAAAGAAAGCACTATGTAAACACTGTAAATGGTGTATTTGTTGATGAGATTGCAGAAAGAAAGTTATTATTAAATCTTGTTTATTTAATGAATGACCAGTTTCTTTGTGAGTCATTGAAGGAAACAGGTATTTTAACCATAAGAGATGAAGCAACTTTAATAATACTTCTATTTTAAACCATAAATGGCAGTTGCATGCACTGGCAGGAAATAGCTACACTAATTGAATGTACCTATCCTAATAGTTCCATTCAATCTGTGTGGCTCTTTCCTCAAAATACCATTTCAGATGCCAATCTACATGGTCTTCATATGATCAGAACTAGTATGTCTGGACCTTATAAGAGACTGTGACCTCTGAGTTTGTGTTCACCTTTCTTCACAGATTAGGCAGATAAGAAATGACCTGATTTAGTTTTTAGGGTTCCGTTGCCAAATGGCAAAAAACGGAACCCTTTTAGATTCGTCATGTCTGTCTGTCTGTCCGTCCGTCCGTATGTCACAGCCACATTTTTCCAAAACTATAAGAGCTATGCTGTTGAAACTTGGTAAGTAGATGTATTCTGTGAACCACATTAAGATTTTTACACTAAAATAGAAAAAAAAACAAAACATTTTGGGGTTCCCCATACATAGAACTGAAACTCAAAAAGTTTTTTTTCATCAAACCCACATGTGTGGGGTATCTATGAATAGGTCTTCAAAAATGGTATTGAGGTTTCTAATATCATTTTTTTCTAAACTGAATAGTTTGCGCGAGAGACACTTCCAAAGTGGTAAAATGTGTCCCCCCCCCCCCCCCCCGTAACTTCTAAACTAAGAGAATGATAAAACTAAAAAAAATATATGATATACATTACCATATAAACTACCACCGAAAATTGGTTTGAACGAGATCGAGTAAGTAGTTATTTTTTAAAACGTCATAAATCGTAAACCGCAACTTTACCTTTCATTCAATCAGCTGAATTATATATATATTTTTTTAAAAACATTTAATTTCATAAATATAAACCTTGTGCATAAACCGAGAATACCTACAGGTTTGTACGGAACCCTCAGTGCGCGAGTCCGGCTCGCACTTGGCCGGTTTTAAAATATTGACGTGTATAAGTGTTTGTACAAACCTTCTTACAGAAATTAAATCATTTATCAACCTTTGTGTAACCTTATGTTTACATGTAATATGGCTTTAGCTAGAATGATGTAAAATATAATTTATTAGGGTACTACCTCAACTATGACTTACAGCATTATTTTAACTCAGCCATTTTTAAGCCACTTTTTCTGCGGCTTTCGCTGCGTGGAGGTCAGAAATTATGCCACAAGAACATGCTGCTGGGACAATAAGTAGCCTATATCCTTCACAGTATGCCATTTGTGTCCTAAACAACCTTTTCTGAAATCTGTTGTGGTTTGGGCATGAAATTGGATTTCATGGGTTTAAAAAAAAAAACTAATTATTTGTACCCCCTTACTAACCATATCATTATTCACACACTCCATCCATCATTACTTTGGTCTTACACTAATTTTATTGCCATTCAAATTCATACTCAAAACTTTCTGCACAATATTTTACTCATTCCTCCATATCACATGCCCTTACCAATTTCTACACAATTTTTTAGTTACTGGTGCCACCGTCAGACTTGCTCTTATGTACTCATTTCTTATTCTGTCCTATCGTGAACACTACTCATCCCTCTTAGTTCTTAGTATTCTCATCTCAGCTGAATGCATTGCATTCAACTTTGTACAATAATCTGACAAATAAATGCTTTCTTTCTTTCTTTCTTCATTTTTGTGGCCCAACACTCTGACACATATAAGACAGCAGTCCTGACCATTTTTTTATATACAGGGACAAATTCAAGTAGCTGCCAGTTCTAGTCCCACGTGTTGGGTATAGATATCGAAAACAAATGAAACAAAAAAAATATAAGAAAATCGAAATATCAATTAAAAAATATCTCGAAATGTATATTACCCCTTTAATTTAATGTATATTTTCCCCAAAAGTTTAACAGCATCATAACTTATACGCCATCTTGCATCTGTGTGAGTATTATAAGTGTAGAATAGTATAATAATGTCAAACACACCGATGACCTCATACTCACTCAAAGATAATAAACTAATTGACAACTCGTTTGTCCAGCTGTTGTACTAATAGTAATACCTTTTTAATGTAGGAGTGAAGAACTAGATCTCTAAAGTAGGTTATGTTTAGGGGATAAGCAGAATCTGATCAAAATGTAAATGTATACAGCTCTTTGACTTTCCTGTGCTGAGTAAATTGTCTTATAAAAATTTAAACTTTATTCATGTACTAGCTTTTGCAAGCAGCCTCGCCCAGGTATTACACATATAAAAGTTCCTCTTGAATCACTGTATCTATTGATGAAAACTGCATTAAAATCCGTAGCGGAGTTTAAAATATCTAAGCATACAAAAGTGGGAGATGAGTCTGTTTTACACTATTTAAAGATAATCATCAGCTGCTCAGTCGTTTCCCAACTATGTTGGAGTCGGCTTAGACTGGAGTCTAAACAGATACAGTTGAATATTAATACCAGTATCTTACGAGGAACGACTGCCTATCAGACTTCCACAACCCAGTTACTGGGTAATACGGTACCCCTTGGTATAAGTGGTTGTTAGACTTTTGGCTTGTAAAGATGGGCACCGATCCACGTAACAACCGTGATAAGCGTAGCTTCGATCGAACGTAGATCGATCGACCCGTACGGCTACGTATACATATAATATGGTTAATATTTATTCGTGCAAAACCGAGCCGCCCTTAAATAAATTGGGTTCCCTTGAGGAGAATGATGATTAAACATGAATACACTCACGATTTCTCCCGTGGGGGTAGGCGGAAAGTACCGTAACTAAAAAAAAAATCTGCTTTCTAGTGCGTAAGTATAAAACTTTTGTAGGAAACAGAAGATTTTATTTTTAACTAGCTTCTGCCCGCGACTTCGTCCGCGTCAAAGTTTTGTTTCCCTGAACCTTCCGTCTTTTCGTCCATTTTTCGTTGCTGCTCCGCTCCTTTTGATTGTAGCGTGACGTTATATAATCTTTAGCCTTCTTCAATAAATAGGCTACCCAACCCATAAATATTTTTTCAATTCGGACCAGTAGTTTCGGAGCCTATTCAATACAAACAAACAATCAAATCTTTCCTCTTTATAATCGAACGGAATAAAAAAAGTGTCCTATGTCCGTCTCCTGGTTCTAAGCTACCTCCCCACCAATTTTCAGCCAAATCGGTTCGGCCGTTCTTGAGTTATAAATAGTGTAACTAACACAACTTTCTTTTATATTTATAGATAGTCGACGAAAAATTCCAACTTGGGGTATTCATTTCAATTAAAATTTTTCGTCGACAAAAAATAGGTTCCAGATTTCTTCGAAAGAATTACCGTGGCCCTGGCATAGGCAACTGAAGGAACACGGGTGGGTTTTAGTCAGTAAAAGTCTGACACGCCCTTCCGCTCCACCCAGAGCGGGAGATGTCATTTGATGATTTCCTACCCACATGTACTTACTGAATCCATGATCACCAGTTGTGCGTTAATATCCCTGCCACCCTTTATATATATTTCTTTATTAATTGTTTTGCGTGTACACGAATAAAAAAATAACGAATTGGTAATAAATAACTTATAAAATTTTTGTTTGTACTAAACTTATAACTAAACCACGTTTTTCTCCTCTTTCCAGCGGCCATTGCAGCTTTAAAGCGCAAGAAGCGCTACGAGAAACAGCTCACACAGATCGACGGTACGCTCACACAGATCGAAGCGCAGCGCGAAGCATTGGAAGGCGCCAATACCAACGCCCAAGTATTGAACACTATGCGCGATGCTGCCAACGCTATGAAACTTGCGCATAAGGATATGTTAGTATACCTGTTTAATAATATTCGGACCCTTAATGATTGAGCAGTGGTGACCCAGCAGGCTTACGAGTTGTAGGTGGCAGGTTCGATCTCAGACAAGTGTTTCACTTTGTGTAAATTATTTCATCAACACTGCTCTAAAAACGGTGAAGGAAAACATCGTGAAGAAACTGGCATGTCCTAGAACCGAAAATTCGAAGACATGTGACATCTACCGATCTGCACTGGGCCCGCGTGGTGGATTACGGCCCACTCCATGTTACCAAGAGGAGGCCTAAGGCCCAGCAGTGGGATAATTATAGGCTGATTATGTAATCCCTAAATGAAATATGGTCAGTTTTGTTTTCAATTGCAATATTTCATCATACCCAAAGGAACTTCTTAAAAGTTGAGCCAGTTTTACCTTCTAAGGGTCATATCATGATCTTAAATAGCCTATGACCTTCCTCAAGAATTGTGCTATAAATGCAAAAAGAATTTTTGAAATCCGACTGAGTAGTTCCAGTGATTACTTCCAACAAACTAGCTCACAAACTACCTCTTTATAATGAGGGTAGATATTAGTATAGAATTATTGGAATGGTGCTTAATTAACCTATCTCAGCCCATAATTGTTCGATTACAAGGCCCACAGGTAGCATAACTTGCTCCAAATATGGACCTCTGTGGTCTGTATAGTAGGTAATGTAACGGACAAACTTGACTGTCTCACATCAAAAAACTTTTTAACAAAAAATTAAACCGCCGAAAAACTGAAAAGCATAAAATAATAAATCTTAAAATTATGATTCGGCGCTTTGAGTGATCCTTGTTCATTGATTTTTCAGCGCCGACTCAAAATTTTAAGATTTATTATTTTATGCTTTTCAGTTTTTCGGCGGTTTAATTTTTTGTTAAAAAGTTTTTATTTTATATTTTTTGTGGCTTTATTGTACTAATAATACTTGGCAAGGTATACCGTATCCAACACAAAAAGAATTATCAAAATCGGACTACTCTGTATAAAGTTATGCGTGTTTATACATTACAATCAGTGAGAGAACAATCAATCATCCCCTGTTTTCCGACCCTTAGGGTTCGATTTTGTTTTCCAAATTTATATGGGACCACTTTGGGAGTATACCCTTTCCAATAAAAGAAGAATTGTCACAATCGGACCACTATGTAAAAAGTTATGCGTGGTCATACATAAAAAAACAAAAAAAAAATATACGCGTCGAATTGAGAACCTCCTCCGTTTTTTTTCGTCGGTTGAAAATGAAAATATATTGATAGCCCTACAAGGCGGGTTGGTGATCACAGTATGTTGGTAAAATGCATAGAGAACGCTGCTGCCCATTCTCTAGTACGTCCCTTAGTCACCTCTTACGACATCCACGGGAAAAAATGGGATGGTGCCTGTAAGGACATACTTGACTGTCTCACATCAAAATTAAACTCTATTGATAGCGCTACAAGGTTCGTTTGGCGCGTGGCAAACATTGGAATTAACGCTACCATTTTGTTTTTCAATACTTTTCACAAAACAATTGCACAAATGTGTGTGACAAAGTGGATGCGGAAACGATGCGGTGGAAGTGGCGGTCATAGTGGGAGGCCTATGTCCAGCAGTGGACGTCTTTCGGCTGAAATGATGATGATGAAGTGACAAAGTTTTGGCTAAGTAATAACAGCTACACAGCATGGTTGATCAGCACCCTAATTGCGAAACGCACAATTTATCAGAATCTGAATGGGACTGAAGATTATTTCTAAACCATTGCGTCATTTGTTCGAATAAATTGTGGCTCAGCAACGTCAATAACGCAATGAATGTTGTTTAACTATGAATACCAAACCAATTCCTACCGATAAAAAGTACCGCAATTACCCCTCTGGTTAAGTTCAGCTTGCCGCATTTGGTCCGTGGATGGGTGTCCATCTTCATATACCAAGACCCCTCCGTACCTCGGAAAGCATGATAAGGTGTTGGTTCCGGCTGTCAATCATAGAATTTTGACCGTCGTTTCGGGTCTTCAGAAACCCGAAAGTCACTCGTAACAAGGGGTATGGAATACCCAGTAACCAGTAATAACCAGTAACTGGGTTGTGGAGGTCAGATAAGCGGTCGCTCCATGTAAAATACTGGTACTCAGCTGCAACCGGTTATACTAGTACTGCCAGGGTCGCGAGATTGTTCAAACGAGATACCGTGACCCTGGCATATGGGTAACTGAAGGAACACGGGTGGGTTTTAGTCAGTAAAAGTCTGACACGCCCTCCCGTTCCGCCCAGGAGAAGTCATTTGATGATTTCCAATACAAAAAAAAAAAACCGGTTATACTAGCAGCCGTTGCCAACATAGTTGAGAAAACGCACTTGGCACGCATCAGCCTAGGCTGGTCTAGAATGATGACAAATGTTTACCACTAGCGCCCCCTATCAACGTTATCTACCCTCCAAAAGTACCGTGTAGTTCAAAATGTTCTATTACGTGCTGTGTTTAAAACTCTTCTATCTCTCTCTCCCACAGCGATGTAGACAAGGTCCACGACATAATGGACGACATAGCGGAACAACACGACATCTCCCGAGAGATCACGGACGCTATCAGCAACAACGTCGCCTTCCCCAACGATATCGATGAGGATGAACTGGAGAAGGAGCTCGAGGAATTGGAACAGGTACGGGAATTGATAAATTTGGTTATTACATTTTTTAGCAGTTTAGTGACAAAAAGCTTATGTCTGCGACTTCGATCGCGTGGAAGTCGATAGATACACAATGTTCTAAAAATAGCCACAGATTTTTAAAAGTCTCCCGCTCGTCCGAAACTTTTTTCTTTTATGCTCGGCGCCTAAGTGTCAAAGCGTGTTAAATATAACCTTCCTCAAGAATTGTTTTTTGAAATCCACGCAGGCGAAGTCGCTGGCAAAAACTAGTCTCGACTCATATATTCGAGACTAGTTTGTTGTTTTGAAATGACTAAAATTATTTTACGTGTTTCTAAAAGTGTAACATTGAATTAAAAGGGCTTAATTTGACTACTGTTGACAAAAAAGATTTTTCTTATAGTTAGCCTATGCTATCCCACTACTGAGCAAAGGTAAAAATCCTCCAAATCCTTTCAGGCATCCATTTCCAGGGACACCTTGATCTAACCCTTGCAGTACGCATCTAGGTTGCTTCGCCACCTCTTCTTTGGCCGGCTTCGGTTGGGCTGAAAAAAAAAGACAAGAAAGTTTAGACCAGTATAACTAAGTCACAAAACAATTTGTTCAAGATATCCAGTGATAACATTTCGTATACAGCCAAAGACGAAATTCCGTGGTCTTTAAAACAACTTATATTGACTCATTACTTTCTTATTTACAGGAGGACCTGGACAAAGAGATGCTCGGCATCAACGTGCCGACAGATAAGTTGCCGGACGTGCCGACGTCTGAACTTGTTCACGACAAGCCCAAGCCCAGCAGGTCTAAGCAGACTGGTGAGTTACTACCACTACCCGTACTTGGTTGATATCTCGAACAGTCATACTCGGCGGTTCTTCTCCACATTCATGATATGCACAGCCAAAGTGTGGAATTCTCTGCACGCGTCTGTGTTCACTTCCACATTTAACCCGTGTGCCTTCAAAGCAAGAGTGAACGTATCTTCTGGAAACACTCGTTCCCATCCCACTCATCAAAAAAAAAAAAAAACTTGAGAGGTGTCAAGGGACACCCGGATGGAACGAAGTTCCTTTCGATTATTATTGTCTGTATAAGATCTCTACTTACCTAACTCCATCAGCAATATCCGGAACTTTTGCAGAAACACTGTCAGGATTTATTTTGTTATTATTTTTTATTATTTATTATGTACAAAGAACCTGTATACACTCAACAAAAATAATCGTCGCGACACCACACTGTTCAATGCGAAATAGAAAGACGAAACGAAAATAACTGGCTTGCTTTCTATGAGAGAGAGAGAGAGAGACAGACAGAGAAACACGCGCACGCCGCACGGCTTACAACTATAGCAAAAAGTGTCGTTACAACTTTTGGTCTTAATTTTTTCCGTCTAGCCCCCTTTCGCAATGCGCGATAAGGAACATCGTTCCAAAAACATCATACCATTATTTAGAATGCTCATCTGTCTAATTTTTCCCCAACTATTTTGGAGTCGGCTCCTAGTCGGATGCTGCAGAATATCAATATTTTACAGTCAGCCCAGAATGTGTACGAGCTTGCACTTTCAGTAGCGTCCATTAACTCTTGTAGCGAGCAGAAAACAGGACACGTTGGACACGATATTAAGTGTTGTTTGTGGGACAGAATCACATTTACACTCCTGAGCGGAGTCATCTGTAAATCTCTCGAGCAAGTTTTCTTTACTGGGGATAACCGAGTCCGAAGTCTATTTAACGAATTCCAGGAAAGCCAAGGCAACTCATGCCCAAATGCGACTTTTCAACAGGTAACCGAATGGGTTTGGTAGGGAAGCACCATCTCGCCACAGGGGTACCCATTCCTTAGATCGTTCGCTAGTGAGTGAGAGGATACACTTTCAAAGCTGTTGCGTTTTATCAGCCTTTGTAATATGAGGAAGTTGTCGTGTGTCGGAAATCATCTGGATTCTTTTTCTATACATATAATTTTTATCATGGTCTGGCAGTTTGAGTAATTTATGCGACCTACACAAATGTCCTTTCTTTGGTATTGTTCGTCGAATCATTGACCTCCTGAAGTTCTGAGTTGAGTTGCATGATTACTGACAAATGCGTGCACTGACTGGATAGGTCCACTCAATCTGTGCGGTTCTTTCTTTAAAAGACCATTTCGGACACCAATCCACATGGTCTTCATATGATCTGACTAAGATTATGTCTGGACTTTAAAAGAGACTGTGACCTCTGAGTTTGTTTCGGCCTTCTCAGGGTAGTTAGATAGGAAACGCTGACCTCACCTAGTTTAAAAAAATATGATTGGCGTGTAAAAGTGTTTGTGCAAGCCCACTTGCTTAAATAAAGTCATTTATCTTTTACTAGCTTCTGCCCGCGACGTCATCCGCGTTAAATTTCTTGTTCTCCCGACCCTTCCCGTCGCGTCGAATCGCCTACCCGTGCGATTTTCCCCGTTTTTGCAACATTTTTCAATACTGCTCCGCTCCTCTTGGTTGTAGCGTGATGTTATATAGCCTATAGCCTTCCTCGATAAATAGGCTACACAACACAAAAATAATTTTTCAATACGGACCAGTAGTTCTTGAGATTAGTGCGTTCAATCAAACAAACAAACATACAAACAAACATACAAACAAACAAACAAACATACAAACAAACAAACAAACAAACAAACAAACAAACAAACTCTTCAGCTTTATAATATTAGTATAGATTTATCTTGGCTCTTTCACTTGAGCTTGCTACCGCACTGTACTAATATTTGATTTCATTACATTTTCAGAGGACGACGACGAGTTGGCACAGTTGCAGTCCTGGGCCACATAATCGGGTGACCTTTCACATGAGTTGTATGTTTGTGATATTTAATAGGTATTGTATAGCTACCCGCTTTGTTCGAGGTTTTTGTGGGGATAATGTAACAAATACCAGTAAGGCTCGGGACAAATCCGGGCGGAAAAACCGGACGGAATTGGGCGCGCATTTTTACGAGGATCTTGAGAAACTCGTGCTTTTTAGGAATATTTTAACTTGCTTGATTGGAACCGTAAAACGCGTCAATTTACGTCGTTTTTTCCGCTATGATTTGTCCCTGGCTATAAAAAGAAAGAAATACCTATACTCATTTTGCTGAGGGTTACAGAATTCTAATTTACTATACATACAAAAAAAAATAAAATAGAAAGTCAAAATAACAGCTTTCTACTAAATGCATTTGAAAGTATGTATACGGTATAACAAGAAAAAGAAAGTTTTTATATTTTTGTCTGTTTATTCCGGCTGATCTCCGAAACGGCTGGGCCGATGTTGATGGGACTTTCAGTGGTACTGGATAGTTAATTTTTTACGTAGTAACATTTGCTACTTTAATTTTTTTCTCGGTACCACGTTCCCGTAGGATAATTCCGATAACCACGCGAGCGAAACCGTAGGCACAGCTAGTACTAAAATATACCTATTAAATGATCATCAAAGTGTGCGGTGCTTATATCAGCATGGTGTTTTAGACGTAATTTAGTGACGCCGAAATTGAGCATTAGACCGAAAATGCTTTATCCTCACAAAAATCTCTTACAAAATATTGTATAAATATTATGTATTTAAAGCATGTCGACTAGAACTCGCTTTCGTATTTCAATAGTACATAAATAAAAAATAATGTTCACTCTGCCTTATATACTATTTTCATATTTAGTCAAAATATTGATGGTGAAATCGGAATGTAGCAGATTCGTTTATATTTTTGTTATTTTTTTGTATATCTTTTCCCGTTTATTTTTAACTACTATCAGAATTGACACCAAATAAAACATAGTAGAAAGTTTATTCGAAAGAACGTAACGAATTTTCGATAAGGGGTAAAATTTAGGTCTAAGGGGGCATCCATAAATTACGTCACACGAATTTCATGATTTTTGATCCCCTCCCCCGTCCTTGTCACAGCTGCTCACATTTGTGAGACCCCCCCTCCCTAGAGTGACGTCACGAATTTTATAATTTTACATCTAGAAAAAAATATTGAATTAAAACAGCAATTCCGAAATTTAAATGTTTTTTTTTTTAATAAAATGAATATCAAATCAAACACTGCAAGATATTAACAAAACAAAAAACGATTAATTATATTAATTAAAGATCAAACTTAATCATCTTGAGTCCCTATAGGTAGGCATATGCATGGCATAGCAGCCACATCGTTCTCGTTTGGGTTGTTAATGTCAGGAATATTCGTTGTGTCCACATCTTTCTCATCGAACCAAACAGCATCATCGGCATCATCCAAACAAAGAATTTCTCTGGCACGTCTAGCAGAAATTCTTTGAGAACGAATCGTCACGATGGGCAAAACTTGTTGTTTCTTATTTATTTGCTTGTGTTGATTAGTGGCCTTTATGATGCAAAATATAGACCACAAATGCCACATGATCGCTTAAACAAGTATGCCTCGATACTGGGGCAATAGCTATCATACGAATATGTGTTTTACTTAACACTTAGATTAAAATTGGTTTTAAAATGTGACGTCACGAAATTTAGGACCCCTCCCACCCCCTTGTCACACAATGTGACACTTCGTCGAGCCCCTCCCTCCGCCGTAACGTGTGACGTAATTTATGGACGGCCCCTAATTACGACCGAAAATAGCAATCTCGGTATGTTTTAACGATTGAGGTAGTAAGGGCGCGAAAATTCGCTACGTTTTATCGCACACGGCTACATGTCAAGTATAAGCTGACGTCTCATTGTACGAAAAGCCTATACAATGCGAGGTCAGCTAAAACTGGAAATGTATAACTTGATGTGTAGCCGTGCGTACCTAGCCTTAAGGCTCCGGCAGACAGGTGGGACGCGACTGTCGCAGAACTTTTTCTATGAAAATTTCATGTAAATTGTTCTATAAGAGTCGAGTTATGCCTGCTTCAAGAACCGCTTTCAGCTATAAAGCTGGCGCCAATGCAGTATACTGCGTTCTAGGAATGCGCGGTTTTAGACAACTGTCTGTCATGGTACCGTCTTTGTGTCGCTACGTCGGCTAACCAACAGTGGCGTGCATTGCTTTTCTGTATAGGTAGGCATTAGGCTGCCTGTTCTTGTCTAGGCAGACAAACGTGGGTTTCTTTTCGGTATGATCATTTAGTTCGTTTCTTAATAATTTTGGGACACACATTAACATGTATTTGACAGACTTATGGTGATTTTTATGGTAGGCACTGCTTGTATGACTACATGCAATGCACGGCATTGGTTGGTGGTTCCAAAAATAGGATTTCCCCGTAATTTTATTATTTTCCATCTATTTTCTAGTTAAAGATATAATGAGCACAATAATCTTCCACGTAAATTTTGTTTTCTTTGTAAAATAATTCTTCGGAATATTCTCTTCAGGCTTTTGGTGACTTTTGTGACATGTAGGGAGAGCTGGCAACGTCCCAAAAATATTCTTATGAAAACGAATGTCCTTTGAAGTTAGGAATAATCTCATGGAGGGGCCAGAAGTTAGTAACAGAGTAATTTGCATCGTTCAAAAGTCTTGAATTAAAGTGAGACCAAACAAGCGTAATTTTGTGAGCGAAATTTATGCTGCATTCGGTTTCATAAAAAAATTTACGTTTCTGTCATACGACGACGCAAAATGTTGTCTGTGTGTGTTGAATTTCATTTGAACGTAAAGTACGCGACTCATTTTGCGTGACCGAAATTACGCTCATTAGGTGTCGCCTTAGCGGCGTAAATTACGCTCCTACCTGGGTGCTTACTCTCGAATATAATTCCAATAGATCGACTTTGGTCAAACGTCAGTTGGTTGAGTTAAACGCTAGGGATTGGCTAGACTCAGTGAGTCCAGCCAATCACTGACGTTTGACTGAGAATTCCAATGTTGATCTATTTGAATTATATTCGAGAGTAAGCACCCTGGTTCCGCCCGAATTATCAACAATCTATACTATTTTATGTATGTTAATATTTTATATTAAAGTTTCACTTGTAAAAATTAAATTAATTTCTAGTTTTTCATATAATTAATAAAAATAGCAATTGAAGTTCATATAATTGTAAAGGCAAGGATGCCACTGTATAAGTAGCAAAGGTTCGATTAAAAACTTTTGTTATGCATTAATTGTTAATTGTAATAAACTAGGATTAGAGCTAATTATCTGAAGCATACATTTTTTTAAAGCTGTAACATTGGTTCGATAATATATTTTATTTTAAGAATAATATTGTTTTATTTCCTCCCATTGATAACCTAGTTATCCAGTCTTACCAAGGTGCATCGTGTTACCCGTGTGTTACCCTGTAATACTTGTGATCAGCTGCATACTGGTAAACTGGAACGCAACACCGTTTTTTTTTGTGGGTGGGAAATCGTCAAATGACCTCTTCCGCTCTGGGCGGAGCGGGAGGGTGTGTCAGACTTTTACTGACTAAAACCCACCCGTGTTCCTTCAGTTGCCTATATGTCAGGGCCACGGTAACTATTTCGAACAAATCTCGCATGGGCGTACCCAGGTTCTGGGCCAGGGGGGGCAAACCAGATTTTTTTATAAGCACTTAGTCAAATAAATAAATATAAATAGGTTATATTTATTCTTTAAATATACAATAGCTATTTTAAAAGTAACTTTCGAGAGTCTTCAGCAAAACGGTTTGTGACATCTTTCGTGAAATAATCGCCTATCCCGTTAACAAATTTTCTATGTACACTGAGCATACAAAGCCCATTTAATCTACTTCAATCATGGTCGGTCTTAGTTACGTTTTTAAGACTCGTGCAGACTAGCGCGACGCGACGGTCGCGCTCGATTCGTTGATTTATATCTGTAGAACAATTTCTATGAAAACGCGACACTTCACACAGTTGAAACTTAGGTGGGGCGACCAGTCACGTCGCGACACGGTCATAGAAATTGTTCTACGGATATAAATCGCCGAATCGCGCGTGACCATCGCGTCGCGCTTGTCTGCATGAGTCTTTACGCGTCTGAGTGTGCTGAATGACCTTACAAATGTAGCGGTGGAACAAGGTATTCATTGCCAGTAAAATTTCTAGGGCTGTTTTCACTTTCGGGTAAAAAGATTCTGCTACTCCGTTATTAACTCTGTTATTCCAATACTTTCAAAGTTCTGCTGCTGCTTATTCATCCAAAAAGTGCGCCATAGTTCGGCTTCAGATTCATAAAATTTAGATACTTCCTCCATACATTTTTGTAATTTATGAACTGTAATTTTGATTATCAGAGCAGGGTGCAACAATGAAAAAGTAAACGTAAAATGGTTTTTCCCGAATCTCGCCTCTAATAAAGATGATAACGAAACCAAATAGGGCACGCATAACGAGCGACGAAAATAATCTCTAAAGGGCTCGCTACAGTAGGCAGCTGGTTGATTTGCCCTCTGTTGTTGGCGACTTGCTGTCTTATGTATGTAACGCAGCTCAAGGTTCAAAGCTGCAGCAATTTCTTCAGCTGAATCGATAAAATTTTCACTTCCACCTTCTCCTGCGGAACGCCTGTGTTCTGCACATTTTATTATGTACAGCGGGGAACGCCACTATTACGGCGGGTCGTCCCCTCTTTGAGGAGTGGCTAGAGAGGCCGTACGCAGGTCCTCACCGGACACTGCTGTTTCGAGAGGTTCCTGTTCCAGATATGGTGGGAGGAAACGCCCTCGTGTGCACTGCGTGGATCGCCTGGAGGACACGGTGGAGCTTATGGTGGAGGTGTGCCCTGCCTGGGCGGAGCATCGCCGTATCCTCGTGGAGGCGATCGGCGGCGGCGACCTCTTTCGTCCGGCCCTGGTGCAGCCCATGGTACGGAGCGAGAGAAGCCGTCACCTCCTGCGAAGCAATAATACTCGCGAAGAAGGAAGCGGAGTGCGTGAGGGAGAGGTTGTCTCTGCGCCCTGACGCCCCTAGCCACAGCGAATCATCAAATGACTTCGCCCGCTCTGGGCGGAGCGGGAGGGCGTGTCAGACTTTTATTGACTAAAACCCACCCGTGTTCCTTCAGGTGCCCAAGTGCCAGGGTCACGGTGTCTCTTTCGAACAATCTCGCGACCCTGGCAGATCAAGGACCGATGACAATACAATTATTTTTTTGTGCCATTATCGTAAAACTACGCGAACATACGTCACAAAATACGAAAATTAACGCTGACATACGTCACAAAATTCGAAACACCCTAAAAATAGAAAATAAATAATAGTTAAAAAAAAAAACGAAAAAAAAAATAACACGCTTGCATAAATAAACTTATATTAAAAGTTGTATATTGTATTACAAATAACAAAAAGTTATTTTTCTTAATTATTATCGTCAAAAGTAGATAGTTAGTAGGAACTTGTCATTATCTGTGTCGTTCAGGATAAGCCAAAACACGATGCTGTAAACTGTTGAGGAGCTCTGAAATGTCTTCTGTATCCATCAACAGATCAACTCTAGGTCGCTATTTTGTTGAAGCGTCATCAGACCTATAATGCGTGCTAAGTTTTAGTTTAACAGTCGGTTCACAAGTAAAAAAACCAGTAGGTGGACAACTCCTACCAAACCAAAATCTACCCTAGATTTTGGGTTTAAATTTTAAACGGGGCCAATTTCTAAGTAAGTACTTTTCAAAAAAAAAACAGAACCGGATGACTCTGTAAAAAGCGTAGATATCCATAAAAATATGTATATCCGCGTCGACTTGAGAACTTCTTTTCTTTTCGTCGGCTAAAAAGCTTGGCAGATGTTGCAAATGCAAATGATGAGAGCAGTGGTGGCCCAGTGTCACTGGCCGCTACTTACTAGATGTAGGTCGCAGTTCCGAACCACGACAAGCACTTCGTTTCAATTACACAAGGGAACAAATTTCAACTTTTTTTATACAAATGTCAAAATTTTACTTATTTCGGATTACAATTGCCTAACATAACTAGAAACTGAAAGTGAATTTACTGTAACAGGTCTAAATTTATAGATACGGCGATACTTGGAAAAATGAGAAAATAACATTAAAAAATCGTTCAAACAATTTAAACAAATTAAAAGCATAACGAATTTTAACATAATGGCATTAATTTCAAATTGTCGACTATTAAAGAGTATTTGAATGTTGAAGATACAGGTTTTATTTGGTTAATGACTCTTCTTTTGTCTTTTGTGTGATGTTGAATCTTCTTTTTTGAGGAACCAATAAAAATCTGCCATCATAGCTGGATCCCATCGTCCTTGATATCTTATTTCTATTGTTCGTACATACTGATGAAACCTTTTTCCTTGTTTATCACTCACTACGCCAAGATTATCAGGAGAAAAGTCTAAATGAGAGTGTAAGAAATAGATTTTCCTAAGTCCTAAGTTTTGGTACGACTGAAACAGTTCATGTACTCAAAGTTGATAGTCTGAATGACAAGTTTGGATATTTTATTTTATGTTTATCCTTCTTCGAGTATCCCGAGACATTTACCGTGCAAAAATAGCAATCATTTACATGATTCGAAGGCTCTCGCCACAGCATAGGAACTGCAAAAGGCATTTTCTTTTGTTTACCTTTCATCCACTTCAAAAGTCCCATGTAACAAGAAATACAACACATTTGAGGTGTCCACGACTTCTCAATATCTCCAATCGTAAATCCAAAATAGGAGCAGTAAGCTGCTTTTATCTCTTCCGTAATTTTTTTGATTTTTACTACATAACATCCACACACCTAGCAAAATTTATTTGGTGGATTTCTACAAGACCTTCTTTAATGACTAGCCATATTTTTATGTACAAAACGTCTTAACTTATCTTTATGTATTAACAAAAAAAAACTTGCTAACTCGAAATATTGTGAATAATATATTGTGAGGATTTGTGTACAGAAGGCTTATGCTAGCGAAATATGAAACTTTGAATACAACTTATATGAGACCTGTCACACCACTTTGATGACTTGATGGGTGAAACATGAAGGTAGTGCAACAAAAATATATGATTACTGTTCTGGTTGTCAAACCTATATTCCCTTGTGTTATTTCATCAAATTTAAAAAAAAAACACGAATGATAGCATCATTTTTTGGTCCAGAACCAAAATTTAAAGACATGTGACATTTACCAAGCCGCACTGGGCCCGCGTTGTGGAATTTGGCCCTCTCCCTCTCTTTTCAATCTTCCTTAGTTTTGTTCGTTAGCGCGACTGCTGAGCGAGGGGTCCAGGCTTCGATTCCCAGGTCGGGCAGTGTTTCAGGGCTTTTTGTGTCTGGTTACACAGACTTTAAACAGCTGCAGAAAAGTGCGGGACAGCACACCCACATTTTTCTTAAGCTTCGGATAATCCAGACGTGGTGTTATGATTTGTCGCAAACTAAGCGATTACCGTATTATTTAGAAATGACACTCCTCATACTATCGCGTTCAAAATCAGTTTATTAGCATTTATTTTACAATAAAGAATCTATTGTTATGCAAAAGGTGCCTGCCTAGTCCTTCCTCGATCAAATAATTTCACAAGGAACTGTTTTAGGTAACTAGTTGGTGAAGGAGCTCTTCCGGGAAAGTGGGTACTACCTGCATACATATTTATGCCGTTAAGCATCGGATCCGGTTTGAATAGGCTTATTAATTAATCTGGGAGACACTACACAGCAAAGCAGAGAGCAGTGGTGGCGGAGGCATCGGCCCCGGGGTACACTACATAAGTACGAAAAACTTTATTCCGACAGTCACAAATACGAATTTCAAAATACCGATTTTCATAATTCCGAATGAGTCAAAATTCCGAATATAACAACTCCGACTTATCATTACTCCTATTTTTATAATTCCTAAATTTCAATATTCCTAATGATTATAATTACTGTTCTCAAAATACCGAGTTTCAATAGATCGAAATACAAAAAGTCCGACTTAATGATAATTCGAAACATCAAAAATACGAATTCCGATTTGAATAGCAAGACAAATAAACACATAATAGTTTGTCAGGGAGAAGTATAAATGTTTAGTATGAGGAGGTAGAATTAAAAAACATGCAAGCAGGCATGCAGCATGCAAGCAGACATGCAGCGTGCAAGCAGACATACAGCATGCAAGCAGGCATGCAACATGCAAGCAGGCATGCAACATGCAAGCAGGCATGCAACATGCAAGCAGGCGTGCAGCATGCAAGCAGGCAAGCAGCAAGCAAGCAGGCATGCAGCAAACATTCTTTCTGTCACGGCTCCGGCGCCGTGGGGTTTGGGCGGCCCCACGCGTGCTTATCGTCGCAGATGGTTTATACGCTCACCACCGCAGCTTCGGTTTGCTGGCCGGCTCCGCCGGTCAGCCTCAGCTGCGGCGGCGGGCTTTCAAACCACCTGCTCCTCAGCTCGCGGACCACCCCACCCCTCCGTGCCTACGCGGATTTTAATTACACTCTAGGGCAGTGGCGAAAGCACCATATAACACGATTCCTACCGGCTTGCCTTCGGGGATTCGCATTGGTAACTCTATCACTATTAAAAATACAATAGTATGTAAATAGTGGCTACTATTGTCAATAAATATAGTTACACTACGGGTATTTAATTCACCATAACATTCAAACAACAAAAAAGGTTATTTATAGCTTTGTATTACAACAAAAGAGAAATGTTCTAAATTAACCCGGCGCCAAAACGTCATAATCGGGAACTAAAAATTCATACAACAGCGATCCCGTAATGATGTCACTTTAGGTCACGTGGCACCGCTTGATATGTACGAGCGCAAGCCGCTGTACTACGGGTTATGACAGAGACAGGTATAGAAAAATGCGTCAGCGAGAACGAGATAGAGGAATATTGCATATTTTATTCGTTTTCAGCTGTTCAATCTAATTGTATTTGATTCATTACATTCCTATAATAATTTTAGAATGATAGTAAGTATTCTTTATTGATGAGCTTCGATCAAAAATGTACTAGATTCCCGATGAGCGCTTCAAAAACGGCCCGAAAAATAAGAGCACAAATATTTTTGTGCTCTTATTTGAAATTAGTTTGGTCCAATGATAGCCAACGATAAGACGTCCTAAATGCCGCAGCACGCGTTCAAAAATTGTGTAAATAACCACTGTAGCACCAAGTTTTTGGAAGGCATATCTTTATTTTCATAAGTTTAAATCTTTAAGTATTTTTCATAAAATAAAAACAATCAAATAGTAAATATAAATCATTTAGCAAATACATATTATGGTTGTTTGACCAATGTTTGCGACAACCCACCAACTATTGTAACAAACATTGTCTGTTCTGGAACAGAGAATGCATGAAGTAGTATTGTAATTTTATTTTTGTTTGTAGATTTCCTAGCGAGCCATTTCGCTGCGCAGAATGGGTATCTATTGTAGCGAAAGAAAGAGGAGAAGAAATATACAAACCTTATAAAAATTCATATTTGAACTTTAACACTAGAAGCGCGGAACGTAACGACTGAGGTAAATTTGGATAAAAAAATATGTATATTGCAATTATGTGGTTGAAGTCTCGTATAAATAATAATAATCATCATATTTCATGAAAAGTCATAAAAAGTTACGATTATATGCATAATAAAATATTAATTAGAGCAGGAAGAATATCGAAGTGGGTCAAATTTGGGACGCCCGCACTTCTAGTGTTAATTTAAATGAAAAAATAATTTGATTTAATACAAATTTAACTTCTAAATACTGGTACATAAAAGTAGACGCCCTCATTTTTATACGGGTGGATCACATTGATTTAACCCGCACTTAATTAAATAAAATAACTATTATACTATTTTAGTCCTACTACTTTTTTAAATCGATTAAAAATGTTTGCCACCATCAAAACGTACCTTTTCACCTAAAAATTATATTCTGCAACTCTACGTCTTTCAATAAGTACTGTGTTCTGAGCATTGAAATGTAATACCAAGAAATACGTCTAGTTCCAAAATAGAGTAAGCACGAAATTGTCAACACATTGTTTTTAACCTTATTGCTTAGAACTTTAAGTTTCAGTTTAGAATAAATAATTTTGTACTTATATAAAAATGACTAGCGATTTTTACGGGACATTTTAAATTTATTGCTCTTTACCTTTCTCCGATGACAAAAGGACTTAAATATGAATATTTTGCAATCGTAATTATGCTTTATGTTTGAGTGTTAAGGATCATAATAAACTGAAGTTGTTATTATTATGAAACGTTTTTCTATATTTCGTAGTAAGAAATATAAATGTGTAAGTGTGTGCAAACGTGGCCACTTGAGCGCCTTATTTTTGTTCCTGATCCTATATCTAGTGCTATTATTGATCGAAGTTGATGAGTCAGTAAGTTAAGGCCGACTTCGCTTCGGCTTCTCTTTTAGAAAAATTTACGCCTCGCCGCTGCTCTAGGGGTAGGGCAGACAAGACTGGGTGAAGTCGGTTTTGCAGCGATTCGTTTCTGTCGCAAAATTTTGTAGCACAACATGTTGACTTTTAGTTTATTCGGAGTATTGAAAATCTGAATGTCGTTTTTCGGACCGAGAACCCTTCAGCATTTGATTCTTCGAACGTATGAAAATCGGAATGGAATCGGCGTGTCCTAGAACCAAAATCGAAAGCATGTGATATCCACCATTCCGTACTGGGCTCGCGTGGTGGATTACAAACTACTCCTCACCGAGAGGGGGCCTGTGTATCAGTAGTGGGAATATTATAGTCTTATTAAACTGAGCAATACTATGGGTGTAGGTACCTAATTTCAGCTTTGTATCCATAATGACAACGCGCTCCTAGGATACCTTTCGTATGATAACAGATTATCTGCATAAAACGTTGTCCATAATAAAGACATATCCAGTGGAAACCGCAACTTACGAGTAGTAAGGTCAGAGATGCGAACCCAGACAGGCACTATGTGTAAATAAACTATGGTGAGGAACTGGTCTCCGCACTTAATTCTTTAAGTGGACCATTGTGCGTGGACCATGGTAGCCGTCAGTGCTTATTCCAACCCAGCCCACTTCCTTCCAGTAGTTGATTATATCTGGTCTGTTGAGAACGTCCGTATGCCCCGAGGGTTTCTGTCCTAATCTGGGCGACACCTGTATTTTCGAAAAGTACATGCGCCATGGTTTCTTCAGTCTCCATGCAAGCCCTGCATAAGGGACTGTCCGTTATGCCTATGCCCTATTGTAAATCGTAGACACACTAACCACCAACCAGCACGCGTGTCAGATGACCTATTTGAAAACGCTCAAGACCGTTGCCCTCGGAAAGTAAGAGATCCAGATAGAATAGTTCTGCCCAGGGCCCAAAAGACTTCTCTGTTTAAAAAGAACTGTTAATGTGTGGACTTATCTATAACAAAATACCAAAGAACTTTAAAGAGTTACCTAATAATTTATTTTTTATAAAGTTAAAATCATGGCTAATGGAAAAACGATTTTATTCTGTAAATGAATTTATAAATAATGTTAATAATCTATTTTAAATGAGTAGGTATAACGATAATATTAATAATGAATGTATTGTAATGTATTTATTAATAATAGAAACATTTAAAGCATGCCATTGGATTATTTGAATTATTAAATGTAAGCATTAAATGCACTGTAATGTTTTGCATGTCAAATGTCTGACTTTGTATTAGGAATATATTATTGACTATAAGACCAACACTGTACCAATACTTATTGCAAATAAATGATTATGATTATGAGATTACGGCCCACTCTCTCTCACTGAGAGGCGGCGACTTTGTGTAAATTATTCTATAACCGTTGCTCTTAAAAATACTAAATGAAAACGTGAGGAAACCTGGACGCCCTAGAACCAAATAACTAGACACACCAACCTTCTACGCTTTTGTAGGATTACGGCCCATTCCCAAATTAGTTATATTTGAGGCAGTGATGGCCTTTTACTTAACATCAGTTGGGCCATCGCAGCTTGTTGCCAAAAAGACTTCGTAACTAGAACTACTCAGTGCTATAAATAAATCAAAATGGAACCTTGAAACTTCACCCTACTTAGCACTACTTAGTACCCAAAACATAATCAAAATGCTATAACATTACATAATTACATCACAATGATCAAAGTGCTATAAATCTTTATGTCGAGTTACTTTGTCATTCAGAAAGCGATCGTTGATATTGTGATTTGAATTTTGATAATACGTACATGCATGGACAAGTGTACTTACTTTCCCTTGGGAGGACTATTCTGGTTTTCGATATCAAGTCGATACCTGATCATTCGTTTTTCTTATTATTCGGCATTATTATCGAGATTTTCGTGGTTGGTCATACGATAGATGTGTGTGACCTTTAGATATTTGTAATAGGAGTGCGTTAAGCATGCTCAGGAAAGGCCTATGATACTGGGTCGAGTAAAAGGTAAGAGCACTCAAGGCAGAACACCAGCGATGGTCAGATGCAATCAAGAAGGCTGGTGGAGGCAGCATCTATCGAGCGGTATATACTACAGCAATAAGAGACGCGTCGTGTGTGGTTGCAATCCTGACGAATAAGAAAAATAGAACTGACGTGCAATTGGAGATGCTGTGGACTGCATTTGGCTGAGAATGATAAATCCACGTAAACGGGAGTTCTTTATATATTGACCTTTCTTCGGAGAGTCCATTCCTTACTATGTTCTTCTATCCTTGTCTCTTTTACCACCGGCTTTTTGTCTGTTTTTTTTTTGCACGGCCAGAGGTAGTCGCGGAACATAGTTTAGTTCTAGTTCCCAGGGCGGACAAAATCCGTAAGGATGTCCACAAGCCAAAAAAATTATGTGTATCAGGCGTTGCTTGACGATTTTCCTTAGATGATTTTCCAACATCGCGAGGACATATTATGATTGCATAAAAACCAAATTCATATTGCCGCAGCTTTAGCGCTGCTTTACGATCGAAGACTGCCAACGATTCGCTAAATACGAAGGGTTTCATAATTAGTAGGCGAACGGACATCACCATCCAGAATAAGTCTGCGATAAATTTTAATGATGTGCAACCATTTGTTTATATCAGGAGGCAGTCCTCCGCGGCGACCAGTACTGCAGTGCTAACCTGGTAATCAACATGAAGACTTATATCCTGGTGAGTGATTAGTCAGTGTTCATTTGTTTTTAATGTTGTGGTGTGAAAGTGACCAGTTTTTTTTGTATGTGCAATTTGTTTGAAAGGATTATTGTAATTTATATGGATTCTGAAGGTTGGTGCGGTAAACTGAATTCAGAAGTTGGTGGGTCAAATTTGGTAGCTTCACAATGGCTGATTTAGAGTTTCCTACCATTATTAGTCGATCGACCCCAACCATCCTAGAACCGTCCATCCTCACCATTAGTGTATTTGTGCCAAGGAAAAATATTTGATACATTAAGAGCTAGAGGGACTGGTAACCTGAAGATATGAATGGAAAATTACACACAGAAGTCGGTTGTTTAAATGTGGTGGCTTCACATGGGCTCATTCAGGGTGTCCAACCATCAATCGACCGATTCTAACCATCTACCACCTTGCATCACCTCTCTATTATTGTATGTATGCGAAGGAAGTCTCATATGCTTCTAGCGATTTTGGTGCTAAATGAAACAGGCATTTGAATATTGTAATATCCTTGATCAAGTTTATCTTTACTTGGGCGAGAAATAGGAGAGAAGAGTAGTAGAGTTATAAAGTAGTAGCGATCTCTAGTATTAGATTACTTGTGTGTGTGTTGTATGTCGCAAATAATAGCTAGCTCCACGACCATATCTTTTCGTTCTACTTTAACTATTATTTTTATCCAGGTCGTCCTTCTCGTCATCCAATCTACATCAGCAACGCTAGACAAACTAGCGAGCCTCGATCTGGCAAACCTGGACCTGGGAAAGCTCAAAGACACAGCAGCTTCAACACTTCAAACCATAACAGACACAGCGTCCTCATCGTTACAACAATTTGCAGACACTATCGACTTCGAAAAGGTTCAGAAACTTGACATTTTAAACATCATACCAAAGATACAGAACAAAGGAAAATTGATCGTAGAGACGTATGAAAATATTCCCGAATACAGTCAGAAAGTAAAGGATTATTTGCAGAATATTAATGGTCTGAAAAAACAAAAAGAGAAGAAGTTGGTCGCTCCGTGGCCAGTAAAAGTGAGGGTTATCCATCATTATTATTATTAAAATGGCTAGATCTATGGATACGAAAACCTAGAAGAGTACGACATCTACGTTAAACTCGAAATGTGTTAACTCTGTGCCAGCGTCTGTGTCCCGTTCCACATTTATCCCGAATGGCCTTCAAATCAAGAGTGAAAAGGCTTTTTACATCATCGACCTGATCCAACGGTTTCCATCAGCGTGATCGACCAGGCCCAAACACAAACATACATTCATATAATCAACGATGTACAGAAAAAGGTCAGAGATATTGCTAGACTAAATCTCTTTAGTAAAATACGACAAACTTTGTCCTCCGTGAAAATATTCAAAATATTTCACAATGTCGTTAGTCTGGTGTATCTATTTCGTGTATTGCACTCTGAGGCCTATAAACGTTACATAGCATTACTGTCAAAGTACCAGGAGCAAGATAGAAACGAGAACACGCCCAAAGCAAATCACGAACTAAGTGACGATTATAGACCTCGGTCTAAGTAAGCCAAGAAGTCTTGTAAAAATTAGAACCCTAATTTGAAAGTTTGTCCCAAAATCTGGATTTGCACCGTGAAATGATAAGCCACCAACATCATAATAGTAGGCGGTAGAGGCAATGGAGGAAAATGCTAAATAGCCTGTAGTCCTTTCATAGTTGTTTTACTAAAAGCAAACCGACAGCAACCTTATTATAACGACAATAAATATCATTGTGATTTGGCAAACTTGTTATCAACAGCAGCCTATTATATCGTAAATAAAGATCATTGTGATTTTGAAAGTGATGCAAAGTTACAAGTAAACTTACTGTGAAAAGACTAGGAGCAAAAATCAGTGAATTTTGTAACAAACAATATTTATAATGACACTAATTTATGAAATGTTTGGAGATTGGAGTTATTTATTTACTAATAAATGATTGAACTTTCGTTATTCTGTTTTCATTTAAACATAATGAGTGACATACAGAGTGTTTCATCAATATCCATCACTTGGACTTTTTTTTTGTATTTCGTTATACCTATAACATTTTGAATTCAAACCCCAAAATCATTAATCATCTATTTATTTAAAAGACTAAAATCACTCAACAGCTTATCAAAAATATCATTCTTGTCATCCCCACTGCCTTTAGGCAGAAACTCATCAAGCAACCCATTCTGAAAATCACCAAAATCATCTTGCACATTCGTATCAGCCAATCCCAGTTCCGTCAGCAAAGTCAAGTTATCCATATTGTCAGTTTTGTCCATGTTGTCAGATTTGTCCACTTTGTCAAAAGTTAGGGCGACGTTGTCAAAGTCAGGGAGCAGTTGTTCCGACGATTCTGTGTCGTCAATGTCCTTGTTCTGGCGTCTGTTGACGAGTTTGGCCTCTTTCTCCTCATTGTCAGATATGTCGTGGTATTCATGGATTTCTTTGCCAAATTCCAGTTCTTCCTCTTCTTCTTGACTGTCCTGAATGATTTGCGCAGTAGATTTGTATTGGAATGCGTTTTGAGAGAGATCGACTTCAACTGGGAACAGGGTTGAGTTGTCATTCAGATGTTCCACTGACTCACTGAAAAAAACGGAAACTGGTCAGTAAAAACATTTTAAAAAGTCAAGGTACAAAACCTGTTGTTTTTTTTTTCAAGCAATGGTGTAACTTTTTTTAACCGACTTCAAAAAAAGAGGAGGTTCTCAATTCGACTTTATTTTAATTTTATTTTTCTTTCTAAAGAAATACAGACAGCATAAAAAATGAATGAATAGATCGACAGGAATTCCGTTGAGTGTCTACAATTTGTGTTTCTTTTTACTGTATCAGTGTGTTGTTACGATTACGTACCCAATGTGAAATGTTTATGAATCTATTACTGTATTTTTATCTGAACAAAAACTTATTCAAACTATCCTGCATTTAAATGAAGGTAATATCATCTCTCGACACTTAAGTCGGGTCTAAGATGTCTTGCAGAGAAGGCAAAATCATCAAGGGCGTAAGAAATCTGGACGATACTAGGAATCTTGTCATTTTAAACGATGCTAATGGCGACAAAAATGACGAGTTAGTTAAAATAAGTTAACTATGAACAGTTGTGTGACAAAGTCCAAATAAATAGAAAAACTAAAAAATAATTAGAAAAACTGATAAACCTTTTCGGGAGGTCCCCTAAGCTTGAACAACAATCTGATTAAGAACGACAATACTCACTTATGATAGACAGCGAGTCCTTGTATGAACCTCCGAAGTTGGTAGGCCACATCTTGGGTCTTCTTATTCTCCAGTAGTTCTAACTTTACCAGTACGTCAGAACGAAGACGAGCGAACCGAGTTCTGGCGTCTTGGCGACAGCGGAGAATCAGTCTGGAAGAAATATAAAAGGTTAAGAAAAAAGAAAATGATAACTGGCCACTGTCTCCTATGGACACCTACAATACTAGAGACATGACTGGCGCATTGCCGACCCAGAGACGAAAAGCTGCGTGTCAACTTAATTGTATTTATACTTATATTATTTACTAGCTTCTGCCCACGACTTCATCCGCGTAAAATTTTTACTCCCGTGACCCTTCCCGTGGCATCGAATTGCCTGCCAGTTTTCGTCCATTTTTCGTTGCTGCTCCGCTCCTTTTGATTGTAGCGTGATGTTATACAGGATGTAAAGGTAAACACCGTTGTCACTTAAACCAAGGGTAATTTGACTTAAATATAAAATAACAGAGCGAGTTAAAAAAATAAAAAAAATATTTTCCTAAAAAGGTTTAAAACGGATTTTATCCCAGACCGCCCGCAAATTCATGGATATGCGCATGAGTGACGTAATCACTACAACGATCGCCCGCCGTCCTTCAACCCACACAATACATAAATACACATTACCTGGGTTGTAATGTAACTTTCCCATCATACTTTTCCTGGCTTAGGAGAGGCACAAATACCTACCTTAGGTTTTGTGTGACGAGTCTAAATGTAAATTTGATTCGAAATGGCTTTGGATTCTAAATGATTTGAATACATATTTTTTTTTAAATAAACCAAACTATTGGGTAGGTACTTTTGGCGTATTTAAAAAGTTAATCACAATTTTATGTACAGTTCAATTAAAAATTAAATTAAATTTACACTGAATGAATAAAATATATTTATTTGAATGAATAAAATATATTTATGCGTCTTCGCACGGTTATGCAGCTGTTGTTTGTCTGCGCACCGTCTGCGCAACAGGCCAGGTGAATTTGTCACTGGTCTTGGCCAAGAGCAAGGTGGTCCCCCTCCGGACGGCACTGACCATCCCTAAGTTGAATTGTCAGGGGCGGCGCGTCTTGTGCGTCTATTGAACCACGTTGCTCACACTTTGGGTGGAACTGTGGACATTCGGTTTTCTTACGCCTGGACGGACAGTCAAATTGCTTTGTGTTGGTTGTAGACGTCCGTCCACTCTTTGGAGGTCTTTGTTGCGTACCGAGTGTCCCAGATTCAAAATTTTGAAACGCCTTTGATTTGGAGGCACGTGCCTGGAGATTTGAACCCAGGCGCCGTGGCCTCACGTGGGTGCATGGCACCCCGCTTGATTGCTCACCCTCTATGGTGGGGACCAGACTGGCTGACTCACCCCGAGGATGATTGGCCTCGATCGCCAGTCTTGATGTCGGGTCCTTTGCCCGGGCTCAAGGTGCTCGCTGTTGGAACAAAGGACCCTGAGTTTTGTTGAGTCGATAAAGCTCCCTCGACAAATTGTTGAATTGTTGTTTTGTTGTTGAATTGTTGGTGACTGATCGTCACATTATGAACTCGCATGCCGGTTGCAATGCGCTGTTGGCCATTCTGCAGCGAGAGTTTTGGATATTGTCGGGAGCCGTTAGTAAGTTGAACCCCTTTTGGACGATACGGGTCTTTTGTTGTTTGGTTGTTGACGGTTGAGTCACTCTAGCCTTCCTTATGGGGTCCGTCACCCCTTTTTGTTGCCTAAGGAGGGCCATTTGGTTAAATTGTTGTTGTTGTTGTTGTTTGGTTGTTATTGTTGTTTGGTTGTTTTGTTGTTTGTTATTGTTTGACCCGCCAGCCTGCCCCCATTGGGGGGGTATTTTGAGGCCGCGGTGAAGGCGGTTAGGGACTCTGGCGCAGATTGTTGGGAGACACCGTTCCCACCTTTAAGGAGTTAGCTACGGTATTTTGCCGCATTGAAGCTGTGTTGAACTCGCGTCCATTGTGCCCGCTGTCTTCGGACCCGAACGTCTTGGAGGCCCTGACCCCGCGCCATTTTTTGATTTGACAGCCACTTGTCGCACTGCCGGAGCATCCTTTTGTCGATGTGAGCCAAAATTGGCTATCGCGGTTTCCGTTGGTGCAGCAGCTCGCTCAGAGTTTTGCAAGCGTTGGAGCTTGGAGTGTTTGCACATCCTCCAGCAGCGCGTCAGGTGGACTGATAAAACGCAACCTTGTCGGGATTGCCAAGTGATTAGCGGACGGGAAGGCCCGTCCGGGGGGGGTAGATGTTCGGTACCGTTTATTATCTGTGCGCCTAACGGAATGCGCGTGTAACGAAGTGACATCTGACTTGTCAAGTTTGACGTTGACACTTGACAGCTTCTTGTAAATTGGCCGCTAAAAAAGCCCCGTCGCGCTATTGGAACCCCCGCGACGCTTTTGTTGAAATTAATCCTTTTAAATCGATCCGTTTGTGACAATTAGTCGTGATTCAGTTGTTTCATTGTTAATAACCCCTAATTTGACGTATTAATACGGGTTACGTTTGTTAAAACTGAAGTTCTTGTAAAGGGATGGCGGTCCGAATTGCGCGTGCGACCCTGTTGTAAAGTAATCCCTTAATCCCTGAGAACCGATCGTTTTGTGGACAATCTGTCATGACCCGATGGTTAAGTGTTAGTGACGCTATTGGGAATGAGTGATTTGAAGACCGCGTGCCATGAAGACATCTGGCGGATTGTTCCTGAGAATACTTACTCATAACGTCACAACACAATACAGATACACTCACTTACATACATAACTCCAGGTTGGCACCAGAGCAGTGTCCTTCAACCAACAGGTAAGTTCTTTTGTTGTACTGTAAGTGTTTGATTTGATTGTCTGCTCCGCTTACGGCGGACTAGTTGCGCTCGCCACTTCTTGTCCCCTGGACCCCACCATCACGCTTCCACCTACTCAATTGAAATCCTATGGTAGGGGTCTAGTCTAGCCTGGCAGCGTACATTCAGTTTTGCTGACATCTCTTTGAGGCGCGCGTGGAACACTACGCGCCGTCGGCCCGAGCCTGGTCCTTACCGGGCGACGAGCTACCCATTGCTCGCCACCCGCAAGCTCGCGCCTACGGTGGCCGGGAGTCCGCTATGGACTCCCGACGCCCGGGGCGTCTCCTCCTGCGGCTGCTAGGGACGTGAGGGCGTAGTGACGCGCCCCGCCTCCTCCTTCGCGAGCATGACTGCTTCGCAGAAGGAGGTGACGGCTTCCCATGCCCTCTCGCTCCGTACCATGGCTCGCACCAGGGCCGGACTCGAGAGGTCATTTGTTGATCCTAAAGTGCTGATTGACAGCCCAGTTTTGATAAATGACTATTGATTTTGTTTTCTTGTTTGTGCCTGGTAATCGGAGTAGATTTGTATAAGGCCTTCTTAAAATTATCAAATCCTCACCTATACTCATAGTTGCCGGTCTCCACTCTATACAACGGTTCCTGTAGCGCATTGTAACCATACTCCTCATCATCCATCTCTTTGACTTTAAGGCAGTACGAGAGGTACTCGAATTTTGTGTCGGCGTACTTGCGGATGGTCAGCTTTGTATCCGGGATCGCCTTGTTGAGGTATGTGCCCATGTCTGATAGGATCTGGGGAAAATTTTGATACAGAATGATTTAGAGATTTAAGAAAAAAGTTAGTTGGACTGTGCTGTTTTAAATTCATACAAAAAAAAACAAGTAAAAAATAATAATAATCAAACTCAACGAAAACATTGAACTTAATAGATGATAAATAATATTCGAGTTATTGGAGTGTGAAATTAAAAATCTTTAAGAAGGCAAATGAAACTGCTACACATATATTCTGAGTGAAAGAGAAACCGCATTACAAACCCGATGTTTATCTAAAAATCCATAGCGCAACATCAGCCTCGGTTGGGCGGAGATGTAACTACAGTACACCCAAATTTCGCTAAGTGTCCATCCGTCCCATTGTCCCCGTTTGTTCTATGTTAAAGAGAGCGAGACTATTACCAGCAACCGGGCACTAATCCAGACTCCGGGCTACTACTGAGAAATTCCTGCTAGAAAAACCCAATAACACTTTGCCCGACCTGGGAATCGAACCCATGCTCGCTCGTATTCGTGCTTCCAAAAAATCCAAACTAAAACTCACCGGCTTCAAAGCCTTCAACATTTTGATACCATCTCTCTCCAACAGTCGGTGGTACTGCCCGAACTTGGTGAATGCTTCCGAAGCCCTCGCTTGAGGTTCCCGCACTCCAATAGCGGCGAATATGTCCCCAACTGACTTGTAAGTTTGCAGGAGATCGAAGTAGGCTTTCAGCATTCTAGAAACGTAAGGTTATTTATTAGAGACATACATAGATTACATGAGATTATATCAAGATTATTTCTAGGTAGGTGAACAGAAGATGAATTGGAATAAAAATAATTGGTTGTTGACTGCTTTTTAGTTATGTTTGTCACATAACTAAATATTAAATTACCTGATTAATTACATCAAGCAAGTAAACATTGTCGTCATCTCAGCCGAACGACCCCCAATGCATCTTATTCTTACCGAAGTCCAATATTTTTTTACTGAGATTACTGAACACGGTCATTAATGATTTATCCATATCTGCACAAAGAAGTGGTAAAAATTGCGCCAAAAAACCTGACTTAATAAGTCTGAAATCATGATGATCCCAAATATAGGAAGTGACCTTGCCAGCTGAGACAATATCTTCATACTATCTCTCAATGGTAAGGTAACCCTGTCTGTGTCGGCTTTTAATGCTTTTGTCAGACAAAACCATCCTATTTCCTAAAATATGATGCTTTTTATCTCGGAAATACGTTCCCGTGGGATAGTTCCCGACCTTCACGCGGGCCTAGGCGATTGTAAAAGCTGGTCGATTCCAAAGTCTGATTTATTGTATTACGATTACCTTTTAGCATTCTCCACCAATCTCTTATAAGTCGTCTCAGTTTCCCTCAGCTCATTCAGCTTTGCAACCAGAGTATCGTTGCACAATATAGCCCTGGACAATCCCAGAGCATCAGCTGCCCCGGAAGACATGTTCTCCACGAGTCGATGCTTCATCTTCTTCATTATAATGTCTAGAGACTTTCCCTGCTTTGGATCGGCGTGCAGTTTGTTGTAGTTTATTGTTACTTCGTCCTGGGGAGACGAAAGAGTTGGACATTCTTTATCAAACCCAGCAGGCGCTTTAATTTGTGTATATGATTTCATTACCACTGCTCTCAAAACGGCGAAGGAAAACATCGTGAGGAAATCAGCATGTCCTAGAATTGAGCCCGCGTCGTAGTAGACAGTCCACTCCATTCGTCCAGTGAGGAGACCCGTGTTTCAACAGTGGGAACAATATAGGCTAATCCTGAGATATGATGAGACAAGACACTAGACCAAATCAGTAACGGACTACTTTAGTCCACGAGACCACGAGTGACTACACTTAAATACACTACTCTTTTCTGCCGTGAAGATGCCGTGGTCCTGCAAGGTATGATATGAAAGTCGCTGTGTATTTTAATTAATTTTAGCTGTACCCTGTACCCTCGAGTTATATTCAAAAAATTTTGGACACAAATAGCTACCTCTCTTTTAATTGTATCTTAATCGATGTGAGCCCAAAAGAGTCACTTTGCATTCGTGGTAACTACATATTTCGTGGTATCTTTTTGATGTTATATCTACTAATTACCTTGGCAGACTGTATCATCTTAGCCACTTCAACTTTAGTCTTTCCTTTCACAGATTGTCCGTTAACTCCGACCAGCTCATCTCCACTTTGTAGAGTACCATCCTTTGACGCTGGTGTGTTATCGAAGATCTGTAATGTTAGAAAATTGGTTGAGGAATCATCATCATCATCATCATTTCAGCCATAAGACGTCCACTGCTGGACATAAGTAGCCCTCCCCCAATTTGGGCGGGTTAGCATAATAAAGCGTGGCGGCTTGGCAGGAGGGTTGGCGATCGCAGTATGGTGATAAAATGCATGGAGAAAGCTGCTGCCCATTCTCTAGTAAGTCTTTTAGTAGCCTCTTACGATACCTACGGGAAGAAATGGGGTGGTGCTATTCTGGTTCAGGAATACTTTGTCTAAGTAGATTTCAACATTTACTAAGGCTGTAAATAAGACACCTTTTACAATTAGGTGTTCTTTGAACGTAAACACTGAATAAACGCGATGATTCGCGACGTTGGCGCAGCGTCAACGTGACGTGACGTCAACCAACGATGGAATGTTAAGGAATTGTGGTTGGTAGGACAAAAAAAAAACTAAAATCACTAACATCTTTGAAGGTTTAACTATAAACAATACAGCTTCCGAAAAAGGTTGCATATTACCTTTTTCGGAAGCTGTGTTCACCGATTCTCTCAAACTAAACTGGATGAAACTTGAGAAGGGGTGGCTCAGTGGTAACGGCCGCAACTTAAGAGTATATAGGTCGTAGGTTTGAACCCAGACAAGCGCTTTACTTAGTGTTAATCATTTCATCACCACTGCTCTTAAAACGATAAAGGTAAAAAAATCGTGAGAAAATCGGCATGTCCTAGAAACAAAACTTCGAAGACGTGTGTCATCTACCAACTCGCAAAGGGTCTGCGTGGTAAATTATAGCCCCCTCCCTTTTGAGGAGGCCTGTGTCCCAGCAGAGGGAATATTATAGGCTATCTGCCTAGATGTAGATGAAACTTCTTATCTAAGAACTCTATCATCGTCTTTGTCGTCTGTGTTTGTCGTCATTACCTGTCTATGCTTATTCCAGCCCAGCCATTTTTTTTTGTTTGGGCTATCATTAAATGTCGTCTCGCGCTCGGGCTGGAGCGGAAGGGCGTGTCAGACTTTTACTGACAAAAACCCACCCAAGCTCCTTCAGGTGCCTTTGCCCGGGCCACGGTAACTCTTTCGACAGTCTAACTGGATGCAGCTAAATATTAAGTAACAAAGGGTCAATATTACCTGAACGATGTATAAGCAAGGACAAAGCGGTGCTCCCCCACCGATGCTGATCCCAATTAGATTCTTCTCGTCTTTGCTTAGCACCACACTCCCTGATGTTACCGTCATACCCCTGAAATTTTATCACAGAGTAAGTATTTATTATTTGACGATATGTGACATTTACCAACCCGCATTAGTGGAGTATGGCTTACTCCCTCTCATAGAGAGGCCTGTTTCCCAACAGTGGGAACGTTAAAGGTTGAATATGCAATGTAAAGTAAGAGAAATTAATTGCAGGAATTAAGCAAATAGACTACCAACGTACAATTGTACGCACGGCGACAAATCAAGTTTTACATTTCCAGTATAAACTGACTTCTCATTGTACGAAAAGTCTATACAATGAGAGGTCAACTGAAACTGGAAATGTTTAGCTTGATATGTAGCCGTGTAAGTATATTCAAATTAACTGTCATTCTTTGATAGTTGTTTGAAATGTGGCATGTTGACCTAGGGTCTCAATAAATTTCCCTGACTGACTGTTTATACATATTAGTTTATGGAGTGGCCAGAGAATATATGTCTAGACTTACCTCATCATCATCATCATTTCAACCGAAAGACGTCCACTGCTGGACATAGGCACAGACACAGTGTCTTAAGCATGATTGCGAGTCACCTGGACTGTGAATACGTGGGTCACTGTTGCGCCGTGTCTCATGGGATGTCGCAAAGGTGACCAACGGCTATTTATTTCTTGTAATATTTTTCCTTGTTTTGTTTACAGTCTGTGTGTACTAACATAGTCGTAAGTTTTACAAACAATGTTATTGAGTCTTGGTTATTCGAATAAAGAAGTAAAGAAGGCCAAGAAATGGGGGCCTTAATCTTCACGCTTGGCAGGCGGGTTGGCGATCGCAGTATGGTGGTAAAATGCATAGAGAACGCTGCTGCCCATTCTCTAATAAGTCCCTTAGTCGCCTTTTACGACACCCACGGGAAGAAATGGGGTGATGTTATTCTTTACGTCCGGCACCACACGGAATGACTAGACTTACCTAAGTGTTTTGATTTAGCCAAAGGATTTAAGTTATTGTGATTACTTAATTACAAGTGAAAAAGGGTTTCAGAAGAAATAAAATTACGAGTGCGTTTAGTAAGTTTTTTTTATTATTAGCGTACAATAAATACTACAGGATAAATAGCAGCATAGCCTTTGAGAAAAATATATTTGTTTTTTTTCTTAGATCTAGATAAATCGTTTAAAAGAAGCATCTTCAAACAGGCATTAGACTTCTAGCAATCTACTGAGATTTTATACGCCTGAAAAAAAAATGTGCTTATAACTGAATAGCCGAAAAGCTTAGTAAAAAGAAAGGTAATGTTTTAGCTATATCTATGTTGTTATTGTTAGACTATGAACGTTCGGATGTTAAATGTCGCGGCGATTTTTTATCGCACATTGAATGTTTGCGATATTTTAGCGTCAGTGTTAACGTGGACTTTATACCTATGACAATCAAAGAAGTCGGATTTGACGTTTCTCACTATACGTGCTGCGATAACTTTGTATGTTCATACAAAGTTCTACGTCAGAAATCTTCAAATCAAATTAATTGAATGCAGTTAAACTATCGTGTAATCGTCAATTTTCATATTCAAAACGAATGAAACAACGATATATTTAGATTAGTATGATTAATCGATATGTCTCCGGTTATAATGATATAAGGTACTTGATACAAATAAGGCCTGTAGTGCGGAAAAGTTGGTTAACATATAGTTACATCATAAATACTTCACACACGCATAGAAGGCAGCCCCACGAGTGGGCAAACAGTGCGAGAGAGGCCGCTCGCGCTCACAGCGACGGTAGTGGCCGGTCGTTTGTGACAGACGGGCGTTTTCATTGCGCGTTATAGCCGTATAAGTATGGGTGATCAGCCCCCAATAGAAAATCATATCAATAACTATATTATAATTTAGAGGAACCTGTAAAGAGTTCGTACGTATATTATTTTTTTAAATCAAAGTAAAGCATTTACAGAGATAAAAAAAAAATAATCGAAAATTAAGACTTTAAAAAAAAAAAATTCACAAAAACTATTTAACATAGAAAAAAAATTCCGAAAGCACGTGAAAGTGGACTTTCTGGAGAATATTGCTCATATTTTTTTTTATAACAATTATCGTAAGATGTAATTATAATAATGATCAATTATGAACTATTTTGATGGGTTTCTAATTGATCGACCACTTTCAAAAAAATACCTTGAATGTGTTCTAAGGTCCTTTATTAGCATATAATTTTTTATTGAAATCTAATTAGTACATCATAATTATGTAAAAAAAATATGTGTCACCTGTTATGTTATTTTACCTTCCACATATAATTCTTCTTGTAACGAATAAATTCATTGCAAATGTTGTATTTCTGAATTAAAGAAAACAATATCCATTTATGTTTAATATCGTTTAAAGTCTTAGACGATATATTACTGGACGAGCCTTGACAGCGCTTTCCCCTCTGCCAAAGTATAATACCTTCTGTTTCATTTCGGTCATATGCGTTCATAAAAACTGTTTACGTAATCGATTGTTAATCAATACGTGAATTGGTAAAGCTCGGAAGGACGTCCGCAAGTGCTCTGTAAAAATGTCGACTTGTGCAGTTCTCAAGAAGGACTCGATTATTATTTTCTTAATCGATGTAAAACGATATTACGACTATCTATAATATGTATGTATTTAGAAATATATAAGTATGTTTATCAGTTGTCTAGTACCCATAACACAAGCTCTGCTTAGCTTGGGACTAGATGGCGTTGTGTGATAGTTGTGGAATATTATTATTATTATTATTATTATACCATCATTACTTTTAAATAGAAAGAGGACTTAATACTATACAAAAATACTTACAAATGAAAGGTTATTCCATCTTTCTCGCGCTTTGATGTGGTGGATTTGTTTTTGCACGAGTTAACTGCACAAGTCGGCATTTTTACAGAGCACTTCCGGACGTCCTTCCGAGCTTTACCGATTCACGTACTGATTAACAATCGATTACGTAAACAGTTTTTATGAACGCATATGACCGAAATGAAACAGGTCTTATACTTTGGCAGAGGGGAAAGCGCTGTCAAGGCTCGTCCAGTAATATATGGTCTAAGACTTTAAACGATATTAAACATAAATGGATATTCTTTTCTTTAATTTAGAAGTACAACATTTGCAATGAATTTATTCGTTACAAGAAGAATTATATGTGGAAGGTAAAATAACATAACAGGTGACACATATTTTTTTTTTTACATATGATGTACTAATTAGATTTCAATAAAAAATTATATACTAATAAAGGAGAACACATACACAACCTTAGAAAACATTCAAGGTATTTTTTTAAAAGTGGTCGATCAATTAGAAACCCATCAAAATAGTTCATAATTGAAATTTATCATTATTATAATTACTTCTTACAATAATTGTTATAAAAAAAATATGAGCAATATTCTCCAGAAAGTCCACTTTCACGTGCTTTTGGAATTTTTCTTCTATGTTAAATAGTTTTTGTGAATTTTTTTTTTTAAAAAGTTATAATTTTCGATTTTTTTTAAATCTCTGTAAATGCTTTACTTTGATTAAAAAAAATATATACGTACGAACTCTTTACAGGTTCCTCTAAATGATAATATAGTTATTGATATGATTTTGTATTGGGGACAGATCACCCATACTTATACGGCTAGACTCTTTGCCGTCATTTCTATCGAATTTTAATACGTTATTCTTTGATGTTTTGTTTCAAGTAATGTATACGAATCACAATATAACTCTTCAAAATGTTAACTATGACTTTAAACTGTAATTGTAAGAATATGCGAATTAAATACTGCTTATAACTTTTATGAAGTATAATGTACTAAAAAAGCCTACTGTTAAAATATGCCTTAACAGGAGTTTTCATTTTTCAATACTTTATAATATTTTTCAGAAGATATGTTAATTTTCAAATTTTTGTTAGTTTGGATATATATTTTTTTAAATTGTTCTTTATTTTTTTGTTGATATGCGACTTCAAGTCTGACTAGCAATTTAAGCATAATATTAATAGATTAATAGCTTAAAAAGTTGTTCAAGGATATCATGGAAACACCTGATAGAAGGCTCTGAAATGTCTATTTTTATATAATTAATAAGGATATTATTAAATCATCGGCTTTATTTAATCACTGTGTTTTAAAAAGGCCTAAGGGTAAGGTTTCTGAATTATCTCTTTTTAAGTGATTTTTGATAAAAGAATACCATATGTTTTCTTAATTACTTAAAATATATAAACCAAAGAATAATGCCTTACTTTTATTTATCATATATTTCGAATAATTTATCAAGATATGAGTGTTTCAAATTAGGTAGGCCTTTTTTTTTTTTTTTTTTCCAGGATGGGAAATCATCAAATGACTTCTCCCGCTCTGGGCGGAGCGGGAGGGCGTGTCAGACTTTTACTGACTAAAACCCACCCGTGTTCCATCAGTTGCCCATGTGCCAGGGTCACGGTATCTCTTTCGAACAATCACGCGACCCCGGCAGGCATCGGTCCTAGTAGACCCCTACACTGCTGCTGACATCTCTTTAAGGCGCGCGTGGAACACTGCGCGCCGTCGACCCGAGCCTGGTCCTTACCGGGCGGCGAGCCACCCATTGCTCGCCACCCGCAAGCTCGCGCCTACGGTGGCCGGGAGTCCGCAATTGACTCCCGACGCCCGGGGCGTCTCCTCCTGCGGCGGCTAGGGGCATGAGGGCGCAGAGACTGCCACTCCCTCACGCGCCCCGCCTCCTCCTTCGCGAGCATCACTGCTTCGCAGAAGGAGGTGACGGCTTCCCATTCCCTCTCGCTCCGCACCATGGCTCGCACCAGGGCCGGACGCGAGAGGTCGCCGCCGCCGATCGCCTCCACGAGGACACGGCGGTGCTCCGCCCAGGCAGGGCACACCTCCACCGTATGCTCCACCGTGTCCACCAGACGATCCTCGCAATGGAAACACCCGGACGTATCCTCCCGCTTTATCCTGAACAGGAACCCACCGAAGCACCCATGCCCGGTGAGAACCTGCGTCAGGCGGAAGGTGAGGACGCCGTGACGCCTCTCTATCCACTCCTCAAAGAGGGGACTTACCGCCGCAATTGTGGCGTGCCCAGCACTGGGTTGCGACAATCGTACCCGCCATGTCGCCATGAGATCACACCGGAGCTCTGTCCGCCGTGCCGCGATTTGTCGCGGCAGCGGAGTTTCGCCCCGGCGTTTCGCCTCCTCGCGCCACTCCCACATGTGCGCGAGGACCAATTAGGTAGGCCTTATTTGTATCACTTACCGTATTATGTATCGATTTTGAAAGTAACGGTATTTTGCCCCATCGCTGCGAAAAAAGCTCAAATGGGACTGGGCCGGACACGTTTACCGCATGTCAGATGCAATGTGGGCTAAGATCGCCACAATATGGGTCTCCGAAAACGTAATACGCGAAGACCCAGGCGTAGATGGCCGGACAAACTCGACGCCTACATGAGGGATTGGTCCTTATTGACTCAGGATAGAGTTGAGTGGAAAAAACTTTTTAACAAAAAATTAAACCGCCGAAAAACTGAAAAGCATAAAATAATAAACCTTAAAATTATGAGTCTGCGCTTTGAGTGATCCTTGTTCATTGATTTTTCAGCGCCGACTCAAAATTTTAAGGTTTATTATTTTATGCTTTTCAGTTTTTCGGCGGTTTAATTTTTTGTTAAAAAGTTTTTATTTTATATTTTTTTGTGGTTTTAATGTACTAATAATACTTGGCAAGGTATACCCTATCCAAAACAAAAATAATTATCAAAATCGGACTTCTCTGTATAAACTTATGCGTGTTTATACATTACAATCAGTGAGTGAACAATCAATCATCCCCTGTTTTCCGACCCTTAGGGTTCGATTTTGTTTTCCAAATTTATATGGGACCACCTTGGGAGTACCTATACCCTTTCGAATAGAAGAAGAATTGTCACAATCGGACCACTATATAAAAAGTTATGCGTGGTCATACATAAAAAAAAAAATATATATACGCGTCGAATTGATAACCTCCTCCGTTTTTTTTCGTCGGTTGAAAAGGAAAGGGAAGACTTTACCCTGCAGTGGGACAATAGAGGCTGAGTATTATTATTATAACTGCGATAAAAGTATTTTATTTAAAAAAAATGTAGCGGGAAAGTGTGGTTTGTGCGTGTTATAGTTGTCAAATCCAACCTGTGAGATTGTCTTAGATATATCTACTTTAAGTACAGCAAAGCGTGAGAATTACTGAACAATACATAGAGCGTCAATTACAAGGCGCAATATCACGTAATTATTTTTGGAGTGCATTTGCGGAGTATTGAAAGAGACGAGAAAATAATAGTATCGCTCGTCTCGGTAAGAAAAGAAGAAGAAAGAATGACTGGATTTTTTCGCACACAGTATCTTCACTGCACTGCTTAGCGCTGAGAGTGAAAATCGAACAGTCTTTTGAAGTGTAAACTTCTTTAGCACCGTTGTGATTTGAAAGTCTATGAAACGAAAAAGCGACAGTAAAAAGAGTCAGACACATAAATTCATTAGATTTAACGTAGGAGAAAATGAGATAGGAAGCATTATACAGTGTTCCTTATGTTCGTCGTTCTCTTTGTGCTCCCTGTACGAAGCAGTTATTCGTGTTTTCCGTCTGTATAAATCTATGTAATATATAGGAATACAGTGTCAAATAATTATCAAACTTTGTATCACTATGATCATTACTAAAACCTACAATTATCCTCTTCCCGAAATTTTACATTCGTTTCATTATTTGAAGCCAACATTTTCGAAGGTTTCACCTCTATCACGTGTGAATTGCACACATGTTTTTTTTTGTTGCGTTTGGATGTACTTTGTTGAACACTCAATGCTCAGTTAAACAAAGAGAGTTGAAAATTCAGTGTACGATAAAATACTGTCGCGATATTGTAACATCCGTGCAAACGTAGACAAAACGCTTCTTATTTATAGAAATAGACATGATGATAGCAGTAAGCGAATTCCTGAAATTTATTTTTTAGCACACACCTAGATACCTACTCACTCTTCCTAAAAAATAAACTTACAAGAGATCTTGATGTTGTATCGTATATCTTTCGAATCTTAAATCTTTGAAAATGCATTCTGTTTCTGCATCTAGAATTTCTTCTTTCGGCTGCCTAAACATTTTATTAAAGATTTATATTTAAATGTGCTTCGTGAATCGTACACTGATTTAAAGGGTGAAAACATACTTACTCTTCAAATATCTTGATTTCAGAAATATCCTTAATTATTTCTTGAACCGTAACGGAAGCACTAAGTGAGAAAATGAAAGAGATAAATAAATAAATAATAAAAAAGAAAAAAGCAAAACAATTTAATAAAACTCACTTTTCCTCGATTGGCAGTAACAAATTGGAAACATTTCCGTTTGGTTTGCTAAACAAAAATTTGAATAAAAAAACAATAAAACTTTTCCTTTAAAAACTACGTAATCACGGAGAGTTTATAGCGCACGGTTATTTTATACCATTTTAGGATATTCTAAAACAGTAAAATAACACTCCAGAAAATGTTCAACTAATGTTGATTAATTAAAAACAAACACCGAAATAAAAACTTATGTAAAATGGATAAATACACTCAGTAAAAACACATGCAGCGGAAACAACATCAATTGCTCCAATTATTTAAAAATAATACCTAACAACAATACATAGAATCAATGGAAATCAAACAAGTCATCAATGGCTTTCGCGTACACTACAGACCCATATGGAACACATTTTTGCATCCATTTCATTTACGCACGATATTAGATAACAATAAGCTTTCACTAGTTAATCAATGGATATAGATACTGCACATTCGATATGAGTCAACCATCACCAAATAATAAAAAGAAAACAAAAAAATACACACATTTTATCTTCAAACAAATTAGTCATAATGCTCGCTTGGAGTTGGGGGCAGATCCTCGTATCGTTAAAAATATAAAATTGACTGTTTTGTTGCCACATTGTCACAAAAATCAATAAAAACTTAAAACACAAACGTTGTAGTCGTTCAAACAACTGATAATGTTATGCTGCAAAAGAGGAAGTCACAGATAAGCGAGGATATTGCGATACGGGCTTAAGCGCAGACTGTGTAGTTAGTCTGTAGTCAGCCGTAAATTGCGTATCGGGAAAAAGATGGGGCGATATCCTTTATTTAAACTACTTTCGCAGAAAAAAAATAAGACAGCAGAATGCGATAAGAAAATGGACAAATATATTCTAAATTCCATCTGAAAATTGAAAGAGTGGGTATAAAATTGCAATTGAAAATCGTCCTGTATGTTTTCCGATGCGCAATTTATGTTTGTTTTAATTATGTTTTATACGGCACACATTGGCGGACATAATATAATTGAAATTAACATAAATGAAACCTTTGAGTTCTGTTCTTAGATCACTTTATCATGCTACTTGGGCTATTGGAGAACAATTTCCATTTGTAACTTAAGTCAGACTATCACTACCATTTTTGTTTAATGATGTTAGGGGTTGATGGTGATAATTATAATATATTATATATATCTGAACAATAAAGGGTTTATACATTTTAACCAGTAAACTTGAATGATAGGTAGATAAAGAAACATAGGACTGGTGCATTATTTTTATAAGTTTTCTATATTTTAGACGACGATCTAGATAATGGTAATTACTTGTCAATAATAGAATTTAACTTATACGCCCCTAATTCAATTTAAAAACACACAAGAGCTTATAAACTCAGTCCTCTGTCTACGAGAGAACATTTTAGGGCTCCACGGAAAACTCATAAAACATATCTATATTTTAACAATAAACCACAATACATACATCTTGTCCTCTTCAAAGAAGAAGTCGTCATCGTATTCCTGCATCATTTTGTTACAAATGAATAATTATTTCACTTCAAACCAGGCAGAGAGAAATGTCACTGTGTTGTTGAAATTATCGATTTTCCCGGCGGGCGGGTCGCGGAGACGTCAAAACGGTGTCGGTAAAACAGGGTAGGGAAATGTGGGAAAACAGGAATGGAGATATTTTTGATATCGAACTCTTTGGTGTTGTGAGAATAAAACATCTTGTTCGTGATATTTAGGTATTTTAGGAAATTATAATAGATAGGTAAATTAAATTATTATTAGTATTTTATGTTATTACCTACAGATTTTAAATCAAAACATTTGCACGGCTGTTATGCCGAATATAGTGAAACTCATCTTTAGATCTTAAGAACTTATGTAAGCTACCTATATTCTTGCAAATAAATATATCATTCATTCATTCATTCATTCAAATATTTCAACTAAAGGCAAATTCTTAATTTTATACATTTCTTACATGCATACATATATAAGCTCATGCTTTTTCCCATGGGGGTAGGCAGAAACTAAAGAAAGCCAACTATAATCCTTACATACTCTTTTGCTTCGTTTATGTTCATCCATTTCTTTTTCGTGCGAGCAATATTATAAATTAGCAACAGTTCGAATCTTACCTTAATGTAATTAGAATAATAATATTACTAGGAAAATATCTGCCAATTTATACAATTCTGTAATTGTTTTATCTCTAGTGAGCAGTGATAGCCCAATGGCTCCGAGTAACGAATCGTAGGTCGTGGGTTTGAACCTAGGCAGGCACTTTACTTTGTGTAAATTATTCCATCACTACTGCTCTCAAAATGGTGAAGGAAAATATCGACAGGAAACCAAGAGTGTACTACGTGAGCTCGACAAATGGATGCAGTACAGTTATGTCGCACAAGTGTTATTCGCAATAACACTTGTGCGACATAACTGTACTGCGACTCACCATAGTTCGAATGCACGCTTGTGCGACACACTGAAGCTCGAGATCACGCTAGTGCGACAAACGATTGTGCGACAATAGTTCGACACTACGGTAGTGCGACACTACGGTAGCGCGACACCACGGTAGTGCGACAAACAATTGTTTGACAGTACTGTGATTGGGCAGTACGTTGGTACAGTAATAGTAGTATGACACTATTCTGCCGTTTTAATAAAAAAGGGCACAACTAACATTTTTCATGAAATTGAGTTATATACATCACCGGAATCAGGAAAAAAAAGCCTATATGCCTAATTTTTTTTTAGTTTTAGCAAAAAAAATAACAGAGATACCATAAGCTTAAAGGGCACAACTGCAACATTTTTAAAGTTTTTAACCAGGAAAAGGGCACATTGTGAGATATGCCTTTTATTTCACCTTTATATTTTTAATATATTTAATTGAAAAGGCGTAATTGGCTTACGTCAAATATAAAAGGCTTATGTGGCAATTGTGCTTATTTTTTTTTTATACCAACACCCTAGCTATATTGAAGAAGAAAAGTCACAACTAGCAGTTACGTCTTTACTATTTACCCTATACCTAATTTTTTTATAAATAAAGCGTTTAAAAAAAGGCACACTGGCGGTTATGCCTTTACTACTAAACATCTATGAACGAAGATGAAGTGGTGGGTCAAGGTTATTTACACGTCCCACTGCAGAAACACAAGAAAGTGCACAATAAGATTGTTTTTATTCATCAAGAAGTATAAAATATAATAAATTCTAATATTTTACTGTATGTATACTATTTTAATAATATGTAAAAAAGGCACAATTGAATAAAAGTGCCTTTTTTACATTTTAAAATTTTACATTGAAAAGGCACATTTGGTTGTATATGCCTTTTAACTGTAATATTGCTCCTGTTATGTAATATTTTATGTTAAGTTGAAAAAAAATAAGCTAATTATTTATTATATGCATTAAAAATAATTAAAAATATTGCTATAGTTTTATATGTACTATATATATACAACTATTTAAATTCACACAATTTCGAAAAACATAGTTTAGTCGTGTTTTTTTAAACATAATTCAAAAAATATTTTAACATCGATTTTCTCAACATTTACAAAATGCTAGTTGTGCCCTTTTTAATAATGACGGCAGTATTACAGTGTTACAGTAATGATAGATTACCTAAGAACGAATCTATCTATGTATATAAAAATTAATCCTTATTTCGATTGGTCAAGCCATTAGTTGAGAACAACTTTACCGATTTTACTCATATGTTTTTCAAAAGTTTTCTAATACTTTGTCTTCTATAATACAAAGTATTAGAAAAAAATATTACGGAACGAAAAATTAAGAAAATTTTAAATTGTAGTTAGTTGTAGTAGTAGGTGTAGGTGTAGTTGAGGTTGTAGTACAAGTTGTTATTGATTCTAAGGCGGTACAAAGTTCGCAGACAGCTAGTGTATAAATAAAACAAACTATATTCCAATAATTATAATCAAAACTATTTAAGATTTATGAAAAAAAAAATGGTATTGATTAAACAGATACGACTCGATTTGATTACTTCCTTTTTGAATAGCAAATATAGGACAGACCACGCAAGAATGATAACAAATCCATTGAATCTTTTTTCTTTAAATGCTTTTTAATTTGTTCTTCTCTATCTTGTTGTTTTTTTTTTCGTTTTGGTTCACTATAATCTTCTCTATTATGTCCGTTGTCGTTTTTTGTTCCTTTAATATTTCTTCAAAGGTTTTATAAACATTCCATTTTTTGCGACCCAAAAGTGCATTCCATCTATGGTGCCATATTTCGACACCGTTTTGTGTAGTAGGTACCCCCATTTCGATGCTGGAAGCTACAGACCATAAGTATGGTGGAAATTTTGGTGGTGTTTTTTTCAGCTTCAGACAACCAGGTACTACGGGTCGTTTTTTTGTGAAAGTTCCTTCAACATAATACTTCCGGAACCATTCACTTATCTTTTCAGTGTCAGCACCTGTTCCTGTTTCAGTGTCAGCACCTTTTGGCAGCTCCTGTTCTTCAATAAGACGGAAAGCTGCTGGAATTTCTTCTGGGCATAAATAAGCCAATGCAGCTAAGTGCCTTATTTTGTTTGCAAAATGGTTGTCCCGTCCATATTTTTGTGCAAGTCCAGCAGCCTGCACATGTTTCCAGATGTTCTGGGTTAAATGAGTAAAACAGCCTCTTTGTAACGTTTTCGGGAAAACTGTCTTAACCGCTTTTATAGCAGCGATTTCAAAATCTGTCAAAATAACTTTAGGCTGAAGTACAATATTCATTTCGTTTAACACGTAGGTGCGAATAATTTCTAATAAGATAACATAACAATGATGAGTCTTGTGTGATAGTAATCCATATATTAACGGCGCTGTTTTGTCAGCGGTTTCAGTGTGTCCTATCACTCCGTGGATGGTATATAACTGAGCAAACATCGCTGGACATGTCATAAAAGTTCCATCCATTAACCAATATGGAGAGTTGTGAAGCAATTTTAAATTACTTTTTGTACTGAATACTAAAACACACTCTACTTCATCATGTATATAATGTCCGATTAAAAATTGCTCATCGTTAAACTTGGTATACTGTGAAGGCACTGTTACATCTGCAAGTCGCTTTGGTAAATCTGGGAAATTCTTCGTTCTAGCTCGATGAATAATCATTCGCTTCGCATTATCGTTTGGAAGACTGTGAGCACTAGTGTGAGGGATAGTTTGGTTACAAGCCTGCATAATTTGTCCGGGAGAATCCATACTTTCAGTAGCTTTTCGTTTTAATGTAGTTAACAACTTCAATTCTTCCTTTTTATCTGGATCAGGTTCATGGGTATGTTGACCAATATATTTGCTTACAAGTTCGTGTTTACCTTGTTTGTCCGTTGTTTTGATATACACATTACACTGCAACCGATTTTTTGAATTGCAACACCAGTAGTATAAATTGCCACGTTGTTTGTTTTTATAATATATGTAACCATCAATTTCCAAAATGTCCTTTCCTGTTCTTGATTGTAATTTATTTATGATAAGCACATTCATTTTCGTTAACATACGTTTTTATAAAGATACGGAACAAAATCACGAACAATCTCACTACGATACTAAATGAAATGAAAGATGTCGCATTAAAATCAAATATGAAGGTAGTTGTGAAAAAATAAATTAACTAACTACCTACCTTTGTTTTATTACCCTATATTAGGTACGTACAGACAATATTTACTAAATTCAAATAGTAACAACTATTAAATTATTGTATTACATATTTTTAATTAGTAAACTTACACGTTGATTTATTAATACAACTTCCTGTCGTACTGATAATAAGGATGCTATGCTAGTCACATCCCATACACTAACCCCGTTACCAATAAACGAAGTATACGTTATGATGGCTTCTCTGGTAGCTCATTACAGGATGACCATGTCTATTAACTGCTCCCAAATGACGATGTACATTTCTTTTTACATTCTTTATTGACATACTCTACTCATAATTTGACATTATATACATACAATCCTAATTCGACCTCTTTAATATTGGTTGTCATATCAACATTTGGTTTAAATAGGTTATTAGGTTTTATTTATGAAATACTATTCTATTAAAAGAGTAATCGTGGAGTTTCTTGCCGGCTCTTCTCCATAGGAATCAACAATTTGGAACCGTGCACCTAGCTTCTGACGTTTCATAAGTGCCCTTGTAGGTTTATGTGAAATAAAAATATTTTGATTTGGTTTGATTTCATGTATACGTAGCATCAACGAATATATTGTTTAGGTATAATAAGCCTGTTTGTAAAGTTTTCGTGATTACATGTGATTAACAGATAGATTAGAGATAGAGATGAGATTTTGAAATCGCTGCTATAAAAGCGGTTAAGACAGTTTTCCCGAAAACGTTACAAAGAGGCTGTTTTACTCATTTAACCCAGAACATCTGGAAACATGTGCAGGCTGCTGGACTTGCACAAAAATATGGACGGGACAACCATTTTGCAAACAAAATAAGGCACTTAGCTGCATTGGCTTATTTATGCCCAGAAGAAATTCCAGCAGCTTTCCGTCTTATTGAAGAACAGGAGCTGCCAAAAGGTGCTGACACTGAAACAGGAACAGGTGCTGACACTGAAAAGATAAGTGAATGGTTCCGGAAGTATTATGTTGAAGGAACTTTCACAAAAAAACGACCCGTAGTACCTGGTTGTCTGAAGCTGAAAAAAACACCACCAAAATTTCCACCATACTTATGGTCTGTAGCTTCCAGCATCGAAATGGGGGTACCTACTACACAAAACGGTGTCGAAATATGGCACCATAGATGGAATGCACTTTTGGGTCGCAAAAAATGGAATGTTTATAAAACCTTTGAAGAAATATTAAAGGAACAAAAAACGACAACGGACATAATAGAGAAGATTATAGTGAACCAAAACGAAAAAAAAAACAACAAGATAGAGAAGAACAAATTAAAAAGCATTTAAAGAAAAAAGATTCAATGGATTTGTTATCATTCTTGCGTGGTCTGTCCTATATTTGCTATTCAAAAAGGAAGTAATCAAATCGAGTCGTATCTGTTTAATCAATACCATTTTTTTTTTCATAAATCTTAAATAGTTTTGATTATAATTATTGGAATATAGTTTGTTTTATTTATACACTAGCTGTCTGCGAACTTTGTACCGCCTTAGAATCAATAACAACTTGTACTACAACCTCAACTACACCTACACCTACTACTACAACTAACTACAATTTAAAATTTTCTTAATTTTTCGTTCCGTAATATTTTTTTCTAATACTTTGTATTATAGAAGACAAAGTATTAGAAAACTTTTGAAAAACATATGAGTAAAATCGGTAAAGTTGTTCTCAACTAATGGCTTGACCAATCGAAATAAGGATTAATTTTTATATACATAGATAGATTCGTTCTTAGGTAATCTATCATTACTGTAACACTGTAATACTGCCGTCATTATTAAAAAGGGCACAACTAGCATTTTGTAAATGTTGAGAAAATCGATGTTAAAATATTTTTTGAATTATGTTTAAAAAAACACGACTAAACTATGTTTTTCGAAATTGTGTGAATTTAAATAGTTGTATATATATAGTACATATAAAACTATAGCAATATTTTTAATTATTTTTAATGCATATAATAAATAATTAGCTTATTTTTTTTCAACTTAACATAAAATATTACATAACAGGAGCAGTATTACAGTTAAAAGGCATATACAACCAAATGTGCCTTTTCAATGTAAAATTTTAAAATGTAAAAAAGGCACTTTTATTCAATTGTGCCTTTTTTACATATTATTAAAATAGTATACATACAGTAAAATATTAGAATTTATTATATTTTATACTTCTTGATGAATAAAAACAATCTTATTGTGCACTTTCTTGTGTTTCTGCAGTGGGACGTGTAAATAACCTTGACCCACCACTTCATCTTCGTTCATAGATGTTTAGTAGTAAAGGCATAACCGCCAGTGTGCCTTTTTTTAAACGCTTTATTTATAAAAAAATTAGGTATAGGGTAAATAGTAAAGACGTAACTGCTAGTTGTGACTTTTCTTCTTCAATATAGCTAGGGTGTTGGTATAAAAAAAAAATAAGCACAATTGCCACATAAGCCTTTTATATTTGACGTAAGCCAATTACGCCTTTTCAATTAAATATATTAAAAATATAAAGGTGAAATAAAAGGCATATCTCACAATGTGCCCTTTTCCTGGTTAAAAACTTTAAAAATGTTGCAGTTGTGCCCTTTAAGCTTATGGTATCTCTGTTATTTTTTTTGCTAAAACTAAAAAAAAATTAGGCATATAGGCTTTTTTTTCCTGATTCCGGTGATGTATATAACTCAATTTCATGAAAAATGTTAGTTGTGCCCTTTTTTATTAAAACGGCAGAATAGTGTCATACTACTATTACTGTACCAACGTACTGCCCAATCACAGTACTGTCAAACAATTGTTTGTCGCACTACCGTGGTGTCGCGCTACCGTAGTGTCGCACTACCGTAGTGTCGAACTATTGTCGCACAATCGTTTGTCGCACTAGCGTGATCTCGAGCTTCAGTGTGTCGCACAAGCGTGCATTCGAACTATGGTGAGTCGCAGTACAGTTATGTCGCACAAGTGTTATTGCGAATAACACTTGTGCGACATAACTGTACTGCATCCATTTGTCGAGCTCACGTAGTACACTCTTGGTTTCCTGTCGATATTTTCCTTCACCATTTTGAGAGCAGTAGTGATGGAATAATTTACACAAAGTAAAGTGCCTGCCTAGGTTCAAACCCACGACCTACGATTCGTTACTCGGAGCCATTGGGCTATCACTGCTCACTAGAGATAAAACAATTACAGAATTGTATAAATTGGCAGATATTTTCCTAGTAATATTATTATTCTAATTACATTAAGGTAAGATTCGAACTGTTGCTAATTTATAATATTGCTCGCACGAAAAAGAAATGGATGAACATAAACGAAGCAAAAGAGTATGTAAGGATTATAGTTGGCTTTCTTTAGTTTCTGCCTACCCCCATGGGAAAAAGCATGAGCTTATATATGTATGCATGTAAGAAATGTATAAAATTAAGAATTTGCCTTTAGTTGAAATATTTGAATGAATGAATGAATGAATGATATATTTATTTGCAAGAATATAGGTAGCTTACATAAGTTCTTAAGATCTAAAGATGAGTTTCACTATATTCGGCATAACAGCCGTGCAAATGTTTTGATTTAAAATCTGTAGGTAATAACATAAAATACTAATAATAATTTAATTTACCTATCTATTATAATTTCCTAAAATACCTAAATATCACGAACAAGATGTTTTATTCTCACAACACCAAAGAGTTCGATATCAAAAATATCTCCATTCCTGTTTTCCCACATTTCCCTACCCTGTTTTACCGACACCGTTTTGACGTCTCCGCGACCCGCCCGCCGGGAAAATCGATAATTTCAACAACACAGTGACATTTCTCTCTGCCTGGTTTGAAGTGAAATAATTATTCATTTGTAACAAAATGATGCAGGAATACGATGACGACTTCTTCTTTGAAGAGGACAAGATGTATGTATTGTGGTTTATTGTTAAAATATAGATATGTTTTATGAGTTTTCCGTGGAGCCCTAAAATGTTCTCTCGTAGACAGAGGACTGAGTTTATAAGCTCTTGTGTGTTTTTAAATTGAATTAGGGGCGTATAAGTTAAATTCTATTATTGACAAGTAATTACCATTATCTAGATCGTCGTCTAAAATATAGAAAACTTATAAAAATAATGCACCAGTCCTATGTTTCTTTATCTACCTATCATTCAAGTTTACTGGTTAAAATGTATAAACCCTTTATTGTTCAGATATATATAATATATTTGTCACCAAAATGTAGTAACCAAACAATATAAAATCAATTCCACAATAAATTACCTAAAATCATGGAGATATGGGGTCAAGTACCAAATAAATGTTTTTGTATGTATTATAATAGGTTTTTCCTAATAGTATTTAAGCAAACTAATTTAAAGAGATCACCAATAAATCATATATTATGTCACTAGAAAATTTCATGAAGTTCCAAAAATTTAGGGTTGTCGTCATCATCCTTTCAACCAAAAGAGTCTATTACTTAACTGGCCATGTGCCTCCCTCAAGGGTCTTAATTTCCACAGGTAGTATAAATATATTTAAATTAAATTTCTAGCAGAATAGTAAATAAAAAAATAATAATTACTGAATAATCAGCGCTGGTTTGGCTTTTGAAGGGCGCCCCCTTTTTCTTTTCTGGCCGATAAGCACATTTTTTGCTTCTGGTGGGGGGTTGGCCAACTGTAAGCGTATGGCTAATCCGATAATATGCTTGCAAATATAATTTTTGTAAAATGCAGGGCAGTTGCATTTGTCTCCGCCCCCTTTGAACATATTTTCATTAAAATTATAAACTGATGTATTAAATTAGTAACGAATACATTATTTTAATAACTGAATGAAATAAAATGTAACTACTGTATTGGTGACAAAATAACAAATAAAAAGGAGTCGCAGTCAGGGATCGATTAATGGATTTGTTTGGTGACAGATCTACCATTCTGAGCACAAAGCTATTATTTAAGTAATAAAACTATTATTATAAGAACGAAGTTTAAATTCATGTAATGCACTACAATTTTATTGGTAATCCATCTCATATTTTACACATTATATTAACAATAATTTGATAATTCATACCTGGGAACACTCTTTGTTTATCTGAGAACGAAAATATTTCGTGGCGATAGATCTATTTATTAGGTGATACAACTTGATGACAAATATAAATTTTGGTGACAAAAAATATAGTCCCCTTATATTAATATTTTTTGACTGCGTGAGTAATTTGTTTTTTAGTGTATTTCTTGGATTTGAAATGATCTATGCTTTGACATATTATAATGATTAGTATTGCATAAAATGATTAGCAAGCGACCTCGACAAGTTATGATTCAATTCTTGCCTGAGCAGCCTGCAGCAAGTTCGCCATGCTCCCTTAGATGTCAATGCTTGCAGTAGCGTCAGGGGTTGGGTTACCCCCTTCCCTCAAATAAGGCGATGGGGGTAATGGCTGATCTTTGCGTTATGCTCGTGAACGGGTGCTGCTTGTGGTGACTGGTCGTCTTGCACCTACCTGTTTATTTGTTTTTACGCCGATGGTCCTAGTTTATTATTTGTGGCCACGAGTTGTAGCTCGGGTCGTAACGGCTATATGAACATAATTCAGCGTTGCATATGTAAGCTGTCACGCCCTTTAGGAGGCTTTTATTTTGGTACCTACATTTAGATTATATAAATACAATATTTTTTGCTTTTGCTTGAGTGTAAGTTTCATTTTATTTGTTGGAATATTGGGTTGGCTAGCTGACATATGGCAAATCATTTAATTTAATGTTTTGTGTCTCTTAATGTTAACTACTTACAATTGTATAGAATCAAGTTCTTCTAACTTAACAGACAGCTGTGCTGCTGGGGAGTTTGTTGCGCCACTTCATCTTCCCAGCTAAAGCACTAGGAAGTGGTGAAGGGCGGGTGTTTTAGGGGGACTGTCTTATGTAACTTTGACAAAAAGTGCTGTCTCTCAGTCTAGTTTGAATAAATGACTTGTGATTTTTGAATCACAACAGGTGCTTGCTGTATGCAATCTCATTGACCCCATAGTATTGGTGTGTAAGCTGTTATCTTACCTTAAGTCGGCTTTGAGATAGGCAGCAATAACATAGCATAATCAGCGTATAGTGTTCCCATCGCCATAACACAAGCCTCTTCTTCGAGGGTTAGTAGATGTCACATGTCTTCGAAATTTTGGATCTAGGAAATGTTGGTTGCCGAGTGTACTACGTGAGCTCGACAAATGGATGTGCGAATAACACTTGTGTGACATAATCGTACTGCGACTCACCATAGTTCGACTGCACGCTTGTGCGACACACTGAAGCTCGACATCACGCTAATGCGACATAAGGACACATTAGTATTCATAATCATAGGTATATCTGATGACCTTGATAGCTCAGTTAGTTACAGACTGTTTGTAATGTTCCCGGATTCGTTTCCGGGTTACAAAACTTGTTAGCACTTTTAACGACAGAATTCTGAAATTTTTGTAGGAATATTTCATGATTTTCTTGGTGATAGCATATATTTTTTTTTAATTTTAATTAAAAAAAAAAAAAAATTATATTTGCAAGCATATTATCGGATTAGCCATACGCTTACAGTTGGCCAACCCCCCACCAGAAGCAAAAAATGTGCTTATCGGCCAGAAAAGAAAAAGGGGGCGCCCTTCAAAAGCCAAACCAGCGCTGATTATTCAGTAATTATTATTTTTTTATTTACTATTCTGCTAGAAATTTAATTTAAATATATTTATACTACCTGTGGAAATTAAGACCCTTGAGGGAGGCACATGGCCAGTTAAGTAATAGACTCTTTTGGTTGAAAGGATGATGACGACAACCCTAAATTTTTGGAACTTCATGAAATTTTCTAGTGACATAATATATGATTTATTGGTGATCTCTTTAAATTAGTTTGCTTAAATACTATTAGGAAAAACCTATTATAATACATACAAAAACATTTATTTGGTACTTGACCCCATATCTCCATGATTTTAGGTAATTTATTGTGGAATTGATTTTATATTGTTTGGTTACTACATTTTGGTGACAAATCTACTATTTTGCGGGCAAACCCTATTATTTAAGAAGCACAAAACTAGTTAAATTGGCGACAGCTTAAATCATACCCTTAAAATAATATCAATTATATTAGAGCTATATAACCTATCACTAGGTACGCTAGTGCTGGAGAAAAAACACAAACATTGTCTTGAGTTAATCACAGCGTCCTAGCTGGTCGCTTTGTGTTTTGTCATTTAAATAGTCGTTGGTGGAATATGCCTTTAAATAAAGGTTGGATTTTACTTGAGCTTTAAACGCATTAAAAGGTAATTCTAGTAAAGAAGGTGGTAGCTTGTTGTAAAATGTTATACCAAGCCCAACAAATGAGTTATGCACCTTAAGAAGCCGGTGAAAGGGAACACGTAGTTTGTCCTTATTTCTAGTGTTAACAGTATGAATATCACTGTTTTTAGCGTATAAGTGTAAATTTTGCCTGATATTTAAGATATTGGCGAAAATGAATTGTGATGCCACCGTAAGAGTACCAATCTTTAAAAAAGTCTCTTAGAGAAACTCTGGCACCTAGCTGGTAAATTACTCGAACAGCTCGTTTCTGAAGGGCAAAAATATTTTGAATATCAGCGGCTTTGCCCCACTGTAGAATACCGTAAGACATAACGCTGTGAAAATAACTAAAATATAGGTACTAACCAAGCCGTATCAACGTCAGTATATTGTCTTACATTTCTGACGGCGTAGGCGGTTGAACTGAGCCTCCCCGCTAGACTTGAAATATGTGGGCCCTACTGTAGTTTGCCATCTACTGTTATAGCCAGAAAAACTGTTGAGTCTACAGTTTTAAGAACCTCTTTATCTAAGACGATATCGGAACCTAGATATCTAACATTCGGTAAGGCGAACTTTATACATTTCGTTTTCTTGGCATTGAGAACTAGGTTATTTGCCGTAAACCAATCCGTAACCATTGAGAGTGCACTGTTTACGTCGTCAAAATATTGTCTATTCCTATCTACTTTAAAAAATAAGAGAAGTATCATCTGTAAACAGTACAGTCACGAGCAATAACATAGAAACGCCGTTAAAATTCAAATTCATGTAGCAACATTAAATCGCAAAAATAAGTATGCTAATTGTGTCCAAAAATTATGTAAACGTTAAATTATGTCAAAATTAACTATACATTTTCATCAAATTTTCGTCAACAATAGATTACCAAAAAATAATATTAACTTTTAGTTACGTAATTATGAACGCAAGGAAATTTCAAAAACATGTTTACAGTACAGTTTCGAAATTATGTAAACAATTACAAAGCAGCAGTTTCAAGCACCTTGAGCTCGGAAATAAGTCGCAATTCGGGTTCAAAAGGAACCCAAATTGTGATTTTACCTAATTGACAAAATCAGAGTACATAAATAGTTATAGGATCTTATTGTATTATTTATTTTTAGATTTTTATCATTGCATTATACATATTGTGTCATAGTAAGGTAAAAGTAGCCATCAGTGAGTGGTATCGACTCGCCCGTCCACTATTTTTATTTCCGTGTACCGTCCTAAAACTATTGTGCTATTAGATTCCTTTTTACTTTTTTTTTTGCTATTATGGTGGAAATCCTCATGTATGTCCTCTGCCCTGGGGCGGACGGAGGGGTCTCTCAGACTTCTACTGACTAAAACCACCCCGTGTTCCCTCGTACACTTGCACCGGGGGCTACGGGGACGCTTAAGCATTCCTCAACGCAGCCCTCGGCTGGTGCCGGCCCGCCACTGCGGGCCCCGTCTGGTCAAGCAGGGGGAGTGAGGTGTTTGACTCCCCCCGCGACGTCTAAGAGGAGCGCGCGTGGTACATTACGCGCCACCACCTCGGGTCATATATGATAGGGGGTGGCAGACGTCCCCGAGTCCGCCGTCCCTGGACCCATTTAGGGGGGCCGGTACAGGACGTTTACCGACAATGTCCTCTACCGGCCCCCCTAAATACATGTATTTTTATGTATTTTTAGCAGGTGCACCAGGCGTCGGCAGAGGGTACTCTGCCGACGCCCGATGCGCCTGCTGTGGGCTGGGAGAGCACTCGAAATCTCCCTCTCCCTTTCCGCTGCCTCCTTCTGCGACATGAAATTTTCGCTGAAGGAGATCATCGCATCCCACGACGCTGCGCCACCGACCATAGAATGGATCACAGCCGGCTGCGACAGACCGTTTCCTTCTTGCGAAACAAGGGTTCGACGCGGCTCCTCCCAAGCTGCGTATTCTGCAAGCGTATGAACACCATGTCTTCCCGACAATGGACGCAGTGATGACACCGAGCGTCTGACTCCCTGCCTACCCGAAGCAACCGTGCCCCGAGAGCACCTGCGTCGCCCTAAATGACAGGGAGCCGTGCCGTCTCCGAAGCCAGTCATCTAACATCGGCCGGACCGCCCCGATGGTGACGAGGCTGGCGGGCTATTAGATTCCTACGGCAAAATTGCAAATCATACAGAAGGGATAGGCGCGCATTACGGTTGTTTTTTGTTGTCGTGCAGTACAGCTGGATAAATATATATTTCCTGTTTTATTGTGATTATTATTGAAATCGATATAAAATCAATAATAATAACGTGCCATATCGTATCTCTACATATGAAAACACTGATTTTGTAAGTCCTTGTTTTATTGTAGTAACCAACCCCTATTTATTTATAAAACTATAGTTATTACTGTAATAAACTTAACAAAAACAGGAAAAAGTAGGTATACACTTTCAATCTCATTTTAATGTATCCATGACAATTCCTATAACACGTATACAATTGTATATATGTTATAGAAATTGTCATGGATACTTAAAAATTACATTGGAAGTGTAAACTTTTTACTGATTTTGTTTCGTTTATATTATTGTGAAACTAATGTATACTCAGTTTTGACACAGTTTGATGGTTAGGTAATTTAGAAAAAAATAACGTACAGATACATTTTGAATGGTAGAAGTTAAGATATTTTAGAAAATGTGACAATGTATATATATTATTGCTCGTGACTGTACAACGTCACAAAAACCCTTTAAAAAGAATGGTAAGTCATTGATATACACTAAGAACAAGAATGGGCCGAGTATAGAGCCTTGAGGCACACCTAACTGAACCTAACTGAACCTGATTAATATGATACTTACAAGGAGATGGCAAGAGTGTGGGGTTCTTAAACCGAACGGAGGTTCCGCATGTAGTTTGTACTCAGAAAGTGTATTCATATACTCAAACCCTAGAGCGCACTACTTCGTCATTGCCGAGAAAAAAAATCTGAAGTCGGAAAAAAGATGTTATTTGTTTTGCAAGTTGTCGACGAAATTTGTGTTTTTCTTTTTATGATTAATATCATCCAGATTTGTGTATTGCTAATGATGAATGATTGAAAGGAATTGTTTATAACGAGTTACTAAATTTTAATAACAAAAAGTCTGTTTTCTTCAAATTTCAGGATCTTTTTTCTCGGCAATGATGAAGTAGTGCGCTCTAGGATTTGAGTAAGTATATGAATACACTAGCTTCTGCCCGCGACTTCGCCCGCGTCAAATTTTTGCTCCCCTGACCCTTCCCGTCGCATCGATTTGCCTGCTAGTTTTCGTCCATTTTTCGTTGCTGCTCGCTCCTTTTGAGTTATAGTGAGTCAACCTTAAAAGATAGACATATGCTCTCGCGGACTTTTTTTTAGAACTTTTTAAACGAAACAGTTCCGTCATACATAATTTTTGCGTTACTTTAACCGTTTACGCAGCGCACGCAACGGAAACTCTCAAAAGGAATAAATTTTCCCCGTTTTTGCAACATTTTTCATTACTGCTCCTTTCCTCTTAGTTGTAGCGTGATGTTATATAACCTATAGCCTTCCTCAATAAATAGGCTACCCAACACAAAAAGAATTTTTCAATTCGGACCAGTAGTTCCTGAGATTAGAGCGTTCAATCAATCAAACAAACTCTTCAGCTTTATAATATTATATAGTACTAGCTTCTGCCCGCGACTTCGTCCGCGTCAAATTTTTGCTCCCCTGACCCTTCCCGTCGCATCGATTAGCCTGCTAGTTTTCGTCCACTTTTCGTTGCTGCTCGCTCCTTTTGAGTTATAGTGAGTCAACCTTAAAAGATAGACATATGCTCTCGCGGACTTTTTTTTAGAACTTTTTAAAAGAAACAGTTCCGTCATACATAATTTTTGCGTTACTTTAACCGTTTACGCAGCGCACGCAACGGAAACTCTCAAAAGGAATAAATTTTCCCCGTTTTTGCAACATTTTTCATTACTGCTCCTTTCCTCTTAGTTGTAGCGTGATGTTATATAACCTATAGCCTTCCTCAATAAATAGGCTACCCAACACAAAAAGAATTTTTCAATTCGGACCAGTAGTTCCTGAGATTAGAGCGTTCAATCAATCAAACAAACTCTTCAGCTTTATAATATTATATAGTATAGATTCATTGAGAACTAACTACACGCGGAACGTCAGTTCGATTTAAGGACCCCACACTCTTGCCATCTCCTTGTTAGCTATTGCATTTATATAATTGACGGGTCAAAGACTAGCTATGAGGACATTATAACTACAAGATGTTCCATTTCATATCCCATAACTCTAGGGTATTACCGAGACTATAAAAAAAAGACTAGTCAAAATATCAACTGGCATTCATTTCACCAATCTTTCATCCTTATAATATTATAAATGTTGGACGGATAGATGTTTGTTATTCTTTCACGCAAAAACTACAAAATGGATTTGGATGGAATTTGGCAAACAGATAGTTTATAACCTGAATTAACAAACAGGATACTTTTATTCCGGTAGTACGTTCCCGCGGCGTAACTTCCGATCTTCACGACGAAAAGCTAATAAATAATTCGACGTCACGGTTGTTCATGTAAAATACTCTTACGTGAAATAAGATTTAGTAAATTTTTTAAACTTTAAATTAGTAATAAAATAATTTACTCTTACTTATTAATGATACTTACACCAGTATACAAGAAAAAAAAAACTGGCATATGATACTCTTTTTAGTTATGTTTTACCTAGATAACATAAGTAAAAAAAGAATCATATGCCAGTTGGTTCTCTGATATGGTCTCATTAATACGCCTAGAGTTAAGCGATATCGTTATGAACACGTTGAATATGCTCACGTTTCCACGGATGTAATTAACTGCGGGATTTTTTTAACACACTGTAACTTCAATGCACTGCTTAGCGTCAAGAGTTCAAAATCGAACAGGCGGTTTTTTCGACGTGCGACTCACCCGTGAGACTCACCCGCCCTGAATTCTGTTGAATTCTCAATGTTGGATTCAACACAGAGAGTTGAAAATTACGGACGTCGTCTATCTGAGCAACACCATATAAACTTGTGATGCAATATATAGGAAGAATTTCTAACCAGTGCGCAATTTTTTTTGGTGGTTCAGTATCAATAAAAGAACACATTTCAACTATTTTTTCAATCCTTTTTTTTTAATTTTTATACGACCTTAAATCAGTAAACTGTGGACACCCTACGTATTTCGTAATATGATTTCGACAATAGGAATAGGTCAGTAACCGCGCGCCGGCGTAGGTACTTCGAACGTCTAAGAATTTTCACCGATCGAATGGCTGGTAGGTACTTGTAGCTACGCTTGGTCGTTCACCTTCACCGCCGCACTGGCGCCGCGCGCAAGTTACCACAAAAACCAGTTTCAAAATAAACATCTTGGTTTCGTTAACGATAACTTAATTTTTTTGTACCAAGATATATATCAAAATAAACATTGGTAGGAATCAAATTAATTCATGGTTCTCAACTCAACTCAACGAGTCAACTCAACTCAATCAACTTTTAAGGATATTGCTAATACATAACTTCTTGTATCGTTTTTCATTTTTAGACAAATACTAGCTTCTGCCCGTGACTTCGTCCGCGTCAAATTTTTGCTTCCCTGACCCTTCCCATTGCATCGAATTGCCTGCCAGTTTTCGACCATTTTTCGTTGATGCTCGCTCCTTTTGACTATAGCGTGGCATTATATAGCCTTCCTCAATAAATAGGCTACCCAACACAAAATGATTTTTTCCATTTTGACAAAAATATAGTGTAATAGTACCTTTCACATCTGTAGTTTGGCTAGCTAATTTAATTTGAACCAGTCAATCAGAAATATTTTTTAAGTTATTATAGAAATGAGAAAAAATGAATTAGAGATTTGATATCTAAAACAGGAGGAACTAAGTCTTATTATATGTTTGTTCATGGAGGAATCGTGTGATCGTAAGCGAAAAAAAGACGCGAAGCTAATTACTTTAGGGTAAAACGCCTCATTGTCTGCAGTCTGTAGTGTGCAGTTATTTTGCGATAACTCTAAGATATTCATTTTAATGATAATTATGCTCTAAACAGTAAGTTTTATCTACATTCAATGCACAAAATTATTTAATTGGATAAGGATACTGTACTGTGTAAATTCAAACCATTAACCACTAAACCCATTCTTTTTGCAATATGTAGAAGACAAAATTAGTCACTGTGAGTTATCCTTTGCACATACATATATCATTGCAGTATTTTTATAGATCTTTTAAAGATATACAATTCCGTTGTTATTTATATTATTTTGATATATTCCGTAAGGTTTAACCAGGCAGCGTTTGCAATGTAAGCGCCAAAAATAACTTTTTTACGACATCACATTACAAATCTTTGAAAGTGCCGCCATTTTTCTACTATTAATATGCATGCATACATACCTATATACTTCCGCTTGAAATACTATTGATGTAAACCCAAACAAAATCCGTTACGTAGTTTATTTCTCGTTGGTTATTAAAAAAAAGATATACTGTTTCATATATTTTGACAGCGTAGGCATTGCAGTTTCCTCTGCAATACCATTTTTTTTTTGACGAACGACAAGAAATTTCTGGTCGTCATTACTAGCCTCATGTATTGACTACTATTTACTAGGCTTATGTGCTCAATTCATGGTAACAGTTTGCGTGTCAATGTCTGTAGGCTACCAGTCTTTTTTATTTTAGTTGGGAAAGCATGAAATGACTTCTCCCGCTCTGAGCGGAGCGGGAGGGCGTGTCAGACTATTACTGACTAAAACCCACCCGTGTTCCTTCAGTTGCCTATGCCAGGGCCACGGTAACTCTTTCGAACAAATCCGCGACCCTGGCAGAGGCTTCCACCCTGTTTTATAAATGAAAGTCGGCTTTTCATATCCGTGTGACTGCGTTGTTCTTTTAAACTAGTACTAGTACTTTTACTATTATGTTGCGGTTTTCACTATCATTTTCAGATATTTTTTCGGAAACATTAATGTGTACAATATATTCTTACCATTCTCCAATTTTTTAAGAAATGTTGAAGATTTTTTAAAATTGGAAAACCGTGTTATTATGGGGCTTATATATAGCACAGAGTTTGATAAAGTAAATCTAATTACATGTTATGAGCACATATTATTTCTTGCCGTGAGTGCTGTAAGAGGCGATTAAGGGACTTACGAGAAAATGAACAGCAGCCTTCTTAATAAGTCTTACTACCATACTGCGATCGCCAACTCACCTGCTAAGCGTGGCAATTATGGCAAAGCCCCCCAAACTGGGGGAGGTCTATGTCCAGCAGTGGACGTCTTTCGGTTGAAATGATGATGATGAAGCACATCATAAAGCATCATTTATATCCCATTATCGTGTTGCATAATACGCAATTATCCTTAAACTAGCTTCTGCCCGCGACTTCGTCCGCGTCAAATTTTTGCTCCCCTGACCCTTCCCGTCGCATCGATTTGCCTGCTAGTTTTCGTCCACTTTTCGTTGCTCGCTCCTTTTGAGTTATAGTGATTCAACCTTAAAAGATAGACATATGCTCTCGCGGACTTTTTAAAAGGAACAATTCCGTCATACATAATTTTTGCGTTACTTTAACCGTTTACGCAGCGCACGCAACGGAAACTCTCAAAAGGAATAAATTTTCCCCGTTTTTGCAACATTTTTCATTACTGCTCCGCTCCTCTTAGTTATAGCGTGATGTTATATAGCCTATAGCCTCCCTCGATAAATAGGCTACCCAACACAAAAAGAATTTTTCAATTCGGACCAGTAGTTCCTGAGATTAGAGCGTTCAATCAAACAAACAAACAAACAAACTCTTCAGCTTTATAATATTATATAGTAATATATAGTATAGATTACTTCTAAATGCCAAGCCAGGCACCTAATTACCTACTCCGACCATTACTATTTCTATAGTTCTAGAATGAATGATGTGTGTATATATAAAAGAAAAAAAAGAGGTTATACTACTGACTTTGCAAAAAAAGCAATGTTAGAATTTTTTTCTATATGTAGCTCAGTAAAAAATAAATTAAAGTATCTGTATACCCACTTAACTAAGGTAAGCAATCGGAAGGTAGCAATCGGATTCTTCTACTAAATTGAGTTGTAAACTAGTAATAGGTCTGCCAGGGTCGCGAGATTTGTTCGATAGAGATACCGTGGCTCTGGCATATGGGCAACACACGTCTGTTTTAGTCAGTAAAAGTCTGACACGCCCTTCCGCTCCACCCAGACAAAAAAAACTATTGCTAGAAAGCTATCGTACTTGCCTTGCATCATCATTCTCCTGCCCTTATCCCAATTTATTTGGGGTCAGCACAACATATCCTTTTTTCTTCCATACTTCTTTATTAATTAGTTGCAGTGACCACCATATTGCAAAGTACTTACACGAAAATTTTATCAATATAAACGTGTCCCATCAAAAGTGCGTCACACCCTACTCAAAAAAAAAAGGTTCGTTACTCAACCCTCAATGACGTAACGATATCAGCGTCGCCATTATGCTTCGTTGCTCAACATGAACTGCTTTATATGTAAAAGTTGCATTTAACTTGTTCCACCAGTATACAATCGCGCGCCTCGCGAGTTGGTCTTTAAAAACAAAAAAAAAAAAAAAAATGAATAAACTAATTATTATAGTGAGTATCGTTTCGTGTGAATATCCGAACGTGTTTTAGTGATTTGGCAGGTTTTTTTGGCGGGAATCGTTTTTTTTTTTTTAAATACGTTTTGTTGTGCATAAATAATGGGGTTTGTGATTTTCTTTGTTTTGTTGCAAAACGTTACGGTGCAAAGTTTTAACGTGTTGTGAGTTTGTGACCTTGGAGATATATAATTATTTGATGAATGAAATATTGTTTAGGTTGATACTATTACTTATACTGAATGAATGATTTAAAGTGTGATCATGACATTCATGACGCAGTAAGCAAAAATGAGCGAATTCGAGCCAATTCAAGCTTTGCTACGTGCCCTTATTAATGATAAAATACATTATTGTAATTACATGTATTGAGCAAACTCAGAATAATTAACTAATGGTTTTAATGTGACATCGGAATGTTACTTTTGTGGTATTTTTGCGAGAGACTCATTGCAACAGTTAATTAAAATTCAGCATTGTTCTGTTCGTAAATTATATGCAGTGAAATGTCTGTATGAATAAATAAACAAAATAATTATGAAATTGAAAACGAACGTGCGATGTAATTTTAACGCTAAACTTATTTAATCTTTATGTTAATACGTGAAGCAGAAACTTTGTATCTCTGTATGTTTGATTGAGGACTATGAAATTTGGTACAGTTAATGTTAATACAGAGAAGTGTAGAAATATATTTTATATAATAGTACATTCAAATTACATTAAGTTTTAAATGAATTATGGTCGGTCGGTTTCAAGATCTGGGCGACCATTTAAATAAAAATTTTGAAATAAAATTTAAAAAAAAAAATTTTAATTTATGCACGACAAGACGTACTGATGCCGAAGCATCCCGTAGTAGATACTAAGGAAGAAAAAGAAAGAAAATACGTATATATACGGTAAATATGACGCAAAGAAAGACTGAACATAACATAAATATAAAAAAGCTGGGAAAAAAAAAACTACGGCATCACTACCTGTAAAAGTATTTTAACGGTAAATCCAGTGGGCGGAAAAATATCGCCGCGATTTTATTACGTTGGATGTCGCTCAATACTATGGCAATAAAATTGAAATTTCATTAATTATACCTATAGGAAGCCACGGCATACCTAAAGATACCGCGACATTGATGACGTCGACTTACGCCACACAAAACTTCCCGCCAAATCTACGCGCCATTTTTTAATTTTACAATAATTATTTATTTTCAGCTGTCACTCTGCCTCTTGATCTGCCAACAGGCAAAGCCACAAAATCCTACGGGGCCAATTGCCGGGTTCATTCGAGCGAACTTCGTTGGTTATCCTGTCATTCATGAGAAGAAATCCTATATTTTTGATCCCGATGTGGCCTTGAAGAGGCGAAGACAGTTCATTGAATTACATGGAGACAAGGGGGATAAGCTGATAGAAAGGCTTGGCTTAGGAATTGATGGGAAAGATGAAGAGAGACTAGAACAGCAAAGAAAGAGAGATGAGGGCCATCTAGGTGGACTTAATTTTTATCGTCCTTAGAAATGTAAGTAATTGGTACATAGATTTTAGGTAGGTAAAAATTTTGCAAAGAATTATATTTATAGAGAAGTAAATTGTGGTTTTATTTACTTATTTCTTGTTATATAATCCAATGTTTCGGTCATAAATCATCCTCAGATGAGGTACCGTTAAGAATATTGATAAAACTAAATTTTCCTGTATTTCCTGTTATTCTTGAATCTTAAATAACGGGGCTAAAGGTCATCTTTATTTAGAGGTCAACGAGAAAGGTGACTCAGAAAAGTCGATAGCTGGAGTCCCAACATACTGGGGTCGCTGATCACTTGGAATTTCCCCTATGATGACACCTGATTCTAGTGACCTTGAAGGCTGCGAAGCACTGAACATTCATTGATGGCATAATAAGTTTTCTTTGAATCTTAAGACTAATCAAACATTTGCCAATATACGCGTAAAACCCATCAACATTCTTAACCAAACAAAATTGGTTAACTACTCATTATATTTAGACTGAGTGAGTTTATTTTTTGGAAGTAATCTCTGGAACTGTGTGGTGCCGGACGTAAAGAATAGCACGATCCTATTTCTTCCCGTAGGTGTCGTAAGATGCGACTAAGGGACTTACTAGAGAATGGGCAGCAGCGTTCTCTATGCGTTTTACCACCATACTGGGATCGTCAACCCGCCTGCCAAGCGTGGCGATTATGGAAACCCCTTCCCTATTGGGGGAGGCCTATGTCCAGCAGTGGACGTCTTTCGGCTGAAATGATGATGAATCTCTGGAATTACCATGAATCTTTAATGTCCAACTCTTGAGGAAGGTAATGGGCTTTTTAAGGGCGCATAGCGTGATGCTGTGGCCCTTAGGAGCTGAGCAAAATCAAAAAAGGGCAGAAAGGACGGACGTTAAGTGTAAACGAAGTAACAGTGCGGGCGGGCGATGCGATACGACGCGACGGGTCGGGGTCAAAATTTCACGCGAACAAAATCGCGGGCTGAAGCTAGTCTTCTATATTTAAAATGTGAAGTTGTTTTCCCTTTTATGAAAATTACGCGAACGGAGGAGTATGAAATATAGCACAGTTAAAGTTTGTATGGAGAAAGAGCGCAGAAAGGTAATATTTTTAATCATGGTCGAATTTCAACCACTGGGTGACCACTGGGTAACTGTAATGCTATTCTTTAAAATCTCACCTTGATAACTTGTGTGAAGTGAGCTTAAAGTGAACTGTCATTAGTGTTAATCAGCATCAGATGAAATGACAGCTCACTTTTAGGTCACTTCACCTAAGTTCTCACGGTGAGATTTTAACAGAATAGATCGGTTGGTTTAGAAAAAATGGTGAGTGTAAAACATTGATTTCAACATTTCTTTTGATGACTATAAATAGGTATATCGAAACTCTGCTTAGTTGAAGGTCAAAAACTAACATTAGTAATCCTCAATTTGTATGTAAATTGCATCAATGTTGCCACTTTTATATTTCATTTTAGATACTGATTGGAACCTTGGCCTCATACGTGGTTATTCTTTCGAATAGAGGCAAAGTGTGTTGTTTTGTACTAATCGGTAATAGGTGTTGGTAACAGAGTGAAAGACCACAGAAACTTAAAAAAAACTTTTTTACAAAATTAAACCCGACTTCCTTAAAAACACTACAATGAGAAAAGTAACTTCGGAAGTCGGATTCTTAAGATCTGTATTTGAGACTTCCGAAATTAAAGTCAATTACGATATTTAGTTTATTTTATTTTTGTTAATTGTTTTAGTTATGTTATCTACCCCGCACTAATTCCAATACCACTACTGGTCAGGTGAAATTTAAGACTTATATGGTTTTCCCATGGATGGATTTCCACACGGGAAGCACCAGCGTTAAAATAAAAAAGAATCATCAAACTCGGTTCAGCCAGTCGAAAGTTATGAACTTATGAGGTAACAAACATAATAATAAAATACAGTCGAATTGAGAACCTCCTCAATTGTTTTTTGAAGTTGTTTATAAAATATAATTTCATGTTAATATAGGTGCACTTTAACGATCTTCTCCATAGGTACTTACTATGTTTTGGAATAGGCAACCAGCTTCATTTTTCTGACTCATCGACCCCTTGGCAATTCAAAAGTGTCTGTAAATGGTTTAATGGTCTAATTGGTCTATTGTTATTGGGTTTTTCCATCTAGAATTTCTCAGTAGCACCCCGGAGTCTGGATTTGTGCCCAGTTGATGGCAATAGGCTCGCCCCCTATTACATAGGACTTAAACATAACTAGCGAAATGTGGGTGTACTATAGGTACACATCTGCCCAACCCTTCGGGGAAACAAGGCGTGATGTTATGTTTTGAAATAAATACTTTGAATTTGAGTTTGAGACTCTGCTCAGTTGCGCAGAGCGAAATTTAAAATAACTACACTGTTTCAATAGATCTAAGTTGTTAGAAACATGACATGTATGAACGTAATCGAAGCGAAAGGGGTAAGTAAGGATATTAGCAGGTGGCCTTCTAGATAGATAGATAGATAGATTCTGTCTACCCCCATGAGAAAATGGCGTACGTATGTACCGAATGGATAGGCACGTACTAGAAGACGTAGGGTTGTCTGGTTTCTCACAAGGTGGACCGACGATCTGATGAAGGCCGCAGGAATCCGGCCAAAGTGCGGAATTTGGGGCGGAATTTGGGGGAGGCCTATGTCCAGCAGTGGACGTCTTACGGCTGAAATGATGATGATGTACCAAAATGTAAGAAAAAAAAATTTGATTAGAGGTAAACCACCACAGCACCTACCCCACCACACCCATCATGTGGTGACCTAGTAATCCACCACAGCAATCTAGACCCCAAATAATATAGAATGTTTCTTGTGGAATTGAATCCCTGACTCGTTGCTTAGAATGTAACCGCTTAGTCACTGTGCAAATTGAATCTTTCGAATATCTCCACAAGAGACAATAGCGCCCTCTAGCGTGTTTTAACAAAACTAAATGGCAACGTGAAGGTAATCACAAAGTAGGTTGAATATAGCTCGGTTCAGAAAATGCAAAACAGCGCCATCTGGCAGTTGAATTTGAAAAAAAGTGACTGATTTTTTATTATTACTTAATTTATTCATGAAAAATACTTGTTTTATTAGAAAATAAAAAAGGAACAATGTGCATTTTGACCCATTTTACCCTTTTAGTAAATCCTTTTTGAATGGTAATATTTTATGATACACGCTGTTCTTGTAAAGGCTTCCTCAGACAGGCGCGACAAGACAGCGCGACGTGACACTTGTTGAACAATTTCTGAAGAATGTTTGCAGTTTATATAGAAATGGTTTTGCGAGAGTCGCGTCGCTATGTTGCGCCTGTTTGTAGAAGCCTTAAATCAGGATGGGTGGCAATCTTCGTCCAGTTACCTATATTATTTTATGACTTCAGGTCTCCCCATTTAATTGAAAGCAAGTAAAATAAAAACAACAATGTTCAATATCATTTCATTTATTTACCGTTAAGTATTACAATATCGATTGATATTTCTATAACACTGAATGAAAACTTACTCTAAAGATAATAAAACATATCCTAGGAATCATGAAAGGTGGCCTAGCTTACTATCAAAGAACAATTATTTGGAATACAAAATTCATAATCGATAAATCGTATCGAAATATCGAAATCTATTTCGAAATTCCGAGAGATTTATCCATAAAGATAATGCAGACTTATCTAAGATTCTAAGGGCTGTGGGTTTGTTTTTATTTTCATAGTTTTTCTTGGCTGACATAGAGAATACGCCAAGGACTCAATATAGCTTTAACTGATAGGGTCATATTGACGTTTTTTAAGGTGAAACCTCCGGGGTAAACCGACCAAAATTCAATTTGTTTTTTAAGATTATAGACATTTGTGCGTTAGTGTCAAGCTATTTGTTGAACAAAATATGATTAAAAATATGGCTTTAAATAATTATAATCATTAAAATCATCAATAAGTACAACCCTATAAGTTCATTTAATTCCACCGTATTACTTTTTCATGACATAGCAATTATATGAATTTAGTGCGTTGTTTTACTTGATATGAAAATAAAAACAAAACTACAGGGCGTTAATTAAAAGGAATTCATTTGCGCTTCAAATAATGATATAATATTTTCTGTAAGGTGAGAATGATGATCTATTCATTAATTATGCCAAAATTATGCCAGCTCTGAGGCTGTGACATTAACGAAAGTTTGGCCCGTATTCTATACTAAAACCCAGGCATGAATCTGGTTCACAGAACACATATACTCAAGAGATCTGGTTTCAAAACTGTAAGATCTTATTCTGATAAAATGCTCTTTCGGAATGTACGTAGGTAATGTCATTTTCATTCAAAATGGAATGACATTTTCGTTTGAATGAAATCTGACTTTTTTATTTAACACTAAAGCCGTTCATATTAGATAATAATAATTGATGTTTGATGACAGTTTTGAAACGAAATTCAAGCCTTTTCTTTCTAGATAGATACTGTCCTTCATTTTACGTCAGAGTTAACTCAATTGTCATTGGAGTCTTTAACTTGCGCAAATTGACTTTAACTTTATGATAATTATTTAAGTCAATTTGAGCAATAAAGTCTAAAACTAACGTAAAATACCACATGAATGTACGGTTAGTAATATTTAATTATTTGAAACGCAAAATCGTAGTGCATTATGTCAACTATGACTGTAAAAATATAAAAAAGTGAATAAATGCATATCAAGAATTGCATAACCGGTAGGTACTTACAGACTAAAAAAACCTAAAAAATCGAAGATATTTGTGACTATTTCCCTTAATACTAAAACATTAATATTACAAAGAATTTTTTCGAAAAAAGCATTTTTTAAGGCACCTCGCATTTTTGGTTTGCATCAACAATTCAACAGAAGGGATTTTAAAAACGTTAAATGTAGAGAAATCTTTATCTAATTACTATAACAGGCTCATGACTTGATTGATGGTTTAATTTGTAAGTCCGGTTTATAATTTGAATCATCCGGCACGCATCTCACTATATCGACAATGGATTTCAATCATAGCGAGAATTTATTGCTGTAATTTTTTGACATAAATAATTACATTATAGATTCTTGCAACGATAAAAATTACAATTTTCTGTATAGAATTTTATTTCTATTTGTCTAAATACATAATGACACTATTTATTTTAAAATAACCAGTTATGTGATCTAAATCATGAGCCACAAAAGGGTCTTTCATCGAACATCTATTTAAATTAAGACAATAATTCGTATTTCTAATACATTTATGAGAGAAATCATGTTTCGAACACAAATTCAGATAATCCGCCATCTTTATAACTTAGTTCCGAACTAGATACCTAGATGGCGCTGATCGTCATGGCGCAAACTTATAGCAATGATTTTTGATAGGAGATGTTGTTGCTCGTTGTTAGTCACTTTGTCTGTTAGTGAATATATTATCTGCAAGAAGTTTAACCTATTTTATGATGAAAGACCCAACTTATATCTAATAACGAACACCAATGAAGTATTATACTTTAATATGGCATTACATTCATAAATAATTATTCATTAAGAGATCAAAATTAAGTTCTTTTTTTCGTTACAAAAATTATTAATTTCTCTTACATTTTTGTACAACTGGTAACATTTCTTTTCATATTGCTTTCTTGCTTTAGAAAAATAATTTAAATGATTTTTAAGAAGACGATATTCCAAAAATAAGCCTGAAAATGTATAATACAAAATTAAATATTTAATAATATATCTTGAAAACTGAACCATAATAATGAAAATAAATGTTACCTATTCCACAAAATTACAATTTTTAATGCCTATACTTTACATTTCATCACTTCATTTTACAATTATACAAAATAAGCAAGACACAATTACATTTTAAAATCTGAAAATATTTTGTATCGTTCGAAAGAGGTTTTGTTCTGTATTTATTTGCTAACTTCGTTGTGTTTTCTCATTTTTATTATAATTCCAGCCAGTAGTTATAACTACTCTCATTTTCAATTTGACTAAAAGTCAATCTAGAGTCAAACCCAAATGTTAGAGTCACTCAAAATCTTAGTTTAACAGAAGTAATCGCAAAACTTTTAGTGACTTTAAACTTTACTTATCAACCGACGAAAAAAAACGGAGGAGGTTATCAATTCGACGCGTATATATATTTTTTTTTTTTATGTATGACCACGCATAATTTTTTACATAGTGGTCCGATTGTGACAATTCTTCTTCTATTGGAAAGGGTATACTCCCAAGGTGGTCCCATATCAATTTGGAAAACAAAATCGAACCCTAAGGGTCAGAAAACAGGGGATGATTGATTGTTCACTCACTGATTGTAATGTATAAACACGCATAACTTTATACAGAGTAGTCCGATTTTGATCATTTTTTTTTGTGTTGGATAGGGTATACCTTGCCAAGTATTATTAGTACATTAAAACCACAAAAAAAATATAAAATAAAAACTTTTTAACAAAAAATTAAACCGCCGAAAAACTGAAAAGCATAAAATAATACTTAAACCTTAAAATGTTGAGTCGGCGCTGAAAAATCTATGAACAAGGATCACTCAAAGCACCGACTCATAATTTTAAGGTTTAAGTATTATTTTATGCTTTTCAGTTTTTCGGCGGTTTAATTTTTTTCACTGGTTTTGAATCCGAGTAGTTATAATACTGAAACTCTAATAGGCAGTGCCCTTGTTTTTTTTTCTGGATGACTATCCATCCACCTTACTTTGCTTCTGGGTACACTGACCCTAACTTAACCCCATGATCTTGACCCTGTCTCGAAAACGAAGGCTACAATCAAACTCAGTACATTTAAACCCGCTAGCACTACAAATCACAATAACCATTTAGTGATAAACATATTTAAAACATCATTCTGTCTCAGTCATCCTCAAACGACTGACAGAAACAAAACGGTGTTTAAATTCTTTTCTCGCTTAAAATGTGTTTAGTGATTTGTGGTATCTACAAATGGGCTTTAGCTCCTTGTTTTCCTGTCACCAAAATCATACTGGACTTCTATAAACCTCCGATCATTCCATCTCGCCGCCTCATTCCCGAACGCTGCCGAAGTTAGCCGAAGTGTGACGTAAATTCAAATGTAACGGTAATGTCGTAGTCGTGCTGTCGTTTGTCGCAATATTTTGGTCGCACACGCCTGTCGTCAAGACAACGTGGACCTGGAATGAGAGAAAATAAAGATTAATAAAACACACAAATTTTTATTAACATATGACTATCAGTCTACCAAGGGTTTCATGTCTAGTTGTGAGGGTCAGAGAAGCAGTTGTTCCATATAAAATACAACTTTTCAACTTCATCTGGTTAGACTGGAAGCCGATCGTAACATAGTTAGGAAAATGCTAGGCTGATGATAAGGTTATGTAAATAATATACCTAAGTATATTATGGGTCGTGAAGAAGGTGAAGTGAACTGTCAATAGTGTCAATCCGTAGCATCAAGTGTGTGTCTAAGTGTGTTGTAGTGTAGGTGTTTGTGTAGTGTGTGCTTGTGTGTGTGTGTGTGTGTGTGTGTGTGTGTGTGTGTGTGTGTGTGCGTGTGCGTGTGTGTGTGTGTGTGTGTGTGTGTGTGTGTGTGTAGTTGAGTGTGTGTGTCATTTGAATGACAGATCACTTCTATTTCACTTCACCTAAGTTTTCACGACGAGATTTTACAGAATAGACCAGATATTGAGTTTAAATCCTAGCAGACACTCATAATTATTCTTGCTCCGTATTGGCACGACATACACATAAGTGAACAATGGTTCATGTTGTCGCTGTTAATGACCGTGATATCAAGGTAGGCTGTAATTGAGAACTGTTAGCCTAGGATGCACTGAATGCACTAAAGTTCATATCACGAATATATTTTTATACACGACTGCCCAAAAGATGGTGTGTTATGTTTTCAGGGGTCATGTATGTTTGTGAGCTTCTTTATTTCACCATAACTTCTAAACAGCTTATCCGATATCAATGTATATGGCATTGTTAGAAGCGTTACGTTATGTCATGTAACATAGGCTATTTAGAGTTCAAAAACAAATAATAGGGTAGCCATATTTCATTTAAAAAAAACGGAATATTTTTGTTTTTCATAAAACTGACTACGATCATCATCATCTATAGCTTGCTTAATACATAATAAAAATATAAGTAAATGACGTCTCGATAGCTTGAGTTTGGCGTGAATGTCAGCTTGATGAATTTAGATAGATACATATTACTCTATTTAGATCTATGTTATTCTATTTCTTCCCGTAGGTGGTGACTAAGGGACTTACTAGACAATGGGCGGCAGCGTTCTCTATGTATTTTACCACTATACTGCGATTGCCAACCCGCGTGGCGATTATGCCAAATCCCCCCTAATTGGGGGAGGTCTATGTCCAGCAGTGGACGTATTCGGCTGGGTGATGATGATGATGAATTTAGATCGATCTAGTTGAGTCGAAGAAAAATTTTATTTTAATTAATTTTGATAGCTCTTATTTCTTTCCGCCTCTTTCATGTTCCGTTAGAATTTATATGTTTAGCTGGTGCACAACAGACTCATCACCGACTTCAGCCTATTGTAATATATAATTGTAATATATTTCACATCCACGCTTGTGACGTCATTCAACTGCTCTACATTTATTTTAATCTGGTCCTGATTTACGACTTTCCGTCATAAAATTACGGTACCTACATATTAGAATGCGCAGCCATTTCACCCATAATGTACTATGTCTGCAGAGATGAAAAAATCCGACAGAAATCTAAAGCGAACCGCTTTTACGACACACGGAAGACAGATAACAGAAATACAACTTCCTACATTGCCTGATAGTAAAATGTACCATTACAATATAAAGCAAGAAGTTAGTTAACCTATTGAATGCCGTAATTACAGACACAATTAAAAAACTATTGTGTCTATACCAAATGTGGTATCTCAGGGACTTAGAGGTTAAAATAAGAAGAAAAAACCGGACAAGTGCGAGTCGGACTCGCGCACCAAGGAGGGTTGTTCCGTACAAACCTATAGGTATCCTCGGTTTATGCATAAGGTTTATGTTTATGAAATTAAATGTTTTTTTTTTAATTTTTATATTTAAGTTGATTGAATGAAAGGTAAATTGTGATTTACGATTTATGACGTTTTAAAAAAAACTACTCACTGGATCTCGTTCAAACCAATTTTCGGTGAAAGTTTACATGGTTATGTACATCATAATATTTTTTTTTTAGTTTTATCATTCTCTTATTTTAGAAGTTACGGGGGGGGGGGGACACATTTTACCACTTTGGAAGTGTCTCTCGCGCAAACTATTCAGTTTAGAGAAAAATGATATTAGAAACCTCATTACCATTTTTAAAGACCTATTCATAGATACACGTATGGGTTTGATGAAAAAATGTTTTTTTGAGTTTCAGTTCTAAGTATGGGGAACCCCAAAATTTATTGTTTTTTTTCTATTTTAGTGTGAAAATCTTAATGCGGTTCACACAATACATCTACTTACCAAGTTTCAACAGCATAGCTCTTATAGTTTCGGAGAAAAGTAGTTGTGACATACGGACGGACAGACAGACAGACAGACAGACAGACAGACAGACATGATGAATCTATAAGGGTTCCGTTTTTGCCATCTGGCAACGGAACCCTAAAAAGAAAAAGTTTAGATAAAAGATGGGTTAAAAACTTTTTGCGTTACCAAGTATTCATTTTTGTTCACATGTGGCAAATTCTGCACTATCTATTATCACGATATTACTTTATGGCCATAAGTCATGAAAAATATTCAATGCAGTCCTTTTTTTAATAAAATAGTAGGTATATTATATATGCCCTGGAATTTTGCAATCAATATTTCACCCACTTCCACTGAAGCTATCGGGCTGAAATATGGCACTCACGTTTGGTTCTCGTGATAATGCACAATTAACGTTTTTTTAAATATTTATAATAATATTTTAAAAGCTACAAATAATGTTCATCAAACCGACCTATCGTAGTCCTTCTAGAACTTTTAAATTCGAAACATAAAATGTTTGTTCTAAAACAAAATTGTTTTTCCTGTAAGGAATTCTGCACTTTCCTTTACTTTGGCAAATATCTCGAAGACAGATCTCCGTATCGGCTTGCATAATGCGATTTGTAGCTAAGATTAGAACATTTTTGTTGGCGGACAGCGATACCATCGGTTTCTTAGTACATCTTGAATTTTATGTGCGCCTAGTACCTCAGTTGGGCACAAATGGTTATGTTAACGCTATTTTTGATAAGTTAGGTGGGTAGGGGTGATGGATGGTAGCTTTTAGTTTAAATGTCTGCAGTTTTATGCTGTACTAGTATGTGGTAATCTTTTGGTGTAATCGTGAAAGATGTCTGTGTGAAGTAGGTTTATGGACGCTGGTCTAAGATAGATGCAGTTGTGGACAGAAATATTGTAATGTCTTTTTCTTGGTGAACTGTTGGCCTAAAAAATCTCTCTTCTAAGTTAGACACGGACGTCTTCCATCTATTTCGGTTTGACTTGGGTTAATAGTTATCATCATCACTATCATTTAAGCCGTAAGACGTCCACTGCTGGACATGGGCCCCCGCCAATTTGGGGGCCTTTGCCATAATTGCCACGCTTGGCAGGCGGGTTGGCGATCGCAGTATGGTGGTAAAATGCATAGAGAACGCTGCTGCCCATTCTCTAGTATATCCTTTAATCGCCTTTTACGACACCCATGGGAAGAAATGAGATTGTGGTATTCTTTACGTCCGGCAACGGCACGGATGAATATTTATACTTGTAAGAAATTGTTCTTCACCAGTTTTTGGAGTTCGTCGTAAAAGCTAATTGAATTTCAAATTCCTTCCTAGAAATAGCCACATTTTAAATTTAATAAGGGAAACTACAAAGATTACTAACAGCTAAACATAAAATAATTACTGAAAGTCTCAAGTTTAAGAGTGAACATGATTTAGTGTAATCTTTAGTTAGACTGAGCATAATTTAGTCTAATCTTTAGAGTAAATATGTTTAGTTATAAGTTGAATTTGAACTTTAGAGAATGTGTTTTTAACCGATTTCAAAAAAGGAGGATGTTATATGCTCCGCTGTATATACAATAGATATTTTATACATACAGAAATGCACCGTTTTTCCACAAACTGTGAACCGATTCCAAAAAGAAAATGGATAGGGTGGGTATGCTTCAGGGGCGGTCCTATATAAATATTGACTTTGGGAATTTTCGCGTGCTGATATTCTTATAATTCCTGCCACTACTATTGACCTGACCAATAGTGGTATACGAATTAGTGCAGGGTAGATAACATAACTAAAAAGTGAAAAATAACAACGTATTTTACAAACAAAAAAAAGGAATGAAACAAAAAAAAAAACATAAAAAACTGAAAAAAATACTTAAATATGGAACTCGGTGGCATAAAATGTAAATACACAACCATATTCCGAAATTAATTTTCACTTTTAAGTGTTTCTTTGGAAGTCGGTTTTTTATAGTAGGTGTTGAAAACACAAATATTTATAATACAAAAAAATTAAATACTGACGAATTGATCACACAAAATCGACCACAATTTCTATTATTGAACACTTTCTTCAGTTAAACTCTAAATTAAATATTTATTCACAGTTAAATAATTCAGTAACCGCGGGCACACCTGCGCGATATTCAATACTAATACATATTAAAAAGATTCTATCTATATTGAACTTTAAAAGCGTTTTTGCAGCGTTTTTTGTGCGTGTTCAGTGAACTCTTAGTACTGGGCAGTGAAGGGTTTTGCTCTGTTAAGGACGGTATACATTCATACGATTCTTAATAAGCGAATTCTTTGTCGATATTTGAAAAATGTATGCTTGTGTGCAAAGCAGTGATGGCCCAGTGAAATTGGTCGCGATTTACGAGCTGTAGGTGGTAGGATCGTCGAAAAAATTTCTAGAATCGAGGAGTAAAATCGTGAGGAAATCGACATATCCAAGGAGCAAAAATTCGAGAAATAACATTTCGATGCCTTAGTTCACAATTGCACTAAGTACAAAATTTTCAATTTTCACTTTTTAATGCCAAACACAAAAATTTATACATTACAATATTGAGATATTATGATGGAGTAAAAGGACTAGTCTTATGAATAGATGCATATTTTTTTTTGTTTTTTACTTTTTTTGTACTGTTCTTGTCTAAACTTTAAAAAACTTTAAAGCTCTCTCTCCTCAAAAATGTCAATTTTGTAGTTAGTTTTGACTGGCCTGTTAGTCCAGTGGCTAGTGACCCTGACTGCTGAGACTGAGGTCGTGGGTTCGATTCCCACCCAGGACAAATCTTTGTGTGATGAGCACAATCATTTGTTCTGTGTCTGGGTGTAATTTATCTATAATATGTATGTATTTAGAAATATATAAGTATGTTTATCAGTTGTCTGGTTGCCATAGTACAGGCTCTGCCTGATTTGGGATCAGATAACGATGTTTTGGTTGTCCTAAGATATTATATTATATTATATTATATTATATTATATTATATTATATTATATTATACTATATTATAAGGCATCGATTTATCAACCTGCCCTGGGTTCACTTGTTCCGTATGGTGCCGGACGTAACAAATACCACCATCACATTTCTTCCCGTGCGTGTCGTAAGAGGCGACTAAGGGACTTACTAGAGAGTGGGCAGCAGCATTCTCTTTGCATTTTACCACCACACTGGGATCGCCAACCCGCCTGCCAAGCGTGGTGATTATGGAAAGCCTTCCAAACTTGGGAGAGGCCTATGTCCAGCAGTGGACGTCTTTTGGCTGAAATGGCGACGACTGGGCTCACGTGGTGGATTGCAGTCCACTCCCTCTCACAACAAGGGGGCCTGTGAACCAATAGTGGGAATATTATAGGCTACTAATGTAATGCTTGTTGTTACTATGTGGGTATTTCTGCCAGCAAAATTATCAACTGCCTCGTTGGTATGCTGGTAGTAAGCTCCACAGTCACTGCTGAGCATGAAGTCTTGGGTATAAATCCTAGGTTGGGCAAAGTGTTTTACGGTTTTTTTTTTTCATCCGGAATTTCTCAGTAGTCAGCCTGGAGTTTGGATTTGCTTTCAGTTGATGGCAACAGGCTCGCCCCTTACTACATGGGACTCAAACAAAATTATGGAGAAATGTGGGTCTACTAAACGTACCCCTCGTGTTTCGTAGATGACCAACAACAGGCTTATTTTTTTTATTGCGGTATCAAATTTCGATCATAATTCATTTAAAACTTTATTTTTTTCTAAAGCATTAGTTTTATAGCTTTCATTAAATAGCTTACTGCACACCTTTTCCTTATAACAGCGTAATTTTCGTAAAAGGGGTACAAAGATTTTGCTTTACGTATTAACATATAGATAACTACAAGTTCAGATCACGTACTCATTAATATTACTACAGATCAGACAAAAAATGCACACGTCATACTTAGTAATTGATTTCTTATAATTAATTACTCTGATGAGTTCAAAGATCTGAAAGCAAGTAATAGTTTATAAATATTGACAGCCGATCACTTAGGGGATCACAAAAAGTTCTAATGTAATAAAAAAAGGTTAATTTGAAATCAATTAGAGATATAAGTATTTACGCATGAGAAAGGATTAATCTCTAGATAAGATTTATAAAAAAGTTTCAAAGAGTGACGATAGGTACGAGCTTAAATGCGATACGAACTTAAATGTGGTTCTAACTTAAGTGCGATACATATTTGAGAGCGATTCGAAATATAAAATAATTATATTATTTTGCAAAAAAGCGCAATTCGACCTTAAGTGCGATATGAACATAATTGCGATACGAAATTAAGTGCGTTACGACCTCAAGTGCGTACGAACTTATGTACGATTCGAACTTAAGTGCGAGCTTTTATATTGTTTCACTAGTTAGTATGTATGTTAAATTGGACTCTGGTAAAGCAAATTTTCGTCAACTTTCTCTTACCATATCAACGTGAAACTTTGAGTACTCATTCTGATCCCATGACTATACATTTATTTGGTACATATGACCTGGTGCTGTAGGATGGTCTTATAACGAGGCAATTCTTTAATGTACACGCCCGTCTTTAAATTAATAATTTTGAGAATCTGCCGTGTTATATATATTTCATACAATGCAACGGTCAGATAATAGCAGTTGTCAGTTGAACATACGGAAAATTTAATTTGGTGGTCATTTGGATAACCAATATATCCCCGAATCAAACTACTAGAAACGTTCTATTTTAATAAATGGTCTCTTTCAAAAGATGTATTGGTCTTAAAATAATAATACCTACAGGTATATAAAAAATAAAAGAAAAATCCGCATCATTGTCAATGGAAAAAAGTGCCCAAAAGGCTGGCAGAATTGCCACGTTGTATGGCCATGCTGATTATTTTGCCAAAGATGTATTTCTTTCCAAAACACAGCTTATTGTGCCATTTGGTTTAAGCCTCACTTTGAAAACCTCACAGAATTTGATTTGGCTTACTAGACAATAACCCCACACTATTTCCCGCTAAATAATAGTCTGCGTCGAAGTGTATACCACCTCTAAGGCCCACATATATATAATTCAACTCTTATTTATAGAATAGACTTACATTGAATCCACTAGGACCATCGGCACAAAAACTAGCCGTCAAGTTTTTATTCCAAGTATTATCTTAAAGGAAGACTCAACTGGTAAAGGTAGATTTTCTTTCGAAGAAAAAGGATGTAAGCTGTTCCTTTTAAACATCACGTTTAAATTCTTCGATACGGGTAAGCATAGCTGTTGCTCCTGTTAACGTAATTCGGATTAATAATTTGTGAGTCAAATGTTACGGCGAAACAAAATAAAATAAACTTTTTAACAACTAAACATCGACTTCCAAAATAATATACCTACATTAACGACTTACAAGGAAACACGCCAAAATGAAAAATAACTTCAATTTTGGAAGTCGGTGGTAAAAAACTAAAATACAGATCCAAAGACACCGACTTCCGAAATTTAAGTTATTTTTCATTTTGACGTGTTTCCTTATAAGTCGTTAGATTTTTTAGCAAAAAAGATTTTTTTGGATATTATCCCCACAAAATGCAGCCGTCTTTTCTTTGGAAAAACAATAACACTCTAATATTGAGTCAATAACTTATTAAGCCTACATTAAAAACATTGCCCACCGCGATATGCCATTTTGCGAAAACAACAACAGCGAAAAACATACCGTGCCATCTAAAAATAATCCCAAACCATTATTTCCATTATAGTAGTTAATTAAATGAAAAATATGATGTCGTAGGGCGCGGTGTTCGTGGCAAAACAGGGCGGTACCGACATGAGGTGCGCCTCAATTACGAAGAAATTAGTCGCGTAAACGTTGGCATATTAATGACGACATTAGTGCTGACCTTGACCTTTGAGGTAGCCAAATGTCGTGTTTTTGATGCGCGTCTATGTTGAAGGAAATTTTAATGAATAAGAAATAACTGAATATGCAGTGACTAAATTTTAGTTGCTCGTCCCGTGGTTAAGTAAAAACAACTGTATGGGTAAATCGAACAGGCTAAACTACCCTTTGCTAACCAAGGCTAAGTTCAATTTATTGGCCGACGTAAATAATAGCACCATACTTTGTCTTCCCGCGTGTGTCTTAAGAAGCGACTAAGGGACTTACTAATGAGCAGTAGCGTTCTCTATGCATTTTACCACCATACTGCGATCGCCAACCCATGAGAGGGAATGGATCGTAATCAAACCTCGTGGGCCCAGTACGGGTTGGAAGATATCACGTGTCTTCGAATTTTTGGTTCTAGAACATTCCTCACGATGTTTTCCTTCACCGTTTTAGACAGCAGTAGAGATGAAATAATTTATAAAAAGTAATGCGTCTGTCTAGGCTCGAACTCACGACCTACAACTTGTAAGTCGTGGTCATTACCACTGGGCCATTACTGCTCTTCGGCTACCACTGCTTTTCTGTGATCGCTTGTCGATCGACCCATGTCGTTGTTATTATTTAGCTACAATGGTTTGGTCATGTTGAGAGGATGAATGAAGGACGACTCACAAAAGGTATTTACAAGGCAGATGTGAGTGGAAACACCGGGAGGGGACGCCCTAGGAGGACATATAGTGACCTTATTGGTGATGTTCTTCAGAAAGGTCAGGTGCGTAGTACTCGCAACCGGCGTGTGTGTATGACCAATTGTATGAACCTTAAAGAGGCAAAAGGAGTGTGTAGAGATCGTAGCAGGTGGCGTTCCGTGGTTTCTGCCTACCCCCATGAGAAAAAGGCGTGATTGTATGTATGTATGTATGTATGTAGCCAAAGAAAAAGTGTGAATACGTACCTAATTATCTATAGAACCTATAAGACATCAATTTAATAACACTAATCTGCACCCAATCTACTGATGAGCTAGGAACATACTGCGGCGTCGCCCGGTCAATAACTTCACAACAAAAACCTAATCAAGATACTAACTAATAGGTTTTCATCAAACAGTTAGCCAATTAATATCATTAGGCTGCTTTTTTGTATGCAGATTGAAAAATACCGCTTGTTCTGCTTAGTTTGGTTTGTTGTGTGTTATATGGTTGAGTGGGTAGGTATGTGTCTAGAAAAAAAAGTATAAAGTGAAAAATAATTTCGGAACTCGTTTCTTTGGATCTGTATTTTCGTTTTTGCCACTAACCTATAAATTTAAAGTAATTTTTCATTTTGGTTCTTAGTGTTTCATTTTTGGAAGACGGTTGTTCTTTTTTGTATCCGCTATCTGTTCTGCGAGCAATGTTTCCTGCCCACAGCCACTTAAGTTTGGGAATTCATTTGGCTGTGTCGGTTGCCTTGGTTCGCCTAAAGATCTTTTTATTCCTGATTCGATCAGTTAGGAAAATTTCAAACATAGCTCTTTCCATTGGTGACTTTCAGCCTGCTAATAAGGCCCATTATCTATACTGTAATATTATAAAGCTGAAGAATTTGTTTGTTGATTTGTTTGTTTGTTTAGTTGAACGCGCTAATCTCAGGAACTACTGATTCGAATTAAAAAATCTTTTTGTGTTGGGTAGTCTATTTATTGAGGAAGACTATAGGCTATATAATATCATGCTATAATCAAAAGGAGCGGAGCAGCAACGAAAAGTGAACGAAAACCGGCAGATAATTCGATGCGACGAGAAGGGTCACGGGAGCAAAAATTTGACAGGGACGAAGTCGCGGGTAGAAGCTAGTAAAAAATAAATGTCATCAGTTTGTCGTCGAAACGAAATGATTTTACTAAGTTTCAAATTGATAGACCAGTAGGAAGTTGCCCAACGCTTTTTTCCATACCACCAAATTAAACTATCATGGTATTTTAGATTGTTTGATAATAGCGTGTATTCGGTTTCTTCAAAAAAATCGTGAAGTTAACAATTACAAGAATTCCTTAATACAATGATAAAATAACACAATCAAACTATGGCTTTTGTTGATTGTCTTGTTGAGAACGAAAACCTCAGGAATTTGATTAATAAAAAATTACAAATAGTGGGCAATGCTTTTGGATCTGTTGACAATACCTTATCTACGACAGAGCATATTAGTAGAATTTAAATAATTAGTATTTAAATTCATTTTTCAGTCGTGAAAAATAATATTCAAAATGTAGTGTAAAATAACTAAATAACATACTGTCAAAGAACAACAAACTAAAAAGTAGAAAATAATGGAAAAAAGTACCTATGGGGTGCTTGATATCAATTTAAAAAAAATACTTCAAAGAGTTATTACAATAATATGTATAATCGTTATTTTCTATTTTTTAGTTCCGCTAGCTACAAAAGTGGGTTTTTCGTTTTATTGCTATACTAGTGAATAATGATCCTTTCCAGGATAATGGCACAAAATAAAATTATTGATTGTTGTCGGTCCTTGATAAGTTTCAAATTAATCCAACGTTCTGAAGGGGTTGAAAATCACATTCATGGATCCATTACATATGTTTATACCAAGCTAATAATAGTGTGTTAAAAATGCGATTATATTAATAGTGTGACCTTTTCTGTATTATGATTATGATCTAACATTTTATAACCCCTCTCATAGACTATTTTTATACAAATTTTAATTGTTATCATTTTCAATTTACAGTTAAAAATAATTTATTGATTTCATCGTTCAAAATATTTCAATGACAGTACCTCGGTTTGACCGTAGATGTATGATCATCTTTATTTACCAAGACTCCTCCGTCTGTCTTTCGTAGATCTTAGACAGTCGTTACGTGTCGTCAGAAGCCCGAAAGTCTGACAACCAGTCTTATCAAGGGACCTCTACAACCCAGTTACTGGGTAATACGTATCGTATTACCCAGTAACTGGGTTGTAGAAGTCAGATTGGCATTCGCTCCATGTAAAATACTGGTATTGGTTAGACTGCATGCCGACGCCAGTATAGTTGGGAAAACGCTAGGCGAATGATTATGATAATGCCCACGAACTGGAAAGTGATTAGTACTGAAAATCTTCAATTACCACATCTTCCTCTGAGAGAGACTATTGATACTAGGGATGTTATGGATATGAAATTTCGGATACGGATTGGTTACGGAAGTAGGAACGATTATTATACCGGATACGGATACGGATATGAAATTATTTCGGATTATCCGTTAGTTTCGGTTAATTTCGGTTACGAATATTAAACATATAAGGAATTTCAAAAGTAAAATACAAATAGCTAATAAAATGGTTTTATTTATATGTCACCATTTGGTAGGAATTACAATCAGTCTGTGAATAATTATTACAGCTATTTAAAATAAAAATGATTATAAATAGAGAGAGACTATTGATACTAGGGATGTTATGGATATGAAATTTCGGATACGGATTGGTTATGGATGTAGGAACGATTATTATACCGGATACGGATACGGATATGAAATTATTTCGGATTATCCGTTAGTTTCGGTTAATTTCGGTTACGAATATTAAACATATAAGGAATTTCAAAAGTAAAATACAAATAGCTAATAAAATGGTTTTATTTATGTGTCACCATTTGGTAGGAATTACAATCAGTCTGTGAATAATTATTACAGCTATTTAAAATAAAAATGATTATAAATATATACTGAGTGTTATCTAATCTACCTAAAATAAAAATGTAATAACAAATCCGATATTATCCGAAACTTTTATTTCGGATTCGGTTACGGTTACGGATAAATTTTTATATCGGATATCCGATAGTTTCGGTTACGGTTACGGAGCTCCCTAACATCCCTGATTGATACAAGTCCTTTAGAGGGTACTTTGCATCATATACAAAACTACATATAATAAAAACAGCGGCATGTGTCGTATTACCCAGTAACGGGGTTGTACAGGTATGACAGGCAACCGCTCTATGTTACATACACCTACAAATAATCTACGCAAGATTACTCTACCACGATCATCAGTGATAGACAAATCATTTGACGGTTCCTTTTGTCTGTTACTTGCCAGACTCTAAACCAATGTTGTGATACATCGGAAATATTTTAGTAAGAAGAGGATTAAAATTACAATCGTGATTATTGTAATAGAAAACAACATATTACTAGACAAACCAATTTACTTAATTACTGATCGAACTCCAAGTAACCTACTAGACACAAGAATTCAGAATTACAAAATACTAGAATTAATATCGATGCAGCTGATCTAATGTTTAGTTTCCAAACGTCACAACACAAATGAGCTTTAGGAAAAGTAACTTTAAAACCTACACATAAAGTTCAGTTTCAACTACAACTTTAAAATTTTTATGACTTTTTCAACAGTACTCAGTCATTCAAAAACCAACCTGATTCACACAATTATAAAGTTGATTTTTGTTTTAGTTGATAAGACATCAAATTGGAAAGAAGGATTTGAATAGGCCATAGGTTTTCATTTTCACAATTTATAGGAAACTTCTTAGTTGGCATATCACGAAGTTCTTACGACATTCTGATGCTACCAAAACATTTGCCAACTCCAGCGATTTATGATAGAAATCGCATATGTCTGTACGTGATTCGAGTAATTGAATTGAAAATGTTTGTTTTACATGTAAAGTCTAAAGATTACATATTTGTTGCTTCATGTTAAAGATTTGTAGTGTCATTTGGATGGTTGCATTGTAAACACAATGTATGTTATAGCTTTTTATTTATTTATTTAACCATTTATGCACACATATCAACAGACAAGAAGAAATTAACAGAAAAATACGTACAAAGCTAATGCTTATGTCTACAAAATCTCTTCTAGCATAACAGCGATAGAAGAGAAGATAAAAAGAGATGTAGACAACGTGCGAGTGTTGATTATTGGCCAAATGTGGCTGTACTAGGGATACTTCTGCCTAGTCCTTGGGAGATTACGGGCGTGTATGTTATGTTTTATGTATTATCAAACACTGCATACACACAATATTTGATCTCAGAACTAAAATCGAATCCTTTTGCGTATGGTAGCATTTATTGTCGCCAAACTGGCCAAATTAAAAGATACACATAATCTAATTTTTGTAGCGTCGTTCCTATAGTATTGACAAGCTCTACTGCTGAGCATGAGGTACTGGGTTCTATTTTCAGGCCGGGTAAAGTATTATTGCGTTTTTCTATCTGTAATTTCTCAGTAGATTAGTTATTAGTGACCGGGTTATGGCAATTGGCTCGCCCCCTATTACATGGGACTTTAACATAACTGGCAAAATACTGGTGTACTACTGCCCAATATTTTGGGGCGACAAGGCGTGTTGTATGTAATAATTTCAATTTAAAATACAGCTGCTAAATTTCCTACATTAAACTAAACAAACACACCAAAGTAAAGATTAAAGATTCATTGCACTTTGGGATCATGCCCCTTGACTTGCATGCTTGATAGTAAAAGTTACATTATTGTGTAAACTTAAATTACTTCGCAGTAAACTGAGAAGTATTTCAAAACTCATAAGTTACATTCTTTAATGAAAAACGCGATAGTTATTACTATTGGTATAGTTGTTACTGAGATGCTAAATGCTTTGAAGTTTATATGGATTTTATAGATATTGGTAAGGTCCTAGCAATTGGTGGTAGGGTATGCAGAGAGGAATCTCCTAAATGAGTGTGGATTTGTAGACTATTTTATATTTTATGAAATATCTGGTAGTTGACAACAGACCTACACTGTCCTTCCATTTCTATAAAACTGTAATTTGAGAGTCAATTTTATTTTTTAAAAGAGTAACCGTGAAATTTTATGCCTGCTCTTCTCAATAGGAATGAACCAGTTGACGCACACCTAACTTCTGACGTGCCCCTGTAGGTTTATGTGAAATAAAGTATTTAGGTTTTCTTCTGAAGTGCCCTGTAGGTTTATGTGAAATAAAGTATTTAGGTTTTCTTCTGAAGTGTCCTGTAGGTTTATGTGAAATAAAGTATTTAGGTTTTCTTCTGAAGTGCCCTGTAGGTTTATGTGAAATAAAGTATTTAGGTTTTCTTCTGAAGTACCCTGTAGGTTTATGTGAAATAAAGTATTTAGATTTTCTTCTGAAGTGCCCTGTAGGTTTATGTGAAATAAAGTATTTACATTTTCTTCTGAAGTGCCCTGTACGTGTAGGTTTATGTGAAATAAAGTATTTAGATTTTCTTCTGAAGTGACCTGTAGGTTTATGTGTTCTCCTGTTAGTTTGGTTATCTTTTTCTGTTTGAATAAGTGGTAATTCTCAATATGTGAATACTTATCTATTCTGTTGGGTATAGCTTCATCAGTTATAGTAGGTATTAGAAAGTCTGGAATGAAATTGGTAGTTAGAAAAAATATAGTACAACTTACCAAAACTTAAAGGTACAACGTCGGCACCCTCTTCTGAGCTCCCAAAGACAATTTGTTACCAATCTTCTTGTAGCCTTCATTCTTAACTCTAGTTTTCGGTTTATCCGGATCAGGGCACCCCTTCAACTCCCAAACCAGATTTGTCAGTGACTTCGGCCTGCTTAACTTTCTCGACCTCTTTTCTGGTAGTTTTGGACCATTCCCTGAGTCTCCCGACGTCCTGCCACCCGAATGACTGGAATCTAAAGTACCATCTAGTTCCATAGCTTGGTGGATATTTGATAAGCTTTTATATCGTATGTTAAAGATTGGAGAGTCGCCTTTGATTGGTCGAATCGGACTAGCTACTGGACTAGGGGCCTCTTTTGTCGGTGAAGTACTTTTTTGACGGAAAACCATCCTATTCTTATTGTTGTTCACACTGTTTTTTATGTATAGTTTCGGCAGATTAGCTGCTGGTGCAATAGAACATTTCTCTTTATACACAGTGACTGGAGTTTCTTTAATTTGTGCTGGTGCTTTCCTAGTTCTCTTTTCTGCTTTTTGGATGTTCAATGGCTTCTTTGTTGGTATGGTTTCTATTGGCGGTGGTTCTGGCTTTATTTCTGTGATAAGAGGCATGTGAATAGGAGTTGCTGCAGGGGATGCAGGAGCCGATTCGTGTCTTGGAGTTGGCTCGTTAGAATACGAAGCTTTTATATTCTTAGGAAGAGGAGCAAAACCTCGAACGTAGTCATAAATTTGGTCTATTTCGTCGTATTCATCCGGAATACTGTTCTCGTCTCGATGACTACTGTAAATATGATTGTGACGTGACATATGTTTGTGTTGGTTAGCTGTATCTGAAGATACACTTCGTCGAAGGAAATATCCAGTTTTGACTATTGGAGGCGCGTGCAGAGGCCCATTCAGAAGCCTCTTCGGGTCACCCAATTTTCCGTCTAATACGTGTATTCTGTCTACAACATCCACTAACAAACGATTGCACTTTTCCACTAGTCTAGAGAATTCCATGAAATTCTTTATTTGATCCTCGTTTTTGCATCTTTGCATTTTGAGTGGCGCTGCCAAAGGTAGTGCTACTAACGCGTTGCCTTCTTTAGGAAGAGGAAGAGCAAAAACATGGTCTTCTTCAAACATTGATAGTAGTCTTAATTCTGGAACAAAATGGCTGGCACTTTTAAGCCCTCTTGGAGGAGTACCATGAACCAGTCTCACTGTTATCGGCAAACGTTTAGTCAACAAAGTTTTAGCTGTATGCACTCCACTTATATTCTCTTCCTTAGCAACAGCTGAAAATTTCCCTCTCTGATCCAGGCTTAACAGAACCATATCGCCTTTAGAATCTGTACACTTCAAATACTTATTCTTACCTAAGAATGTTTCTCCTCTAGGCATTATAATCTCTCCAGCTGGTAGGTTTCTTGCTCCATCAGCTGTGACATTACCATCTAAATCTGTTTTAGCACAAATAACTCTGACTGGTTCTCTGACAAGACAGCCATCGTCGAGTTTCCGTCTAGCCAGTTCTGAAACTGATTCTATGCATCTCACAGCCCGGCCTTCTTCACTTAGTAATTCAAAGTATCCTTTATACGTTTCTGGGATAGCTATTCTTGGTCCGACACTGACCATCCGTCTCCCTTCTTTAAGTTTGATTGCTTGAGCAATGATCTTCTTTCTCTTTCCTGCAGATACGAGTAGGGCTGTGCTTTGTAGCCCTGGACTTGGGAGTGTGGGGACGCCGAGTCCTCCATATTGTCCTTTGATGATTTTCGCGACGCTTGGCAGGCGGTTCTTGACTGCGAATTCACGGAGGTAGCTGCCTTCGTCGTTCCAGCGCGATGCTGCGGCCACTACTTGGCCGTCTGTGGCTGCCATGTCGGGTTTAGTCACATCTGTGGAAGAGAAAAAAAAGTTAATTATTGTAACTTTAAAAGGGTAAGGTCGTTTTTGGGGTACAAGACTGAGAGGTAAAACATTGGATCATCTTTTAAATAACTTCTTTTTATCGTTGTGGTACATTTTTTTAAATCTAACAAAAGCTGTACCTGTATTTGCATGCGACTTTGCCTTTTACAACAATTATTATTTTAGTATCTATTAAAAATTTAAAGGGGATTTTCTGATAGGCCTGACCTGAAAATCGTCAAGGTGTTACATTTAAAAATTTTAAAAATATAATCTTTTACATTATCAACTAGTCTATAAAATATTAATAGACTCGTGGTGTTCTTTATATACATAAGCCGTGGTAGGTACACATAAAAATCTCACTACTGCTACCGTATGCGGTCAAAACCGTTAAACTAAACTTCGGTTAACCAACAGGAAAACTTAGTTTTACAATAAACATTTACAGAATCACGTGCCACTCAAAGTGCGTAAACCGATGCAATAAATTGTTTATAGTGTGTATAGGATAAGGCAGTGTACAGATTGGGAAGACGCGAAATGCGCGGCTTATATCGCGTGTCATTTTTTTTATAGTGCTGCTCTTTGTAATGCAGTCAATTTTGTATCAATGTGTGAAGCATTCGGGTAGACTGGAAGCCAACCCCTAATATAGTTTAGAAAAGGCTAGGCAGAATAATTCTAACTTAACAGACAGCTGTGCTGCTGAGGAGTTTGTTGCGCGACTTTTTTCCCCAGCTAAGGAAGGAATTGGTGAATGGCGGGCGTTTTGGGGGACTGTCTTATGTAATTTTGATGTTCAAAAAGTGCCCGACTCTTAGCTTAATTTGAATGAACTTACGATTTTGGATTGTTAATCAAAGCATCTGCAGTATTCTGCCACCACTGACTACTGAAACTTATCATCAGTGATCGGAATAGGTAGAGCTAATGTACCTAAAGTTCAAAGATTAGAGACAAAAGTGGACACTTCTATAAGACAATTTTTTTTTTTCGGAACATTAATAGTAAATGTTTTTAATACAGTAAACTAATTGAATTCATTTCCTGTTTCTGTCTTTTATAAAAAGAGTTTGCACGAATTTATTTGTTTTCAAAAATTTGAAGTTTAGGTACAGTTGCCAGCACATCAACCTACTACAACCTGTCAAATTTCTTTAGTAGATTTTCAGCTTTATTGCCAAAGAAATAGGTTTAAGGTTGATTGGGAGAATTTGACAGTTTTGGGTACATTAACTCTACCTATTCCGATCACTGCTTATAACACATTATCTATCTTTCTAAAAACCCGCGCGATCCCGCGTTCCCGTGCCCAATGCCCGTCCAATGCAACAGACGCCTAACGTAACCTCTAAACGTTCGATTAGCTAACAGTGTAACAAAGAAATGCTCGGTCAATAACGTCGGTTATAAAAACACCGTTATGTAATACGTGAAGTTATTCTTCGATAAATACTTCTGTTACAATGACTAACCGATTTCTTTGTAGATAACGTTGGAAAGAGTTTATCGGAAGGAGTTATGAAATGGTTATCATCTGTAAATGGTGAGTTGGTGACGGTGGGCGAAACTTCTTGTATGAACTATTGTTTAAATGATACGACTGCCTAGTTAAGCATGAGGGCATGGGTTCGATTTCCAGGTCGGGCAAAGTGTAATTGGGTAATTCGATCTGGAATTTCTCAGTAGCAGCATAGGGTTTGGATTTATGCCCAGATAGGCTCGCTCTCTGTTACATAGGATATAAACGTAACTGGCGAAATTTCGCACGACGTTAGTTTATTTGTGGGTGAATCGACAATTTCAGACATACGTATAGACAATTGGCTCGTTTTGAGATTTATGCAATGTTCTGATAAACTTTGTATTTCACTTACTAGATATTAGGACAGATCGAATATGTAATGTGTAACCCTATAGCATAAATAAATGGGTGCGCTAAAGTTCACCTTTCAATTCCGATAATTGGAAATCCGAAAATGTTCTTCCTAACATTTTTCATCCTAACAATCACAATTCCTAACTACTCTGTCTCTTATGTTCATAATTCCGAAGCATTCAACTTCATAATGTCAGTAGCAATAAACATCTATTATACTTTTATTTGTTTTCCTATATTTCTCAACATAACCATCTTTTACACTATTATTCAAAGTCATATCTTTTTTGTTTAGATTTATTTTTATTAACAAACAAACAAACTCTTCAGCTTTATAATATTAAGTATAGATTTAATCGAAAATCATTAGGTCTAACGTTTAATATCTATAAAAAACGTCATTATGGTTAACACTTCGACTCAGAGTATTCCGACTCGTATAGGTTAGGTTAGAAGGCTCCCGCCTTAGCCTTCGTGGTTATTTTTTTTAAACCACCCAGAAATTGGAGCCGCGCGAAGCGGGGCTCCGTAGACCACGTATCTCAGCGCAGGTGGTAGACCAAATAAGTTTTATATCTTTTGAGTGGTTGACAAATGATTTTAAATTAAAACTATAAATATCATCTTCTACCCACATATATTTTTTATTACACTTGGTAAATGTTTCTTTCTGAGTAGATATGAGTGAAAATATTATGGTAATTATGTTTAGGGACAAAAGCGTTATGATAAAAAACAGTAGGAGTTTAAATATATTTACATTAATGATATTATTATAAACATCGCCGGTAGCACTACAAATAGTATGAATGAAAACTTTATAATGAAAAATTTTAGGAACAAATCATATGGAAGAACAATTTTGGATTAAGAACTTTAGGTGAGCCAATATGGACCCTAAAGAAATATATTATTTAGAAGTGTCGGTTCACCCGTTTCGCTTACCACTTTACTCGATCAAGGAATCCAACTCAGATACTCAAAAAATAGTTCTTTATAGGCTGGATCAAAGTAGGCTGGGAATTACACTTTTCAAACTTCAAAATTACATAAGCCCCCAAAACGCTTGCCCTTCACCACTTCATTATGTTTTAGTAAGGAAGAAGAAGTGGGCGTGGCGCAACAAAACTTCCCTCATGTTTAAGAGTCGAGCTGCTGACTATTAGCCCAACGACCTAACCTTTAATTCACCAATTCGATATCTTGCTTCAGTTCCCAAATCCTAGTACCGTTCGATCATTGACCGAAGTTAGGAATTTTCAACAGCCGATAGTAGACTTTACATACGCCTCTTATCACATCTCAATAAAATCCGGCTAACTGCCAGTATTGGATAGCACTGTTTGATTCTATGGTAACCAATAATAAGTACTCATGTAACTGTTTGCCCGTATCTATCTAGGTTCATAGACTTCGTTAGTCTAGGGGCTTATGACTAAGTCATAAAACCCGCACGAGTCGGTTAAGTCATAAAACCCGCACGAGTCGGTTAAGTCATACAACCCGCACGAGTCGGTTAAGTCATAAAACCCGCACGAGTCGGTTAAGTCATAAAACCCGCACGAGTCGGTTAAGCTACTCTTGGCGCGGTTCGTCTGTGGATGGGTGACCATATTTACATACCAAGACCCCTCCGTAGCTCGAAAAGCACGTTAAGCTGCTGGTCCTGGCTAGCATTTATGGATTTTTGAAAGTCGTTAAGCGTTCTCAGAAGCCCGAAAGTCTGATAATCAGTTCTACCGAGGGGTATCGAGTTACCCAGTAACTGGGTTGTGGAGGTCAGATAGGCAGTCACTGCATGTAAAATACTGCCATTTAGCTTAATCCTGTTACACTGGAAGTCGTCTGCAACATAGTTGGTACAGGCTAAGCAGATGAAGGAACCTCATTAGTCTACTTTTCGTAAGTGCTACTGCAGAGCATGAGGACTTGGGTTGGATGTCCGGGTCGGACAAATTGTAATAGGATATTCTCATCAGGGTTTTCACAGTAGCAGTCTGAAGACTGGACTTGTGCTAGGGAAATGTGGGTGTACTATAGATACACTTCTGCCAATCCTCCGAGGAACATAGGCGTAATGTTATCATCTGTATGTTTTTTCAAAAATCTCATGATCCATCCTCACATTGACCGTAGCACCTTAACCTCGACCCACGAAGAAGCTCCACAGCAACAATTCGTTCCGCCGCGATTGGTTAAAAATTACCTAACACATTATACCATTCGCCCTTGCGAGCGCTGCGGTCCGGCCGCGCGTAACGCATGCATAACAACCATTGTTTGTGTACATTGAACTTCAACTTGGCAATACCACACAACAGATAGATACAGAAGGTCGGCTGTCGGCATGTGCCTTTTTTTTTGGGTGGGAAATCATCAAATTACATACGTCTCCCACTCTGGGTGAAGCAGCGTGTCAGAATTTTACTGACTAAAATCCACCCGTGTTAATTCAGTTACCTATGCCAGGGCCGCGGTAACTCTTTCGACCAATACCGCGACCCTGGCAGGTATCGGTCCCAGCGAGCCTCTTAAATTTTTGCTGACATCTCTTTGAGGCGCGGGTGGAACACAACGCACCGTCGGGCGGCAAACTACCCATTTCTCGCCGCCCGTTTGGCCCGTTGGTGTCGGCTTCCAGGCAAACAGTATGCAGTTGAATACCAGTATTTTGCATGGAGCAACTGCCTATCTATCTCAACAAAACGATACCGCTTGGCAAGACTGGTTGTCAGAGTTCTTTCCCTACTCTGACAGCCGGGACCATGCAATGGCTTAACGTACGTCCCAAGGCACGGAAGGGTTTCAATAATGATGTAATGGATGGTCACCCATCCACGAACTCACCGCAGACAGGCACCCTGCCGGCGATTACCCAGAAGCGAGTAGAACTAGCGACTAAAAGTGTCTTGGCGAGCAAGAAACAGTGAATACACGACGCGGCGACGTAGAATGATTACTAGCTAGTATACTCGTACATATGAATGCACTAAGCGTGAGTCTTTCAGCGAGTGTTTTGCCCGACAAGCGATTGTAGCGTCCGTACGATGACCTCAAACAAATGCTAGTCGCGAGTACGTTTGCACTCGCTGTATGTGAAGCGTGTCTATGAGTGCGTGCGTTTTCGCTTGTTGTACGGAGTAAACCTTCTGGATCTATCTATTTAGCGGCAATACTGTTTGTTTAAAGTTTTATGCGTTATTCTTTAATTAGTTTTCGGTTTGTTTCCTACCGTTTTTTCGGATTGTAACGGTTTTTAGATTGTAGTGTGTTGTGACTTGTGAAGTAGCTGTTTAGTTTTTGGTGAAGTTTAGCACTTCTTTTTTAACAGTGGTTTTCAAGTAAAGAGATTTAAGATAGTTTCTGTAACGCTTTTGTTTTAGTGAAAATGAGGTCTTTTATCATTCGAACTTTTCGATATAAAGAGAACATTTTCATCTTTAATGAAAGAAAAAAAATTTCAAAAAAAAAAAACTGTCGTCTTAACAAAAAAAAATAGTAGTGACTACAACGTGCCCATGATATCTTTGAAAAAATCGTCGTAAATATATGAAAAAAAATCCTTTTAATGCATATAATTGTGTTTTTCTTGGAGTGGGTGAAGAAATAAGGACTTTTTGTAAATCGGTGTTTTTTTGGTGACCTTTTATGGGTGCAAAATCGAACTGGCAGTCCTCACTTAAAAGTCCTCGCCTTAACCATTAGGTTTTCCCCGCTTTCTTAAAATAATGTATATAAGTATGTATCGTCTTTATTAATTCGCACCTGTCAAGAGTTAATGTCGGACATAACATTTATATGGAGCGACCCACATTCATTGAATATGATTGACATTCGATTAATTATGTAATTCTGGTTCTACCGTTCCGTACCGTGTCGTTCTAAAGAGTGAAAGATTTTTTTACACTGATACTTAATCTGACTGGCCTGTTAATCTTGACTCTGACTGCTAAGACGGAGGTCGTGGGTTCGATTCCCGCCCAGGACCAGTCTTTGTGTGATGAGCACAATTATTTGTCCTGTGTCTGGGTGTAATTTATTTATAACTAGCTTTTGCCAGCGGCTTCGCCCGCGTGGAGGTGGGAAAATATCCCGCGGGAACGTACTACCGGGATAAAATGTAGCCTATGTCCTTTCTCAGGCTCCAAACTATCTGTGTACCAAATTTCATTTAAATCGGTTCAGTAGTTTTAGGAAAGCGAGACAGACAGACAGACAGACAGACCGACAGACAGACAGACAGACAGAGTTACTTTCGCATTTATAATATTAATAATTATAAATAGTGTGGAAGTGTGGATGTGGATTAGTGTGGACATGTATGTATTTAGCAATATATAAGTATGTTTATCAGTTGTCTGGTTGCCATAGTACAGGCTTTGCCTAGTTTGGGATCAGATAACGTTGTGTTGGTTGTCCTAAGATATTAGATAATAAAATGACAGTGGGAATCAACCAACGCTACGCTTGCGGTGGTTTATCCGTGGACATATGACCATCTTTACATACCAAGACCCTTCCGTGCCTCGGAAAGCAAGTTAAGTCGTTGGTCCCGGCTGTCTTTCGTGGATTTTATACAGTCGTTACGGGTCCAATTCCAAAGGCAGTCAACCAATCTTACCAAGGGGTATCGTATTACCTAGTGACTGGATTGTGGACATCAGATACGCACTCGCTCCATACAGAATAATTGTACTCTAGCACTGTAACCAGTTAGAGTTGAAACCGACTGCAACATAGTTGGGAAAACGCTAAGCTGATGATGATGACTTAATATAATGATCTGGCTTAGAGATTTACCTACTCTAGGCGGGGCTTCGAAAATCACGATAAATCCTATGAGATTTTTGTAATTTCACATAGGTAGTATTTTACACCTAACTGCTCCGTTGGTCTTGTGGTCGCAAGCGCGACTGCAGAGCGTGGGGTCCTGGGTTCGCTTCCCAGGTCGGGCAAAGTATTATTGGGTTTTTCCATTAGAAATTTCTTAGTAACAGCCCGGTGTTAAGAAGTTGGCGGTGTAATACCCCCGTGCCTCGAAAAGCACGTTAAGCCGTTGGTCCTCTGCTGCGACAAATCGCGGCACGGCGGACATAGCTCCGGTGTGATCTCATGGCGACATGGCGAGTACGATTGTCGCAACCCAGTGCTGGGCACGCCACAATTGTGGCGGTAAGTCCCCTCTTTGAGGAGTGGATAGAGAGGCGCCACGGCGTCCTCACCTTCCGCCTGACGCAGGTTCTTACCGGGCATGGGTGCATACGGTGGAGGTGTGCCCTGCCTGGGCGGGGCACCGCCGTGTCCTCGTGGAGGCGATCGGCGGCAGCGACCTCTCGCGTCCGACCCTGGTGCGAGCCATGGTACGGAGCGAGAGGGAATGGGAAGCCGTCACCTCCTTCTGCGAAGCAGTAATGCTCGCGAAGGAGGAGGCGGGGCGCGTGAGGGAGTGGCAGTCTCTGCGCCCTCACGTCCCTAGCCGACGCAGGAGGAGACGCCCCGGGCGTCGGGAGTCGATTGCGGACTCCCGGCCACCGTAGGCGCGAGCTTGCGGGTGGCGAGCAATGGGTAGCTCGCCGCCCGGTAAGGACCAAGCTCGGGTCGACGGCGCGTAGTGTTCCACGCGCGCCTCAAAGAGATGTCAGCAGCAGTATAGGGGTCTACTAGGACCGATGCCTGTCGGGGTCGCGTGATTGTTCGAAAGAGATACCGTGACCCTGGCACATGGGCAACTGATGGAACACGGGTGGGTTATAGTCAGTAAAAGTCTGACACGCCCTCCCGCTCCGCCCAGAGCGGGAGAAGTCATTTGATGATTTCCCATCCTGAAAAAAAAAAAAACCGTTGGTCCTACGCCTGATCTCTCTCCGGTCGTGTTGGATTGCCGTCTCATTGGACTATGAGAGTGAGGGAAGAGTGAGTGCTCCTGTGTCTGCGCACACTTGCACTATAATATCTCCCGCGCCGATGGCTAGTCTTCGTTGAGATTGGCCGCCGTGGCCGAAATACGGTCTGGAGAACTATATTACACACCGTATTTATACCTGGTCTGCGTGGCGTGGGTCCCAGCAGTGGGAACGTTATAGGCTTATTATAATTTGTCATCGTCATTTTAACCGACAAACGTCCACTGCTGGATAGGCATCCTCCAATTTGGAGGGGATCGCCATAATTGCCACGCTTGGCAGGCGAGTTGGCGATCGCAGTATGATGGTAAAATGCATAGAGAATGCTGCTGCCCATTCTCTAGTAAGTCCCTTAGGGAGCAATCAAGTAATACGTAACGCAATTTGGGGGGAGGGGGGGGGGTCTTGCAAAACGTTACGGTGCGTTACAAGGGCGGGAGGGGGAGTATTTAAATAACGCGTTACGTAACAATATTTTTTATTTTAATAAAAAAGCTAGAGAATTAGAATCTTTCAAATTCCAAATATTATACTTTGTTCAACATAATTGTGACTTTAATGGTCACTTAAATGTTACGTAACGTTTAGGGAGGGAAGGGGGGTGCAGATAAACGTTACGGTGCGTTACATGGGGGGAGGGAGGGCCTAAAATCTTCAAAAATTGCGTTACGTAATACTTGAACGCTCCCTTAGTCGCCTTCTACGACACCCGTGGGAAGAAATGGGTTGGTGTTATTCATTACGTCCGACAATACACGGACAAGGCTGATTATACTATCTGAGAATGGGAAGTCATCATCATCTGCTTAGCCTTTTCCCAACTATGTTGGGGTCAGCTTCCAGTCTAACCGGATGCAGCTGAGTACCAGTATTTTACATGGAGCGACTGCCTATCTGACCTCCACAACCCAGTTACTGGGTAATACGATACCCCTTCGTAAGATTGGTTGTCAGACTTTCGGGCTTCTGACGACCCGTAACGACTGTCTAAGATCTACGAAAGACAGCCGGGACCAACGGCTTAACGTGCTTTCCGAGGCACGGAAGGGTCGAAGGCACTTGTCACGTAGAGATGGGAATATAAACATGTTTATAACTCTACATTTAAGACACAGTAAGTACCAATAACCCAAAAACGATTGGACAAAAGTACCTAATGATTAGTCACGATACAAAATCGCGTGCACAAACTAGTCTCTAACTATCCGAACCAGACGATGACTTTCCAAAAGCGTTACAAGAGATCACAGATAAAAAAAGTCGAAATTAAAAGAAGTTCCGACGCTAAAAAGTTCCAACGCTAACTAGTTAAGAGATATCTGATTAAACTACTCATGAAACTGATTATAAGAATCCTTTTTAGAAATTGCAGTATCATTTACTGAAGTTTAGGGGTTAAAAATAGCTTCCACGAGTAGAAACAATTTAAAATCCTCTGCGATAGAAAAAAAACATGTGTGCAATTCATACGTGGTAGAAGTTGAAACCTTCAAAAATTGTGGCTTCAAAATAATGAGACGAATGTAAAAAAGTCAAATGTCTATTTGTCCAAAAACCCTGCTCAAAAAACGTCAAACAGAAAAGTAAACGTTCTCTAGGAGCACCCTTACTTAAGGATTTCCATTACCCCAAGTGTTAGACGAGATTAAAATGACGTTGTGATATGTCTGTCTCTTTTTACTGTCGCTTTCTCGTTTCATAGGCTTTCAAATCACAACGGTGATAAAGAAGTTTTCACTTCAAAAATCAGTGATGATTAAGGTTAGATGCAATATTCTCCACACAAGTGGGTCCCTGAAGAAGGACGGCTGCGCCGAGTCTGGCCTGGTTTGCCATAATCGCCATGCTTGGCAGGCGGGTTGGCAATCACAGTATTGCGGTAAAATACATAGAGCACGCTGCTGCCCATTCTCTGTAAGTCCCTTAGTCGCTTTTACCGCAGCCACGGGAGGAAATGGGATGCAATTTCACTATTGCATCAGTAAACCGTATGCAGCAGAATATTAAAAATTGTTAAAAGTCTACTTGATTATTAAGAAACAGCCCAATTGCTTTAATTGGGGAAGATTTCTAGCTAAAACTCGCTTTTTCCATATAAATAATACATTGAGGAATATTGTGAACCTATAAAATAATAATGGAAATTTATTTACTAACACAAATCACAACAGAAACACTCGAATTTCAAAAAAAGTATTTCCAAGTCATCAAGATTTCTAAATGCAACAATCTTTTCCTCAAATCAAACATCCAATCATCGTGAAAAAATCTTCGTAAAAAGTTAATATTACTGCATCATCACGATTTTGATACCAAAAATAATACTTTTGAACCGTTTTGTCGTCGACTGTAGCTCACGACTGTATAGCACGATTAAACCTATTGTGAGCGGCTGCATTATATTGTGGGTAACTGTACTCGATCGCTTGTAGACAAATAAGGAGCGGGCTGCGGGGACACTAGAGAAGCGGGTGGGTAGCTTGAGGCGGACTGTGTTTTTTTTTGTGTGTAAAACTGCAATAGTTTATGCAAGCGGTTTTGGGCGTATAGAAAACCTATGGTCCAGTGTCGATATAGGAAATTTTCTAGCGGAATATATAAAGAGATAATTGCATTCTTATTCCTTTGTACATGAACATAAACATTATTAGTGTTTCCCGAAAGAAAACTCAGAAGCGAACGAAACATAGTACATTTTACCAGCCGTGTTTAAATCTTTACTAAGAAGTTCTTATTGGGTAAAACCGAATAACATTTTACCCGTTTGGACAGAGAATCTGAAATCGAGGCTGTCAATAGGACAGGTACAGACAGGTAGGACGCATTAAGTTTAGAACTCCAGAAATTTCAAGAGACATGCGCAGCGTTGCTTGTGCATTGATTGCTGTGCTCATAGAAGTCTTACGCTACGTTACCAAGGACGTAACAAAATCGCGGAAGGATGTTTAGATGCGCTCGATTTCCAACGCTACACTTAGCGCCTAGAGTTGAAAATCGAACAGCAAAACACATTGCTCGATTCTCGAAGTTCTGAGATGCACTCTATTGAATTCTAAACGCTCGGTTTAAATACCGAGAGCAGAAATTCCAGTGCGCGAAAAAATCCGAACGTGGTTTTATTATGTCTGTGTGTTTTCTTAGTAAAAGCCTGGAGTTTCAAAGTTGGTGGTGTGATACCCCGTGCCTCGAAAAGCACGTTAAGCCGTTGGTCTTGCGCCTGATCTCTCTCCAGTCGTGTCGGATTACCGTGTCATCAGACTATGAGAGTGAGTGAGTCTATGTCTGCGCACACCCTTGTGTACTATAATATTTCCCGCGACGATGGCTGTTCTCCGTTGAGATTGGCCGCCATGGCTGAAATAAAGCCTGGAGGAATATATATAAGTCCATGTGAATATTGACTCAGGCTATGGGAGCCAATATCTTCTTTCCGCGTCGCTTTCCAACCCGCTCCCGCCGATTCCCTGGCCCCAATCCTCAAGTACGGTCTGACGGACCGCTACAACTTGATTCCCATGCCGTTTTAAAACTGGCCGTGTCCTCTAGGTACCTAATTTGGTATGATATTTATGTCCAGAGTGATAATTATTAGTTTTATTATGATTACAGCCTGATGGGAATTTGTTCGGTATCTGGTTTTCACGGGTTATGTTCTGGAGGGTATTTAACGGGTGTTTTATGTATTTTTTTTGTAAGGTAAGCATTTTAAGGGCGTAGTGTGGGATGCCCTCCAGCTGCATGGACCGACGATTTTAAGAGTGACACCATATGTTTTTTTGCAATTTGCTGATTAACTTGTATGTTAATTCAAAATCATTTTACAAAAAAATAACAACTGACTTCCTAAAAAAAAAAACACTACAAAGTGAAAAGTAACTTTGATTTTGGACGTCGTTGTATTTAAGGTTTTTTGGCCAGCGACTTCCGAAATTAATAGTTATTTGTTATACAAGAGTGCAAAGTTGCTTTTTAACCGCGTGCTCAATTTTGATGACCGAGCAAGCGAAGGATTCTAAAATTGAATCACGAGTGCAGCGAGTGATTCAAAAATTAGAATCCTGAGCGTTAGCGAGGGAATCAAAAGAGCACGAGGTGTAAAATCTTTGCACTCGAGTGCAACACGTAACTTTTCATCCCACCTCAGCGAGGAAATGAATAAATATGCAAAAAAAAGCATTTCAATCACAAGATACTTTTATTTCAGTTTAGGTATTAACATTTATTATTTACTACATTATGATATGTAAGTATTACAGAATAATCTTTAAATTATTTCAAATGATACTTAGGTATAATTAAGAAAAATTGAAAGTAACGTTGCTACAATTACTTAAGTCGAGTGTAATATTTATGTTAGGTACTGTAATGTTGGTGACGTGAAAAATAAAATGGCGCGCGCAAAACAAATTAAAAAAAAAGTATATCAAGAAGGTTCCGAGTCTAAGTTTTACAAATTAGAAAAAGCTTGCATGATAAATTCGGCACCATGGAGATAGAAGTAAATAGGTTTAATGATGTTTTGAATTCACAAACTTAGTGCACACGATGTTCTAAATTCAATTTACTTTATCCTCTAGCGGATAAAAACGGCTTTTGCACTCAGGTATCGAAGGGCAAAAATATTCTTTCCGAGATGGGGGGATGAAAATTTATTTTTCACTTTGTAGTGTTTTTTTTTAGGAAGTTGGTTGTTTTTTTTGTAAAAAGTTTTTGTTTTTAACTTTTTAGTTATGGTAGATACCCCGTACTAATCTAATCGCGTTAAGGCTTATTCAGACCGGCGCGACGCGACAGCGCGACGCGATTCTTGTAGAACAATTTCCATGAAGTTCACATAAAAATTGTTCTACGAGTGTCGCGTCGCGCTGCCGCGTCGCGCCGGTTTGTAGGAGGCTTTATTCGTTCATTTGTCGCGCAAATACTGAATGCAAATGTAAGACTTATATGGTTTTCAAATGGATCCCATTGTCCGAATGGAACCAAATTAAAATGGGACCATTCGGGAAGCACCAGCTTTCAAATAAAAAAAATCATCAAAATGGGTTCACCCAGTCAAAAGTTATGAGTAGAGCATACAATCCCGAGCATGTTTTTCAATCCCGGGATTACGGGATTTTTGAAGCGTAATCCCGGGATCCCGGGCCTATCCCGGGATTAGACTATACCGGATGACATTTTTTACCGTCTCGACCTTCATACAGTGTGTTGTGTAACTAGAATAGAAGGCAGGAAGGCCATCAGATTCATCGCAGGTGACTAAAAGAGCGCGGGACGCGGGCGGACGGGGATGCGTGTGCGGCTTGTGCGCCTGCGAAGGATCAATTTGGCCGCCTATCGGCCGGCTTCAAAGGGTAGGACCGGGCTACGAAATCATTGATACATGCCGCGCATTCAGTAGGGTGCGTATGATTTGAGTTTCGATAGATTTTAATTGATATTTTATTTTTCCAAATTTCTGAATTTGCTCTGAATATTCTTAAACGTACTAGATAATTAAGAAAATGTGCATGTGGTTCCTTTTAACATTTACTAATTGATAGGTTTTCTCATACAAAAAAAAGAACCAAAACCCAGGGATTTACTAATATCAATGAAACTATGTAACTTGGTTCCATTTGCTGTATTAAAAATAATTGTTAATAATATAAATATGTGTAATTTATAATGGTACGAAGTGTGTGTGGATCTGTTTTGTATAAAATGACATATTAGTAATATCGTTTATTTGTTTGAACAATCGAGTCCCGTTGTGCTGTGGTTCGGTTTTGCTCTGTATGTAATATTTATTGTTGCTGTTGGTTCCATTCTGCTTTTAGTATACCTTGTTTCCAAGGGAAAAATCATGTGTTTTTTTTTTGTATAAGAATTTAGACCACTTTTAAATTAATATTCTTCAAAAAGGTAAAAAAACTAAATTTGTCGTGTGGTTCCATTTTGTATAAATAAGGACAATTAATTTTGTACTTGTACTTCAGGATCTGGGGAATTCATACTGTTGTTAATTTCCAGCTTTAATTTTCCTTTAATTCCCTTCTAAGTTCTACGACAAACATATATTAGGACTGTACCTGTGTAGTGTATACTCTGTATAGTAGGTACGTATCGTACGACAGCGTATCTAAGGGTTGTTTTTGTCTTTGCTAAATGCTATTAATATAATCTAGGCAAGGTTATTGTCAAGGCACAATCCGTTGTGCCTTGACAATAACCTTGCCTAGTCCGCTATGGAATACAAATAAGACTTGTTTTTGGCAATCCCGTGAATCCCGTAATTAGCCAAGTACAGTCTCGGGATTTTCGGGGCTAGAAAACGGTCGGGATCCCGGGATCCCGAATCTCAGGTATTCTCTAGTAATTGTATCCTCTAGTTATGAGGTAACAGACATAAAAAAAAAATACATACAGTCAAATTGATAACCTCCTCCTTTTTTTGAAGTCGGTTAAAAATAGGATTCACGAATGTAACAAATGTGTCTTCATAGAATTATGATCCTTAAAAATCATCATTACAACCCTCATTTAGTTGCAAAACACGTAAAAAAATTTTAATTTCAATTTTTCTTCTTCTTTTCGCTTCGATTATTCTAGTACACTTTGTACTATATCGTTTATCCATCTGTTGCATATCAAGAACTATCTGTGCCGTCGAAAGCATACTAAGCCGTTGGTCTTGCAAGGGTCATGGATTTGTTCGAAACGTGTCCCTGGCACAGGCAACTGAAGGAAAACGGGTGGGTTTTAGCCAGTAAAAGTCGAACACGCCCCATTGCCGATTTCCCACGCAAAAAAAGCCGTAGGTCGTTCGTAAATCTTTGGCAGTCGTAATGGGAAGTCAGAAGCTTTGAGAGCCTGACAGCCAGTCTTGCTAAAGGGTATCGTGTTACCCATTAGTTGAGTGGTGCAGGTCAAGTAGGCAGTCACTGTATGTAAAACACTGATATTTAACTGTATTCGGTTAGACTGAAAGCTGATCCCAACATAGTTGGAAAAAGGATAGTTTGGTTGTGTGTGATGTAGGTAATAGGGGACGAGCCTAAGCCTGGATTGGGGCCCAGTTAGGTTCATATCCAGAAACCATGCTACTACCGTTCAAAGTAAATAATCCAGATGAAAGTATTTCTTGCTAGAAATGATGTCTTTTTAAAACGCCGTTGGATCTAGCTGATCTAATCTGTCCAATTATCATTTAATAGTCTCACAATAACCAGTAATTAATAAGATATTATTAAACTAGGCCATCTTTGTTGCTTATTCTTTACTATCTCATATTTATGGAATCCCATTGTTTTTGTACTAACTCCATTTTTCACTCATAAACAAATAAACATTGACTTTATAGCTTCAAAAATACAGTTGAAAGTCCAATAAGTTTGGATTGCCAAAAATGTGTAATTGTTTTATGACAAAAATAACTTGATCTTTACCAAATAAGATTGCTATCTTAGCTCTAGCTACAGTCATAAGGTTGAAATTCGAAAAAAATCTGTCAAGTAAAAGGTAAATGTAAGTTGGTATAATTAATTGAATGTTTTCGATGCGCTCTGCTTTGCCAATGAAAAGAATCACGGTCAAGTGTGAGAGGCGATGAAGCGTGCGCTCTTGAATAAAATTGTGAATGTGTACGATTTCGAGATTCCTTTATCAACATGGTTAGTACTTAATTTGATTAAAATCTGCAATCAGTTAATGGCAGATGTGAGTGGAAACGCCGGGAGGGGACTCCCTAGGAGGACATATCGATACCTTAGTTCACAATTGCACTAACTACAAAACTGTTAATTTTAAGGAGAGAGCTTTAAAGTTTTTAAAGCTTAGACAAGAACAGTACAAAAACAAAGTAAAATAAAAAAACAAATATGCATCTATTCATAAGACTTAATATCTCAATATATGTAATGTGTAAAATTTTGTGTTTGGCATTAAAAAAGTGAAAATTTTATAGTTAGTGCAATTGTGAACTAAGGCATCGATATATTAACCTTATTGGTGATGTTCTTCAGAAAGGTCAGGCAGGTGCGTAGTACTCGCAACCAGCGTGTGTGTGATCAGATGTATGAACGTAAACGAGGCAAAAGGAGTGTGTAGAGATCGTAGTAGATGGCGTTTTGTAGTTTCTGCCTAGTTTGTGTCAAGACACTCTATGCTGTTACCAGCTTAGAGTTTCTATCCCTTTTACCCTTTGGGCGTAAGCTACCCGTTGGTCTCGTGGTCGCAAGCGCGACTGCTGAGCGTGGGGTCCTGGGTTCGATTCCCGGGTTGGGCAAAGTGTTACTGGGTTTTCCCATTAGGAATTTCTTAGTAGCAGGCCGGAGATTGGAAGTTGACGGTGTATTACCCCCGTGCCTCGGAAAGCACGTTGAGCCGTTGGTCCTGCGCCTGATCTCTCTCCGATCGTGTCGGATTGCCGTCTCATCGGACTATGAGAGTGAGGGAACAGTGAGTGCTCCTGTGTCTGCGCATACACTTGAGCACTATAATATCTCCCACGCCGATGGCTAGTCTTCGTTGAGATTGGCCGCCGTGGCCGAAATACGGTCTGGAGGACTATTGTATACATATGGGGAGATTCGTCTCAACTGCCCCAGCGCCACCGCAAGCGGCCCGCTCGAGTGCTAAACACAACATTTTGACTGCGTTGTTTCGGCATCAAAACATAAATAAAAAAATATCAACCATATACATTCTGAAGCGTCTTTACCTCAGCTTTCGAATGGTATTATTTATTTTCATGATTTTTCTTTACATAACCTCGAAAAATGTAAATTAAAATTGAAAACGTGTTTTCGACATGATCTTCAATTTTCTCATTTTTTTGGACGACACAGATCGAAAGATCAGGTGTTTTTACTTCGATATAGATTATAAAAAAATAGGCGTTTTTCGTTTTTTGTGAATAATTAAATGCGAAGCAAAACGATATTCGCACGCCGCGCGCGCCAGCCGGGAGTACCGACGCTGCCGCACGCGTCAGCTGTCGGTCTTTCTGACTTCCTGAATAACAAAAATAATTAGAAAATTTGACGGGCTGTAAATAAAATTAGTTTTTTAGTAAGATTGTGACTTGATCGAAAGATTTTTCGTTACGTTTTTCGCGTTCTTTCGTAATCGTAAGTGATTCAATTTTACATTGGATACAAATTATCGCATCTTTCTTTCGGTATTATCGAAAAAGCATCTTGCAGGAATTGTGGACATTTGACAAGACCTTTGTTTACAGAGTGATTATCTTTTATCAAAGGGTTACAGCATCGTGATTGAATCGAATTAATGTTTTAGCTCACTGTAATGACCACACAAAAAAAACTTAATTATTACCTGCAGGACTTGAAGAAACAACTTAATTAATAATAAGTCTGTCTGTATTGTATATCTGAATTTTAAAGTCAAAAGTTCGCTTTGTGGCATGAACAGTTCAGACAGTAATGGTAACTAATGATATCATCGAGCGAATTTTATCTGACAAGTACAAACACAATGTTGGGTTATGCACATTGTTTACAATTTGACCATTCGTTTTGCAGAAGACAGAAAGACCGACAGCAGACGCGTGCGGCGGCGTCGTCGGTACTGCCGGCTGCCGCGCGCGGCGTGTGAATATCGTTTCGCTTCGCATTTAATTATTCGCAAAAAACGAAAAACACCTAATTTTTTATAATCTATATCGAAGTAAAAACACCTGATCTTTCGATCTGTGTGGTCCAAAAAAATTAGAAAATTGAAGATCATGCCGAAAACACGTTTTCAATTTTAATTTACATTTTTCGAGGTTATGTAAAGAAAAATCATGAAAATAAATAATACCATTCGAAAGCTGAGGTAAAGACGCTTCAGAATGTATATAGTTGATATTTTTTTATTTATGTTTTGATGCCAAAACAACGCAGTCAAAATGTTGTGTTTAGCACACGAGCGGGCCGCTTGCGGTGGCGCTGGGGCAGTTGAGACGAATCTCCCCATATAGCCTTTGGGCAATATAGGTGTAATGTTATACCTTTATTACATAAGTATTAACCTATGTTAACTCTACGAACCGAGATCTCTTCCCAAGGTCTTTAAAGGGAAGGGAAATCCTTTTTTTTCTACAGGAAGCTACTTATCATACCAGTTAGCCGCTAACATTTATAGGACATGTGGCGACATCTATAGGATGTCAGAACAGTTTTAATAACTATCCGGCGATTACGCTAGTTTCATACTTTTTTGCAAAATTGATATCTAACTAGGCAAGTGACTGAGTCGTGAGAAATATTCCGTGGAAAATGTTTCCTAGGTAAAGTCGTCAAGGATGTTGGCGTCTTCGATTTCCAGTTTATGTAATAATATCAAATTAAACCGTGAAGCAAAAATACATTTGAGTGAGTGTGATTCAAGATGCGACAGAATTGTTTTCCAGTTTGGGATTATGCATATTTCCCATGTCCGTGTCAGAGATTCTTCTCTATTTTGAGCTTTCTGACTATCCAACGTGCGTTGTTTTTTTTCACTTAATTTGTGTCATTATTTTCCCAAAAAAAAAACGGCTCGTTACTTTATGGATTAAGCAAAAAAAAAAAAATGGTGAAAAGTATGTGATGATGTGTTGTGTGTGTTTGAGAAGTGTATGTAAAAAATAGGAAGGTCTTGGTGTTCGTATTATAAACTGGGAAAATAGAAGATTTTCTATTTCGTCATAGGTTCTTTCCAGGTCCTATCAATTAAGTTTTTGTTTCGCAAGAACAATAAAATAGAGGACAATATTTGCAACAAGTATCCACGTAAAAAAAATTTAGAGTTTGGTCGAAGCCACACCAAACAAAAACTTTTCAATTTTTTTTTTCATTTTGTAGTAGGTACCTATATCCCTGCCTACCCCCTTACATATCGGTAGTATCACGTGCTAATAACGCGACTGGTCCTCACCGTTATGCCTGAGTCGGACTTGATGCTCAAGGATTTATAACAAGGTGCGCACACTGCAGGCGCGAATAACTGACCCACAGAATATTGATTATTTGTGTAATTTAAACCATACAAAAATATGTAGATGACTCCACAATGTGTTGAGATTGTAGCTTTTTTTTTCGGGTGGGAAATCTTCATACGACGCCTCTCGCTTTGGGCGGAGCGGGAGGGCGTGTAAGACTTTTACTGACTAAAACCCACCCGTGTTCCTAAAACCCAACCGTGTTCCTTCACTTGCCTGTGCCAGGGCCATCCTTCAACCAAATCTGTAACTCTGGCAGTGAGCTTGTGTTTCTTGTGTGAATAATACTATTAAGCGTGTGTTAGCATCGTAGCGTACATGGAAAAAAGGCGTGAGTTTATGTATGTGTGTGTATGGCAGTACAGGTTGTGTGTGTGTATTCAGTTTAATAATATACTTGTTAAGAAATATTGTTGCTAACATATGTGAGCCGTTAGTTACTTTACTCACGAATATTATAAATATGAAAGTTTGTAGGTTTAGATGTTCGTTACTCAATCATGGAAAAACGGCAGATCGGATTTGGATGACATTTGGTACACAAATAGTTAACCTGACTTAGCACATGCATGGTATTATAGATGAGTTACACCCTGCCCTTGAAGTTTTTACAAAATATTGTAATTATAAATTTTATTTTTATATTTATTATTGCGTAATAATTCAGATGTTTCCTAGGCGGAGCCTTTTCGTAGAAAAATGATTACTTACTTACCAATAGTTTCTAAAGCGACATTGCCTCTTTGCCAGTAAACCTGCTCTAAAACTTTAGTAAAATAAATAGGCTTTATGAAGGCTGGGTCGTAATTGGTAATGAGCTTAGAAACGTGATCGAGAGTCATCACTACAGAGAATGAACGGTAAAAAAACGTTAATGGTAACTCCTTAAAACACGACACATGTTACTGCCTTGATTAATTACGTATATTGACTTAGTTTTTTATTTGTACAATACACCTGCGCAATTATGTCGACCATTAGTCAAGCTCTTAAACTGTTGGCAAAGCCGATACAATCTACAGCCATTAATCTATGTAATAACATGAAAATAAATCAAAGTATTGATTTAGTATCTTTGTTTTTGAATGTTACTTTAGTTTCATAAAAAGAAAAAAAAAGAGTACAGTTCACTACATTCTTAAACGCACACAATACCACATTTATGATGCCTAACAGTTAGATGCAGTTTCATGTCAAAGCTTTGCAGTGGTTTGACGTAACAATGGTAACTAAAATTAGTTGCAACTGCGATATAAAGATATAAATTATTAGTCTGTCACATCGTTTCTACAGTTAAAGTATTATTGCTAAGCTTGACAGTAACCATGAGAATAGGCTACAATATATTTTTTTACTAGTAATAATATTAAACATAACTGCAAAAATTAACCCGTTTCACAACTGTGATAACTGCTATATTTCTACACGAAAGTGTACTAATAAATCTTATACATTTTAAATTATCTTTATTTTATTAAAAAATATCATATTATTAACAGGATTTTCAATATTAATAAAGTTATACTTGAGTAAAAATATGTTTCTGTTATGATATGATATATTTGACAACTAAAATCTGATAAATCTTTTACATTTTCAATTTATTTTATACTAGCTTTTGCCAGCGGCTTCGCCCACGTGGAGGTCGGAAATTATCCCGCGGGAACGTACTACCGGGATAAAAAGTAGCCTATGTCCTTTCTCAGGCTCTAAACTATCTGTGTACCAAATTTCATTTAAATCGGTTCAGTAGTTTTAGCACGAAAGCGAGACAGACAGACAGCCAGACAGAGTTACTTTTGCATTTATAATATTATTAGTATGGAGTATGGATGAAATACTTTAATAAAATCATAAATTATTTTTGTCAGCTTAAAATTTTAGATTACAACAAAACACAAGGCTTTTACTGATTACCAGTTAAAAAAAACGTATTTTAATAAATTCCCATCCGCCATTCAACCGCGTTGTGCACTTTCTCATGTCCCGACATGTACGCTTGTATTATAGCTTTTTGCACCGCACTGATGGGGTGAATGTCCTGTACTCACGGACTAATGTAACGAAATTGTGAGTCTGTGTTACCGTCACGAGTCTTAAATAATACTGGGATTATGTATAGTGGAGATTACATCAATGATAAGTACGGGGAGCGATCCGGTTAAGCTACGCTTGCCGCGGTTGGTCCGTGGATGGGTGACCGTTTTTACATACCAAGACTGATTCGTGCCTCGGAAAGCACGTTATGCCATTGGTGTGGCTGTCATTCGTGAATTTTTGACTGTCGTTGCGGGTTGCGGGTCGTCAGAAGTCTGAAAGTCTGACAACCAGTCTTACCAAGGGGTATAGTGTTACCCAGTAACTGGGTTGTGGAGGTTAGATAGGCAGTCGCTCGTTGTAAAATACTGGTTTTTAGCTGTATCCAGTTGTAGACTGGAAGTCGACCCCAGTATAATTGGGAAAAGGCTAGGTTGATCAACAGTGATCGGATATTCGGATGCGTATTTACCTAATGTTACTATTTAGCTGTGAAAGCACCGAAGTGACTTCGTATTTTTTATTAAAGCCGTGTTTCTTGGAACATCATATTTATTTAAAATTAATGTTTAACCCCAGATGCAAAAACATATGTGTGTAGGGTGGTATGTGTTAGTTAAAACAACACACAAAACACGGTATAAAACGCGCATTCCATATTAGCCAACATTTCAACTTTAGGTGATTATGCTTCTCGATTGATCAGTGATATGTATTTACCGAGTGTGGACAATCATTGTTTGAGAATATATGTATATTGGTATCATGGTAAAAATATTTGCCGGCAGTCAGCAAGTTAAGAAGCGACTGAATAAGAAAGTAGAACGGACGCCAGCATATCAAGCTACCAAAAACTTGTCAAATTCTCCCAATTCATTTTGAACCTAATGCTTTGGCAATATAGTTGAAAACCTATTAAAGAAATTTGACAGATTGTAGTAGCTTTATGCTGGCGTTTGTACAATCAACATGATTTTAATTTTAAAAATATCCTGCCCTATTGTACTAATTGTATAATTGTGAAGGTTTATGAGGATGTATGAAAAACTACTGAACGGATTTGGATGAAATATGGCACACAGATAGTTTATTACCTGGATTAATGCATAAGATACTTATTATCCCGTAGAATTTTCCCGGGGGATACTTTCCAACCTCCACACGGGCGAAGTGAAAGCTAATAGCGTATAAATTAAAGATGTAATAAAAATGCTTATTAGTCTGATTTTGATTCTGTTTCACTTCTATAATTGTTTATAATAATATTAATAAAAATATAATTTATAAGAATGTTTAAATGGAATAAAGGATATTAATAACATGTAGAAGTATTTAAAAACAGAAAGAAAATAATCACAGGGCATCAGAGAACTCGTCCGCATCGCTGTCAATGGAAAAAGTGCCAAAAAGGCTGGCAGCGTTGCCACGTTGTATGTTTCACTTGTAAATTCAAAGGATTCCGAATGTATTTGATTTAAATCGTAATTGGAAACGGATAATGAACAGGAGTGTTAGTGCGGATTTTTTCAATAAAAATACCAATTTAAAAAGTTACTGGTTTTGCAATCAATGAGGAATAAACTATTTCCAGGACTTGCATCTATTCTATTCTGTTATAACATTTAAATATTGCACAATAAAGATCTCCAAATGACTTTAAAGTTTATTTATTAATAGTAATTTGTGAGCAGCGCTGCGGGCTACATTATTATTTAAGTTACCTACTTATATTTTTCTGTTTGTAATATTGCATAATATAGCTGTTTATTGTGTCTATTTATGATAGAATAAAATAAATCTGTTTTCTTTTTAAAATATGGATACAAAAAGATAGACAAGAGCGAATGTCTGTGCGACAAACGGACCTTGTAGAATCTGTTTAATTGCGCTATAAAATCTACTACATACTGATTCTCTTGTTCATCAGATAAAAGTCATGCTTTCAGCAACTTGTGGACATAAATTTTAACCTTAGAGCTGTCAAACTAGTTTTAGTATATTTTTCTACTGTAAATGAGCATAATAAATATTGGAATTATAAATAGTAGATATTATATCAATGACTAGCTCCTGCCCGCATGACAAGTTGATAAAAATTTGATCGTTTAAAGTGGGTCAAAATCGCGGTATAAGGAGTCGGTTACAAACAAACATACAAGTGAAGCTTATATAAAGCGTGTAATAAAAAGTAGCCTGTGTACTTTTCTAGTGGTCAAAGTATCTTCGTATCAATTTTCATCAAAATCGGTCTAGCCGTTCTGGAGATTAGCCCCAACAGACAAATAAAATTTAGTTCTTTATAAAACTTGTACCTATAGATACGAAATGTTTTTTTTTATTGTGAAAAGTCGTTTCCCACTGCAGGGCAAAGGTCACTTGCATCTCCTGGAGCATTTATTTGATTTTTTGTATGAAATAGGTATTAATTATATTTGGATTATGGATACTAGTGAAGATATTGTATTATATCAGAGAGGTAATAAGGTTAGTACCTTATTACCTCTCTTCCCACGTCACCATCATCATTTTATCCGAAAGACATCCACTGTTGGACATAGGCCACCTCCAAATGGGGGTTTGCGATAATCACCACGCTTGGCAGGCGAGTTGACGATCGCAGTATGGTGGTAAAATGCACAAAGAACGCTGCTGCCAATTGACTGGCCTGTTAGTCTAGTGGTTAGTGACCCTGACTGCTAAGACTAAGGTCGTGGGTTCGATTCCCACCCAGGCCAAATCTTTGTGTGATGAGCACAATCATTTGTTCTGTGTCTGGGTATAATTTATCTATAATATGTATGTATTTAGAAATATATAAGTATAATTATCAGTTGGCTAGTTGCCGTAGTACAGGCTTTGCCCAGTTTGGGATCAGATAACGTTGTGTTGGTTGTCCTAAGATATTATATTATTATATTAATTCTCTAGTAAGTCCCTTAGTGGCCTTTTATGACATCCACGGGAAAAAATGAACATACAGAACACTTCTTCATTTGTAGCGAAACTAATTATGAATATGTACCTACTCGTAGAGGCTTTTTTGTCCTACCAAATTAATACAAAAACCTTGTTTTAACAACACATACCCATTCGCGATTTTCACGGCTTTTCATAAATTCCTCGCCTGTTGTATCAAAAATATAATAAAAATCAAATCGACCAATTATGAATTTCACAGTACAACTTTATTTTTAATGATTTTGTTCGGTTTGTTACACAAAAAAACGTTTAATGTGTTAATAATGGCGGTAGGTAACTATTGACGGAAGTGTGAACAAAATGTTTTATTGCAATAATTTTTCGGATGGATCTAGAAGTTAAGAGCTAGAGCTTTTGCTTTTTAACCGACTCAAGAAAAGGGGAGGTTCTGTGTTCCACTGGATTTTTTTAAAATGTTTGTTAACCCTGACTGCTAAGACGGAGGTCGTGGGTTCAATTCCCACCCAGGACAAATATTTGTATGATGAGCACAATTGTTTCTTCTGTGTCAGGGTGTAATTTATCTATAATATGTATGTATTTAGAAATATATAAGTATTATTTATCAGTTGTCTGGTTGCCATAGTACAGGCTCTGCCTAGTTTGGGATCAGATAACGGTGTGTTGGTTGTCCTAAGATATTATTATATTTCTCCGCCATCCGTGGAGCGATTTCAAAAATTATTTTTGTTCGTATAGGTTATGTTTCAAGGGTGGTCCCATATAAATTTTGTTGACTTTGCTTTGGTAGTTTTTGCGTTGCGATTCTAATACTTCCTGTCACTGCTATTGACCTTGCACAAAAGTCGTATACGAATTAGTGCGGGGTAGATGCCATAACTTAAAATTGAAAAACTAAAACATTTAAAAAAAAAAAACAACTGACTTCCCAAAAAACGCTAAAAAGTGAAAAATAAATTTAATTTCGGAAATCGGTGGCAAAAACTAAAATACGTATCCAAAGACACCGACTTCCGAGGCCAAAACTTTCTTAGTAAGGATAAGTCCTTAGTAAGAAATTAGTAGCCCACCTGCATTGAAAGCATGGAACTACGTAAGTCTGGACTCTATAGAAAGGAACCTCATCACAATACGAACGTGTCCAGGAGTACCGCTGTCAGTATGAAGCCCTTGATTCAACTGCCCAACGAGAGCCTCTTCAGGTGTTAGTCGAGGCTTTCCTCTACTATCAATATTATTACAAGATGTGCAATATTAATATGCGGTTTTTACATGTAAATACTTCTTCATATCTACATCAATACAGTCCACAAATTACAGCCACATATAACATACCTTTATGCAAGCCAACTTATTTTATCCACATAAATTAAAAAGCAAACAGTCTTAAAATGATAAAATAAAAATTTAAAAGAAGGGAAATAATCTAAAGGCCTCAAAAGATTCATCTGCATCGTCAACAGAAAAAGTGGCCAAAAGGCTGGCAGCATTTTGCCATGTTGTATGGCAATGTCAGCGGTCATGTGAAGAGTTGGATAACTGCTTTTTAATCGACGTCAAAAAGGAAGAGATTCTCAATTCTGTTATTTTATTATATTTGTTACTTTGTGGTTTTCGAGTGAGCTTCAATATTTTTATCCAACTTAGTTTATGTTGATGATGTTAGAAAAAAAATCCTGTCACTGTTATTTACTTAGCAAGTGATGTTCTACAAATTTAGGAAGTACCACAGCTAAAAAGAAAAAATAAAGTTTATTTAAAAACTGACTTTCATAAAAATAAAAACACGAAAAAGTGAAACATAACTTTAAGTCGCTGGCAAAGAAACGAAAATAAAAGCCAAAGTTACACCGACTTCCAAAATTAAAGTAATTTTTGACTTTTTTTTTATGGAATTCGGTTGTTTTTCATACTTATCTTTCATGAAGTGTGTTATTGTAATTTCACAATACGATTGTAGTTACCCGCGGAATCTGGATTTTGTTCTGATCAGTGGGAAAAAGCTTGCACCTTATTACATGGGAGTTATAACATAACATTATTCTTGCCAATTGTACTATACAGAGAAAATGATATTATTTCTTTCTTTCCACAATTTGCGGTCTTATTACTGATTCCATTGCTCACGAACTCACTACATTGTACCTGTTTTACTGCTATTTTATTTGCAGGAACATACTAACACCTAGCCGGTATGCAGTACAGATCTAGATGGGCTAAAGTGCTTGCCTAGGTTTAATTTCTTCCTGGATAAACGATAAAGTTTGGAGCAAGGGATAAGAGGTCGGCGTTTTGTGATATTTTTTTAGGTTATCATGTTTTTTTATGGTAATCATTCTGTTTCTAAAAAAAAGGATTATATAGTTTGTAATAACAAAACAAACTATAGCAGAAATTATAATCTCCGATAAGTTACATTCCACAGTTAGATTATCGTCGCATTTGCATTTTTCGGAGCGTTATGTTAAATTGATTATGATGTGATAAAAAATGTCCTAAAAATTTAGCAATGGAATTTGAACGTTGTCTTAGGTGACATTGAGTTTATTGTTCCAGACCTCGATAATTATCTCTGGCCTGTTAGTCTAGTTGTTAGTGACCCTGACTGATAAGAAGGAGGTCGTGGGTTCGATTTCCACCCAGGACAAATCTTTGTGTGATGAGCACAATCATTTGTTCTGTGTCTGGGTGTCATTTATCTATAAAATGTATGTATTTAGAAATATAAGTGTATTTATCAGTCGTCTGATTGCCATAGTACAGGTTCTGCCTAGTTTGGGATGAGATAACGGTGTGTTGGTTGTCCTAAGATATTTAGATATTTATCTCAGATTCTGAATTCAAATATAGGTGAAAACAAAACATTGGCATAACCAACAACTCGGTTATAAAAATGGCAACAGTTACTTAATCTTATAGCTTTAAACGAGCAATTCCTGTATATATATATATATATATATATATATATATATGTATATAATCTGAATCTCGGAAACGGCTCCAGCGATTTTCATAAAATTTAGTATACAGGGGTTTTCGGGGGCGATAAATCGATCTAGCTAGGATTCATTTACCAAAAAAAAAAATACCGAGCAAAGCTCGGTCATCCAGATATTTATAATTATACAATTAATCCCGCTAACAATGAGAATGAATTAATAACTTTTTTCAAGAAATATTTTAGTCTTGCTCTACTTAACTATATTTCGTGTCCGCAAGATATAAAAATAACGAACGGTTTAATCAAAGCAAAGAAAATATAACATACATACGATATAACACTTTTATATAAAATGGTGTTAACGTTGTACTAATTACAATATTTGCAACGCTTGTTTTAAAGTCATTTAGGTATAATTTAGTACACTTTTTTAATAGAATTATTTTAGAGATCCATACCACAGGGTGTCAACGGAACCTTATAATTAATGCTCGGCTGTTCGTGCGTCCGTCCGTCTGTCTGTCACAGGACTGTATCTTGTGATTTTGTGAACCGTAATAAGTCCCTCCTAAGTTGATACAGTCTGTACTACTATGGCCGTTTTAACAACAAATAAAAAACATAATTAATTTAAAACAATAAACAACCACAAAAATAGTACAAAGTGAAAAGGAAGTCGGTGCCTTTGGTTTGTATTTTCTTTTTATTACCCTTTTTAGTTGTGGTACCTACCCTATACAAATTCCTCGTCCTTGTTTGAAGGTGGTGAAAAATAAAGTTCAGAAACGTGTTTTATTTCGGCGGACCATTCTTGTTCTTTTTAACCCCCAACGCAAAAAGAGGGGTGTTATAAGTTTGACGTGTCTGTCTGTCTATCTGTCTGTCTGTCTGTCTGTCTGTGTGTCTGTCTGTCTGTGGCATCATAGCTCCCGAACGGATGATGCGATTTCAATAAAAAAAATACTTATTAAAGGTGACCTATCTGCGAGTGTTCTTAGACATGTTTGATGAAAATCGGTTGAGCCGTTTAAAAGTTGTGGGGGGGAAAGTGGGGAAGAGTAACCGAATGTCAGCAAATATACTCGAGTGGGGTCTCAAATGAAAGCGCACTAAAAGAGAATATTGATGAATTAATCGAAAGTGTTCTTAGCTTCATTTGATTCTACATTATATTACGTATGTATCTATAAAAAGTACAAAATAAAAAATTAAATTAAAAATTTAAAAAACCCCCGACACAAAAATCTAATTTCCCTTTAAAAAGTAAAAAATAATAAAAAATAACTCAATCTTAAAGTAAAAAAAAAAACGTCGCCTTGGGGGACCGCTCCGCGAGTGCAGACGTCGTTGACTGCTTAGTTAGGTAATAAGACTATTGGTAATTAAATTGTTAGGTTTGAAGCGGTCCCCCAACGCGGCGTATTTTTTTTTTTGAATTATTAATACATTCTTAGGTACTTTAAGATTGAGTTATTTTTTATTATTTTTTACTTTTTAAAGGGAAATTAGGTTTTTGTGTCGGGGGTTGATTAAATTTTTAATTTAATTTACTGCAGTATTCAAAAAAAGTTTTAAATATTGCACAGTAGTACGGAACCCTTAGATTACGACTCACACTTGGCAGCTTTTTTTAACAGAACCGTTTTTATCATCGAAATAAGTGACTTTTTTAAAAGTATTTCCTGAGTTTATTATCCCTAATTGATATAAAATACCGAACCAAATTGATAAATTGAAAGAACAAGATCATAGCTTTTCTTTCATTCATAGTTTCTTATGCATGAGTTCAATGAAATGAATGGATCAATTAAATGAAATCATCTTGCATTCAGAAGAGTATTAATGACTTTTTACCGACCTTGGACAGATCCGGATGCCGAACATAGGAGACGCTTATGTCTAGTCTAATAGAGTATTGAACCCATTAAAGAAATTTGGTATTCATATCTTTAGGCGCGGGACAAATACAAGAGGCGTCGGGTGGAGGTGAGGCGCGGGTGCGGCGCGGGCGTGGCGCCACTTCTTTGATATTTCATACAAAATGTATAGAAGAGGTGGGGCGCGAGACATACTGAGACGGCGGGGTGCGGGCGCGGTGCGGGCGCGGCGCGGGCGCCGCTTCCTCGCCTTCGGCGCACCCGGAAAATGCGTGACGATATAGAATTTAACATAAAATAACGAGAAACACTGCGCCTCGCCTTTCCGACACCGTTAGCACGCCTGTTCTGCGCTGCACCGGCGCCGCGCCCGCACGGCGCGGGACAAATAGATATTTTATTTTATTTTATGTTAAATTCTATATCGTCACGCATTTTCCGGGTGCGCTGAAGGAGAGGAAGCGGCGCCCGCGCCGCGCCCGCACCCCGCCATCTCAGTATGTCTCGCGCCCCACCATATTCACCATATTCTATACATTTTGTATGAAATATCAAAGAAGTGGCGCGGGTGAGGTGCGGGCGCGGCGCCGGTGCAGCGCAGAACAGGCGTGCTAATGGTGTCGGAAAGGCGAGGCGCGGTGTTTCTCGTTATTTTATCTCCTGCGTACACTGTTCCGTCATGCCACTTCTAACTGCGGGTGCGCCGATGGCGAGGAAGCGGCGCCCGCGCCACGCCCGCACTGCGCCCGCACCCCGCCGTCTCAGTATGTCTCGCGCCCCACCTCTTCTATACATTTTGTACGAAATATCAAAGAAGTGGCGCGGCGCCCGCGCCTCACCTCCGCCCGACGCTTCTTGTATTTGTCCCGCGCCTTAGCGTACGATTTCAAGTTTGATAATAGTTTATTTTATTTTATTAAACACAGTATAGAATTTGAACAAACCAAAAAATATAAGGTATAGCAATAACAATATTGCAGCTCACTATATTATACGCATATTAAAAAAAAAACAAAATGTGTAGGTAGTGACTGCCACCAAAAGGCATTATTTCATCACTTTAGCCCTGTTCTTATCACAATTTATTTGAAGTATGCACAATATACTTTAGTTTTTTTACACCTTTTTTGCTCTCTCACTGGTGGACTTCTAGCCATTTCTTCTTTAATACAATTTTTTTATCGTTTCTATGGTCTTCCTTTGCTCTTATATCCATATCGAATTGTGACTTCAAAACTTACTTAGTGCCAATATATCATAAAAAGTCTTCCGGCAATTTCCATCCCCGCTTTCGCCTCTAACTTGCACCATACACCAAAGCACTACTTGGAATTGATTGAGACGAGTCTAATACAGAGTTAATTTGACCCTCATTTAACGGGACCTCGGACCAGACCTCCGAGAGCAGACCTCTGGACCAGCTTTAATCTTTAATTGCTACATACTTGGCCTAGGAAATTCATTCTGTAAAGTTGGTACTGAGTAATGTTGGTACTTTGAAATGTTGTAACGAAAAGGGAGTATAATCTTGATGCTTGGATATTTGTTTCTCAATTACACCGAAAAGGCTGGACGGATTAGAATGCAATTTGGCACACAGATAGGTTTAAATATAGATCAAAATATAGCATACATTTGATTCAGCAGTGATGTACCCAACTTAAATAGTTGTAGATCATGAGTTTGAACTCAGACAGGCATTTTAATTTGGGTATTTAATTACATTACCACTGCTCTCAAAACGGTGAAGGAAAACATTGTGAGGAAGCCAACATATACTTGAACAAAAAAATCGAAGACATGTGACATCTACCAGCCCACACTGGGCCCCGAGGTGATTCCCACTGACTGCCCACTTCTTTTCAGGGAAAAGGGGCCCGTATCCCAGAAGTGGGAACATTTTTAGCTGATTATGATATACTAAATCCGGTTAGCCGACAACGTTTCTCTAGAGTGCAAGTGATACTTCGGGCTGTCGTAAGCTATTTATAGATCTAAATCAGTAGTAGTTATTATGCTATCGTAAATGAACAATAAATAACTTTAGATTGAAACAATGAATTACTCACTAGATTTAAACGGTGTTCAATATAGAGTCCTCGAATGTACTGTACTGATATTTATGTCTATGTCATAAAATGTGCAGTGCAGTGTCTGAAGGAGTCCACTAGGACCCATGCCTGCCAGGGTCGCGAGATTCGTTCGAAAGAGTTACCGTGGCCCTGGTATATAAGCAACTGAAGGAACACGGGTGGGTTTTAGTCAGTAAAAGTCTAACACGCCCTTCCGCTCCACCCAGAGCGGAAGACGTGATTTGATGATTTTCAACCCACAAAAACAGTATGCTAGTGTAATATACGACGAAGATGTGTATCTTTTGCATACATAATCTCGCGCCTTCTTCCTATGGAGGGGGGGGGGGGGGGCAGACACAACAGCGTCATTTCGAAATTAAACAGTATTTTTTCAAGTACTTATGATTGTTTTTGCATGCTGTATTATTGGGTTAATATTGTGCACTTAGTTCGTGTTAATTTTGATGGACAGTGTAACGATTGTAAATAGACTCATAAATAAATAAAAAACTGCTACGATCCTCACACTTTGCTATTCCTTTTGGCTCGTTTTACATGGTCACACACACACGCCGGTTGCGAGTACGACGCGCCTGATTTTTCTGAAGAACATTACCAATAAGGTCACTATATGTTCTCCTAAGGTGTCCGCTTGCGGCGTTTCCAACAACAATAATAACAGCACAATAATTAATGAATTAGAACAATTGGTAGTATTTACCTTATAAACAGACACGGAGTAAGTGACGTTTCCTCTGTAGAGTAATTAATCTGTAACAAAAGAAAATAATATTAGTATAGAGCAAAATATTTCATTTCTTCTAATACTAAATTTAGGTAATTCTTCCAACATTTCATTTAAAAATAAAAGCTAAAGTTTTCGTTTCTTCGAACACTATAGGTATTTATTTTTCCAATGTTCTTTTTTTTAAAGGAAATACTGATTTGATTTATTCCCGTAGTTTGTGTTTCATAATGTTAAGTTTAAAGCTCATATTGTGCCCTATTAGAAGGCAAAGGCATTAATACGCTAATGGGTTCATAATGTGGGGTAACAGTACCGATAGGAACAGAGTTTTTGTTGCCCAAAAAAAGTGTATTCGTGCAATATATGGGCTTCAACCTGATGAATCGTGCAGGCCAATATTTAAAGAACTTGGTTTATTACCGCTACCTTCTCTCTATATTTATGAAGTATGTATGTTTGTTAAGAAGCATAAAGATCTATTTAAAAAGGCAGAGGATGTATGTTCTCGAAACCGGCGAGATCCTCACAGGCTTGTATTAATTGACTTTCCCAGACTGGCTAAATATAGTTAAAGCTGTTTAGCCATGTGTGTTTGAATTTATAATAAAATTCCAAGTGATTATAAAACTTTAGATTTAAGATTGTTTAAAAAAAACTACTGGAATGGTTAAAAACTAAAAAAAAAATTATAGTATCAAAGAATTTACGGACGGGAAACATTTTTAAATGTAACCAATAATATTTGCATGCTATAATATAAGCTAAACATGTACGCTCTATACTTTATCTTTAACACCATCATATACCATGTTTTATGCAAATAAATATTATTTCTATTATTTCTATTTCAAAAAGTCACCAAACAACAAAAAAACAAGTCATTTATTCGAACTAGGCTGAGACTCAGCATTTTTTGTATCTCAATATTAAATAAGACAGTCTCCCAAAACGCCCGACCTTCACCGCTTCCCAGTGTTTTAGCTAGGAAGAAGTGGCGCAACAAATTGCCCAGCAGAAAACAGCACCCAAAGGGCAATGGAGAGGGCTTTGTTTGGAGTTTCCCTATGTGATAGAATTAGAAACGAAGAGATCCGCAGGAGAACCAAGGTAACCGACAAAGCCTGAAAAATTGCCAAACTGAAGTGGTAGTGGGCAGGACTAGGGATGTTATGGATATGAAATTTCGGATACGGATACGGATATGAAATTATTTAGGATTATCCGTTAGTTTCGGATAATTCCGGTTACGGATATTAAACTTTTAAGGAATTTCAAAAGTAAAATACAAATAGCTAGTAAAATGGTTTTATTTATATGTCACCATTTGGTAGGAATTACAATCAGTGTGTGAGTAATTATTACAGCTATTTAAAATAAAAATGATTATAAATATATATTGAGTGTTATCTAATCTACCTAAAATAAAAATGTAATAACAAATCCGATATTATCCGAAACTTTTATTTCGGATTCGGTTACGGTTATGGATAAATTTTTATATCGGATATCCGATATTTTCGGTTACGGTTACAGAGCTCCCTAACATCCCTGGGCAGGACACGTTGAAATATACCATTTCACGTAGACTAGATTATTACATCTAAACTAATATTTTAAGCGAATATTATGAAGAGTTTGTTTGTTGGTTGACCGCGGTAATCTCAGGAACTACTAGTCCGAATTGAAAAATCTTTTTGTGTTGTAGTCTATTTATTAAGGAAGGCTATAGGCTATACAAAAACACGCTACGATCGAAAGGAGCGCAAGATTAGCAAGCTAGTGGCTATGGGCTGGTGGAGACCGCGCATAGAAAAACTTAAGTTAGGACGCCCACAAGTTAAGTGGAGCCATGATCTTCGTAGGGTGGCTAATAGCAGCTGGATGAGAGGCTACAGTACCGTGTGGTGCCGGACGTAAAGAATAGCACCACCCCATTTCTTCCCATGGCTGTCGTAAGAGGCGACTAAGGGACTTACTAGAGAATGGGCAGCAGCGTTCTCTATGCATTTTACCACCATACTGCGATCGCCAATCCGCCTGCCAAGCGTGGCGATTATGGCAAACCCCCAAATCGAGGTTTGCCTATGACCAGCAGTGGCCGTCTTTCAGCTGTAACGACGAGAGGCTACAGATTATGTTGGATTTTGGTGCCAATGCTATTTGTGGGACAAGTGATGTTCGAGCCAATATTGGTGCGGGAGTAAACACAACATACAGCTGCATAATATTATGTAAATCGCTGTAAAGCGCTAATGAATCGCTTAATCATCTAAATTCGCCTTGTAACGGATTGTTGAGAGATCAATCGTGCGTGTAATGACCTAGTTGGTGCGTTGTTTAGTTTCTTTACTTTATAATGTGGTTTAAAACTTCTATAGGTCAGTCTGCCATAGAAACCAAAGATTTTACAAACAATAAGTAATTTTAAAAATGTTTTTTCGTATCAAATATGTAGGCAACCAATATACTATACTTTGTGTAATTTATTTTATCAACGTAGCTCTTGAAATGACGAAGGAAAACATTATGAGGAAACCGGCATGTCCTAGAACCAAAAAATGAATGAAGATAAGTGTATGTGCCATCCCAACCCGCATATTACGTGGTGGATTATGGGTCGCTCTTTCGCATAGAGCCCTCTCTATATGCGAAAGAGTGACCCATAATCCACCGCGTTTCCAGTGGGAAAGTCATAGGTTGGTTACTATACTCTACAGACCATCAACCTGGTTAGAGTCACCCGCCAATGGACAATAGCAATGCCGTATATAATGCTGAAATTGCTCATGGCTTGGTGGGAAAAATATGTAGGTATAGGATGGAAATTAACCAGAAAAGATCCTGATATTTAGTTCTATCCGGTTAGGCTGGAAACCGACCCCGACACAGTTGAGTAGAGCCTAGGCAGGTGATAGTACTTCGTACACAGAGCTCTACTCCTATTACTGATTTCCCTCACTTTTAACATCATCATCATCATCACCATCATTTCAGCCTAAAGACGTCCACTGCTGGACATAGGCCTACCCCAAGGGGGGGGGGGGGGGTTGCCATAACCGTCACACTTGGCAGGCGGGTTGGCGATCGCAGTATGGTGGTAAAATGCATAGAGAAAGCTGCTGCCCATTCTATAGTTAGTCCCTTAGTCGACTATTACGACACCCACGGGAGGAAATAGGGTGATGCTATTCTTTACGTCCGACACCACACGATACACTTTTAACAATCGTTCATGAAATTAGATGACTTAAAAATATGTGTTAAATCTTACACTTCATTACAGACAGTCACACAGTCATGCAGTTGTCTTACAGTCATTGCCATAATGCATAACACGGTTCAACAACTCGAACTCAAAGAATTTATTGCTAAAACCGCTAAAATTGAAAGGGGCCCGTCTGAAAGGTGAAGCAAGTTACCCATTCCAAAGCGTAGTAGTTCCTATGGAGAAGAACGGGCCAAACATTCCAAAGACACTCTTTCAAATCAAAATATTGTTACAATAAATGCATCCAACGTTTTCAAGACCACCCAGTAATCCTCGCGTCTTGTTTAAACTATCATAATCTATACTTAAGTCACATTAAACTATAACTTAAATAAAATAGTATTTATTTCAATGTTACGGTCGGTTCGTTCTCTTATAAACGACTGGATTAAATAAAATATCGATTTACGTCGCAGTAAAAATATCAAAGAGTGGGCAGATACCGTGTTTTATATTTGCATGTGAGTTTTAACAGGATGCATTTTGAAAGCCGGCATCGGAGACAATATTTTTAAAATATTTCGTTGTTTTGATTAATTTGTCAATATTACGCAATTAAATTAAGGGATATGGCTTTGTAGTTCACTAAAATATAAATTCGGTTTAAAGATATTTATTCTAAAGAAACATAAAGACACTGTCTACGACACTATCTACAACAAAATTAATAAACTTATGAACATGTATCCACTGAATAAGGATGGTTGCAAGAGAAAAGTATTGGAATACCTACAAAGTCTCACTTATGACGAGACGGAGCAGCTTCTAATCGTATCAAGTTAGACAGTAAGATTCACATACATTATTATATATATTCAAATAACTGTATCTCAGTCATTAACATGTCTCCTCATAAACTCTCATGTATCACACTCACACCTAACACACGCTCTCACACTCACTCATTCACCTAGCATAACCTACAAAGAGAGGAACAGATCACTATTACATAGCATAAGTTTATAAGTGTACAAAACATTCAATAGAATTGTAAAATGCAAGCATTTAAGAAAACGAATTTAATGTAACTCGAGGAGGTTGGCGCTGTAAGCCGAAATACAGGTTCCTCCTAGTTCGGCTCCAGATGCTAAAACTTTTTGTGTACATAAATATTGTTCAAAGCATCTATATGTAAGTTTTTAAAGTACTTTTGTGAAAGAAATAAATTATTTATTATTATTATTACTGACATTAAATCGATGCTTAAATTAAATAATATAAATGTAATCACACAGCATTTTTAGCTTAGTCATCATCAGCAGCCTATAACGTTCCCACTGCTGGGACACAAGCCTCCTCTCGGTTGGAGGCAGTGGGTCATAATTAGAGGATACAATACGGTCGGGATCCCGGGATCCCGACCGTTTTCTGGCCCCGAAAATCCCGGGACTGTACTTGGCTAATCCCGGGATTTTCGGGATTCCACAAACAAGTCTAATTTGTATTCCGTAGTCCGTTGCGCCTTGACAATAACCTTGCCAAGATTATATGAATAGCATTTATTACATAACGACAAAATCAACCCTTAGATACGCCGTCGTACGGACCTACTATACACAGTACACACTAAACAGGTACAGTCCTAATATACATATGTTTGTCGTAGAAAAGTTACAGCTGGAAATTAAGAGTATGAAATCCCTAGATCCTGAAGTATTTACAAGTACAAAATGAATTGGGGTTGACAAATATTGTAGTAATAGACGTGAAATGAGCCTGTTCAAAAATGGAGAAGTTCGTGGATATCACTTAGAAACAGCATAAGTGTGTACACGTATTGTCTATTCCTCCAACCAGAGCGTAGAACCTGTGCGACTGTTTTCAGCTGCTGCTTATGTTGGCAATAAACTACGAAGCAGGCTTAGAAGTCAAAGATTGCGCGGTTTAATATTTTTCCGCGATTTTATTTTCGAAATTTTAATTATTTTTTTTGTTTTCTTACAAAAGTATCGTTTTTTTTTGTCTTTATCTTCTCTTAATATATTGTGATTTTGTTGTGCAAAGACAATAAAAAGTTTTTTTTTTAAGTTGTCTTTTCATTTTAGCCCAATTAGAAACCACATGGTCTAATCCCGGGGTAGGCCCGGGATCCCGGGATTAAGCTTCAAAAATCCCGTAATCCCGGGATTGAAAAATATGCTCGGGATTGTATCCTCTAGTCATAATCCACCATGCGGGCCCAGTGCGGGTTCGTAGATCTCACATGTCTCTGTATTTTTGGTCCTAAGACATCCCGTTTTCCTCACGATGTTTTCCGCTTTTTAGCTTATTAACCCGTTGAATGCCGCTAATTACAGACACAATTAAAAACCACTGTGTCTCGCGTAGATGCACGTTCACGGCATACGAAGAGTTAAAGAGTTCAATCTACGATTTTCGGGTGCGGAGGTTGCAAACAGTTGCTAAGCCAAAAGACATCAACGCGCACACATAACTATAAAATAAATAATCTTTTATTTGTCTCTAGCATGGTATTTCTTACATAATCAAAATTATTCACGTAATTGGTGTTCACCTTAAATATTAATTTAAAAGCCATTAAATCAAAACTAATAAAATCATAATAAAATATTAGCTTCTACTTAAATATGTACATTTTCGATATTCACTTTTGCTTTTAATCTGGGTTTGTCCGACTTTCATGCGTTTTTATTAACACTTGAGTAAGTAATATTTGATCATTGGAAGCAGTGGTGGCCCAGTGATAACGTCCGCGACTAACGACTCGAGATCATAGATTCGAACCCAGACAGGTGCTTTCCTACCAGGGTCGCGAGATTCGTTCGAAAGAATTACCGTGGCCGTGGCATATGTGCAACTAAAGGAACACGCGTGGGTTTTAGTCAGTAAAAGTCTGACACGCAATTTCCGCTCCACCCTAGAGTGGGAAGACGTCATTTGATGATTTCCCACCCAAAAAACCGGCCAAGTGCGAGTCGGACTCGCGCACCGAGGGTTCCGTACAAACCTGTAGGTATTCTCGGTTTACGCATAAGGTTAATGCTTATGAAAATAAATGTTTTTTTTTATTTTTATATTTCAGCTGATTGAATGAACGGTAAATTGCGGTTTACGATTTATGACGTTTTAAAAAAAAACTACTTGCTCGATCTCGTTCAAACCAATTTTCGGTGGTAGTTTATATGGTAATTTACATCATATATTTTTTTAAGTTTTATCATTCTCTTATTTTAGAAGTTACGGGGGGGGGGGGGGGGGACACATTTTACCACTTTGGAAGCGTCTCTCGCGCAAACTATTCAGTTTAGAAAAAAATGATATTAGAAACCGCAATACCATTTTTGAAGACCTATTCATAGATACCCCACACGTATGGGTTTGATGAAAAAAAAGCATTTTGAGTTTCAGTTCTATGTATAGGGAACCCCAAAATTTATTGTTTTTTTTCTATTTTAGTGTAAAAATCTTGATGCGGTTCACAGAATACATCTACTAACCAAGTTTCAACAGCGTAGCTCTTACAGTTTCGGAGAAAAGTGGCTGTGACATACGGACGGACAGACAGACAGACAGACGGACAGACAGACATGATGAATCTATAAGGGTTCCGTTTTTTGCCATTTGGCAACGGAACCCTAAAAAAGGACAGGCGCTTTACTTTGTGTCAATTATTTCATCACCACTGCTCTAAAAAACGGTGAAGGAGAAACATCGTCACGAACCGACATGTCCTAGAACCAAAAATTCGAAGACATGTGACATCTACCAACCCGCACGTGGTAGATTACAGCCCACTCCCTCTCATCGAGAAAATGCCTATGTCCCAGCAGTGGGCACATTATAGGCTGATTATGAGTAAGTTTACTCCTACAATACAGCTGCAAGACCTCTGTTCACCCACAAAGGTCTACGTTAACGCGCTAGTATCACAATCGCCACGCCGGCACCAGTAGGTAACGCAGACGTATGACCTTTCGCCTACATATCGGTCACTGTCTCATTAACGGGACGCTATGTGTGGGCTAAGTGACAAGCGGGAGCGGGCAACAATTTCTTTAAATCTAATTGGACTATATTTTATGTTTTAGCAGTAATAAATACAATTTTTAGGATGCCGTATCCGATGCGTAACCAATGGGACCCTATTTCTAAACCTATTTCTAAAGTCCATTCGTCCGTCTGTTTGTCAGCAGACTGTATCTCATTATTTGTAATAGGGACACAGTTGAAATTGTCAAAAAATGTGTATTTCTGTTGCCTCTATATCAAAAAGAAATAAAAACAAAATTAAAAATTAAAGGGGTCTCCATACAAGAAACTAGTTTTTGGCCTTGTGGTTCAGAACCCTTCATGTTGGCTGGTTTTTTAATTTAATTTGTGTCATGATAATTTCGAATGTGAAGATACTAAAGTAGATGGAAATACGTGCACATTATAACGTTATTGTAGACGGAAATGTAAAAGAGTCTTCATATATTTTAAATTATAAAAACTTTTTAACAAAAAAAATAAACCGCCGAAAAATTGAAAAGCAAAAAACAATAAACCTTAAAATTTTGAGTCGGCGCTTTGAGTGATCTTTGTTCATTGATTTTTCAGCGCCGACTCAAAATTTTAAGGTTTATTATTTTTTTCTTTTTAGTTTTTCGGCGGTTTAATTTTTTTGTTAACAAGTTTTTATTTTAGAATTTCTTGTGGGTTTACTGTGTTAATAATACTTGGCAAGGTATATCCTATTCACTAAAAACAAGTATCAAAATTGGACTACGCTGTATAAAGTTATGCGTGGTCATACGTTACAATCAGTGAGTGAACAATCAATTATCCCGTTTTCTAAACCTTTTTTTTTTTTTTTTTTTTTTTCAGGATGGGAAATCATCAAATGACTTCTCCCGCTCTGGGCGGAGCGGGAGGGCGTGTCAGACTTTTACTGACTAAAACCCACCCGTGTTCCATCAGTTGCCCATGTGCCAGGGTCACGGTATCTCTTTCGAACAATCACGCGACCCCGGCAGGCATCGGTCCTAGTAGACCCCTACACTGCTGCTGACATCTCTTTGAGGCGCGCGTGGAACACTACGCGCCGTCGACCCGAGCTTGGTCCTTACCGGGCGGCGAGCTACCCATTGCTCGCCACCCGCAAGCTCGCGCGTTTTCTGACCCTTAGGGTTCGATTTTATTTTCCAAATTTATATGTGACTCATCATCATCATTTCAGCCGAAAGACGTCCACTGCTGGACATAGGCCTCCCCCAAGCACAGCCACCTCGACCTGTTCTGTGCCTCTCGCATCCAGCGCAGTGGCTTAAGTGGCAGTGGGCAGGGCACATTGGTCGCAGAACAGATGGCCGATGGGGTCGGAAGGTTCTGGAGTGGCGACCGCGTACTTGAAGACGTAGCGTTGGAAGGCCTTCCACAAGATGGACCGATGACCTGGTGAAGGCCGCAGGAATGCGTATATGTGACTACCTTCGGGGTATACCCTTTCCAATAAAAAAGAATTATCACAATCGGATTATCATGTAAAGATGTATGCATGGTCATACATAAAAAAAAATATACGCGTTGAATTGAGAACCTCCTCCGTTTTTTTCGTCGGTTAAAAAGCCCCCAAAATACAACCAAAGTGTCGGTATCAAAAAATATTGCATTAATATTTTTGTAAATAACATCCTTTGAACGATGCCCATTAAAAATCGTTAAACCGCTATCTCCTCCCACTTGCACCGCAAGCGGATGGTCAGTTCAAAGGCCTGGTCAGTGTTCATTTATTTATATAACCCTGACTGTTACGAAACTATGTATGTTTAGCTATACATGTCAAGTATTTACGCATAATATATACAAAATGTACGCCTGGTATGGTCATGGGTCATTGTGGGAGACACTTGAGTAGTAAGTGTTTGTGCAGTCTGTCTCAAGAGCTGTGAGAACTGTTTGATGAGCTACATCTTAAAATAGACTGTGAACAAGGTAAAGACCTTTTCTCTTATACAGACGGGAGATTACAACCGGTGGTCCACCGGTTGCACGTTGGTGATGTCCTTCATACAGACTTTGTAGTTAATTTTATTTATTTAACCATTTATGCGTACATGTAAACAGACATGATGAAAGGAACAGAAAAATACGTACAAAAGTGATGCTTATTTCTTTAGAAATCTCTTCCAGCATACCTGTCCTAAGAGAGAAGATAAAACGAGATGTAGACAACTCGTACAGTAATAGAAGGGCAGGCATTAATTTAAATATACAATTACAATGAATAAAAATGTACATGGGTACGTTCTTCTAGAATAAGTATCACTAAAATATATGTTAATAATGTAATTTAAATAATCAGATTTTCTATATTGCTAGTAGTGGGACAGAATAATATCTAGCCATACATACTTATGTAGATTTCATTCAACATAATTATAAAATAGGAATTATTTAACTTGTTCCAAGTATTTTTGTTGAATTTGTAGCATATGCGGGTTTTTAAATGAAATAAGTCAAATTGAAACAAGGCTGTTTTAAGCACAACCAAATATTTTATGTTGTGTATACAAAATGACATTGTATTCGTACTAACTAACTACTACCAACGTTGAACATTGAAAACAGAAGTATCCTCTAATTTAAGTTAGAAGTACGTATGCACCTTTTTTTGGGTGGGAAATCATCAAACGACGTCTACCGCTCTGGTTGGAGCGAAAGGGCGTGTCAGACTTTTACTGACTAAAACCCACCCGTGTTCCTTCAGTTGCCCATATGCCAGGGCCACGGTAACTCTTTCGAACGAATCTCACGACCCTGACAAACACCTCAGAAATTAAAACCTTGCTTAAGCTGAAGACTATCAAAAAGAGGCCAAAGTTATCCATACTAATATTATAAATGGGAAAGTGTGTGTGTCTGTTTGTCCGTCTTTCACGGCAAAACGGAGCGACGAATTGATGTGATTTTTTAAGTGGAGATAGTCGAAGGGATGGAGAGTGACATAGGCTAATTATTATTTTTTTCTTTTTTAGGTGGCTGGGGTGAAATTAGAAAAGCCGTGCTTTTCCCATGGACAATTGTATGTAGCATGTTCGTGTGTGTCCAATGTCCAGAATCTTTAGATTCTATCCCCAAATGGAAAGGCATATAATATCGTCTACAGTAGCGTATTAAAATAACATTCTGTTCCGAGTTCTCTTCTGTGTTCTAGATCAGGAAAGGGGAACCGTGTTACCCCGAATTGAACGCGAACAAAGCCACGGGCAAAAGCTAGTCTATGAATAAATAATACAAAAAGCGCGTATACCAAAGAACGGCCATCTTACGCAACACTTCAATTGTTAAAAATGACGAAAGTGACAACTGACAGTTGTCTATTTGGCAACTCTATCATTGTTATAGGTTGACTAGTCGAATGACGGCGCTTGCGGTTTAAAGGTCAGGCGTTTATTGACAGCGATGTAAATCATATTCAAAGAATTTATTTCAATGAAACTATTTATTGGTATTTTTGAATTGTCAAACTTATCATAGGAATCGGTTAAAGCTAGTAATAGTAGTATCAAATGCCAGTACTAACTGATATTGTAATTATTTTAAAGTGAGTTTGTTTTAATGGTCTTCGGAGTAAGTCTCGATAAAACTTCATTTGAATTTACAGTTTACTGTCATCATCGTCATTTCACCCACAAGATCATCATCATGCGCTAAACCGAGGTCCGTACCCCACAGGGGGTGCACTTAGCAAGTAGTAGCCCTTAATTTATTAAGGGAGCCACAGGAAAGCCTGGTTAGGCAGCCAAAAAACTCATAGGTTGAACTGCGAGATGTTATACCCATAAAAATCGCACTTCTTATTCATGAAAGGTTTTGTTGTTCTGTTATAAATCTACATACAACTTAGCAATAATTACACACACACAGATAACATTATAAAAAATCGCTATGGGTACTTTTAACATGTTAAATACTACATTATTTTTGACAAGTTCACACCTATTAACTAACATTAAACACGATAATTAACCACTCAAACATTACAAATCACTGACAAATATCATTACTTCTTTTTGAACATCGTTCAACACCTACGGTGCTTACGCGCTCAACCTAAACATGTATAGTTACAACAGATATATTTTTCTAAGTAATTCTCGCCTTGTTAAGGTCACATCAAACAATATGAATTTCGGATGTATGCGCAATTGTAAAGAGTTCACAGTCACAGTTAAAATAACTGTAACATTGTGTAGAAGAATGGTTTTTGTTAAGTTTTACTCTAACAAAGAATGGACATCTATGTACTTCTCTTCCTGCAGATGGCAAAATGTGTTTTTGAAAGTGAGGTATTTTAAAGTGTTGTTGCTGCTACATGTACTTGTTCGGGTCATTGTTGTCACATGGTAATATATAACAATCAAGCCGACCGAAGCAATTACATCATCATCATCATTTCAGCCCAAATACGTCCACTGTTGGACATAGGCCTCCCTAAAAACACCGCCACTTTGACCGGTTCTGTGCTTTTTGCATACAGCGGATTCCCGCGACCTTCACCAATTTCCACACATATTTAGTATTAATCCGGTTCTTGTCGATCGGAAAACTCCCTTTGGTCCTAGATCATGTTCGGGTCGGCTCGAAATTCGAATTCAAGCTAAGCCGTGGCTTTTTCCCGAACATATTTTACATATTATGATTTTGCCCCCCGGCTGTGCTGAATCATGCTGACTCGATCATATCGATGTCATCTAATTTGATTAGCTGATGATGTTTCATCCAACTAATTGCAATCACTACCGATCAGACACTTAATCAGGGGTTTTGAAACAGATATTAACGTATTCAATAAATAGGCTGGCCCCTTTTAACATATGACTTTTAAGACAAATGGCATAGTGTGAGTGCACTATTCACCTCTGTCTATCATAACGGAGAATAAGGCGTTACGATATGTTATCATATTATTTATTTATTTGCGAAAAATAATATTATATTTATAGCATATTACAACATAACAGCAGAAAGTGGTAGCCCAGTGGTATCGGCCCCAACTTACGGGTTGTGAAACGTGGGTTCGAACCCAGGCAGGCGCTTTAATTTGTGTAAATAATTCCATATCCTCTGCTCACATAACGGTGAAGGAAAACATCTTGAAGAAACCGGCATGTCTTAGAAACAAAAATTCGAAGATATGTGACATCTACCAACCCGCACTGGGCCCGCGTGGTAGATTACGACCCAGTCCTTCTGTTTGAGAGGCGGCCTGTGTCCCAGCAGAGGGAATAATTTAGGCTGATTATATACAACATAACGTCACGCTTGTTTTCCTAAAGGATTAGATTGTAACTAGTACACCTACATTTCACCTGTTATGTTTAAGTCCCATCTATCGAACGAATCTACTGCCACCAACCAGTTACAAATAATTATTACATCTGTGCTGTCAATAATTTAAAATTCACGAGGCAATAACCAAGCTATCTTGCTCAACTATAGAAATACTGCTTGTGCCAAAACAAATATTTCTATTATTGTTTCCGAGATGCGGAAGACGAAATAAACACATCGGTGGATTGATAAAACCAGAGATTTATGTCTCGCGCCATAGAGTAGGAAAATGCAGAAGGTTAACCTTTCAACAGGCTTGCGTCAGGTCTTTCGATCTTCAGAATCATCAGCACTATTATATGCCTGATCTGTTCCCAACTATTTTGGGTTCGGCTTCCAGTCAAGCAGGCGACAAATCTTCATAACCCAGTTGCTTAGTTACACAATGCCTTTTGGTAAGACTGAACAGTACAGGGACAATCATCTGCTAAAATGGGTCTTGCTTGTGATATTTTTTTTTATATGGCTGGTGAAATTAATTTTCCAAACTGCTCTACGAACTTGTTTTCTTATTGGACAGCCAGAAATATAAAATGATGGAAATAGAATGGTCTTGCAACACAAAATACATCCCATACACATACAGCTGAAATTCCTTAAGTGCTGTTATCTGTCAATAAATTATTATTCGTCAAATAAGTATGGTCTATAAAATAAAATTTATTTAGATTTTAGATAGACACTAAAATCAACCTTATTTCTATCGAAATAAAGTCTCGTCATCGTGACTTTCGTGCATGGCAGTGACCCAGCCAAGTTTGACAATAGTTGTCAAAAGATTTCGAAATAAATAAATGAGAACGCATTTACTTCCATAACAATTATAACTTATTTCAGCTACTCTACCTAGTTTAACGGACAATCGTATTCACAACGAGTTCTACAACTAAATTTCGCCTATTGTAACAAGTGAGCCTTCTGTCCTATACTTCTTTATCATCTCTCTGTAAAGGTAAATCAACGGTGGGTAGCGGGTTCGATGCCGACCCGTCACCCACGTGAAAGTTATGCTTAGTGCACAAACGCGGAATTGTACTCGCTTTATGATTGGTCTGTTTGTTTCTTTTATGTAATGGTAGAAAGATATCTATTCGTGGTATCTATTGACTGATTTGTTGTAATTAGTTTTGTTTAAAACATTGTAATGTTACTGTGGACAGCGAATATTAAAGAAAAGTCGGACTGTTTGAGCAAATAGCAACATTACGTGGGGCTGTGTGGGTTACACCTATAGGAAGTGTCTAGACAGATAGGCCAAAAACCTCATACAGACGGACGTCTTCACCAAGACAAAGTCTAAGGAACGCTGGTATGACGATTTGGACTCGTTCCTAAACGATGGGATGGAGAAAGCACAGCCCAAAGAAAAGTGGAAATATATGGGGGAGAACTTTACCGAGCAGTGGGACAACATAGATATATAATCTGAAAAAAAAGTAAACTATGAGGCCTGCCCCTTAAACTTAAGACCAGACCATAACTTGAATTTGACTGGATAGTTTTGCTGACTCCCTTGTCCTGTCCCATTTCTGTCTTAAGAGGCGACTAACGAACTTACTAGAGAATGGCCAGCAGTGTTCTCTTAAGAGAACCACCATACTGCGATCACCAAACCGCCTGCATTAAACATAGAACATAGAAACCGCCTGCCAAGCGTGGCGATTATGGCCAAATTGGGGAGGCCTATGTCCAGCAGTGGACGTCTTATGGCTGAAATGATGATGATGATGATGACTCCCTTGTCGTATCCAGGCGTAAGTTTGAACGTAGACAGGCGCTTAACTTTGTGTAAATGATTTCATCACCACTGCTCTCCAAATGGTGGAGAAAAACATAGTTAGAAAACCGGCATCTCCTAGAACTGAAGATTCAAAGACAGGTGATATCTACCAACCCGCACTGGGTCCACGTGGTGGATTACAGTCCACTATCTCTTACTGAGAAGCAGCCTGTGCTCTTGCAGTGGGAACACTGCTTATACCACCTTTTTTTGTGAATCGGAAATTATCATATGACATTGACGCCTCCCGCTCTGGGCAGAGCGGGAAGGGCGTGTCAGAATTTTACGACTAAAACCCACCCGCCTTCAGTTGCCTATATGCCAGGGCCACGGTAACGCTTTCGAACAAATCTCGTGACCCTGACAGGATGTTTATGCCACCTGGGGCTCAAACCGAGTATCCCACGATCAGCGTTCAGGCTTGCAACCACTTTACCAACAAGACAACCAGATGGTACAAAATATTTCTTACTATATCTCAAACTAGCTGCTGCCCGCGACTTCGTCCGCGTCAAATTTTTGCTCCCGTGACCCTTCCCGTCGCAACGAATTGCCTGCCAGTTTTCTTCCATTTTTCGTTGCTGCTCCGCTCCTTTTGATCGTAGTGTGATGTTATATAGCTTTCCTCGATAAATAAGCTACCCAACACAAAAAGATTTTTTCAATTCGGACCAGTAGCTTCGGAGCCTATTCAATACAAACAAACAATCAAATCTTTCCTCTTTATAGTCGAACGGGATTAAAAAAGTATCCTATGTCCGTCTCCCTGTTCCAAGCTACCTCCTCACCAATTTTCAGCCAAATCGGTTCAGCCGTTCTTGAGTTATAAATAGTGTAACTAACACAACTTTCTTTTATATATATAGATGAATCTAGTATCTAGTATGTCTAGTTCGAAAATATGACAGCTCCAATGGTATTTTCGAGTTCCGTTAACCGTTTTGGGGCCTTAGGGCTAATGGGTTCCGCGAAGGTACGGGTTCGATGCTCCGGTCAAATACTAAATTACACGGATGAGTCTTCTCTGTGAAATGTGTGTGTCATTTGTTTGAAAGTGGGGTCGGCAGGGCTGCAGGCGGTGAGAGGAAATAGTGAGGTAGTGGAGGTCAGATGGTAGATGTTCAATGTAGTTACTTTTGTTAAGATGTAAAAAAAAAAAAAATTTTTTTTGTTATGATGTATCTGGTTTTAAATGGAAGATTTGCGAAGTGTTAGATCCTCCAAGATTTTGTTAACACGTCAAAAAATGTACTTAGTGTCATTTCACTTTAAATAGATTATTTATTCCATAAATACATTATTTATTCCAAAAATATGGCCGCCAGGCAGCAGCGACATGTTCAGATTTTTTATGTGTTGTCGGTCATATAGTCCGACAAGGCCTGAATGGAACAAAAAGTGTCGGACATAGCAGTTAACGTATTAACGAGCTTAATAATGATGTTGCTTATGAATATAGCAAACAGGTGCGAGATAAAATTCAATAAATTATTTATTAACTATTTATCTAGGCGTTAGGCCCTCCTGCTTATGGCTAAGTAATAACAGCGGCACCAGTCGATCGATCAGGTTAAGCAACACTTGCCGCGGATGGTCCGTGGATGGGTGACCTACTTTACGAGATTCCGTGCCTTGGGCCTAGTTGTCATTCCACGATCTTTGACAGTTGTTACGGGTCTTCAGAAGCCCGAAAGTCTGACAACCAGATTATGAAGGGATATAGTATTTACCCAGTAAAAGGGTTGTGGAGGTCACATAGGCAATCTAGTGTTGCAAAGGACTCGGGTCCTCGAGTCGTAATTTTAAAGACTCGAATCAATTATGCAAGACTCAATGTGCTCAAAAGGCTCGAAGTCTAGAGACAAGCTGAGCCCGAGTCATTTAACAGCCACTCGAGTCTTAGAGAAGGACTCGAGTCTTAAAATGAATTCGAGTCTCTGAATAACTCGTCAGATTTTTTTGTACGCATAATTACGTCATAACTACTAATTTGAACTTATCACCTCCTATTCGAGCCTTTTCGAATGATGAGCTGCAAGTCTCATCTTCATGCTCCGAGTTTTACTTTAAGACTCGAGTTCATTTTAAGACTCGAGTCCTTTTTAAGACTCGAGTCCTCTTTAAGATTCGAGTCCTTTTTAAGGTTCGAGTCCTTTTTAAGACTCGAGTCTTTTTTAAGACTCGGGTGCTTGACTCTAGACTTAGAGCCTTTTGAGCACACTGAGTCTTGCTTAATTGAGTCGAGTCTTTAAAATTACGAATCGAGGACTCGAGTCCTTTGCAACACTAAGACAGTCGCTCCATGTAAAATACTGGTATTCCTCTGCATCAGGTTAGAATACAAGCCTACCCCAATATTGTTGGAAAAAGGCTACGTTGATATCAATGATACGTATTTACCTCGTACGTACACGAATTGTTTAAGAAGTATGTCGTGTATAGGATCGGATACCATTCTGACCTGATGAGTAGGAATGGAATCTACTCCATATACTTGGGCAAAATGATCTAGGCATTAGTCTAGGCCTAATCATTATTATCATCATTGAGCCAACCATGACCACTGCTGGACATAGGCTAATTAGTTTGTGGCATCTTGTGGAGAGGATGGCCAGGTGAGAAATTCGTATTTTAATTGGTCATCTTCTGTGCAAAATGTTTGAACTTTCAAAGTTCAGTAATAATAATGTACTACTAACATTAGCTTTAAGTTATTATCATACTAAGACTATGGATCTTTGATGTCTGAATAAAGAAATTACATGTATATTAGTCTAGGCCTAATCATTATTATCATCATTGATCCGAATGACGTCCACTGCTGGACATAAACCTCCCCCAATTTGGGGAGTTTGCTATAATCACCACGCTTGACAGGCGAGTTGGAAATCGTAGTATGTTGGTAAAATGGAAAGAAAACGCTGCTGCCTATTCTCTAGTAAGTCCTTTAGTCGTCCCTTACGAAACCCACAGGAAGAAATAGGATGATGCTATTTTTTACGTCTAGTACCACATGAAACATGGTACTTCTAGGCCTAATACCTAGGTATAAAACAAATTATATCATCGTAGCTTGTACGCATGAAGCTGACCAAACAAAAAAAAATCTTTAGTAGTCCGGGCACATTGCGTGAATATCAATTTGGATTATTGATAGGAAATTATTACCTACTGCCAAATATAGAATATACCTTTACCAATAATCGTCAGTCCATTGCCTTTATAATCGATGAGTTATATAACCACTTAAAAGCAATGTCAATCACCTTCCGATGACACATTAATAACTACGTTTGTGCCACTTCTCACGTTCAAAATGGCCGCCATATTTGGCGGCTTCGATTAGAATAATGAGTGACTCCGGACTTTCCTTGCAAATATGGAAGAATAGAATAATTGAGGAGTGAATGATCTGCCTTGTAGGATTAGTTTGAGGACGGTACATTGGTGGTCATGTTGCGGTATATTTTATGGCATGAGAAAAGTAAATATGACCGTCTGATGCGGAAGTACGGAAAGACAAGATAAATGATAACATTATTTTAGTAAGTTTCTGTAAGTAGATTTGTACAAACACTTTTTTACACTTTAATCATATTTTAAAAACTAGAAGAGGTCAACGTTTCCTATCTGACTACTCTGAAAAGAAAGGCCGAAACAAACCCAGTGGTTACAGTGTCTTTTAAATCCAAACATAGTCTTAGTCACATCATGTGAAAACCCTGTAAAATTAGACGGCCTTTTGTGGAACGAAAAACACAGATTGAGTGGATTTATCTAGTTAGTGCAAGCATTTGCCACTAATCGTGCAGCTCAAATCAGAACTTAGGAAGCTCAACGATTCGAAGAATGGACTCAAAGAAAGTGCATTTGGGTAGATCATCATAAAAACGTTTCGTCCCCGGGCACATTCGCTTACCTGTGACCCATTCACACTACTTTTTCCTATCATCTTCCGATGACACATTAATAACTACGTTTGTGCCAATTCTCACGTACTAAATGGCTGCCATGTTGGGCAGCTTCGATTAGTGTAATGAGTGACTCCGGACTTACCTTGCAAATATGGAATGGAAAAACTATTAAGGATGCTATGATTTGCCTGTTTCGATATATTAGAGGATTGGATATTAGTAGTTCTTGGAAGGTCAAGCTGCAATCCATATTACACGTACAACTACCATTTCACATTGTCATATCATTACCAAAATAAGCTAGATGGAGTCGACATTTCCATACATATGATTATATATGACTACCCATGAGAAGATGATGAAATAAACTCAAGGGCCAAAGTCTTTTTCAAAGTCCAGACATAATCATGGTCACATCATGTGGAGACAATATAGTCAATATAGATCAGTGTCTGAAACGATCTTTTGAGAAAGGAACCACACAGATATCAAAGCACCAGTCTAGTCAGTGTAAGCAATTGTCAGTAATCATGTAAGTCAACTCACAACTTGAGAAGATCAGCTATTTCAGAATCAAATATCACCGCGGCAGCTTAAGTGCTGTTCCCGGGAAAGAACATATGAGCTGACTTGGCCCAACTGATTTAAAATAATAAAATATTTGCCATCGACTCGAAGAGAACAAGACGAAAGAAAGAAAATATTATCATCTTAATTCTCTTTGCCTCATCCTTATTTATTTGGGGTCGCCGAAACAGTCTTTTGCTCACATACATATTTCTCTATTTGGCGTCATCGCGCTTAGAAAATATTATCATAAAACATAATTATTTACACACACAGCGACTTCATTCGCGTGGTGCTCGGAAATTATCCCACGGGAATTAACTACCGGGATCAAAAGTATCTTATGTGTTTATCCAGAATATATATTATTAATGTGCCAAATTACATCCCAATCCATTCAGCCGTTTTTGCGTAATTGCGTAATAAATATACATCTAAACATATCAAGTTTCACATTTATAAAATTAATAGGAAGAAAGATAGCCGCCACAAGTCAAACAAGAAAGATTTGTTTAAAAAACGGCAAATTCAATCCTAAATAAAATAATATTTTCTGCAGAACACATAAACGCCATGTAGGAATCCTCAGAGTAATTAATACCATAATAACGTTACGGTGTTTTAAACGAGCGTCTCATTTAGTTAATTTAGATGATATTCCGCTTAAATATTTGTAACTGTTTCCAACAGTTTAGTGCTTAAGTTAAACGGAGATTTAAGCACTAACGGTAGATTGAGATTACGATAAGATTCGCTTGTTATGTGACACCTTTTATGAGGTAATTTGTTGGATTCCTGTTGTTAGATTGTGAATTAAAATAAATTCGTTACGAAATTTTACGTATGTGAGAATTTAGCTACTTTGTTCGAACTCATTCTTGGCTCTCTGTTTCGTGTGGTACCGGACGTAAAGAATAAAACCGGCCAAGTGCGAGTCGGACTCGCGCACCGAGGGTTCCGTACAAACCTGTAGGTATTTTCGGTTTAAAAATATATATATTTTTTAATTTTTATATTTCAGTTGATTGAATGTAAGGTAAATTGCGGTTTACGATTTATGACGTTTTAAAAAAAAAACTACTCACTCGATCTCGTTCAAACCAATTTTCGTTGGTAGTTTACATGGTAATGTACATCATATATTTTTTTTAGTTTTGTCATTCTCTTATTTTAGAAGTTACGGGGGGGGGGGGACACAGATTTTACCACTTTGGAAGTGTCTCTCGCGCAAACTATTCAGTTTAGAAAAAAATGATAATAGAAACCTCATTACCATTTTTGAACACCTATTCATAGATACCCCACACGTATGGGTTTGATGAAAAAAAAAACATTTTTGAGTTTCAGTTCTATGTATGGGGAACCCCAAAATTTATTGTTTTTTTTTCTATTTTAGTGTGAAAATCTTAATGCGGTTCACAGAATACACCTACTTACCAAGTTTCAACAGCATAGCTCTTATAGTTTCGGAATAAAATGGCTGTGACATACGGATGGACAGACAGACAGACAGACAGACATGACGAATCTATAAGGGTTCCGTTTTTTGCCATTTGGCAACGGAACCCTAAAAAGCACATTATATTCCCATTTCTTCCCTTTGGTGCGGTAAGAGGCGACTAAGGGACTTATTAGAGAATGGGCAGTAGAGTTCTTTATGCATTTTACCACCATACTGCGATCGCCACACATGCCGACCACGCCAACCACCACACAGTGTCCAGCAGTTGATGTCTTACGGCTGAATTGATGATGATAATGTGGTGGTGGTACCGTGTAGTGCCGGACGTAAAGAATAACACCACCCCATTTCTTCCCGTGGGTGTCGTAAAAGGCGACTAAGGGACTTACTAGAGAATGGGCAGCAGCGTTCTCTATGCATTTTACCACCATACTGCGATCGCCAATCCGCCTGCCAAGCGTGGCGATTATGGCAACGCCCCCCAAATTGGGGGAGGCCTAAGTCCAGCAGTGGACGTCTCACGGCTGAAATGATGATGATGATGATGATAATTAATGTTGTTGATACTCTGAGCATTTATATAAATTAAACCGGCAACAATGGTCTCGGCCCCGGCTTACGAGTTGTAAGGTCGTGAATTCAAACTCAGGTAAGCAATTTACTTTATATGTTTAACTAGGTTTTGCCCGCGGCTTCGTTCGCGTTAAATTCGGGGTAACACGGTTCCCCTTTCCTGATCTAGAACACAGAAGGGAACTCGGAATAGAATGTTATTTTAATACGCTACGATAGACGATATTATGTGTCTTTCCATTTGGGGATAGAATGCAAAGATTCTGGGCATTGGACACACGCGAACATGCTACATACAATTGTCCATGGGAAAAGCATGGCTTTCTAAGTTCACCCCAGCCACCTAAAAAAGAAAAATAAAAGTAGCCTATGTCACTCTCCATCCCTTCAACTATCTCCACTTAAAAAATCACGTCAATTCGTCGCTCCGTTTTACCGTGAAAGACGGACAAACAGACACACACACTTTCCCATTTATAATATTAAGTATGAATTTCATCGTCACTGCTCTTATAACGGTAAAGAACGAAACCGGCATTTCCTAATTTTGAATAGGTAGCAGTGGGAATATTATAGGCTGGTTTTTTCTACTGTGATAAAAAAAATAAGAACAGTATATTTAAAGAAGAACCAGAGCATAATTAAACCCTTCCAGGGTCAAGGATTGATTCGAAAGAGTAACTGTGGCCCTGGCACAGGCAACTGAAGGAACATGAGTAGGTTTTTAGTCAGTAAAAGTCTGACACGCCCTCCCACTCCGCCCAGAGTGGGAGACGTAATTTGAAGATTCCCACCCTAATAAAAAAATCAAACGGCGCGTGATGCTAATGGGATTTTCAAGTAGTAAAAAATACGAATTTCCAATCTGATGAAAAATGTGTGTAATTACACCCATCAAGAGAAGAGAAGAGAGGAGGGGGGGTTCAAGAGATTCCAGGCGAGCAAAGTCGCGATCTTACTACTGTTCAGTAATTCATCAATAAAAGTCTCTTCACGTTTAATCGTTGCACACCTTATCGGGACGGAACCGATTCGTTTACCGGTGCCCGTGCCGGACACCGTTATGTCATAACATAACTTTATAAATGTAAATGTACCTTGTGTCAATATTAATAAAGGGTATAATGCCGTTGATCGCAGTGCAGCGTGGTTTTAATACCTCGTCCTTATAATCGGGAGTTCGAAACCAGGAAGTACTGCTTTGGGACAACATTTGGCGCAAAGAAAAGGCTAGCGAAGACATTTTCTCTCCCGAATCGACACGTTTAAATAAACAATTATTATCTATAGGCGATTCGCATCACGTTCATTTTTTTGTGGGCGCATTGACAATTCAAGAGATACGTATTTGGCAATTGGCACGTTTTGGATATTTTTGCACGTCAATGCATTTACTTACAGAGACTCGTTTTCATAAATTTATTGCATACAATTCAAAAAGTGCATATTATCTAATAGGTATTGCTGGAGTTATCGATTCGCCCATATCGGGCGGAGAGGGAGTAGGCCGTAATCGTAATCGTTTTGTTTGTTCAGAATAAACAGTTTTTCTTTTCTTTCTTCTTTCTTTCTAATCCATCACGCGGGCTCAGTGAGTTGGTGGATGTCACATGTCTTCGAATATTTGGATCTAGGATATACCAACCCGGTATGAGAGTAGTCTTGATGAAATTAAATAAACAATACAAGTGCCTAAGTTCGAACTAACGAACTTAGTACTCCTAAGTCCGGCCATTACCACTGGACCACCAGTACTAACAATTCTTAGTAAGTTATATAATACAGTGTTAGTTAGTAGTTCTATTAGTTTACAATAGTAGTCTACCAGACAGCTAGCTGCTCTGTGCATGAATTTTATTCTGCAAAATACCTTTATCTCATTTTGTGAACGTCTTTTCTTTTTTTTTTTCTTTTTTTTTTCAGGATGGGAAATCATCGAATGACTTCTCCCGCTCTGGGCGGAGCGGGAGGACGTGTCAGACTTTTACTGACTAAAACCCACCCGTGTTCCATCAGTTACCCATGTGCCAGGGTCACGGTATCTCTTTCGAACAATCACGCGACCCCGGCAGTTTGTGAACGTCTTAAAATCCACACTAATATTATAAATGCAAAAGTAACTCTGTCTGTCTGTCTCGCTTTCCTGCTAAAACTACTGAACCGAATTAAATGAAATTTGGTACACAGATAGTTTAGAGCCTGAGAAAGGACATAGGCTAAAAAAGCTAGTTTTACATAAACCAACATGGGCACTTATGAAACGTCATTAGTTAGGCACGAAGAGCCGGCAAGGAACTCCACGGTTACTCTTTTAATAAATTTATAGTTTAAAAAACACTAGAAAAACACGCTTTTATAAATGCACGTAAAACCAAAAACTTAATCATGGTCAAAGTTCATTACAAGACTTTTGTAACAAGTTCAAACACGGCTATGATACGATGTTCCATCATGAAGTTCCAGTTCATATCTTCCGGCTCCATCATCAGATCAGTTCAACAGTACCATATTATTGTATTGTCATCAGAACTACATACAGCTGCCAATTTTCATGACGCTACGATCTTTGGAAGATGGTTAAATTAGTTACCTTAAATTTCATTACATAGTTAGTTACATACAGGTCTACCTAATAAAAGCGTGTTAAAAATAATTGGCTTTTACAATGATTTCAAATTACAATGTAAATAGGTGTGGGAGGACAGTGTTGAACTGTCAACAAGTACTAGGTACTTAATAAAATAGAAAATGGTCGGCAAATTAAAGCAAACTGTCGTTTGAGTATTCGTGGGTAAATAACTTTAATCGTAGGTACTCAATTCGGCAGTCTCCGACGCCCGGTAGCATAATATTGACTCTCTCTTACAAATTAGCTTGAAATTAATTGCTTATATAAGTTCTTAAATTACTCACTAATATGCTAAATGAATGTAAATAATTGATTATGCATTCAAGTGCGAATTATATCTGCTCATAATAGCACGAACAGGTTTTTAATACTTTGCATAATTTAAGCAAGATTTTAGGAAGAGTCGTCCAAAATAGCTTTTATTTATAACACAAGTCGCGTGATGCTCCTGCCAGGGTTACGGATTTGTACGAAAGAGTTACCGTGGCCCTGGTACAGGCAACTGAAGGAACACGGGTGGGTTTTAGTCAGTAAAAGTCTGACACGCACTCCCGCTTCGCCCAGAGCGGGATAAGACATTTGAAGATTTCCCACCAAATACGTATACTTTCATTTGTATTTAGTAAAAACTGTTATTCTGACATAACAAATATACACTTCAATTGTATTTATTTGTATGTAGGTATACACAATGAAAATGGATTTTAATTCGAAAGTAATCTTTAGTCAATACCTACTTAAGATTACTTGGTCTACGCCAATGTATATAACATTTTGCTGACAGAAATTGGCTGGTTAACCAAATTATTTCTTAGAACTGTCCCTACCATATTTATAATTTTTCTCCCACGCCTTTCTCCTTGCCTGTACAGTTCATTCCCATCTATAGTAACAGTTTCACATTGACAGCACCTTTATTACATAGCACTAAGGGTTGGTTTCCTAGTTCAAGTGAACTGCGGTTGAAGGTACGCTCGGTAACATAATACGATTACTTTTATTTTTAACTCCCGTCTCCAATATGACGCCGAACTTGTAACATGAGTACCTGACTGCGTACAGTTGTGTACAGGCAGGTACCTGTTAAGGAAGGTGTGGAAAAAACCACAAGGTAGCGGTTAGGAGCGAGCTGGGTGAAAGGAAGAGGCTCTATAATTATACTGGTGGTTATTTCTGGGATTTAAAAATATCAAAATTATCAAAAATATGTATCATATATATATATCATTATCATCACTTCGCCCGTGACTTTGTCCACGTGACCCACAGGAATTGTGCATTTTTTCGGGATAAAACGTAGCCTATGTTACTTGATAATAATGTAGCTTTCTATAGGTGCAAGTTTTTTTTTAAATCAATTCGGTAGTTTTCGAGTTTATCCATTATAAACATACATACAGAAAATCAAATCTTTCCTCTTTATAATATAAAGTTTAGAAGTTTAGATAGCATCTTTTTTTTCTGGGTGGGAAATCATCAAATGATGCGAGGGCGTGTCATACTTTTACTGACTAACACCCACCCGTGTTCCTTCAGTTGCCTGTGCTAGGGTCACTGTAACTCTGTCAAACAAAATCCGCAACCCTGGCAGATGTCATTACGCCTGTTTTGCACTTCTAGCCAGTTATGTTTAAGCCCCATGTCACAGGGGGCGAGCCTATTGCCATCTTCATCATTTCAACCAAAAACGTCCACTGCTGAAAATAGGCCTTCCCAATTTGAGGGGTTTGACATAATCGCTACGCTTGGCAGGCGGGTTGGCGATCGCAGTATGGTGGTAAAATGCATAGAGAACACTGCTGCCCATTCTCTAGTAAGTCCCTTAGTCACCTCTTACGACACCCACGGAAAGAAATGGGATGGTGTTATTCTTTACATCCAGCAACCACACGGAATATTGCCATCAACTGATCACAGATAGAGACTCCGGACTGCTGTTGAGAAATTCCTGATGTAAAACCCAATAACAGTTTGCTCGACTTGAGAATTTTAGCCAGGACCTCATGCCCATCAGCAGCGCTTACAACCACTTGATTGACGAGGTAGATAGGGCTAATATTTTGGGGTTTCACTTTTTGAAATTCATAATTATTTATACTACTCCCCAAAACGCCTGCCGTTTACTACTTCTTAGTGCTTTCGCTGGGAAAAGACGTGGCACAAAAAACTCTCCAGCAGCACAGCTGTCTCCTGCCAGGGTCGCGAGATTGTTCAAACGAGATACTGTGGCCCTGGCATATGGGTAACTGAAGGAACACGGGTGGGTTTTAGTCAGTAAAAGTCTGATACGCCCTCGCGCTCCGCCCAGAGCGGGAGAAGTCATTTGATGATTTCTCATCCAAAAAAAAAAAAATCTGTCTGTTAAATTAAAATTACTTGTTTGAGCTGATTTCTGTAAGTAGGTTAGTATAAACACTTTTACACGGCAATCATAATTATAAACTAGGTGAAGTCGGCGTTTCCTATCTGACTACTCTGAGAAGGGTCGAAACAAACTCAGAGGTCACAGTCTCTTTTAAAGTCCATACATAATCTTGGTCAGATCATGTGAAGACCAAGACTTTTAAAATCCATCTATGGATTTGCCATTTGCCGGACACGTTTGCCGCATGTCGGAAGTATTGTGGCCTAAGACCACAACATGGGTTCCCGAAAACGTCAAACAGCATCGCGGGCGATCGAGGCGTAGATGGCGAGACGAACTCGACGCCTACATGAGGGATTGGTCCTTATTGGCTCAGCATAGACTTGAGAGGAAAAAGGAAAGGGAGGGAGGCCTTTGCCCTGCAGTGGACAATATAGTCTGATTATTTATGAATTTTGCTTGTGTGAAAAGGAATACTGTGTTTTTACACGCTTTATATTAGCTTCACTTGTATGTTTGATTGTAACCGACTCCTTATAGCGCGATTTTGACCCACTTTAAACGACCAGATTTTATTTAAACTCTGTAGACTTATCGAGGACCGATGACAATACTATAATTTTATAAATTTGTGCCATTAGCCTTGCCAGGGTTACCAGGACAGCAAAAAACTGTCTTTGAAAACTACGCTGACATACGTCACAAACTACGCTGACATACGTTACAAACTACGCTGACATACGTCTCAAAATTCGAAACACCCTTAAAATAGAAAATAAATAATAGTTTATAATAATAGTTTTCTACTTTTTTGTTTGGTTTTCTATGGAAGCATGTTTTTTAGTTTTTTTAAAACTATTATTTTTCTGCTTCACAATAATAAGTATTGGTGACTCTTTTGGCCATAATCTGTTTTGGGGTTTCCTAATGACACGATTAGAGAATGCCTACGTGACCATTAACATACTACTTATCACCGTTATGTTCTTAGAATTCTTTCTAACCCATCTTAATAATATGCTTCATCAATTTTGCGAATTCACTCTTCTGAAGTGTTTGCCAATATTTTACGCTATTGCGCGATTCTGAAGAGGATCAGTTTTTTCGCTTAGTGACTGGAGATTTAACCTCTAAGTCCCTGAGGAACCACATTTGGTATCAGACACAATGGTTTTTAATTGTGTCTGTAATTACGGTAATTGACTGGTTAATAACTTGCCTAAGTGTATGTGAAAGCTTTAAAAAGTGTATTTCCTTGTGTCTCAGTTGTTAGTAGCTCTAAATGTGGTGTCGTCTTTGGCGACAAAGCAAAGAGATGTAACGCCTTTGTAAAACTGTTTTTTTTTTTTGTTTACAAAATTTCAAACCGAGAAATAATATTTGAAAAGCAATTTAACCAGTCAATTACCGTAATTACAGACACAATTAAAAAACGATTGTGTCTATACCAAATGTGGTATCTCAGGGACTTAGCGGTTAAACAGAAAACGTTAATTAACTTCATGTAGAAAACTAATTATAAGTCAGTTTCTTGAAATATTAGTATGTTCCTCACTTTAAAACAATCTCTGAAGATTTGAACTGAAATTTCTTGTTTAAACATAAAATGTATTCTGTAAAACTCAGCAATACTGTTCCTGCGTCCCTTCTCTTCAGTAACCCGTGTTCCTTTCATATGAAGGAAATTGTGAATTGGAATTGTGAATTTCATATGAAGGAAATTGAAATTTGTGAGTTTATATAAACTTAAAAATTCTTCTAATATTAGAGCTTATTAGATGGATTAATAAACTTTTCTACGGAACCCGAAACCTCAGAACCAGTAGGCTCTGTTTTATTTTTAAACTTGCTCCAGCTTGTCTTATAATAATCGACGCCTGACTGATGAAGCGATGTAACGTGTTAATGGAGTCTTGTAATATTATATTGTAGTTATTTTCCTCGTAAAAGGGTAACAGTCATTACCCTGGTAAGGATAACGGGGTTATATGTATAGATATAGTCCTCCAGACGGCCATGGTGGCCAATCACAACGGAGACTAACCGTCGGCGCGGGAGATATTATAGTGTATGTGCGCAGACACAGAGGCACTCACTGTTCCCTCACTCTCATAGTCCGGTGGGACGGCAATTCGACATTCAATTCGACCGGAGAGCGATCAGGCGCAGGACCAACGGCTTAACGTGGTTTCCGAGGCACGCCACCAAGTTACTTACTCCGGGCTGTTTCTCAGAAATTCCTAATGGAAAACCTAATAAGACTTTGCTCAACCTTGGAATCGAACTCAGGCCTACACAGTCAGTAGTCGCGTTTGCGACCACGAGACCAACGGGACGACGCTTATATCGACGCTTGAAAGGCTAAATTGACTAAGCGACATAATGCTACTATGTCGCTTAGTCAATCTCGCCTTTCATGCGTCGATTGTGAACTATGTGACGATCCTTATAGGGTAGCTGGTAGCAGCTGAATGAGAAGAGTAGAGGATCGAACAATTGATGATAGAACGAATGGTGAGGCCTATGTCCGGCGGCTAGACGGGCGGACGACATTGTTGCCATCAAAACCTGGATGAGTCTGGCATAGGAGCGTGAGAACCACAAGAAAAGAGAAGCAGACCCAGCAGTGAGTGAAGTTGGGCTGTGGATGTTGATGATGTCCAGCAGTGGGTTCGTTATTAGGTACTGCTGAAGATTAATCAGGCCTTGATATAAAATTTACTAGTATTATTAAAAGATTGAAGTAAAACAGCGGTGCGGTATAAAAGAAGATGTAGTGTCAAATATTGAAAAGAGTATCTATGCTTAGATGAAACCGTCTGTCATGTTAAGAGGATGAATGAAGGACGGCTTACAAAAAGTATTTACAAGGCAGATGTGGGTGGAAACGCTGGGAGGTGACGCCCTAGGAGGACATATAGTGACCTGATTGTTGAAGTTTTTCAGAAAGGTCAGGTGCGAAGTACTCGAGATCAGCGTGTGTGCATGACCAGTTGTATGAACCTAAACGACGCAAAAAGAATAAACAAGGATAGTAGCTGGTGGCCTTCTATAGTTTTTGCCTACTCCTATGCCTATGTATGTATTGAAGTAGCCACAGATTGGGTTTCCAATAACAGGAACTGGCGACGCTGTTGGCCTTAAAGAGACGTAGTGGCGATCACATTTTTTATTGGGCTCACATTACAAAAGAGACATAAAAATTAAAAGACGGAAGGCAAGCCCTTGCTCTACTGTGGGACGGGCTCATAATAAATAATATTAATAAAATTCATAGTTTCCTTCAACTATGTATTTTTTACTTCAACGGAACTTGTATTCAGGATTCACCTTGTGAACAACACCTAGAATATAGAGCAACTGTTTGAGTCCGGAACTATGGTTGAACCCAAAACATGCCTGTGAGTAAAACAAAATTAATAAGCTTTAATGTAACCGTGAGAGTTTTAGTGTATTTGTTTCCTTTGATATACATACATCCATAAACTCACGCCGTTTTCGCATGGAGGTGCAACAATCCTGACATACTCTTTTCTCTTCGTTTATGTTCATAGATCTGGTCGCACGGATCTACAAGTACGCCGGTTACCAGTTCTACGCCCCTGACCTTTCTGAAGAACATCACCAATCAGGTAACTATTATGTCCTCCTAGGGCGTCCCCTCCCGGCGTGTCACATCTGCCTTTGTAAAAAAAATATCAAATACTTTTGCTAGCCGCCCTTCATCTATCCTCTCAAATTATCAAACCATCTAAGCCTACTCTTTTAATTTTTTGTCACTTCATCTTCTCTTAAACCACAACTTGTCTTATCACAACATTCCTCAGCCAGTCAGTTTTCCTTTGTCTCTCAATATAACGCTATGAAACTAACGCAAAAACAGCAACACTAAAACTAATTTCGCTACACACAGTATCCATTTCAACAAATATCATTCTGTCAATCAGATGTTCAAGTGAGCGAACATAGTATGCCAAGAATGTAATCGAGAGCGAAGCCAAATAAATGTGATATTTAGTCTAGTAGACAAGTTACTAGGTCTTCGTCTAGGAGACTTAATTAATTACCTACTACATTCTAGGTCAATAAGAAAACGCTGGAATGTCGATATTAAATGAACTGGCACTAACCAAATAGTAACTGAATGATAAACTTTTGTTAAACATGAATTTATTGTGATAGCTATGAAAGAGTCGCGATGACATTTTTGTGATGATGGCTATTAGAGATGTAGGTATGATAGAATGTGATGTTCTACGCCGTTCCTAAATTAATTGGGCTATGTGCAGAGGTATATTCACTGATTGTCATCTATGTTATTACTAACTAGCTTCTGCCCGCGACTTCTTCCGCATCAAATTTTTTGCTCTCCCGACCCACCCCGTCGCATCTAATACCCTGCCCGTGTGAGAACTTCGTGTTCATGCCTTTTTTCTTTTTGCTCGGCTTTTGGAGTCCTAGCGTTTTGTTATATAATACATATAAGCTATAGCCTTCCTTGATAAACGGGAGTATTCAACCCTAAAAGAATTTTCAATTTGAACATTTGTACGTGAGACTAGCGTGTTCAACCAAACGAACAAACTCTTCAGCTTTATAATTGTATAAGTATATGTGTATATAGTAAGATAGATATGACACGACACCGTTCTGGTGGAATGATTCCACCCCCGTCTATAGAAGATGAGTGGACTTTAGACCCTGTGCAGTATGTTTTGTCTCTATTGTGAGCAACGCACCGGAAAACCCCTTAGCGTTGCAGGTGTTCGTAGACAATGGACAACTTCTTTCCATCAAGTAGGCTAACGGCCGGTTTGCCAAGAAATTGTTATATGTATATTAATTTGTTTTCTACGTGTTACGAATGTTAATTTACTGTTTATAATTTATGTCGATGACTTCAAGTTCGTGCATATGTGACCATCTTTACATACCAAGATCCTTCCGTGCCTCGGAAAGCAAGTTAAGCCGTTGGTTTGAAATGTCATATGTAGATCTTTGACAGTTCTTGCGGGTCGTTACAAGTCCGTAAGACCCTTATACAGTCTTACCAAGGGGTTTCGTATTACCCAGTTACTGAGTAGTGGAGGTCAGATAGGCAGTCACTCTATATAAAATTCAAAAAAAAAAACCGGCCAAGTGCGAGTCGGACTCGCGAACCGAGGGTTCCGTGCAAACCTGTAGGTATTCTCGGTTTATGCATAAGGTTTATGTTTATGAAATTAAATGTTTTTTTTAATATTTTTATATTTGAGTTGATTGAATGAAAGGTAAATTGCGGTTTATGATTTATGACATATTAAAAAAAAACTACTTACTAGATCTCGTTCAAACCAATTTTTAGTGGAAATTTACATGGCTATGTACATCATATATTTTTTTTAGTTTTATCATTCTCTTATTTTAGAAGTTACGGGGGGGACCCACACATTTTTCCACTTTGGAAGTGTCTCTCGCGCAAACTATTCAGTTTAGAAAAAAATGATGTTAAAAACATCAATACCATTTTTGAAGACCAATTCATAGATATCACACACATATGGGTATGGAGAATTTTTTTTTTGAGTTTCAGTTCTAAGTATGGGGGACCCCAAAAATTTTTGTTTTTGTCTATTTTAGTGTAAAAATCTTAATGCGGTTCACAGAATACATCTACTTACCAAGTTTCAACAGCATAGCTCTTATAGTTTCGGAAAAAAATGGCTGTGACATACGGACGGACGGACAGACAGACAGACATGACGAATCTATGAGGGTTCCGTTTCTTGCCAATTTGGCAACAGAACCCTAAAAAGAGAGAGGGGCTTATGGCGCAAATAATAACAGCTCCACGGGTCAATCGATATAGTGATCAAATGCATAGAAAATACATAATCAGCCTATATCGTTCCCACTGCTGGGACACAGGCCTGCTCTCGGTGAGAGAGAGTGGGCCGTAATTTACTACGCGGCCCAGTTTGGGTTGGCATAGATAATGCTGCTGCCGAATTTCTAGTAAGCTGCATTACCGACATGTCCCTTAACAATATGTTTGCGATCTAATAAATATCTCTTTTACATATCTGGCGAAAGCGTGTGTAACCTCTACCTAACCACTGGGGAAATTACAGACACAAAGGTATGTTAAATATATTTTAATTCCACACAAAATATTATAAACACCGACCTACCGTATATGAATAATAATGATATGCATAAAAATGTATGCTGTCACGTCTAATTTAACTTGCATTCCCTTTTACGGTACACACCACACGATCATGTTTACGTTGGCATATAAAATCGAATGGCTGTGTGTCTGTACATGAGAATTAGACATTAGTGGGACCAGTGCGCCCTGTCACCTGGTAAGGCATTTACCATGAGGTACACTGGTTCCAGGTCGCGAGATCAGTTCGAAAGAGCTACCGTGGCCCTGGCACATGGGCAACTGAAGGAACACGGGTGGGTTTTAGTCAGTAAAAGTTTGACATTTGATGATTTTCCAACCCAAAAAAAAAAAAATATGGTAAGGCATTAATGCCCGATTTCTGAGGTCTTTAGATAGGTAATATGTATAACGGGCTGGTGTTTGCATCTCCATGTCTGAGCGCGTATATAAACTCTTAACTCTTTATCGGGCACAAGGAACAATTTTTCTACCCCGTCAATCTAACTAAATACACGAATATTTTTTAAATGACAACTATCCAGGCTTGTATTTTTTACCGAAAGCTAAACTTGAATAATTACTGATTTAGATTTAGGTAAAAGAAAGAGTCTGGGGAGTTGTCATTTTAAAAATATTCGTGTATTTAGCTAGATAGTCAATCTAGCTAAATACACGAATATTTAGCTAGATTGACTGGTGGGAAAATAGTTCCCTGAGCCCTATATGGTTAATGGTGTTGAATCGATAAAGTTATCTATGCCAGTGAATTTCTTCCTTAACAAACACACACGTAATCTAACGCCTCAATTCCTAGAAGGGTAAACCAGAGATGTACGGTCTATACCACAGCCACATTTTGCCAGGTATGTTTAAGTCCCATGTAATAGGGTAAGACAATGTTCAGGGACGAGCCTATTACCATCCATCGGATACAAATCTAGAGTGCGAGTTGCTACTGAGAAAGTCTCCCAGAAATCGTGCATAAGTCAGTCTTTTTCTCAACGACACGTTTTATTTAAAGCTCAGTTTTTTTTTAAATTATTGTGTAGAGCAGTGGCCCAGTGGCAACGGCCGAGGATTACGACTTGTAGGTCGTAGGTTCGAACCCAGAAGGACAAGTGCTTTACTTTGTTCAAATAATTTCATACCCAATGCTCACAAAACCTAATCACCGAGACGACGCCTGAGTTCTAGAAGTGGGAATGTTATAAGCTGATTTTGATAAGTACTGTCTTCCAGTAATATAAAATTTAGTAATAAGTCAATAGCTTATTTTTTTTTATTTTTTTTTTTTCAGGATGGGAAATCATCAAATGACTTCTCCCGCTCTGGGCGGAGCGGGAGGGCGTGTCAGACTTTTACTGACTAAAACCCACCCGTGTTCCATCAGTTGCCCATGTGCCAGGGTCACGGTATCTCTTTCGAACAATCACGCGACCCCGGCAGGCATCGGTCCTAGTAGACCCCTACACTGCTGCTGACATCTCTTTGAGGCGCGCGTGGAACACTGCGCGCCGTCGACCCGAGCTTGGTCCTTACCGGGCGGCGAGCTACCCATTGCTCGCCACCCGCAAGCTCGCGCCTACGGTGGCCGGGAGTCCGCTATTGACTCCCGACGCCCGGGGCGTCTCCTCCTGCGGCGGATAAGTCAATAGCTAAGGCGGAATATATAAGAAATTGGTTATTTCGGGAAACCTGAAGCTCAGAAGCCTGAAAACCGGTGGGGCCTGAAAGATAACTTAGTCCTATCGATGGCAGTTGCTCCATGTAAAGTATTGATATTTTCATCTAGTTCGACTAGAAGTCAAGAGTTATATAATCTCTATCCATTTCCCTTTATTTATGTAAAAGCATTATTCAGTACGACCAAAGTCACGGCGTAAAGCTAGTACATTTTATGACATCGCAATATACTAGTGATGGGAACAGTCGATAAAATCTTATCGATATTTCACCGTCGACGTTAGAGAGGCTATAAAACGTACGTAGTGTTACGATTTTATGTCACTATAAACTTTTAATAGATATTAAATTTATAATGTCAGCTGTCTTCGTTATTATCTAAGTTAAATTATGACTTAATAGGCGATGGTTTTTAGTTAAGTGCCTTTTTTCTAACGATTTGAAGTTTTGATTCTCACTATAAATTTTAAGTTTCATTAGGACATAAAATGTGGCTTGGTACGAAAGGTATTGCTTGCAACACATAATAATTATTTTTATGGTTAATGGTTATTTAACGAGATGGTGAGGTTTCGTTTTAACTAAACATAGAGTAGAATATTACTGATTTTAGTCAGTAAAATGTTAGAAATGTTCGCAGTAATTTTTTTTGGATGAGAAATCATCAAATCTCTCTCCCGCTCTGGACGGAGCGGGAGGGCGTGTCAGACTTTTACTGACTAAAATCCAACCCGTGTTCCTTAAGTTACCCATATGCCAGGGCCACGGTATCTCGTTTGAACAATCTCGCGACCCTGGCAGATGTTCGCAGTATTGGAGATCAATTGGTTCTGGCAGTACGTAATCTGACAACTAAACATTTTGCCGGGAATACAATAAAATTATTAATTAATTTTTACTCTACACGCGAATCTGCATTTCGAATGTTGGGCAAAGTATAACAATTTTCAGTCGCACAAGCCAAACTCCGAGATAAGATCGATACTATCGCCCATCACTACGCATTAAGGCGAACATGTCAGTGACAACGTGATCTCGCCCACACAGATTCCTTGTGCTCCGTCATAGCCTAATAGCCTTGAGTCTTTGACCTGGATAGGCTAGACATTTAGACTTCAACCATTTTGTAATCAGTACTTAGTATTACAAGGTATTCGTTTGTTTACTTGATTGGGATTCGAGGAATCTCTGCAATGAATTATTTATGAATGGCCTAGCCTCCTTTAAGTGCATGGAGTTTTAAGTGACTTTGTTTGTAGATTCTTTTTTCGGATCGGCACAGAATATATTATCCTCTGATTAGCTGGTAAGGTGGTATTGTCAAGGAATATCAAGTTACCCAGTAACTGCTTAGTGGATGTGGTATTCAGCTGTTTCTTCGCAGGATGGCTGGTAGCAGCTGGATGAGAGTTGCCGAGAATTGAGCAGAATGGCGTGAAATTACTAATTATTTGTTAATTATTAATTGGAGAGGACTATGCCCAGCAGTGGACTGCTATAGGCTAATGATGATGATGAAGCATCGCATATCGTATTTCGATGCCCGTTGTGTTTGAAACTAGTTCAGTTCTCTTCTAACTAGCTTCTGTCTAACTGACAGTCTTGACAGTTCACAGGTGCTTATGAATGGTTTAAATGAAATAAATGTTGTGACTTTGAACTGACCTATAAACAAGGGAAGGAGATATTTGTTAATTGTAAGAATGAATGTCAACATTACGTAGGGTCATCCGGGCTTAAAATAGGTACTAGGAATCCATTGATATTCTACAGATATAATGAATATCATAGACTATTAGATTCCGTTGGGCAAACACTAAATAATAATATGCACAGAAGTCATTCATGCGTTTACTCACGAAATCACGAGTCTTCGCTCATTATCATAATATATGCCAAATATTAATAATTAATATTGACATTAATGTGATTTACTACTGCTCATTATTCTTCATCTTAGCATTTTCCTTAATGATTGAAAGATAAACGTAGATTTTAGGAATTTGGTCGTGAGTTTGTTAATAAGCAAATACATGAGCAAATCTCTTATCGTAGATATGATTGATTTCTCTGATGATGCGTCGTGATTACTGTTTAACCTATTGGTTTGTTAACTACCTGGTATTAATGTCATATTATCTCCGTTCCAGAGATATAAGAATGCGTAGAGCTACAAGATTTTCTCTAAAGTTAATTTTTCATTATTTTATGCTGAATTTTATCATCATCTGTCTAGCCTTTTCTCAACTATGTTTAGGTCGGCTTCCAGTCTGACCGGATGCAGCTGTAACCATTTTTTTTTGGTAGAGTGTCTATATGGCTTCCTGCTTTATATCGAGTTTATGAAGTAAAAGACTTTAAATAATTTAGTTTTCAATCATTGTACAATATTTTGTTGAGTTTAGAGGTTCATTTATTAAAATAAGCACCTTGGTATTTTAATATATGTATGCCAATTTATGGCAAAAACGGTAAGTCATTGTTTTCTAAAAATGTATACAATGCCTCATAAATATATCTTACTCGTTTTTACAGCATTTACTGCACATAAATGACATCAAACGTAATACTTCTTACTTGATGTAAGCACCGTATACTCCTTTTGGTCATAAAAATGTACCAGACTATGTCACAATATTGAAAAATAAGACCACCTACAAAGAAATTCTATTGGAGCCCATAAAATCGAAAAGTTACTTTGTAAAAACTCCGATATTGACAATTTAAGTATTAAATTCTTGATAGTCATGTTCTTTTAGTTATATCAGATATTTTATGATGCTCTAATAGTACCAAATAGGCTTGTAAAAGTCGTAAACATACTTTATTTGGTATCAAGTTTTTACTAGTTGAATGCAATTTCCTTCGTTCTATTTTTGCATGGAGTTTCTTTAGTCGTTTGTCTTTAAGCTTACATTTTAAAGCAGAAATTAAAAATGTATGTCAAAACGAGAAAATATCTTAATTACTGTATATTCAATATTCATTGAGTGGACATCAATATTTTTATGGAACAGCGGTTTTTTAAATGTATTTCTCACGTTTTAAGAATTGATATTTATAATCCCTGCACAATAACCGCGTAACACAATAAGCGTACTTTGGAAAATGTTAAGGAATTAATCCATTGCTTTACATGTTCCATAAAATTTTGTTCATAACAATGTCCATAACGCAATGATTATCGTTGAAGTGTCAAAATAAAAACTATTCTTACAGTTAGTGTTTGACGCAATAACCCCTCGGTATGATTTTCTATATTTCTAGATTTATTTATATAAGCTGTATCTCTTCATACATGACATATTTTAAGAGGTACACCTGTAGGTGGTAAAGAAGCTATAGAAGCAAAAATAAATTTTTTATCTAAGCGTTTTTGAATTTTCGTAATTATTATAATTTTAAAACTGCTTGAGACGTTTTGCATAAAACCTTTACTCCAAATTCTATGAATGGCCCGCCTGACGTTGGGGCGGCGACCGGACGGCACGAGCATGGCAGCGGTGTCTCGGGCCGTTAAAAATAAAAAGAAGCCAGTATTTCTTATGTGCGTCAAATAATTTATAAATAAAATTTTGAAACAAATACATTAAAAAAAAATTTTTTCCTTGCTGTAGCTTCTCTACCACCTACAGGTGTACCTCTTAAAATATTTCGTGTATGAATAGATACACCTTATATACAGGTGAACTGTTATGTAAAGTAATTAATTACTCAATGATAGTCACCAGTAGACAATGATCTACATACATCGACCTTATTTCAATGGTAGATGTAAACCTCCTTGTATAGACGAGTTTACATAAGCTATGTCTTTTAATTTCTCTATTGGCAGTAACATAACGTGTTTTCTAATACTAATACTAGTTATTCTAGCATATTACATCGCTAAGTGTGGTAAAACTCATACTTATGATTAGAGACATGGCTGACTAGCAGGAAGAGCGAAAGTTGTAATGAACGGTATTATAAACTATATAATTATGAAAGCTGTAATTTTAAAAGTGCTAGTAATATTTTGTTATATTACGCTCATGTTTTTAATTATGGTCATTTGTCCTTTTAAGTATATACAGTTTCGTATAAAACGATATGTCGGGATGGAATATTTTTTTTATCGATACATATATCGACATGTGGTACGAACATCACTATTAAAGCTGTCATAGTGGACATCACTTTTAGACTTTAGTATACATAAACCAGAGATTAACTAAAACTGCCATAAACGGTATATTTAAAATCAAAATTACTTGTTCGAAATAAAACCCCTACAAATAGTTAATAATTTTCCGCACCCAGTAAATGGTTGGACCAGTTATGAAATAACTTTACCAAACCGATAATTTACCTTTTACAGCATATTACCATAAATTATTTATACGCTATTATTATTATAAATGGAAGGTGTTGCTTTATTTTTATTGTGGTGAGCAGTTATGAAGGTTGTCATAGCAAATAGTTATGATTATTTAAATTTTGTTTTATTTTCACTGTTGTCGAAGTGCGGGGCAAAAGATAAGTAATGGTTATAATTTATTTAATGTAATGAGGAAGCATAACCAGGCCATAATGTTCTCATTGCTGGGACACAAGCCTCTTTTTTTTGGAAAGGCTGTGGGGTATATTATACTAAGAGGGCTCAGTGCAGAATGTTAGACTTCACATGTCTTCGAGTTTTTGGTTCTAGGATGTGCCACTTTCCTCAAGATGTTTTCTCACACTACGCTTGATACTTGGTCACCACTCCAGGATTCGTCTGCCCCATAGGCCATCGGTCCTTCGATGAACATGGCCAGCCCACTGCCACTTCAGCTTGCTTACTCTGCGAGCTATGTCGAATTCATTTGGCACCGGCGCAACATGTATTTCCTTCCATACTTCTCTATTAGTCGTCAACTCGGTAATCACCCCCTTTCTAGCCATAACGTAGATATATTACAAGAAAATCAGGTCGTAAAAAAGTTTTCCTTTGATTTCAGATTGGCGTAGCTATCTACATAATATAAAATTTTATGCGATAGTAAAGTTTGTTATGTCATTTTTATTGTGCTGGCGACGAACAGAAGTGTGTGGAAAAGCGAGCCAAAGGGCTTTGTCCTGCAATCCATTATTATTATTTTAAATGTTTCTTGGAAGATCAGTTAGGTCTTGAAATAAGCTTGATGTCAGTAGGTTTAAGTTAAATAGTGGTTTGAATTACCCTGTGGCTTTTATCGGGTATTAGGTGTTAGAATAGTTTCTGACCTCCATAGGCTGGTGGATAATACAATTAATCATAACAATGCAGTCCACCTTTATCAATGGAAACATCCTCTTGCCCTTATTCCAAATTAATTAATCGACATTGTAATAATGATAATAATTTTAATATTTCTTAAGAGATAAACACTTATATGTATTTAATGTAACTTTAAAGACTGTTTTCAGATTTTTAAGACTGTTTGTTTTTAAGTTCTATTTAATTTTACATTTTATAAAGTTATTTAAAATTGTTCCTTTTCTCATAAAAGAGTTTAATTTTGTTTTTCTTCTTATGTTAGTAGTTTAATTTGTTATTTTGTTTTTATTTCAATATTTGTACGCCTTCACGGCAAAACATAGCGCACATATATTAACCTAAGATCTTTATGTAAATACCTATGTTTCACAAATAAACATTCTGATTCTGATTCTGATTCTGATTCTGATTCTGACATATCATGAAGACATTTTTTTAGATTAGACATCATTAATCTTTTTTATAGATCAAAAAATAGTGAGGAGGTGCTTACCTCTATTTACTCTGGTAGATTGATCATCCAAATCTGTAAAAAAAGAAACAAGTTATTAGAAACTTTTATTGTTATAATATCAACTCATAAGTTTGCTAATTAGTGTAATTTTGATCAACGGTACATGCACATCGTTGGCTTCTACAGCAGAGCACGGTCCTCAAAAAATAAGGCAAAGTAACCGACAACTCATATCTATTACAGCAATTTATTATTTTTTTTTAGTAACAGGAGTTCTATTTACAAGTAAACAAATCATTAGTTTAATGGGGAAAATCGTTCAGAATCAAGAGATTAACTGTCCTCCATACAGGGTGGCAAGAACATGCAAAACTGGTTGCGTTAAAAAATACGTCAGATATTTAAAAATAATTGCTGTTCTATACAGTTCTCAAAACAGCAGTTTTTTTTTAATAACCGGCGAAAAATATCGACGTTTTTTTTCTCGATGTCGCTGCTTTCATGAGTATTATTATGGTTCTTAATTACCGGATCAATATCTGACCCTATATTCGGACACTTGACCGGATTAACACCTTAAAGGTATACAACCGTTCATGCTACCGGTATTAGGAACAGCCCATGTTCAGCAGTGTCGATCTCCGGGTGCCTATGAATCATTTCTATAGTTTACACAAATGTCATTAGTATTTCCTTTAGTTTATTGACCCACAAATTATATCAATCGTTCATATGTTTAGCTGTTCTGAATAAAATGACGCTACGCTTCGGTTGGCACCCTACGCAAAAACAATACAACAATCATTTAAACCCAACCTTATTTTCAACCCAGTACAGCTGAAATTCCATTGAAAGAATGTCAGGATATGATAACTGAAGTACAGACGAATGAATTTGAATTTTATTTCTCGAAGATTAGAGTTGAAAATTGAATGCGTGGCAGACACTTTGAAGGGTACTTAACCGTAACGAAATGCGGGTTTTAAAATGAGATGTTTTCGCAAAGAAAATGATAGACATGTGGAGGAAGTGTAATTTGTTAACTTGTAGTTCTGTTTAACGGGTGACAGACACTAGATACTAATAAGTATAAGGGGAGACTAAGTATTCCTTTGGAAAAGCGTTGTTCGTAGCCTAAAGACCAGCAGCTAAATTTTCAATAGATTTTTTGTAGGGGACATTATAATAAGCCTTTATTATTCCCACTGTTGGAACACAGGCCTCCTTTCAGTGAGAGCGAGTGAGCCGTAATCTACCACGCGGGCCCAGTGCGGTTTGATATATGTCACGTCTTTGAGTATTTGGTTCTAGGCCATGCCGGTTTCTTCACGACATTTTCCTTCACCGTTATGAAAAAGTGGTGATGATATTATTTACACAAAGAGCAGTGATTACCCATAGGTATCCGCTCCGACTTACGAGTTGCAGGTTCGGTAGATCGAATAACAGAACATTAGCCATGCTTCCCAGTTCACCTATGACCAACCGCGTCTTAAATTCTTAATTTCTCCATTTTCTTAAAGTGTATACTATTTTAATATGCGTAGACGCATACGTGTATCCTTTTAAGGGCGGCGCACACTGCACGGATGTCCTGCCACTGTCTGCCCATCGCACATATTAATAGCCTTATTGGAAAACTAGTATTGGTACCACACAAATAGAGATAGGGGTGTGAGAGAGCAGTTTTAGTTCATCATCATTCATATCAGCCGAAAGACGTCCACTGCTGGACTTAGGCTTCTACCAATTTGGGGCGGCTTGCAATAATCGCCAGGCTTGGATGGCGGGTAGGTTGGCGATCGCAGTATGGTGGTAAAATGCATAGAGAACGCTGCTGCCCATTCTCTAGTAAGTCCCTTAGTCGCTTCTTACGAAAACCCACGAGAAGAAATGGGGTGATGCTATTCTTTACGTCCGGGATTTTTTTTTTTTTTCAGGATGGGAAATCATCAAATGACTTCTCCCGCTCTGGGCGGAGCGGGAGGGCGTGTCAGACTTTTACTGACTAAAACCCACCCGTGTTCCATCAGTTGCCCATGTGCCAGGGTCACGGTATCTCTCTCGAACAATCACGCGACCCCGGCAGGTTACGTCCGGTATCACACGGAACAAATTATATTATGTCAATGTTAAAATACTTTGGAAATTTCGTCCCGATTAACCCTGTTTGGCGGTATGTTGGGATTGGCTTCCAGTCCAACCGAATGCAGATGAATCCCAGTACTATACAATATACATAGAGCAACTACCCTCCAAAACCAGTTACTGGATAACACGATACCCCTTTGAGAGGCCTGCTAGCTTTTGATTACCCGTACCGACTTATAATGATCGGTTCTGCAAGAAATATGTACAGCGAGGGCTATGCTTGGAATTTTCCTACATGATAGAATCAGAAATGAAGCGATCCGCAGGATCCAAAGTAATCTGCCAGGGTCGCGAGATTTGTCCGAAAGAGTAATCGTGGCCCTGGCATACAGGCAAGTGAAGGAACACGGGTGGGTTTTAGTCAGTAAAAGTCTGACACACCTTCCCGCTCCACCCAGAGCGGGAGACGTCATTTGATGATTTCCACCCACAAAAAAAAGTGGGACGGTAATTAAAAATGATAATTTCCTAGCTTACTGCCACAGTAACCTTTAATTTGTAATATCTTCCACATGGTCACACGGTAATACGTAATTTATATTAATTACCGTTCCTAATATTAGCACGGTTTTCGGCAAATAACACGTTTTTCTTGTTTATTATGTAGCGTGGGAAGAAAACACGTTACTTGAAGATGGTTAATCTGTTCCGTTAAGCAGTTCCTTGGTTGTTGGTAAAAAAGTAAAGTGAATTGAAAGTAATGATGTAACTCATGTCGGTGATTAGTATTATAGTAGTGTACCTACTCAAAATGGCACCCTAAGGCAGCTTGTCCATTGGAGCGGAGAAGAGCGCAGAGGAGCGGAGCTGTGCCGATATTAACAAATAGAATTCAAACACCGCTCCGCTCCGAAAGGATGCAAAGAAATGTCTGCTTAGCAACGTAAATAACGTAGTGAATGATGTTGAACCGAAAATAATAATAGTTTAAAAAACTAAAAAAACACGCTTCCATAGAAACCCATACTAAAAAGTAGAAAATAATGGAAAAAAAGCTTGGGGTGCCTGATATCAATAAAAAAATAACGTAAAAAGCAAACCTGGTTTTCTATGGAAGCGTGTTTTTTTAGTTTTTTAAACTATTATTATTTTCGGTTCAACATCATTCACTACGTTATTTACGTTGCTAAGCAGACATTTCTTTGCATCCTTTCGGAGCGGAGCGGTGTTTGAATTCTATTTGTTAATATCGGCACAGCTCCGCTCCTCTGCGCTCTTCTTTTTTTTAACTATTATTTATTTTCTATTTTTTAGGGTGTTTCGAATTTTGAGACGTATGTCAGCGTAGTTTGTGACGTATGTCAGCGTAGTTTTCAAAGACAGGTTTTTTGCTGTCCTGGTAACCCTGGCAAGGATAGTGGCAAAAATTTATGAAATTATAGTATTGTCATCGGTCCTCGATAAGTCTACAGAGTTTGAATGAAATCTGGTCGTTTAAAGTGGGTCGAAATCGCGCTATAAGGAGTCGGTTACAAACAAACATACAAGTGAAGCTAGAGTGAGAAAGAGAGAATATAAAGAGTGTAAAAATGAAAGTCATGCCTACTGTTAGTGGGTTATGTAGTTACCTCACGGATTTTTAATCAGTCTATAATGTGCCCACCGCTGGGACACAGGCCTCCTGTTTTGAGAGGGATTGAACCATAATCTACCATGTGGGCCCAGTGCGGATTGCTAGATGTCACATGTCTTTGAATCGGTTCTAGGACATGCCGGTTTCCGTACGACGTTTTCCTTCACCGTTTTGTGAATACTGGTGATGAAATAATTTACACAAAGTAAAGCGTCTGTCAGGCTTCGAATCTACGACCTACAACTCGTAACTGGCAGCTGTTCGTCAATATTTTTTTAGTGAGATGTTTATATCTATACTATACTAATATTATAATTGAAAAAATCTTTTTGTGTTGAGTTGCCTATTTATTGAGGAAGGCTATAGGCTTTATAGCATCATGCTACAATTAAAAAGAGCGAAGCAGCAACGAAAAATGGTTGAAAACTAGCAGGCAATTCGATGCGACGGGAAAGGTCAGGGAGGCAAAGATTTCACGCGGACGATGTCACGGGCAGAAGCTAGTTATTTTATAGTACTAAAATCTACAAAAACATAAGTGCCAACCTTATTTACTGATCTATGTACACGACGGAAACGCAGCGTCAACTCCGCGATTATAAATCTAAGTGTGAGTCACCCCTTAACTCGTTACTATAGACGAGGCGTTTATCATGATTATGTGTGCGTTGTTACTTATTTCACCTTTTTTGGGTTCCGTAATCTAAAAGTGCCTTTGGATCCATGTTAAATCTACGCCATGTATCATTCACAGGGCTGTATCTTAGAACTTTTTTGACTGCTGGTGGGAATTTTTCAAGAAAAAAGGACATCTGACATATGGACCAAATAGTGAAGTAGCCGGCCAAAGAAAATTATGCATATATTATGATAGAACATGAATATCTAAACATTTTTAATATGACGTCATTCCTCTAAGTTTTATAACTGAATCACTACATAAGGTTAAAAAATTCCCTTTCAGTCGAACTAAAAAAGAATTTTTACGGGAAAAACATGTGCCAAACATTATTTTTTATTGTTTTAGAGGTAAGGTAAGCAGGCGGCAACCATACTTGCAGCTTTTTTAGTAAAACTTAGGACAGCTTAGGATTCTAATGCAAGACTTGCTTCCATTTGTAAGACAAGCGAACGCAACTTCAGGAGGTGGATAAATACAGCTAGAGAATCACTACTGGTGGACTTTGTTCTATTCCAATTAAATAATGAAAAAAAAAGAAGTAGAAGGAAAAGGTATAAAAAAGAGGTTATACTAATTATAGTATAACCTCTTTTTTACAGAACCTTTTGGAAAGGATGACTAGAATCAATGTTTTTTAATGTAAATATTCACGTTCGGAAGTGCTTCTTATGTGCCTATTTGAAATACATAATACTTTGAATTTATTTAACTTAGATTTTTTTTAACCTTTTGGTATAATAGTATGCACCATAATCAAACCAAAGCTGACGATTATAAGTACTATTGTTCCCAAGATAGAGTAGTTTAAAAAAAAAATCTAATTCTCTTGTTGCGGTAGAATGAATAGAATATAAAAACTATTGAGTTTTGGACGTACGGAACCCATAGTACGCCAGTGCAACTCATGCTAGGCCGGTTTAATAATTATATATGCAGTTACTTATTTCACTTTTTTATTCAGTTCAACATGAACTTGGAATTAAATAAAACAGCTGCGTTTTAAATTGTATTTTTGTTTACATGTCGGTCGTTTATTGAAATTGCTTTTACAAGCTCGTACATTGCATGGGAACATGGGCAGTAATGCTTGTCGAATTGCACCTGGGATATGATTCATAAAATCATAAGGGAACCTATGAAACTACGAATCGACAAGACAAAATATATTTTGTAAGCTAGCTGCTGCCCGCGGCTTCGCCCGTGTGGATATTGAAAATTATCTCACAGGAACGTGCTCCTGGAAGAAAAAGTAGCCTCTGTTACTTCTTATAATATCAACTATATGCTAGTGAAAGTTGCGTCAAGATCGGCCCAGCCGTTTCAGAGATTAGCCGGAACAAACTGACAGACAAAAAAAAAGATTTTTTTGTTGTAAGGGACTCCTAAAGCTGGGAAAAGATCTTATCAGCCACTGTCTTCAAGATTTCATTGCGGCTGCCACGATTTCAGCAGGTCAAGGATATCGTCCTTTTAGGAATGATATAATTAATTTCCCTGACTGTAGTAATGTACGTCATACTACAGTCAGGGAAATTAATTATATCATTCTAACCAGATGTAGCTTAAACCCATATTTTTACAAATAAATAAAACTGAAGTGTCCGTTTGTAATTTAAAATTAACAGCTATTCACTAAATGCATATGAAAGTAAATACGGCACTTACACCAAAAAATCATTTTTTTAAACTTTCGTCTGTCTGTCTGTTTGTTCCGGCTAATCTCTGAAATGGCTGGACCGATTTTGACGGGACTTTTATTGGCAGGTAGCTGATGCAATAAGGAGTAACTTAAGCTACTTTTATTTTAGAAAAATACCTGCGTTAATTTCCGACATCAGCGCGGGCGAAGCCGCAGGCAAAAGCTAGTTTTACATAAAGCGACTACATATCTAACCTCCACAACCCAATCATTCGGTAAGTAATACAATATCCCTTGGTAAGACTGGCGGACGGTCATCAGGCTTATGACGGCCCGAAACGACTGTCAGATCAAATCCACAAATTACAGTCGGGACCAACGTCTTAACTTGCTTTCCACGGAGGGGTCTCGGTATGTAACAAAAAAAAAAACAACCGACTTAAAAAACATTACAAAGTCAAAAATAACTTTAATTTCGCCACCGTTTTCCGAAATTAAAGTTATTTTTGACTTTGTAGTGTTTTTAGGGTTCCGTTGCCAAATGGCAAAAAACGGAACCCTTATAGATTCGTCATGTCTGTCTGTCTGTCTGTCTGTCTGTCTGTCTGTCTGTCTGTCCGTCCGTATGTCACAGCCACTTTTTTCCGAAACTATAAGAGCTATGCTGTTGAAACTTGGTAAGTAGATGTATTCTGTGAACCGCATTAAGATTTTCACACTAAAATAGAAAAAAAAACAATAAATTTTGGGGTTCCCCATACATAGAACTGAAAATCAAAAATATTTTTTTTCATCAAACCCATACGTGTGGGGTATCTATGAATAGGTCTTCAAAAATGGTAATGAGGTTTCTACTATCATTTTTTTCTAAACTGAATAGTTTGCGCGAGAGACACTTCCAAAGTGGTAAAATGTGTGTCCCCCCCCCGTAACTTCTAAAATAAGAGAATGATAAAACTGAAAAAAATATATGATGTACATTACCATGTAAACTACCAACGAAAATTGGTTTGAACGAGATCGAGTGAGTAGTTTTTTTTTAAAACGTCATAAATCGTAAACCGCAATTTACCTTACAATCAATCAACTGAAATATAAAAATTAAAAAAAAAAAATTAAACCGAGAATACCTACAGATTTGTACGGAACCCTCGGTGCGCGAGTCCGACTCGCACTTGGCCGGTTTTTTTTTAAGGAAGTCGGTTGTTTTTTTTTGTAAAAAGTTTTTATTTTTAACTTTTTAGTTATATAGATACATAGACTTCATTGTCCGATTGGAACTAAATTTAAATGGGACCATCCGGAAAGTACCAGCTTTCAAACTGAAAAAGAATCATCAAAATCGGTTCATCCAGTCAAAAGTTATGAGGTAACAAACATTAAAAAAATACAGTCGAATTGATAACCTCCTCCTTTTTTTGAAGTTGGTTAAAAATGGTCACCAATCCACGGACCGACCTCGGCAAGCGTAGCTTAACCTGATCGATCGACCGGTGCAGCTGTTATTATTTAATCACGAGCCCTTCGCCCCACACAATATGCCCTATTATTAAGAGCCCTACTCTTTAATAGACTTCAAATTCCCTCTATTGTCATAACGTCCCACTCCTAACACAAAAGGTGACTACACTCAAAAGGTAATGTTTGCTAACAAGGTGAGGAATTCATTTCAACCATGTTTAAACCGTATGTTTGTTTCGACGTTATTTTAGTACAAAAGGGCTTGTTTGAACATTTTTTAGCGTTTAGTGTGAATTAGAGGGCGTTTGTTTTAAACTCTTTTCGTTTATGGAAGCCTGGTACTTTTTACACTTTTCAATCTCTTCAATTTGTAGTTTTTACCTTTCTTGGATTCGGCGTTTTGTAATCTTTAGGAAAGTCAAGTACCTACCTCACTAAGTTCTTTTACCACACTTTCTTTGGACAAACCACCTCCATATAAGGGAAGCGTCAAAGTCGACCGTGAAAATGAAATTTTCTTTAAAAAATAACAATTTGCATTTCAGTGTTAGTTTGTAGGCATCTTGATTAAAATATGATTCATGTCATTAACAATCATTCACTACAACCGCTAAGTTCGTTGAATTAAATACCATAATTCATGTCATTCATTCAATTCGACCATAATTCATTTTAAACAAATTTACGTGTAATAAATACATTTATAATGTTCGTTTTCTGCACTCCTTCTTCAAACCAGCTTTAACTGTGTCAGATTTCATACTCCTCCGTCCACGTAATTTTCGTAAAAAGAGGTACAATGAAAAAATAGTTAGCGATGCTACAAAATCTGTCTATGTGAGAGAAGGGTCTTATAAAACATAGCTTCATCCAAAGAAAGACACTTTGACTGTTTATTTTACTATCAAATGTAGAAGAGAAAATTCCATAATCTTATCTTATCTATATATTAATACGTGAAGCGAAAACTTTGGATCCCTTTTTACGAAAATTGGGCAGACTAGACGGAGGAGTATGAAATTTCGCACACTTATAGTTTATACAGAGAAGAAGTGACGAATACTAATATTTTTTTTAAATTATGCGTTAAAATACATTATTTTCAATAAATAACACGTTACACACACTACTGTTCATTACCGTGTATCTAATACACACATGCATAGATATTCTTTTGTTTATGGTCCAAATCTGTCTTTATTATTTTGTGCAGTGTTACCAACACCCAGAAATATTTACCCCTAAAGCTTAAGTTAAAAACCCCTAAAATTGCCACAATTACTAAAAAAATCCGCTAAAAAATTATAATGAAAATAACCAACGAATGTTCAGTAATCATAGACCGGCACACAGTAATAATATTTGTCTATATTTATTACGCGACATTTGTTAATCATTCACTCTGCATTCTTAGTATCGAGGAACCGTACTAGAAGTCGCTAATACTTTTATTGTAATCAAAAATACAATGAGAAATGTAAGATGGCAAAAAATCCCTAAGAATACCCCTAAAAATGGAACGCCCCTAAAAAATCTCAATCCTCTTATTTACCCCCTAAATTTGGGAAAACCCCTAAGTTGGTAAGCCTCATTTTGTGTCTTACTGAATGTCAAGTATAACCATAGGTAATAAATTAATTTTATAGATATAAAACCTATTTCATTTTTAAAATCTATGATCATATCGAGAATATTTGTCTTTAATATTATTTGTATTAGCGACGATAGGAATTTATTTTAGATTAAAAGAAATATTTTTTGTGGTTTTATGGGGAGTGTCAAGTATGGCATTAGTAAGTTTCCCATACAAAACTTAGTGTCGTGTGCAAACTGTAGAGGTTGTATGCCTCACCATTATAAAGGCTGGTCATAGATTGTACGGGCTGGTTATAATGATGACATTTGGAACCGTCATAATTAATTAAAAATGATACGGAAAATTCTATAAAAACAGAACAAATTTCTGTGATAATTCATTCCATATTGTTCCATATCCAGCAGTTAAGAAGTATTAAGAAAATAAAAGTATTCTTTACTCATTACACCTACGTCCTGGTCCTGGCCATCACCATCCCGCCAGTGAACCCTCTCCACAGTAGCACAGCGTCAACAATTTGTCTATAATGTTACTGAATTTCAAATATAACCATATTATTTTTTTATATTTATTATTATCTTTTAATAATGTATTTCTATTCAAATGAAGTACGGTCGAATTTCGACCAATGGGCGATCACTAGTACCTTTAAACGAGCAATTCTTGTATATATAATAATGTTCCTATAATATAATCACATATATATAATCTGAATCTCGGAAACGGCTCCACCGATTTTCATGAAATTTTGTATACAGAGGGTTTCGGGGGCGATAAATCGATCTAGCTAGGATTCATTTTTATATAATGTCGTTTTATTCGTGTTTTCAATTACCAACTTTATCGATAATCAACTTGAACATAAACTTATTATTTTAAACACAATTTACCAAAAAATACCGAGCAAAGCTCGGTCAACCAGATATTTACTTCATAAAATGATCTGTAAATATATCAATACCCAGAGTGACTAAGGAAAAAGGAAGCCAAGACTCCAACCATAACCTTTTATTACAACTTCATATGACATCATGGGAACAGAGCCCTTTCTTTGCGGGAATTACTATCTCCTTATTAATATGCGAGCCTAGTACTTTCAACAATGGACTAGCACTCAATATGCACAAGCACGGCGTAAAGCGCCATCTATCGGCGACATGGGTGAAATCTTGATTTCATTATGGCGGTGTTTTGTTAGGAATATTAAGGATATCAGCTGATAGGGTCATAAGAAAGGGTATAATAGTATTAGCATGGAGCTGCTCAGTAGCAGCAGGTCAGGTGCAGGTCGACGGCCTCTTCTGATACAGAGAAGAAACGACCCTTGGTCACGCTTGCTTTAATCATAGAAATACCATATTTTGGTGAGATAAGTAATCAGGATCGTTAGATACAGTGACTATGACACCGATGGATGTTATCTAATAAAATAAAATTAATAGAAAACAAACAGTTCATTTATCAAATTAAATTTCAATTGAAAACAGCAATCGGTTACTTACTAAACTTTAACTGTAACCGACGACCCTGGTTACTTATCTCTTTTGCTAACTGTGCCTACTTTTGTTCATGAACGCTTCTGAGACTTAGCGACACCTTTTTTCAGTTTGGTAATTTCAGATTTAGATGAAGATGCGAAACCCAGAGAAAGACGCTTTTGGCGTAAATCGGGAGTGGTATATGTCCAGCATATCGAAGACATGTGACATTAACAAACCCACACGGGGTCCGTGTGGCCCAATACGGTTATGATGACTCCCTCTCACAGAGAAGAGGTCTGTGTCCCAGCAGTGGGAACATTATAGACTGATCATGATATATCAAGTTTTAAACTGCGTCAGGTTGAGCCGATTGTTCAGTTTCGCTCCAGAACAAGTTTCTTGTGGTGAAAGATTGTATTCAAAATTACATTTTTCTTTAAAAAAAGTCGCATTAGTACTCACCAAGTTTCAGGTCTTACTGCCGTGAAGCCTTTGGGCCATATCTTTTTTGAATCATAATAAAATTATCATTAATCACAAATTGTGACAAAAATATTTTGGTTCCGCATAAGCTTATAAACAGACCCGCTCTCAACAACAAAGTTAAACTCTTTATTATACTTAATGGTGTCATCTCTCCGTGACAAAATTACTCACGCCAATCGTGAAAAACCCAGCTTACAATCCTCTCAGCTTCAAACGGTTCTCGTTACCTTAAAGAGAAGTGCACACCTACGATCGCTCAAGAGTTATGACACATAGCACGCGTGCTTCAGACCTCATCAAAACGTCGTTAACCAAAGTTTAACGTTATAATTTAAATTCTGTGTAACTCATTTTTCATTTTAAATACCGCATTTTATGCGAGAAGACTTTGTGTTAGGTTAGGGTTGCGCGTATCCGAAAACTTTCTTTCGGATATTTTTGAAGATGTCTGTCGCGTTTCGAGTCCGCCCTAATAATGACCGAGCAAATATATTGGGTTTATATTTTGCAGATCACATCAAAATCGAAATCAAAACTCATTTGTAGAAACTAGGCTGAAAATCAGCAATTTTTGAGCGTCAAAGTTACTTAAGCAGGCCCCCCAAAACGCCCGCCTTTCACCACTTCCTAGTGTTTTAGCTGGGAAGAAGAAGTGGCGCAACAAACCGTCTAATATAATTTTCGCAAAACATAGGAAAAATAGCAAAAGTGAAATATATCAGACGTCACTCAAAAACATTGGTTTAATAAATTCTCATTGGACGTAAAATTCTTCAAGTTTTTAGATTTTGCCCCAAAAGACTCGAGAAAGGAATAAAAGTAACCAAAATTCTTAATAAGTGAATAGCCCTAAGAACCCCTACTCCCTAATCCCCTGAACGTCTTTCAGCTGAAATAAGCCAATGTCTTCTAACCAATTTTGAAGTCGGATATTTTCGGATAAATATCCACCTCACAGGACAAGCAAATCACTAAACACATTCTCTAAGGCGGTACTAAGTTGGTATAATGCTCACAATTTACATGTCACGGATAGCATGAGGATGTAAGGAATTGACGGTTACCTCGGATACAAGAGTCGGATATTTTTCGTTCTGAGTACTCGGATGTTTTTACCATGTACTGCGAAATTCTTTAGTAGTCAGTTATAATAACTTCCCGTCCCGTCTGGGGGTCTATTCTCTAAGACTAACGAAGATACGGACCCGTCTAGAACTAATTGGACAAATCCTTTTTTTTCGAACGGTCAAAAACACATCGCGTTCACAACTGTCAAATCGTGTTGTCATTCATTTTTAGTTCGGGCGTCATTCATTCCAAGCTCGAGTCCCGAATTAATCTGAAGTCATTAGGTGATACGCTGTAGGTAACTAAGTATAGAATTGAAAAGTAGAAAAAAACAGCTTCATTTTATATATGGGCACAGAATATCTAGGATTTATCTTTGAAGACTTTAGAGTCGCTTGGTAGCTGATAGTATGAGCTTTATAATAGTTGCATATAACGTGTAATGTCTGACATCTCACATCTATACTATCTATACTAATATTATAAATCTGAAGAGTTTTGTTTGGTTGAACGCGGTAATCTCAGAAACTCCTGGTCCGAATTGAAGAATTCTTTTTGTGTTAGGTAGCCTATTTATTGAGAAAGGCTATATAACATCACGCTACTCTCAAAAAGAGCACAGCAGCAAGGAAAAATGGACGAAAACTGGCAGGCAATTCTATACGACGGGAAGGGTCAGGGGAGCAAAAATTTGACGCGGACGAAGTCGCGGACAGAAGCTAGTTGGTAATGAGAAACTTTTTACCAATCTCTCAAAAAATGGTTTGGTCGACTAACGACAACCACGTGAGCTCATTGATCAAATCAAATAGTGTGCGGTCCCCTAGCTTCCGCCTCTTTTCACGAAACCACTGTCACGGATTGCAGGGCAAAAATGCGAGGGAACAAATGTATGCATCAAAAAGTATCAAGATCTTCACACTTTCAAAGTAGGTTAGTGATTGGAAACAACCACCTTGTACTGTTGACACGTTTGAATTTAACTATAGGTCACTCAAGTTATAACGTCTCATCTCGTCTCATAAAATAATACATACTAGTTACTTATCCTTCAACTGTGGCATACAAATTGTGGAATTCACAGAAAGGATGAGGTTTTGTGGTTTCTTTATAAAATTTATAAAACGTTTGCCATTTTGTTTTCTTCGCTTGTATCGGCACAAACTACTGTCTGTTCCAAAACTGTAAACAAAACCTGTTCAAGTTAAATTCTTAAGCAATCACTTACTAAAGGGAATTATTAACACATTTATTTACATTTCAAAAGTATAAACTGTATATCTCACAACTTATTCAAAAATTTTGTTTGAATAACATTATTTAATTGTAATTGAAACACTAACGGCAAAAATTGATGTTATAAGAATAACCTCAATTGTCAAATGAGAAACATGATCATTGTTAGTTTAGTGTTCAAGTAATCGAATCAAAACACACGATTTGTAAATGGCAAGCAAATCGGCAGTCACAGGTACATTTTCTAAGCCATTTTTAGGGTTCCGTTGCCAAATGGCAAAAAACGGAACCCTTATAGATTCGTCATGTCTGTCTGTCTGTCTGTCTGTCTGTCTGTCTGTCTGTCCGTCCGTATGTCACAGCCATTTTATTCCGAAACTATAAGAGCTATGCTGTTGAAACTTGGTAAGTAGGTGTATTCTGTGAACCGCATTAAGATTTTCACACTAAAATAGAAAAAAAACAATAAATTTTGGGGTTCCCCATACATAGAACTGAAATTCAAAATTTTTTTTTTCATCAAACCCATACGTGTGGGGTATCTATGAATAGGTCTTCAAAAATGGTAATGAGGTTTCTATTATCATTTTTTTCTAAACTGAATAGTTTGCGCGAGAGACACTTCCAAAGTGGTAAAATGTGTGTCCCCCCCCCCCCGTAACTTCTAAAATAAGAGAATGACAAAACTAAAAAAAATATATGATGTACATTACCATGTAAACTACCAACGAAAATTGGTTTGAACGAGATCGAGTGAGTGGTTTTTTTTTAAAACGTCATAAATCGTAAACCGCAATTTACCTTACATTCAATCAACTGAAATATAAAAATTAAAAAAAATATATATTTTTAAACCGAAAATACCTACAGGTTTGTACGGAACCCTCGGTGCGCGAGTCCGACTCGCACTTGGCCGGTTTTTTTTTACATTTTTGTCACATATTACTGCACCTTTAGCCAGTCAGAAGAGTAGGTTGGCTGTCTAGAGTGCGCTGGATACCTAAGTATCGCAATTCGTGGAGACGATTTTCATTTGTCACCTATCCAATTAAAATAATCTGATGAACATTTTTAATTTTTGAATTGAAAATGTTCATCAGATTCTTTTGCACCTTTAGCCAGTCAGAAGGGGAGCAGAGTTGGCTGTCTAGAGTAAGCTAGATGTACATATATCTAAGTATCGCAATTCGTGGAGGCGATTGTCATTTGTCACCTATCCTATTAAAATAATCTGATGAATGGAAATGTTCATCAGATTCTTGTGCACCTTTAACCAGGCAACAGGGACCTAGTAGGATCAGCTATCTAGTGTGTGTTGAATGTGCATCTTCGAGTAAGGATCGGCATTCTTGGAGGCGATTCTCATTTGTCATCTATACATTTTATTGGTTCACCTGCATAGGTAACCATCGATGTCAAACATACAGCTTCTTTGCAGGCGTGGGAAATGAGGGCATTTGGCGGTTTGTCATGCAGTGGACGACATACGATGTGGAATGAAAATTCAATTATTTATGTTATGCCACGTCGTTTGGTTCCTCATTAAATATAGAGTACCTAGATTTCCATAAAGTATTGTTTGTTTTAAAGTAGAATAATGGATAGGTGAGTAATAGTACTTCTTTATCTATTCTGTACCTTTAGTGATGATTACACTCTTCTTGGTCGCATGTTTCATAAGATGGCGCAAAATGATATACTTTTTGATTTTGAAAGATATAAATATTGAACATAATATATTAGACAATTTTTTATTCGGGTGGGAAATCATCAAATTATGTCTCCCGCTCTTGAGTGGAGCGGGAGGACGCGTCAGCAGACTTTTACTGACTAAAACCCACCCGTGTTCCTTCAGTTGGTCATGTGCCAGGGTCTCGGTATCTTTTTTGAACAATCTCGCTACCCTGGCAGGCATCGGTCCTAGCAGATCCCTTCAGTTCAATATATTTGACATTACATATTTCTTCATTGCTATTTGCGCTGTGGTCTTGTCTGGCCTACGCGCATCGCTCAGCATAATATTGTGATCCTATGGTCACAATATTATGCTGAGCCATGGCCGTTGCGCGTGGATGTGTCTCATATTTTCCCCCCAACCTATTTATTACTTTTTTGTGTTTTTCTTTGTCTTACCGTAAATAAACTTGTTTTCTTTCTTTTCTTTTATTTCCTCACAAGATAAGTAAGCAAGTTAATTTTACGTCGTAAACTAGCATTATATCCATAATTAAACATACGGAACCCCACTACAATACTCTTAACTTCAAACAATTTTATTCTGCCGTTTTCACGGTTCGTTTACCAAGGATGCTGTGTGTAGGAATGTGGAGGGTTGATGTATTCTTAATGATGATTAATATCCTTCATAGGCAGAGTGGGTGGGCAGAGAGGCGTACATCTTGAACGTGACTGAGAGAAAAAAAGGTTTGTGTATTACAGTGAAACCTGGTTAATTGGGATCTCGAGGGACCAAGAATTATGTACCAATTATTGAGGGTTTCCATTAATCCAGTTTTCCAACTAAGCAGGTTTAAAATTATAGCTGTCTCATTTACAGAGCCCCCCCTGCTTATAGAGGTCAAAATGTACCATTATTCAATTTTTCTGATGGAAGTTAATTTTAATTTTTCAGATGCTGATAACATTTTATATTTACGTTTGGACATTTTGTATACTTTTATTGCCTTGTTTTTAGGGCAAAACCTGAGATAGTACTGACAAACAAAGCATGTGCGAAAGACATTCAAATGTTTGTAAACAAACGTGTCAAAACCTGTCCCAATCTGATTAATTTGTCTCACATAGACAGGGAATTGAGCTACAGAGTCCGAATTACAGAGGTAAACATCGAACACATCTTAAAATTCAAATCTCATTTAACCAGGTTCGAAAAGTCTCATTAACAGAGGTAATTCAATGAAAAAGTACCGGGACCTCATTGCAACTCTCAATAATAGAGGTTTCTCACTTATCCAGGTCCCACTTAACCAGGTTTCACTGTATTTAGTATTTAAAATATTAGTATTATTTGTGGATTCGGATTTGAGTAAGGTCATGGTTATGGTAACAGGTTCAGAACCTCGCTGGTTGTAGGTTGGTATTGGGTAATTTTGTTAATGTATTTTTGTTTTAAGAATTTTAAAATGAAGTAAAAGGGAGGCAAAATGTCTAGTACTGTATTACCCTGTATAAATTATATATGAGTACATATAGTTATCTTTACATACTCTTTTTGCCTCGTTTATGTTCATACATCTGGTCATACATGCACGCCGGTTACGAGTACTACGCACCTTACCCTTCTGAAAAACATCACCAACATGTTCACAATCATATATTAAAAAGCGGCCAAGTGCGAGTCGGACTCGCCCATGAAGGGATCCGTAGCAGCAAGTAACGTAATATAAAAGTTTTTGTAGTTCGTTGTAACTTTGATCGATGTTTTAATATAGTTGCGGTTTACGATTTATGACGTATTAAAAAAAAACTACTTACTTGATCTCGTTCAAACCAATTTTCGGTGGAAGTTTATATGGGAATATACCTACATCTTTTTTTTATTATTGTCTTATATAGTTTTATCATTCTCTTATATTAGAAGTTACAGAAAGGGGGGCCACACATTGTACCACTTTGGAAGCGTCTCTCGCGCAAACCATTCAGTTTAGAATAAAATGATATTATAAACTTCAATATCATTTTTGAAGAACTATCCATAGATACCCCACACGTATTGATGAAAAAAAAAATGCGGTTCACAGAACACATCTACTATACTAAGTTTCAACAGCATAGTTCTTATAGTTTCGGAAAAAAGTGGCTGTGACATACGGACGGACGGACGGACAGACAGACTGACAGATATGACGAATCCATAAGGGTTCTGTTTTTTGCCATTTGGCTACGGAACCCTAAAAACATTGACTTATGATGTTAATGATCTGATTTTTTTTCCGATTACTTATAAATTCCCAAAAACTAAGGAGTTAGTTTGGAGATTTACACAAATCAGCCGCTGTTTTATTAATTTCTATTTCTAAAAACATTTGGCGTCATCTTTTAACCAAGATTGGTGTCAGCAATCTTCTAAGTAAAACGAAATCATGAGTGGCTTGACCTCCGCCGTGTTTGATGACAAGTCATGTTCACAAGTGATGTAATCTTCTGATAGGTCAATGTTGCTGATGTGTCTAGTTGATTCAATCGTAAAAACATTATTTTATACCGATAACAACGCCTACATTTTCTCAGCAATGTAAACATAAGTAAAGGAAAAAAACCTTCGAAGTGGTGCTGGCGTCGTCGTGGCGAACCCAAGCCGAAATTCGTCTACTTTTGGAAATAGGTCTTCCTCAATTTGGGAGGCTTTGCCATAATCGCCACGTTTGGCAGGTGGGTTGGGGATCGCAATATGGTGGTAAAATGCATAGAAAACGCTGCAGCAAATACTTTGGTAAGTCCCTTAGGCGCCTTTTACGACACCCACGGGAATGATAAAATGCATAGAAAACGCTGCAGCAAATACTTTGGTAAGTCCCTTAGGTGCCTTTTACGACACCCACGGGAAGGGATGTGCTAGCGCTTCAGTGCTATTCTTTATACCACTTGGAACCAGGCACTTTACTGCTATAGGCTCGCCTCTTATTTCATGGGACTTAGACATAACTGGTGAAATGTGGGTGTACCTACTATAGGTAAATCTCTTTCCAACCATACGGCGTAAATCCCTTGAGAATCCTTTTGCAATACCCGCTGGTGTGAATACAAGATACGATATAAACTTAAATTTTCCTGGTCCAAACCACATGTTTTAAGTGCGAAAACGACTAAAACTTCCACATTTCCGTTTGTTTAATTTACCCTTAAAAATATTTCAACTTTGAATCACCCAATACAAAGCGAGAATCGCATTGAATAACAAAATAACGATTACCTTTCCCAAAACTCATACTGACCTTTATTCTTTGCGACATAAGGCTTAAATTCCAACGGTAATTGGTTTTTAGATAATGTTTATATGCTTACGGTATTCGGCGAATCACATCCGAATAACAAATACCTTGGGATTGTTAAACGTGAGACGAAAGTTAAAGATCATGTGTCTTTATGAGAGTGGGTTCCGTATAATAAGGCTGGCCACAAAATGGGCCATTTGAAACTAAGGGCCGTATAGAAATACAGTCTCTTAAGTAATTCAATTAGGATTATTATTTTGTACCATGTTTACTGTCCTTAGTATAGTTTTTCTCCATAGGAACCAGGAAATGGGCACCTACAGTGTCATCTTTCTGACTCACAGATTTCTTGCCATTCAAAGGTGCAACTGGTTTAATTGAAATAAAAGGTTGAGTTCTAATATCAATATTCTTGATACTATCATAATCAATCTGTCTAGGCTTTTTCCAACAATGTTAGTTGGCTTCCAGTATAACCGGTTGCTGATAAATACCAGTATTTTACATTGAGGGACTAATTGTTATCTGACCACCAGAACCCAATAACTGGGCATCTTGATACCATTTGGTAAGACTGGTACTCAGAATTATAGGCCACTACCTATCACACCTAATCTTTCTGGTACGGTACTTATACTAAAAACATTATATATTTTTAAAACTAAATGAGATCGGCGTTTCCTGACTACTCTGAGAAGAAAGACCGAAACAAACTCAGAGCTTTCTCAGTATTTTAAGAGGCCTGTATCCTACAGGAAAACAATAACAAGCAGATATTTTAAACGGCTCATAACCATATTCCGAAGAAAACCATTCATATCCTGACATCCACAATCAGCATAAAGAAAATAATTTTATGCGAACATAAAAGATAACAGTTCATTTTAATTGATGGTCCCTAAAGTTTAAACTCAACGGTCAAATTATAACGGCTTGGTTATTGATAAGGCAGCCCGTTGAAACCTTGACAAGAGATTTTGTTTTAGCACGTACGTCGAAAATTAATGAGATGAGTCAGAACTGAATTGATTTGGGGACAAATCATGAGTATTTCTTGTTCTTAGGTAAAATTTCGCCAGATTTTTAATATGATATTAGTTGTCCTGGCCTAGTTGTGCAGGTGATGAAATATCAATGTATTTGTTGTTCTGAACCAAATATTCTGTCGACATTTTTCCTAACTACCCTATCTTTGGGGTAAGCTGAGTACTTACCAGTACTTTCAACCGACGAAAAAAAAACGGAGGAGGTTCTCAATTCGACGTTTTTTGTTTTTTTTTTTATGTATGACAACGCATAACTTTTTACATAGTCGTCCGATTGTGATAATTCTTTTTTTATTGGAAAGGGTATATACTTCCAAGGTGGTCCCATATAAATTTAGAAAACAAAATCGAACCCTAAGGGTCGGAAAACAGGGGATGATTGATTGTTCACTCACTGATTGTAATGTATAACCACGCATAACTTTATACAGAGTAGTCCGATTTTGATAATTATTTTTGTTGGATAGGGTATACTTTGCCAAGTATTATCAGTACATTAAAGTCACAAAAAATTATAAAATAAAAACTTTATGACAAAAAATTAAACCGCCGAAAAAACTGAAAAGCATAAAATAATAAATCTTAAAATTTTGAGTCGGTGCTGAAAAATCAATGAACAAAGATCACTCAAAGCGCCGACTCATAATTTTAAGGTTTATTATTTTATGCTTTTCAGTTTTTTCGGCGGTTTAATTTTTTGTCAAAAAGTTTTTTACATGGACATTTTTCCCTTGGTAAAACTGATAGCTAGACATTTGGGCTTCTGAGGATCCGTAACGTCTTTCGAAGAGCTATCAATGTTATTCGGGACCAATGGCTTAACTTGCTCTGACGGAGGGTTTCATCATCAATTCCGTGACTTACTGGAGAATATGCAGCAGCGTTCTCTATACATTTTACCACTATACTAAAATCGCCAACCCCCCTGCGAAGCGTGGCGATTATGGCAAAGCCTCCCAAATTGGGGGAGGCGTGAGTCCAGCAGTGGACGTCTTTCAGCTGTAATGACGATGAGTTTTTAAAACCATTGGCAAATTCGTGATTGGGCGATTTTGTGAAATGTTATGTGATAAGGTTAACAAACAGAACAGGTGTACCTGATGGAAAGTGGTTGCTTAAAACACCAAGGATATCGTATTAGTATGCAGTAGTAAAAATAATTTGTGCAACGTGTGATGCTCGCTAGTTGGAAACGTTGCATAACAGCGAGTAATGTTGCTAGATTATGATCAGAATAGACAACGATGCTTTTCTTAGGTTGACCGATAATTTCATTTTAGTGGTGGCCCAGTAGACCGGCCTCCATTTCCCGTGGGTGCGAACCCAGAATGCGCTACTTTGTGTATTTTTTTTTTTCATCATCGCTGCTCTCAAAACGGTAAGGGAAAACGTCGTGAGGGAACCGGTATGTCAATACTCAATACTTTATTACATTTCATAATGTGAACATATAACAGTTAGTATGTCAAAACATCGAATCAATTATGGACCCTGTCGGGCACAGCAAAGTTAATTTTAATAGGAGAGAGGATGAAGGCGCTTTTTGTTAAGAAAGCAATAAATTTTAAAATAAAATAGTATAATTTAAATAGAATTATTTGCTTTTATGGTATTTATATATTTGGTTTTAAGTAATATTTATTTATTTTTTTAATTGTGTATTGCACGAATTACATTATTAACAACAAGCTTCTGCCCGCGACTTCGTCCGCGTTAAATTTCTTGTTTCCCCGACACTTCCCGTCGCGTCGAATCGCCTACCCGTGCGATTTTCCCGTGCGGCTGTTCTTACTTAGACACAAGTCTTCCTCTTATATCAATCAGCAGTCCACTGCTGGACATAGGCCTCTCCCAGGCTGCGTCACAATACTGTCCTCTGCCTTCCGTATCCAGTCTGTCCCAGCCACCTTTTTAAGGTCCTTCTAGCTGGGAATCGTCCCACACTACGCTTGCCGTGACGCGGTTTTCCCTCCAGCAGGCGTAGCATGACCAATTCTATCTCCATTCTACGAAGACTAGGCAAAGTTCTTTCTATTCAATTCGACATCTCTTCGGTCCGAGCACGGGGCGACCTGTAGATTCGGGTTTCTATGAAGATAAAGACAGTTATTCTTTCCATAGCAAGAGAGTGGTAACTAATGTAATTAAGGTGGATCCGCTAAGGACTTTTTCATTAAATAGTCATGCAGTGCGATTAAACGATCTTAGAGTATTGTATTGATGATTATAATTAATATAATCCTGTAAAAAAACATGTACCCCAACTGAAACTCCAACTCAAAAGTAGAGAAAAATTTGTCGCCATGCTCGATATCGTAGAATTTTGTCGACTGAAGAATAGAAATATTTCCTCCCTTCAGTTTTAACATCGCCGTGCCATTTTGTCTATTCTTCCGTCGACAAAACTTGTTTCTATGGTGGTCATGCTACGCGTGCAGGACTCGTCTGCTGCACCTGATGTATACACATTTCTTATTCTATCAATTCGTGCCACACATCCCTCTTACCGTCCCCAACCTTCTTTTTGCACACAAAATCACCAGAAACAGCTACTTAGAACTTAAAACCAAGCAGCCGCTAGCTACACCTATACAAAGTAATTTTCTCTAGCTGAGACAATGAGCTAGAAAGTGACGACCTACTTACGAACAGAAGCTGAAAGTGCAGCGATTATTGTGATTAAACGCTTTCAAACACCACCACTTCTCTTTGAAGATGTGGTCGGGGAGATAACAGCAGTACAAGCTTAGCTTAGCAAAAGTCGGTGTCTTAGGATCTGTTTTTAAGTTTTTGCCACCGACTTCCAAAATTAAAGTTATTATTCGCTTTGTAGTGTTTTTAAGGAAGTCGGTTGTTATTTTTTTGAAAAAAGTACTGCACTAATCTAATCGCATTATACGTCCATTTGTCGCGCACATATTTAATGCAAATTTAAGACTTATATGGTTTTCTCATGGATACCATTGTCAGAACTGAACCAAATTGAAATTGAACTACATGGGAAGCACCAGCTTTCAAATAAAAAAGAATCATCAAAATCGGTTTACCCAGTCAAAAGTTCTGAGGTAACAAACATAAAAAAAATTACAGTCGCATTGAGAACCTCCTTCTCTTATTGAAGTCGGTTAAAAATGACCACGGCTGGATTGTATCGCCCTTCATACAACTCGTGAGTTGGGGCCAATACCACTGAAAAATTATATCTATGTATAAGGTGTATCTATTCATACACGAAATATTTTAAGACGTACACCTGTAGGTGGTAAAGAAGCTATAGCAACGAAAAAAAATTTTTTTTCTAAATGCTTTTTTTTTTCACAATTTAATATTTATAAATTATTTGACGCACATAAGAAATACTGGCCCCTTCTTATTATATAAGGGTTTTTTGCAAAACGTCTCAAGCAGTTTAAAAATTATAATAATTACGAAAATTCAAAAACGCTTAGATAAAAATTTTCTTTTTGCTTCTATAGCTTCTTTACTACCTATAGGTGTACCTCTTAAAATATTTTGTGTATGAATAGATACACCTTATATACATAAACTCATGGGGGTAGGCAGAAACTACGGAAAACCACCTGCTACGATCTCTACACACTCCTTTTGCCTCGTTTAGGTTCATACAATTGGTCATACACACACGCCGGTTGCGAGTACTACGCACCTGACCATTCTGAAGAACATCACCAATAAGGTCACTATATGTCCTCCTAATGCGTGCGCTCCCGGCGTTTTCACTCACATCTACCTTTTGTAAGCCGTCCTTCGCGATATTTAAGAAAAATTGTCTGCTCAAAAAGTAAATAAGCTATGAATTTTGTTTAACAGTCAAAATTAAATCTATTCCTACGGCTATTGTGTTACGCATACCTATAACCCGGCAGGTCAAGAGAAGAGAAAAGTATTCGTGATCGTTTTCTGAGTCAGAAGCATCGGCGTTAAAGGAGGAACATCGAAGAATCTTATCATTAAAAGTAGCCAGAATTTTCCAGCAGGCGCTTACTTTCTGCAAACAATTTCATCACCACTGCTCTCAAAATGATGAAGAAAAACATCGTGAGGAAATCGGCATGTCCTGGAACCAAAAAATTCGAAGATATGTGTCATCTACCAACCAGCACTGGCCCGCGTGGTAGATTAGGGCCCACTCCCTCTCAGCGAGAGGATAACTTTCCCTGAGTAGACATGTATTCGTGAAACTCTACATTAAAAGAAAAAGTAAATGAAGACAGATCACCAGACTAAGAATTGACCCAGACCAAGGCGTTCGAACGTCAAAGATCAATTGGTCTTGCACTTTACAATGATAGACATAATGTTTCCATACATAGTATAAAACGTCGACTCCCGCGTCTGTATGCTTAGATTTGTTAAACTATGCAACGGATTATAATGCGGATGTCATCAATAGACAGAGTGATTCAAAGGGAAGGTTTAATCTATAGTTCTATACTATCTATTACTATATAATATTATAAAGCTGAAGAGTTTGTTTGTTTGTTTGTTTGATTGAACGCGCTAATCTCAGGAACTACTGGTCCGAATTGAAACATTATTTTTGTGTTGGGTAGCCTATTTATTGAGGGAGGCTATAGGCTATATAACATCACGCTACAACTAAGAGGAGCGGAGCAGTAATGAAAAATGTTGCAAAAATGGGGCAAATTTATTCCTTTTGAGAGTTTCCGTTGCGTGCGCTGCGTAAACGGTTAAAGTAACGCAAAAATTATGTATGACGGAATTGTTCCTTTTAAAAAGTTCTGAAAAAAGTCCGCGAGAGCATATGTCTATCTTTTAAGGTTGACTCACTATAACTCAAAAGGAGCGAGCAGCAACGAGAAATGGACGAAAACTAGCAGGCAAATCGATGCGACGGGAAGGGTCAGGGTAGCAAAAATATGACGCGGACGAAGTCGCGGGCAGAAGCTAGTAATATTATAAAGCTGAAGAGTTTGTTTGTTTGAACGCGGTAATCTCAGGAACTACTGGTCCGAATTGAAAAATTATTTTTCTGTTGGATAGCCTCTTTATTGATGAAGGTATAGACTATATAACATCACGCTACGATCAAAAGTAGCGGAGTAGCAACGAAAAATGGACGAAACAGGCAATTCGATGCGAAGGGAAGAGTCAGGGGAGCAAAATTTGACGCGGATAGAAGCTAGTACAATATGAGTGTACGCTCGCAGTACGTAAAACCATCGACGCGGGATTGATGGATAGACACGCACTGGATTCTGAACGCACTGTTAAGCGTCAAGAGTTGAAATTCCAACAGTGTTGGATAGTATCTAACAGTATTCCACTCCGTTGGATTTTAAATGCTCGGTTCAACACCTATAGTTGAAAATTCAATGGACAATGAAATCCTGCCACAATATATTTGCGAACGTGGTCTAAATGCGCTGAAAGCAGCATGGGGTCATACAGGGCTCAAATCAATACCAATTTTAACAAGCTCCTGTCCTTGCCTTCTCTTACATATCCAATAATCAATAACACAATCACAATCAGATCAAAAGATCAAAGATAATTAGATAATTATAATTACCGACATACCAATTCACAATTTTAAACTCCTAACACTCGAAATTACGAACGAATTATATAATACAACAACAATAGTATTAGGAATGAATTAGTTTCTAACAATAGTGTTAGAACAATGAGATATGGTTTAGATAATTTTAGTACTGAGCAGTGACCTGAGCTAAGAATTTGAGTTCGTTACGCAAGTTGATTAGTTAGAGGTGGTGCTAGTGATACGCGGTTGGCGAGTCTGAGGAGTGGTATAAGCACGTTACAAGAGTCGGGCTGGAGCAGACTGGATGCGGAAGACGGAGTATAGGGTGTTGTGGCGCAACACGGGAGACATCTATGTCCAGCAGTGGACTGCGATAGGCTGAGTTGATTGGGCTGGGATAGGGCCTGTTGATCAGCGTGTTAATTATGTGACACACTAACAGTATAAATGGCTTACATTTGACAGTTCAACAATATTCATTGCGTATTTCACATAAGTAGTTGAGACGACAAATTTTTGAACATTATGAAGCCATGGATTAGCAATATCCTGACACAGAATCCGATTCTGACAATTACCCCCATAACCAGGCAAAGGACTGAGCTTTTCCAAAAGAAAAGATAGAGCAGACTAGCAAACATTAACTTAGTACATTATTTTGTTAGGGTTTATACATCATGCTTCATTAGGGAATTAAGAGATATACCCGCATCAATAGGTATTTCAAAACTTAAGGAAAAATATTTTATGATATGCAAATATTTTTCATTAAGAAAAACAGTTGCATAAAAAGCTGTATTAGATTCAAAGGAAAAATAATTTGACTAGAATAAAGTAAAAGATAAAACAACATTATCTACTTAACAGTACATTACCGTACTGTTAAGTAGATAATATTGTTTTATCTTTTACTTCATTTATAATCAAATTATTTTCGGTTCTGCTTATAAATTACACCATTCAACACAAATTGTTGTTTTCCATAGATGTCGACACAGTGACATGCTGCGGACACCTTGACCCGCTCGGATTGTCATTTTGTGTCGATTCATTTCCACGCTTCCTTTTATTGTGGTTAATAAATCATAATTTTTGAATTAGCGGTGACTAATCGTAATGGTACTGTTGGATTGGATCCTTGAAGAAATATCTTAATGTTACTCTTTGAGCTAATCGTTGGCTGCATGTTATTATCATTTACCAGTCACAATAGAATATAATTTTAAAATAGAAACCAGTACCTAAGTACCTACTGGATTTTATGTTGTGTTCTTTTTTTGAAAGTTTTGTATTTTTGGGCCCAAGTAACACAGAACTGGTGCCCTGAGACAATGAGGCGGGGTCGCGGCAGACCACGTAGGAGATGGCGGGACGAGCTGGATAGATTTCGTGAAAACTGGTAGGAGGACGCACTGGCTCGCGAAAGATGGAAGGAGTGGAAGGAAGCCTTTGCCCAGTAGTGGGACAATCGAGGTTAAAGAAAAAAAAAGATTTTTTTAAATTTTGAAGAAATTTAAGGTGGGACAGCGGGAGATTATCTCTACTACTAGCTTACTAACAAAATGTGGTTTTAAATCGTTTACAACCCAAAAGACGGCTTCAAGCCAAATTTTTCAATACTCTGTACCCACGACTAAACCAATAGAAAAACAAATTGAACTTTGCACGTCGATCTAAAATCAAACCTAGAAACTGCCACTGTATTTAAGAGTCTCCAGGCAACTTGTTACTAATAATAATAGCAGTGACTAATTCTAATAGAATTTCTTACTAACGTTTTTGTTATGTAAATCACTTTTTATTTAGGTATACATTTTGGCGAGACGAGTTGATTCATCGTAGTAATCTCATAAAATACTGATTAGCATATAAATTATTTGTTTTGTCTGTATTAGTGTGTGCGGATTCTCAGCGTTTCAAGTTCATTAAAGAATTAAAGATTATAATGTTTTGATGTTTCTCTCTGATTTTGGCCGCTGCGTGAAACTAGGTGTCTTGTTTTAAAAAGACTTATATGGAAAACTGGTAGATGTTGCTACCAGTTTTCTTAATAAGTCGTATGAAAAATTGTTTAATGTATTTTTATTTGCGCAGAACATGAAGTCTATTGATGAGAACTTTGTTGATTCTATTCGATAAACACTGGTGACCCAGTGGTGAATCTGCGGTAGCCCAGTATTTAACGGCACTTTTATTTTTAGTTTTATTTAATCACCACTGCTCTCAAAACGGTGAAAAAACAACGTGAATACAAAAATACAAATACAAAAAAAAAAAAACAAAAATTAAAAAAAAACAGAAAAAAAAAATCGAAGACGTGTGACATCATGTACCAATCCGTGCAGGGCCCGAGTGGTGGATTCCTTCATCGGGAGAAGTCTTGCCATCGAGAAGGTCTATGTTCCAGCAGTGACATCATTTAAGTCAGATTATGCTATGCTTCTGCATTCGATGAACTCTGCAATATTTTTGGGGTAATCTGATTTTACCATATTTCCTCATTTTAATATGCTTATATTTGACGTGAACACCGCACAAAAATGTTCATGAAAAACTTATAATTAGTCATTCATTATTAACCCTGACTCCGCCAAGACTAGTCCTTAGCATTCTTAGTTATTAAGACTTCGAAAAACAGCTCAGAGCAGTTTTTCTTTCATGTCATTAGGCTAATCCTCACTATGTTTATCCTTTTTTGTTTGTCACCAATTGGCGCGATGCCCAATGGTTCCGACACGGGGTTGTTACTTAGACGTCACCAATAAAGATAAAATGACATAAAACGAAGCAATTTACATGTAATGAGACTGTATTAGGGGCTTCTTTTCGTATTCCTTGTGTAGTAATTTGGGATTTGTGCCAAGAATTCTGTATTAGTCGTTTCTTTGTAGCATAAGAATAATCAACCTATAATGTTTATACTGCTGGGACGCAGGCCTCTACTCTGTGAGAGGGAGTGGGCCGTAATCCACCACGCGGGCCCAGTGCGGGTTGTTAGATGTCACATGTCTTCGAATTTTTGGTTCTAGGACATTCCGGCTTCCTCACGATGTTTTCCTTCATCGTTTTGAGAGCAGTGGTGATGAAATTATTTAACCTGGGACCTACAACACGTAAGTTGCGGCCGTCACCACTAGGCCACCACTGTTCTCCAAGTTTCTGTGTGCCTATGTTTCATTTTGGGTCAAAAGAACACAATATTATCTCTATAGTAATACGTGAAGCAAAAACTTGGTACCCCTTTTGTCGAAAATTACGCGGACGGAGCAGTATGAAATTTGGTAAAGTTAAAGTTAATATGGAGAATTAGTGCAGAAAGCAAATATTTTATTTAATAATTCATTAGAAATACATTAGATTAATAAAAATACATAGCTAAGTTTCGACTACTGGGCAATCACTAGTATACTTTGATAGTTCCATGAACTTCTTCATTCAAATGTGTATGGATTGTCGATTGTATTGATAAGATCTGACCTTACGTGTATGTGTCTCGGTGATTATGCCTACCTTTACTTAATATAAAGAATCATCTATGACCCCAATGAGCTTACAAATCTCGTGAGGGATGACAATCTCACACAGCACCATAATTCTCTCTAATTACCGCTGCAAACCAGTAATAACCGCTTACAACCAGTAATAGTAAGTAATAACTAGTTAGCTAGCCTTCAACTGTGGCTTTGCTTGCATCAAGTTTGGATTATTGGCTAACAAAGCCTGGTGACCTTATTGACTCGCTTTGTTATTAGCGCGGAAAGAATGTGCTAATGTGTCGTGTTGTTTTGTTGCTAGGAAAACAAATTAAGGTCATCTGTATAACCGGTTCCTAAAAATGGCGACCGGGTCGTTAAAACTACCAATCGTAATATTGGTGACATTCTGCGCTCTAAAAAACAAATCGTAGACGTCACCCAATAAGCAGCCAAGCTCAAATGGTACTGGGCCAGACACGTTTGCCACAAGTCGGATGCAATGTGGGCATCACAACATGGGTCCCCGAAAACTTAATACGAAATTGCGGAAGACCCAGGCGCAGATGGCGGGACAAACTCGACGCCTACATGAGGGATTGGTCCTTATTGGCTCAGGATAGAGTTGAGTGGAAAAGGAAAGGAAAGCCTTTGCTCTGTTGAATATTTTTATTATATTGTTAAATATATTAATACGTGAAGCGAAAACTTTGGATCCCTTTTTACGAAAATTGGGCGGACGGAGGAGTATGAAATTTCGCACACTTATAGTTTATACAGAGAAGAAGTGACGAATGCTAATATTTGTTTAAATTATGCCTAAATATACATTATTTTCAATAAATAACACGTTACACACACTACTGTTCATTACCGTGTATTTAATACACACATGCATAGATATTCTTTTGTTTATGGTCCAAATCTGTGTCCAATCGAGAACATCTGTCATTATTATTTTATGTCTATAGTCTTAGGGGGCGTCCATTAATTACGTGAGGCATTTTTGAGAATTTTTCGACCCCCCTTCCTTCTTTGTGAGATATCGTAAGATTTTCCTCAACTCCCTCCCCCCTCCCCTAATCTCACGCGAGATTCTTCAAAACTTCTATTTGGGCTGTAAACGTGTTGGATTATTGAGAATTTTCTTAGACCAAGAATAATTTCTTAACTCAAAAATTTATTCTCTTCACTCAGAAAATCATTTTCTTCAAAATGGTATTCTTGGTTCAAGATTTTGGCTCTTGAGTCAAGTTATTTTTTTTATCAGTGTACTATTGTTTCAGATTTGGCCATATTTTATTGTAGAAATAATTTTTCACGCAATTTTACACCGTTTTCTGCGAGAAAAATAATTACGTGATATTTGCCAAGACCTCCCCCCCCCCCTAAGTGAGATTTCGAAAGATTTAGCTTGATCCCCTCCTCCCTTGAACACCTCACGTAATTAATGAACGCCCCCTTACTGAATGTCAAGTATAACCATAGGTAATAAATTAATTTTATAGATATATAACCTATTTCATTTTAAAATCTATGATCATATCGAGAATATTTGTCTTTAATATTATTTGTATAAGCGACGATAGGAATATAATTTAGATTTATTAGAAATATTTTTTGTGGTTTTATGGATTGTCAAGTATGGCTTTAGTAAGTTTCCCATACAAAACTTACTGTCGTGTGAAAACTGTACAGGTTGTATGCCTCACGATTGTACAGGCTGGTTATAATTATGACATTTTGAACTGCCATAATTAATTAAAAATAATTGGGAAAATTCTATAAAAACAGAGCAAACTGTGATAATTCATTTCATATCCAGCAGTTAAGAAGTATTAAGAAAATAAAGAAGAGAGTCCTGAAGAAGTATTCTTTACTCATTACACCTACGTCCTGGTCCTGGCCATCACCATCCGCCAGCGAACCCTCTCCACAGTAGTACAGCGTCAAAAATTTGTCTATAAATTTAAATTTAAATTCGCTATAGTGTTACTGAATGTCAAATATAATGTACCATTGTAACATTTAATAATGTATTTCTATTCAATTGAAGTACGGTCGAATTTCGACCAATGGGCGATCACTAGTATTGTTAAATAGACCAGCAAGTTTTGAACGGGATTAGCTTGGAGTATCTCTGAAGGATCGAATGCAGAACGAAGCGAACTGGCAGAGAACGAACGTTGTCGACATAGCTGAGTCACAGAAGAAGAAAGCGATATTGGTGATTGGCCGACCAAATTAGCCGTAGAATCAGTGGTCTCGAACCTACCAATTTTTCGGTAGGTTCGAGACTTCGTTACATAAGTATGATTGTTATAAATTAGTCTGTAAGTTTTTTTTTAAATAAATAAACGAATTTGATTGTCTTTTATTTTTTTGTCATTTACCGATTTACCGTTTTTAGCTGGCAATTCTACCGATCTCGCTCTATGACGTTCGAGACCACTGCGTAGAATCGATGATCATTGGCGTAGATGTGTTCTTGAGTGGAGACCGCGAATTGGGAAACGTAAGGTAGGACGCCCTCAAGCTAGGTGGAGCGACGATCTTCGCAAGGTGGCTGGTAGCAGCTGGATGAGAGTTGCAGAGAATCGGGATGAATGGTGTGCAGTTGCCTATGTCCGGCAGTGGATTGTTGTAAGCGGATGATGTTCAAATAGTGTAATTACTTTCGAAATGATTCTGAATTCTATTTTTCCTCTAGACGTTTTAAAGGACGGAAATGAATACTAAAGGTACCCGGTAACTATGGTTTTAAAACGAATAGCTAAACTTACCTATTGTATGCTTGCGTAGTGACTGAAGTTTATGTGACCAGTTTTGAAAAGTTATTGTAGGGAAGCTTACCTGTAACAGAAAAACAGTTGATAACTTTTAAGGGTCAGAAATTCAAAGACCAGTTGAGTCTCTTAGCTTTACTTTCGTTTCACATTTGGAGAACTGAAGAAAGAACTGTATTATTTTGTAAAATTCGTCGAATTTAAAACGTTGAATTTAATTTTATGTATGGTGTTGATTTAACAGTTGTCAGAATCTTGTATAAACGTGCATTCTAATATATCTTTAGGGAAGATGGTTGTGGTGGTCTGTAGTTTTTGAAAAAGGACATAGCTTAACATCACCTATTGTCCCCTGAAGGGGCTGCCAGGGTCACGAGATTGTTCGAAAGAGACACCGTGTCTCTGGCACATGGGCAACTGAAGGAACACGGGTGGGTTTTAGTCAGTAAAATACTGACACGGCCTCCAACGCCGCGCGGGAGATGTCATTTGATGATTTCCCACCCAAAAAAAAAAACTGTATGGCAGAGGTGTACTTATACGTACACCGAAATTTCGCAAATTATGTTGAAGTCCTATGTAACACAGGGTAAGCCAAATACCATCAACCAGGCATAAAACCAGACTCGGGCAACTACTGAGAAATTTTCAATATCACTATGACTGTTTCAGTAATCGAATCCAGGACCACATGCACAGGCAACTGAAGGAACGCCCGTCTGACACGCCCTTCAGCTCCCAGAGCGGACGACATCATTCGATGATTTTCCACCCAAAAAACACATTTTTTGTGGCGTACATTAAAGCCACAAAAAATAATAAAATAAAAACTTTTTAACAAAAACATAAACCGCCGAAAAAACTGAAAAACAAAAAATAATAAACCTTAAAATTTTGAGTCGGCACTGAAAAATCAATGAACAAAGGTCACTCAAAGCGCCGACTAAAAATTATCACAATTGGACGAATATGTAAAAAGTTATGCGTGGTCATACATAAAAAAAAACCGGCCAAGTGCGAGTCGGACTCGCGCACCGAGGGTTCCGTACAAACCTGTAGGTATTCACGGTTTATGCATAAGGCTTGTGTTTATGAAATTAAATCCTATTTTTTTAATTTTTATATTTGAGTTGATTGAATGAAAGGTAAATTGCGGTTTACGATTTATGACGTATAAAAAAAAAACTACTTACTAGATCTTGTTCAAACCAATTTTCGTTGGAAGTTTATATAGCAATGTACATCATATATTTTTTTTAGTTTTATCATTCTCTTATTTTAGAAGTTACAGGGGGGGGACACACATTTTACCACTTTGGGAGTGTCTCGCGCAAACTATACAGTTTAGAAAAAAATGAGATTAGAAACCTCAATATCATTTTTAAAGACCTATCCACAGATACCCCACACGTATGGGTACGATGAAAAAAAATTTTTTGAGTTTCAGTTCTATGTATGGGGAACCCCAAAATTTATTGTTTTTTTTCTATTTTTGTGTGAAAATCTTAATGCGGTTTACAGAATACATCTACTTACCAAGTTTCAACAACATAGCTCTTATAGTTTCGGAAAAAAATGGCTGTGACATACACGGACAGACAGACAGACAGACAGACATGACGAATCTATAAGGGTTCCGTTTTTTGCCATTTGGCAACGGAACCCTAAAAACATAAAAAAAATATTATATACGCGTCGAATTGTGAACCTCCTCCGTTTTTTTTCGTCGGTTAATAAAATAAAAGGATCATTACCAGCAGTAGCGCTTGAGACCAATAGAGACTAAAAAGTAAAATTATCTCAGAGCTTACATTTAGTTCAAAATATCTATCTGTCAACAGGTCCTGCTAGTCCGCATTCCCAGTGATTCATAGCAATGTATTTAGCTCCAAAATATTTTAAAGTTTGCAACACAATGGCAACGTAGTTTAATTTAGATAACAGTTAAATTGTTGTAATGTTCGCTTGGCTTGTTTATTACATGTTTACATTGTTTCGAAAGCTGTGGGCTAATTGAAATTGTTTTGGATTTAATATAAGAATTAAGAGCCCGATGATTAAATGACTGAATAGATGTTTTCCGTCAGATAATTTAAAAATGGTAAAATGTTAGTGTTCCATGAAAATCTTCAAGTAAAGGTAACCCTGATAACGACACTCAAATGCGTAGCACTCTTATAGCAATCTGAATTAATTTTGATGTATATTGCTAATCCATTACTATATGTGTTAGAAATTTTAGTAAACAAATAAGAAATATTTATTGTTTTCCGTGTGTTGTCGGACGCAAAGAATAGCAGCATCACATTTCTTCCTGTGGGTGTCGAAGGGATTTACTAGAGAATGGGTAGAAGCGTTCTCTACGCATTTTACGACCATACTGAAATCGCCAACCCGTCTGCCAAGCGTGGTGATTATGGTAAACTCTCCTAAATTGGGAGAGGCTAATATCAAGTAGTAGATGTCTTTCGGCTCAAACGATGATTTACATTGACTCGGTAAGTATACGCTTTCAAACCAAATAAGATTTTTTCAAATCTGTTTGTAAATGACGGAGTTTTAATGTAACAAACATAAAAAAGTATAACCGAATTGAGAACCTCCTCCTTTTTGTGAAGTCGGTTAAAAATCAGGCCACCCGTTTCCCAAAATAGTCAGCCGCATCATCGCCAAACACAAAAAACATGTTCGAATCTGCAATAACAATAACACTTCCAACTATTTTATTATATTTTTTGCATCGATATCTATCGTAATAGTAAAAAACTCGCCCGTAACAAATACTCAATATCGTATGATGTAATAAGTATCTCTATTTTTGATCGAAATACTATGGCGAATGCGATTAAGTCATAAATAGTAATAGCTGATAAAATTTGAAATAAGCTGTGAAGTTTTGGGGCTAATTGATACAATGATAAATTATGATATATTTTGTCTTTACTGCAGACATTGGGAATACACATTTCCCCGAATGTAGCCCACCGAGTCGGATTCGATTATTGACCTCTTTCTCAAAGTTGGACCTATCAAACTGGACAGTTGCTCAAAGGTAAACATTATCGTCCACTATTTCGAGTGTAGAGCTTCCGATCTTCATGAGAGTGGGCATTAGACATCACCTTCGTTTTGTCCATGTTCATTTTATGACCCACTCTTTTGGAAGCTCTACTGAGTACAAAACAACGTTCGGGAAGCTACGCAATTCTCATCCCATATACCGCAGTGTCTCTCTGTGTTGCCAGTGATGACCTATGGTATTGAAACGTGGTTGCTCACAATGAGCCTCATAAGAAGGCTTAAAGCCACCTAGGGCTATGCTTGGAGTCTCCCTACGTAATTGCATCAGAAATGAAGATATCCGTATCAGAACCAAGGTAACCGACACAGCCCGAAGAATTGCCAAATTTAAGTGGCAGTGGGCAGGGCACATTGCGCGAAAGGTTCTTAAATGACAACCGCGTACTGAAAGACGTAGCGTTGGAAGGCCTCCCACAAGATGGACCGATGACCTAGTGAAGGCCACAGGAATCCGCTAGATGGGAGAAGCACAGAACTGTTCGAAGTTGCGGTGCTTGGGTGAGGCCTATGTCCAGCAGTGGACGTCTCTTGGCTGAAATAATGATGATGAGCATTTCCTCTCTAACTTTGGTTAGAGCTTTGTGACAATAGTTTTAGAGGAATGAAAAAGATTAGCTATAGTATAGTTGGTAGCAGATTGAGCCTGAGGACCCATGGTGGTCCGGGCGAACTTTGAGCCGAGAAAACTCTTGTTGAACACTCTTTTCAGGAACATTGCTGGTGTATACTGATTGGAAATAAGTGCCCAATGTCACGACCAGCCAGTTTAAGGTAACATCAATTAGTTTTATTTCTGTATTCGTTATAATTTAGATAAAGTTGAAAACAGCATTACATTTTTCATTTCTAGAGGAATTCTTCAGTTGGTGCTTACGTTACGTTTCATTGACCGTTCGGTTATTAAAACGTTACAAAAATCAGTATTACCTTATAATCTTTCCTTAATCTTCCTTTTATACTAAAACCAAACCAGTCCGCGATTAGTACACTAACCTTCAGTAGTGTTTACGGTGCACAAAAAACGCGACGTTTAAAATCACGCCAGACGAACATCGAAATGCGATTGGTGAATCCCCACTATTCAATATATTGCACAAGAAGAATAAGAATGAGCTATCAAGAACAGTTAGAAAGAACATAGATAAATATTTCTTTAAATCACGAAGAAATATACATATTTATATACGAGACAAACAAAAATGGAAGCACTTATTCAGAATTGAGCAGTGTAACCGTTTTATTTATACAACGTGTAACATAATTAGCGCAAGACCTCATACACCCCAATTAGAATATTAAGATCAAAGCACAAAACACAAAAAAAAAAACAAACAACAGTAAAAAACTAACTTTAACTAAAAAAAACTAACTTTTTTACTAAGAAAATCGAATTCACGCTAGCATTACTTTTGAGTCTTGTTGCTCGAATTAAATGATTAAATAAATAAAATTACTTTATGCATTTTTGTGTAATGCCTTTGAGTAAGATTCAATTTTCTTTGGGTCAACCGGCGCTGCGGTCGGTATGTCAAAATATATTATTTTTGAATAGATACTCATATTAAAAGTTACTAAAATCAATTGAGTAGTCAATTCTGAACAAACTACTTTAAGGACTTACGATTATTTTGTTACACTACCATACAACAGCGTAACATATATGTTTAGATAAAACTTATAATCTGCCTTATTGTCTTGATAAAATATTTTTTCTTGAAATATAAAATACATATCTCAATTCATCAGTATTTAAAAGCGGTTTAAAACTTAGGTTCTTTTTTACTCCATAACAATACCCACCCATAAATTGAACCTTGTTATTGTGATTCCGTGAATCATAAAACATGTTTCGTTCTGAAAAAGGGGGAAGTTAACGACTTTTGAATTATGTCTTTTTTATTAATCCTTTATGACTTTATTCGATTAAAAGACGAAGGTACTGTGGGAGTCTACATGTACCTACTGGATCCAGAAATAAAACATATTGGGTTGTGTACTGTTGATAATTATTCCTAGAAAATAATTCGACGAGTATTTTTATCTTCTGCTCTTTTGCTTGTCAGCCAAATGTCACCCTTTCCGTTTTTCTGTTGTTCTATTTTTAAATTATCTTGACTGTTCGAATGTGATTTAAGTTATTTTATCGGCTGCCTGAACATCATAAGGTCGATTTTTGCAGACTACCTTTACAGACTGAAATAAAGAAGCAACGTATACAAAGGTATAATAGTTTCTGATTCAGTTTTAATTTAGGAATAAAGAGAATGAAAATATTTGTAGACACTGGATAAACTTCTTATAGAACTAAATTAACTCACAATTATTATTATAAATATATATCTCACGGCAGAGCGAAGGTTGTCCTACTAGTTCCTTCGTTTAAAGATGTTAAGGACCAGTTCTTGATCAAAAGAGTCCAGCTCATCACGTCATTTCCGTCTGTTCCTACCCTAAACGCGACAACTATAGTCTACTAGATTTCTGGTCCTAATATGAAGTCGAGGAGACTTCTGAGCCATTTACAATACGTCTTTAAGAACAGCGTTTTCTGTATATAGTTACAGGGCCGCTAAAATGCTGCTTTGTGACGTATAGCTTAGATATTTGACATAGTCTGGCAGACCGAAAGAATAAAATATTTTGGGCAAGTAATATCATGATTGCAGAGGGTTTAGATATTAGAACCTCCATAAGTACAACAATCATTTAATAAAAGTAAACACACAGGAAATAGTGGAAAGCAGTGGGAGAGACAGCAGCAAAACAGCAGTAAAAGAACACAGGTTAAAAAACATACACAAGTTGGCATGGATGTGCTAGCCGTAACTTTACACGCATATTTTCGTCTGTTATCTTTAAAAAAAAAAAACTTCTATTTCTTAGAAAAGTACGGACCTACACGGTTTAAACGTATGGAAGAGCTATTTAAAAAAAATCTACTATTAATTTTACCCTCAAATCAAAAAATCTAATCAAATCATTTATTGGTTTGCAAACATGGGTAATACAATACATAGGTGTTTAAGTTTATGAGTCCTCCAAGTTCTACCATCACATGGGCATGCAAATCACACATTATTTATAGAAGAAAAAGAGAATAGTAGTATAGTAGAATTCTAAATAAAAATCAGTGCGTCAGCTAGCAACATTTTACCGCTCCCATATCCATACGACTCAATCGCGTGTCTTGGCACACGCAACGTTATACACGATCATAACCAAGTATCTAACTTTAAAACCTTGTTTACTTTTAGTTTGACTTAATTTTAGATTGGCCAGATACGGGGTTGTACTTTGGAATAGAAATAGAACAGCGATTAGTGAAGTTTGCAAATTATAGTTATGCGTACAAGAAAACAGACTAAATATAGGTTCAAAGAATATGTGAGGAAATCCGATAACTTATAGTGATTCTGTAAACAAAAAATATAAGCTTGTAAAAAGGGATATTTGGTAGATACTAGCTTTTGGGGGCTTTATGGGACTTACTAGAGAATGGGCAGCACCGTTTTCTATGCATTTTACTTACTGCGATCACCAACCCGCCTGCCAAGCGTGGTGATTATAACAAACCACCTCCCTTTGTGTGAAGTCTATGTCCAGCAGTGCACGTTTTTTTGCTGAAATGATGACTAGCCTTCGAACGCAGCTTCATCCACGTGGATGTAGGAAATTATTCCACAAGAACGTATTACTGGGATAAAAGTATCTTATGTCCCTAACCCAGGTCACAGTATTCCGATGTCGCGCGCCTTACATCGAAATCTGTTCAGATGTTAACGCGTGCAAGGTAACAAGCAAACAGACGCAGTTATTTTATCTATACGACCCTATTAGGTTCATCAATTCCATTGAATTACCTTTTCTTGAAATAGTCATTCAATGGGATTAAATGAACTTGCTGATTTTAATTACATATTATAATTCTGTAAAGTCATATTCCGTATGGTGGCGGACGTAAAGAGTAGCATCCCCTATTTCTTCCCGTGGGTGTCGTAACAGGCGACTAAGGGGCTTACTAGAGAATGGGCAGCAGTGTTCTCTATGTATTTTACCACTATACTGCGATAGTCAACCCGCCTGCCAAGAGTGGTGATTATGGCAAACTTGAGTCAGGCATATATCTACCTGTGGACGTCATACGGTGAAAGTCATATTTGTTACGGTCAATTATATTTCAATTACCATACTGCCTAATCCTGCTTTACAAATAGCAAAAAACTAAACAAAATTTAAAGTTCCCGAGCTACCTAAGCGCATTCTTCTTATCATAGAACTTATAAAATCATTCTGTAATTTCATGCCCTTAGTTGATCTCGAGTAGTTCGTATAAGGACTCATGTAACTAATAAATGAATGATATAAAAACTGACAGTATCTCATATCCAACGGAAAGCCAGTAATATGAACTGTATACACATCTGATTAATACTTGGTACATGTTGACTTGTTAAGGTGCAGTACTTCGCGGATTTGTTCGAAAGAGTTATCGTGGTCCAGGCGTTGGCAACTGAAGGAACACGGGTGGGTTTTAGTCAGTAAGATTCTGTCACGCCCCCCGCTCTACACAGAGTGAGATACATCATTTGATTGACTCCCACACATAAAAAAAGGGTGCAGTACTTCAGCAAATTGAGATGTGTAAACTTCAGCCCCCTTTTCCGTCAGAGGTTAAAAATGTAGTCGATTTATCTATATCTATACTTTATATATTATTATATATAAATAAAGCTGAAGGGTTTGTTTGTTTGATTGAACGCGCTAATCTCAGAAACTACTGGTCCGAATTGAAAAATTCTTTTTGTTTTGGGGAGCCTTTTTATCGAGAAAGGTTATAGGCTACATAACATAACGCTATAATCAAGAGGAGCGGAGCAGTAATGAAATATGTTACAAAAACGGGGAAAATCGCACGGGTAGGCGATTCGACGTGACGGGAAGGGTCGGGGGAACAAGAAATTTAACGCGGACGAAGTCGCGGGCAGAAGCTAGTCGTCTATATTTTCACAAAAAGCAGAATTTTAGTGGCCCAGAAATGACTAAATGTACCTACTATGAATGAAATAATCACAATATTATCTTCTGTATACTAAAGCTATTTGCTGTCGTATTTTAGAGTATTAAAAGCAACAATACTCTATTGTTAACTGTGGAGGCTTGAAAATGGCTTGTCGCAGATTACCTAACCATTACGTTTTTATTATTTGTTGTTGTTGTTATTGTGTGTTGTGTATTTGAATTTGAAGGTATGAGGACTCTCAACCTCCATAGAGAAGGGAGGATCCTCCTCCCAGAAGTGTGTCGTGTCTGATGGGAAAAGTTCCCGACGATTGATATTGGAAAAGTTGTAGGTTTATAATAAAGAAAGAAAGAAAATACATTTATTTAGCACAGTTGAAAGGCACATAACAGTTAATTAAACAGCAGGAAAGAATAAAAAATTAAATAAAAAAAGTGTAAGGTGAGATGTCAGAAACTAGCATTATAGTGTGCCTCACGGCTGCGCCAAAAAGGCCCAGTTCAGCAAAAAAGCCAGACAACTAGTGCCTGACCCTGGTTTTCAACTGGACCTGAAAATGAGGTGACGGATGTAAATCAGTTTTATATCAAAGCTGCAACGTGATATGTGTATGCATTTATAAATTAAATAAATTTGAATCAGACAAACAAATAAATACATAATTAAAATAAAATACATAGTAACGATACGATATGTACATATTGATATAGTTAGTCAATCAATTTAGTATCTAGTGTAAATAGTTGTATGAAGTATTGTAAAAAATTATGTAAGTAAACAAATCCCCACTATTCTGCCGAGCGCTAAAGAACCGTGCCGGTATCTGTAAACTCTACTTGGGCGATGCAGGATTTTGTGTGAAATCAGTGTGATAATGTGTAGTTCGCGTGTGGCGGTGTAGATGGCGCTACATGAATATTGAAAAGTGTGTTCTTCGACGCGCTAGGATTCACTATTGGATTTTCAATGTTCGGTACAAAATCGAGAGTTTAAAATCCAGTAAACGGTAAAATTCTGTCGCAACATAAATACATATGTCTGTCCGTGCGAACGTAGTCTACCAGTATGCCCATTCTTGGGTCCACCCTTTATGGCAGAATTTTTTTCGTCATAATATTATTTTGCATAACAGCGGATGGCATAAACTTCATTTCGCAGAAAATCGTTTGGCATACACTCATTTATCATACATTCACAACGCATAATTTTATAAGGCAGAATCATCTTTAGGCATAAATTTTATTCCATAATAATTAAAAAGTATAACCATCATATCGCAGAAAGTTCGTAGTCAGAATCGTCTCTTGGCATAATTTCATATCGATACTTATTAAAAGGCAGAACTATCATATCTCAGAAACTTTAAACTTAGAATCATCTTTTGGCATACATTTCATATTGAAGAAGCATGCAGCATGCTTGTTTGCATGCTGCATGCTTCTTCAATATGAAATGTAGCAAGCAAGGATACAGCATGCAAGCAACCATGCATGCAAACAAGCATGCAGCATGCAAACAAGCAAGCAGAATGCAAGCAAGCAAGCAGCATGCAAGCAAGCATACCGCATACAAGCAACCAAGCATGCAGCATGCAAACAAGCATGCAGCAAGCAAGCATGCAGCATGCAAGCAAGCTTACAGCATGCAGGCGAGTATGCAACATGCAGCATGCATGGTTTCTGTCACGGCTCCGGCGCTGCGGGGCTCCGGCGGTCCCACGCGAGCTCATCGTCGCAGATGGTTTTACGCTCACCACCGCAGCTTCGGCTTGCTGGCCGGCTTCGCCGGCCAGCCTCAGCTGCGGCGGCGCGCGTCAAAATCACCTGCTCCTCAGCTCGCGGGCCGCCTCGCCCCTCCGCGCCTACGCGGGTTTAAATTACACTCTAGGGGTAGGGCAGACAAGACTACGTGGAGTCGGTTCTGCAGCGATTCGTTTCTGTCAATAATTTTTGTAGCACAACATATACTGACTTTTTGAGACACTATTTCATTTTATTTAAGGTAAAAATGCAATTTAATAGAAATGAAAATATGCCTAACAAAATTATTCTAAATGAAATTCTGCCATCTTCATAGTAAGCCAAGTGAAATTATGCCAAATAATCATTGCTCTATATAAATGTTATGCTAAACGAAATTATGCAGAGTTTTAAGTCTGCCAAAGGTAATTATGCGAAATAAAATTCTGCCATCTTAAAGTATGCCAGCGTAAAGTCGGACATATAAACATTCGGCCAAACAATGATTATGCTAAAAAAAAATATGCCTTACAAATACTCGTTTAAATAAGATTATGCCAAGTGTGTTATGCCAAATAAAATTCGGAGCATCAAGTTTCTGCCAGATAGAGGGAACCCCCCATTCTTAACCAAACATATTAAAAGGTTTATGGCTCTTAGAAACTTTTGTTACTATCTTTATATATATAATTCTACTGTACTTGTGTATGTCACTGAACTCCTCCTAAACGGCTGGACCGATTTGAATGATTTTTTTGTGTGCCTTTGGGTGGAACCCTGGATGGTTTAGATTCACTATTGGACCTGGAAGATGGCGCTGCTATCAAGTTCTAGGAAACAAGACAACGTCTGTACGGTCAGCTAGTCTTATATAGATTTTTAGCAACTTATTCATTCATAACCTTCTTAATTTGGGGTTTTTTGTTTCACACTTCTCTATTAGTCGTCATTTCGGTAGTCACCCTGTATCTATTCATATTATCTTTCACATCACACAGTCCATCAATCGTTTCTTTGGTCACCCTCTACTCTTTTTAGCAACTTACATCGATATCAAAATATATACTACATCGTGTTTTGCGAAAGAATTCCCTATTATAGTATTTTTTCTACTAATCTCACCATGGACAAGACCATATCGACGGTTAAAAGGTAATAAGCGCCATTTTGGTCGAAAATGAGTTATGAGTTCCATCCTAGTTAAAATTTTCTGCTTTTTCGAATGCGCTTACTCCCATGGCTCTACGATGTCTTTCCATTATCACGATATGACAATAAAAAAAAGTTATGTCCATTTTTCTACAATTTCAAACTTTAAACCCCTCTCCTGAACAATTTGGTTTTTGTCGCTTATACCCTATTACGTTTTAACCGTCGATATCATCTTGACATCGGTTTTATATAAAAAACCCTATCTTATCGATATTTCAGTATCACTAAAAACTAAAATTGAATGCCAAGTAAGATCAGCCTCTTAAACAGGTTGATAATAATTATACGCCGTCGTTATTTTTTTACTGACGATACTATACTCGTTTGTGCCGCGACTTGGTTCGAGTTTTATCTTCTTTTTTTTTATACATATGATTACGTGGATAGGGTTGCCATGCAAGCTGATTATGCTAGATTTGTTCTAAATTAAAAGGCATCCGGGGATATAATTAGTAAGAGAAAAAATTAAATGAATGAATTGGTTTCAAAAGTTTTATCGCGACCTTTAAACCGAATTGTATGAATAAATAGTAGTAGGGATTTTCAAATTCAACATTAAAAACTCCTTTGTTCCAGGTTAAAACGCAGATTATATTTCTATCAATTTGTGTATTAAATGCAAATCCAAATTATGCTAAAACAAATAAACCGAATGGCAGTTATGCAAACTTTTGCATTATGTCAAAGTATTATGCTTATAATAGTTATGCGAAAACGTTATGACAAACTACATTATGCCGTAGGAGTTTATGTCAAGAGGGGTATTCCCGAAAAAATGCGGTTAAAGAGCCACATAAGAAAAGTCGGATCAAATTGCCCGATGCTGATTGGTCCTTTTTATGATACCTAGTTTTTTTTTTTTTTAATTTGAACACGCAATTTTGTCTTTACACACCAGTTTTTAATCCTTTTTGCATTTACAAAGTGACAGTATTATTACAGCTAATGATTTTACCATATGGCAACCCTGCATTATGTACTTATACTAGTCATGTTCAACGGAAGGGGTTGAGTGAATTTTAATTTATTACTTGAAGTGTATAATTATGATTATCATGGAGGTAATTTATCTTTCTTATGAGCTACGCGTAAGAAGTATTCGAAGACTAGTTTCATACTGGCCTTGGATCTTGACATGTAAAAAGCTACTAAGGGATTGTATCTAGAGGATGCAGAATTTTTATTTCTAGTCATAAAACTAAGAGAGCGGAGCAAAGAGCTTTACTATGTGTAAATTACTTCATCACAATCACCACTGCTTTCAGAATGGTGAAGGAAAACATCGTGAGGAAGTCGGCATGTCCTAGAAATGAAATTCGAACACATATGACGTTTACCAACACGCATTAGGTCCGCGTGGAGGATTTCGACTGACTCTTATTCACCGAGAGGAGGTCTGAGTTCCAGCAGTGGGAAATTTATAGGCTGATAATTGATCATGCATATGACTAGAGACAATCCATATTCCATTTTCACGTTAGTGGCTAAAAGAGTAGGAAAAGACTTCAGAACCGATAGATGGACTGTGTGAAAAGTGATATGGCTAGAATGGGGGTGACTACTGAGATGACAATTGACAACTAATAGAGAAGTATGAAAGAAGAAGACTTGCTGCACTGAGCCCGAATAAATTGAGATAAATCCAAGATAATGATGAGGATTGCTCATTCCATTAACCATCATCAGCCTTTAACAGTTCACTGCTGAGCATAAGTCTTCAACCATCCACCACTGAACTCAAATTCCGGGTTCTCTCATCCAACTGCTGCTAAGCCACTCTGTGAAAATCACTCCAGCCTGAGGGAGTTTACACTATCATGTGATTACTACTAGATTTCCCTGGGATTCTTTATTCGACCTTGTTTTTAGCTTTATAAAGCTCTAGTAGCATTTTCGTATTTCAATTATATTTGTGCTGTCATTTTTATACTATGGCAACATTTTTGACATTAATCCGTAAGTGTTGCCAGTGCAAAAATATCAAATAATTGCCAAACTTTTTTTCAATTCAGCAATTATAAAAGTCATTCCTACACAGGCTATAACATCACTAATTTAGTACATAAACTAACAGGAAATAAACTCGAGCAACGGTAAAATGATCCAGCGCACATACCCTATTGTTAAATCCCGAGTCCATTCCACACGACTCTTAAATCGATATTACCGATACACCGCGATTACGTATGCAGAACCGCACTTAAGGTAATCGAGTAATAAGCTATATCGATATAATGACTCGATCCAGCTCCCGCTTAATTGCAGCTGTATTTGCGTTACAAGAATAATGTAGCTGCTATTTTGTGATAGACAAGATTGGCTGATGCTTGGTTCATGTTATTATGGATTCTACACGGTTTTGCATGTACAGTCAGGTAGATTAATATTAAGCGAATTGACACTCTACGGTAATTGGCCATGTTATAGGCATTTCATACAACTGTCAAGGAACAAAGATTTAAATCGTTAGATTTGCCTTTATTGGACTACGTTTTTTTTAATTGTTTGCATTGGCCTGTTCTTGACCTCAATAAATTACGCCTGAAGCAAAGCAATATATGTATGAGGTCTATGTTGAACGAGAGTGCCCGGAAGATGCCTGTTCACTCTTGCTTTGGAAAGGTTAAAGGTTAAAGGGAACACAGACGGTGGCAGTTAGCTCTAAACTTTGCTTTTAGCTACGCGACCATCTTTAAATGTGCATCTATGATTGAAGTGTTTGTCACAGAATGACAGTTGTGATTTAAATATACGGACAATTTATGTTGGTTTTACATTTGCGTAACAATTAATTACGCTGAACGAATATTGTAGGGTTATTTTTGGATAATACTGTTATGTATTAGATTAGTTACTGTTATTATAATCGAATGATTTGGCTAGTTTTCGTTTGTTTGAAATAATTGCACTTTCATAAAAGTAAAATGGGGTTCCTATGATTGACTTTCAAATAATTTGGTGCTGTATGAGAGTTTAGAATGCATTCACTTTTATATGTTACACGATACTTTAAGAGCAGTTGTAATAGTCGCGTCTTACGAGTTGTAGGTGATCGCTTCGAATCCAAACTGGCGCTTTAATTCGTCTAAATTATTTCATCACCACTGCTCTCAAACCAGTGAAAGAAAACATCGTTAGGATGTTCTAGAACCGAAAATTCGAAGACGTGTGACATCTACCAAACCGCACAGGGCCCGCGTGGTGGTTTGCAGCCCACTACCTCTTATAGGGTGGTGGCCTGTCCCAGCAGTGGGAACGTTACAGACTGATTGTACTTATGCTGAAATGTGTAAACTTTCTATGGAATGCGCTTCCTCTGAATATCAGGTTGGCAACCAGTCGGTTTTCGTTTAAAGTGAAGGCACGTGAGCATATTCATAAGAAGTTGGCAGAATCATCCCAGCGCTGATTTGCTGGATTCGTTTTCTCCTCTACCTATCGTTATTTCTCCAGACAATGTTTATTTTCGTTATATATATATATATATATATGTATGTATCTATGTATATATCTATGTATTTGTATGTATTTTTTTTTTCTGAATTATCTACCCTATGTTGCACCTGCCATGTTTTGTCTCTGCATCACCCTAAGGTTGACTGGTAGAAAATGCCTCAGGCATTAAGTCCGCCTTTGTACAGTATTTTTTACTTGTGCATAAAGTTTTAATAAATAAATAAACTATTTCCACGTATGATTCGTGTCTTTCACAGGATAAAAATAGTTTTAACTTTTTTATTATACCGTAAACTTTATTTTGCGTCAGGATTGAAATTGTCATGATTGTTTAAAAATGTATTCTTATACTATCCATTTTATGGTTTCAGTACCAAGTGGCACCTATGCACCTGAATATAATCGTACTATGCACCAATTTGGACACATCACCATCAAAACATTACAAAAATAAAAACTATACGTTTTTTTTTCGGTACAAACAAAAAAGAGTTGATGCAAAAGTGTTATAAAAATGCTTACTTATTAAACTGACTGGACAGGTCCACTCAAATCTGTGTGGTTATTTCCTCTAAAGACCATTTCAGACAGCGACTAACATGGTCATCAAGTGATTAGACCGAGATCCTTTCCGGATTTTTCATATACACATTGACATTGATAAATTCTATTTATACAATGACATGAATATTTACTTTTATCATATTGTTTAATCATTGTGAATGTGAAGACTGTGTGGGTATGTTTCTTCTTTTATTTTATCTTTCTTTACTTGTCAAGTATGTTGTAATTATGATCTGGCAGGTTGAGTAATTTTTGCGGCCTACCCAAATGTCCTTTCTTTGGTATTGTTCGTCGGATCGTTGAGCTTCTTGAGTTCTGAGTTGAGCCGCACGATTAGTGACAAATGCGTGCACTGACTGGACAGGTCCACTCAATCTGTTTGGTTCTTTCCTCTAAAGACCATTTCAGACAGCTACCTACATAGTTTTCACATAATGTTACCAATATTATGTCTGGACTTTAAAAGAGACTGTGACCTCTGAGTTTGTTTCGGCCTTTCTTCTCAGAGTAGTCAGATAGGAAACGCCGACCTCATCTAGCTCAAAAAAATATTATTGACTTGTAAAAGTGTTTGTACAAACCTACTTACAGAAATAAAATCATTTATCATTTATCATTTATCATTAAAATCATGTTAAGAATCAACACTTTTTGAACATCAAATGACATGGAGATTATTGTTTGTAAGTTTAAATGAATAGGTTATTCTAGAACTAGCATTTGAAAAATTATTTTTGTGTACGATAGCCCAATTCTTGAGGAATTTAACTTCACGCTACGACCATTTAAGTCTGAGCAAAAAGAAAGAAGTCGGAAATAATACTAAGTCAAAACGGAGTAATACTGTGAATGAGCGATGGGGTGCGAAGCGGCGGGTCGGGGATCAAATTTACCATTGACCAAAACGCACCTTTAATAATAAACTGAAATAATTACTAAATTACGATTGTTGGAAAATAGCCTTTAAAGTTTTGCAAACACGATGCATTTTCCAACAATCGTAATTTTGTAATTATTTCAGTTTATTATTCAAGGTGCGAAAAGTCGTGGGCGAAGTGCTAGAAAGTAACTCAAATTTTCATCAGAAGATAGACCCCAAAAACACCCGCACTTCCACTTAGCTTAGTTTATAGCTCAGATGAAGAAGTGGCATACCAAACTCCCCAGCCACACATTTGTTAGTTAAAAATATCAGCCAGCGAACCAGATTGTAGTAAGTCTAACCGTCTAGGAGCCCAAGTTTTTTATATTTCTACGGGTGCGCCGGACGTACATTTAAATATAAGTAGTATAATATAGTCGTAGAATCTATTTAAATGCAACAACTTACTAATAAAACTTATAATGAACTCATCACGACTCATACGATCATTCCCGACCATAATTATTTATTCTGGCCACATATTATATTATTCGGGCGGTCATTGCCTTGCGCATGACAGCATTTTTTATTTAGAAAAAAAATCGATCTGTCAAATGATTGACATCGACAAATTCGTAGTTCGAACTTTGAATGCCTTGACATTACGATTTGCGATTTCGAAATGTATTCTATTAGTTTTAAGAATAGAGGTATTTTTTTCGAGTTCCTAAAAAGGAGTCTAAATAATTATTTAATTTTAATCTTATACGGCATCGATATTGAAACATATTTACCACTTATTATAAATAGAGACATTTGGACCGCACGTTGCTACAGTGGCGAAGAGGTGGGTTTTGAGGGTTTGACGTTCAATTCCCGCACGAAACCAATATTAAGGTAGTAGAGTCTGACCGAGTCTGACCGTTTGTAAAGGAAGGTTAGATTTGTATTTGTACATATCCTCAAGCCACGATACGAAAGATATTCCTAGTGTGGGTAAACCATTATATCGATATATGTTCCATTAAATTCTATGAGCCATTGCGACGCACGAAAAACATCTTGAATCCAATCGAAAGGACTGGTCAGCAATTGTTGAAAATAGACGTATGCGGAGAAGGGAAAGGGAATGGCCTTTGCCCAGCAGTGGGACATTACAGGTTAAATAAGATTTGATGTCATGCAGTAGGTAATAAAACTAAGCGTGTGATGAGAGGATAAGTAATTTCAGCCGCATGGCTCAATCGATCAGGTTAAGCTGCACTTGCCAGGGTTGATTTGTGGATGGGTTACCATCATTAAAATTACTTAGAACCCTCCTTGCCTCGGATAGCACGTTAAGCTGTTGGTCTCACCTGTCCTTCATGGATCTTTGACAGTCTGACAACCAGTCTTACCGGGGTATCACAGTACCCAGTAACTGGGTTGTGGAGGTCACATAAGCAGTAGCTCTATGTAAAATACCGGGATTAAGCTGAATCCGATTAGATTAGAAGCCAACCCTAACATAGTTGGGAAAATTCTAGAGAGGTGATGGACATCGTCAAAGGCATAGTCAAAGTCAAAGCATTTAGTTCAAACTAGCTTCTACCCGCGATTTCGTCTGCGTAACTGTCGGTTATCGCGGACGCAGACAAAGTCACGGAATAAAAAGTAGCATATGTCCTTTCTCAGGCTCTAAACTATCTGTGTACAAAATTTCATTTAAATCGGTTCAGTAGTTTTAGCAGGAAAGCGAGACAGACAGACAGACAGAGTTACTTTTGCATTTATAATATTAGTGTGGATAGGCACAGAAAAAGGCACTTTTGAACGTCCAACTTTTTATATTAAAATAGAATTGACTCTAGTCGCCCCTTCCAAAAGGTTTTGTCGTGTAAGTTCTTGAACAGTCCATGCATGGCGATATAAAATGGCTGTACAAAATTCAATGTGTCTACCATCAAACCCAAGTGTCCCAACACTCTTACTCTCAAACAATATAGTTTTAAATGTCATACTTTCTCCGCAACATTCGCACCACGCCCCCTTGGCGTGAATAAAGACAATGGTATTAGCGATCATTGTATGCCGGCTTAATATTATGTTGCAGTTAGGTGGGGAAATCGGGCGTTGCGGGTAATGTCTAGATGCCATATTTGGTGCAAATTTGTTGTTGATTTTTTTAAATACAAACTTGAAATAACTCGAGAATAAAATATTTTTAAGAATACATAAAAGAAACAGTACTTTGGATTTCTTTATAATCTAACGCCTTAAAACCCTTCAAAATGGTTTATATTCCAACCAGTAGTGCGCAGCGCTTCTGCTTACTCCACATTCATGATATGCACAGCCAAAGTGTAGAGGGAGTGGGCTGGGCTCAGCGACCCGCGTGGTGGATTACGGCTCACTCCCTCTCATCGAGAGGAGGCTTGCGTCCCAGCAGTGGGAACATTATAGGCTGCTGATAATGACTCGAGGATTAATTTTCTTTCGTATTTGTTTGTATCTGCAGAGATGGATCCTCTAGCAATGGAACAAATTCTCTTAAAGCTTTCTATTCCCATTTGAACTAAATAAAATTACTGAAAAGAAATCTCAGTGCCCAAGCTTTTAGTTCTAATTTAATTTAAGTAAAAGGTAAGGAAGATTTTAACAGACAGATATCTTATCCGATGACCTGATGTTGACCCGATCTTAGAGTCTAATTAAGTTAAGTAACAGAAAATGAAAGTGAAACTCAGAGATTTATTAATTAAACATTTCTTTTCTTTAGCTGTTTCATGGGCACTCTTTCGAACAATGCCGCGACCCTGACAGGAGGCTCACCCTTATTACTTGGAAATTAATCATAACGAAGGTATTGTGAGTACACACTCATGTGTGTGTTGGTATGGTCTTTCTTTGTGTCATGATTACCCCAAATAAACGAATATTTTTTCTTTCTTTGAAGATGGCGTGCGTCATGTTTACCCCAAATAAACGAATTTTCTTTCTTTCTTTGTAGATGGCGTGCGTCATGTTTACCCCAAATAAACGAATTTTCTTTCTTTCTTTGTAGATGGCGTGCGTCATGTTTACCCCAAATAAACGAATTTTATTTCTTTCTTTGTAGATGGCGTGCGTCATGTTTACTCCAAATAAACGAATTTTCTTTCTTTCTTTGTAGATGGCGTGATGTTTTTTTTTTATAAATCGTAATGTAATGTTGATTAATCTTTCAGATAATCTAGCCAGGAACTTATGATTAAATGACTTACACTAAAATTATATAACTGTGATTTTGTAATTCATGTACTCTGTTCTTATCAAATTCAATCAATGCGATTGAATGATGTTAATGAATTATAACAAAGAGTTATAATGAGTATTGATTGATAAAGCAATTGATTCTTTTAGAAGTGTGAATGAGTAGTTTTTTTTGTTCTTATTTGAATTATATAAGTTGTGATTTACTGTTGCTTTTATGATGGCAAGTCTGCATGACTAGTTTTATCCGCGGTTCCGCTTCCATATAAAGATATTTTAGATTGAATTGGTTCTTTTCTATTATAAGTATCGGAGAGCCGAGTCAAGTGTCAATCGCCCTTCAATATTAAAAGTTTATCTTATTTTTACAATGGCTTTCCACAAGATTGACATAAGCTGTTCCGTAACTTATATCAGTCCTATACATCTTATGTAAGAGGAGAGCAGTGGTGGCTTAGTGACAACGACCCCGACTTATGAGTTGTAGGTCGAAGTTCGAACCTAGACAGGCGCTTTATTTTGTGATAACTATTTCATCACCACTGCTCTCAAAACGATGATGGAAAACAACGTGTGGAAACCGGCATGTCTCTGGAACCAAAGATTCGAAGACTTGTGACGTATGTACCTATGTGTAGGTACGCCCGGTGTCTTAGGATCTGTATTTAAGTTTTTTTTTTTTTGCCACCGACTTCCGAAATCAAAGTTATTTTTCACTTTGTAGTATTTTTTTTAAGGAAGTCAGTATTTATTATTTTTATAATCACTTGTTATTGGACACTAACAATAAATATGGAGGAAAATTGCAACGGAATGAGATGACAACATTGGTTAAGGAAAAAACAAATTCAAAGAATTTATTATTCTATCCACATTGTAAAGGGCTTAATTTATTACATAGCTGGCTTCATATTGCACACTGTTCATGGCTTTATTTCTTTTAATTAATAACTTGCATAGTTCACATGCATCTTTGAGCACATAGGTAAAGACGGGGATAATAATTGTTTATCAACATGTCATGATTCGTCGATTTGCCATGTTATAGCCATTTCCTACAACTGTAAAAAAGGACTTCTGTGATTCAATTATAGGGGCAGTTAAAAATAGTTTCAATTTAAAATAATTTAACTAACTTTATATAAGGTGTATCTATTCATACACGAAATATTTTAAGAGGTACACCTGTAGGTGGTAAAGAAGCTATAGCGACGAAAAAAAAAATTCTAAGGGTTTTTTGTTTAATTTAATATTTTCAAAATATTTGACGCACATAAGAAATATTGGCTCCTTCTTATTTTTTACGGCCCGAGACACCGCGGCCATGCTCATGCCGTCCGGTCGTCGCCCTCGCAGCGTCAGGCGGGCCATTCATAGAATTTGGAGTAAAGGTTTTATGCAAAACGTCTCAAGTAGTTTTAAAATTATAATAATTACGAAAATTCAAAAACGCTTAGATAAAAAATTTCTTTTTGCTTCTATAGCTTCTTTACCACGTACAGGTATACCCCATAAAATATTTCGTGTATGAATAGATACACCTTATATATTGGAAGAGTGTCCTAGCTAGATTGTAACTGAAATTGTAGATATTATGTTACCCTTCAAACCAAACTCTTAAATCATCATCATCTTCATCAGCAGCCTATAATGTCCCCACTGCTGGGTCACACGCCTCCTCTCGGTGAGTGGGCCATAATCCACGCGGGCCCAGTGCGGTTTGGTAGATGTCAAATATCTTCGAATCTCTGATGAAATTATTTATACAAGATAAAGCGCCTGCTTGGGTTCGAACTCACGACCACCAAAAATCCAAAAATGCTTAAAGCGAAAGAGAAGACTGATGAGAGATCTAATCAGGCTAAGTAGTAATACGATTGTATGAGTTGCCTGGTAAATGCGCAATAGCATGGTAAATGAGTTGCATTACACGCAGTTACATAAAATTATAAAGTTATTCGTTTCAAAGTACAGTCAACGAAGGAGGTGAGTATGCTTTTTTATAATTAACTGTAATTTTATTCTACTCCGGAGGTGCTAGTTTAACTATTGTAACTTCAACTTAGCTATATGCATCAATGTATGTATATGGATCATTTTGCATCGTTGAACATGTAAGCGGGCACGCCCTTTATGCCTGGAGGCTTTATTTAGTTTTTAAGTTTTGTTTACGTTTTTGTTTTATTATTTCAGCTTGACTTTAGTTTTCAATTTTTTTGTTGGTATATTGGCGTGTGCTAGCTGACATATGGCGAATAATGTATGTTTTGTTTTATAATATTAATTACTTACACAATATTGTATAGAATCAAGTTCTTCTAACTTAACAGACAGCTGTGCTGCTGGGGAGTTTGTTCCGCCACTTCTTCTTCCCAGCTACAGCACTAGGAAGTGTCGAAGGGTGGGCGTTTTGGGGGGACTGTCTTTTGTAACTTTGACGTTCAAAAAGTGCTGACTCTCAGCCTAGTTTGAATAAATGACTTTTGATTTTTTTTTTTTCTTTCGGATAACTTCCAACTTGTGGAATTCACGTTGTCAGTCTATTATGCACCTTGTCAATTTTTGTCATAGCTTATATTAGTGTGTTCGTTAAGTTGAATTACGCACGTTAGAATCACATCATATTAACGGCGTAGGCGAAATATCTTGCCTCCTCCCCCTCCTTTTTTACAAATGAAGAGATCATATTTAAAACGAAGATGTAACTCTTATTAGATTATTATTAGTAATGACTGGTAGAAAATGCCTATGGCATTAAGTCCGCCTCTGTACAATTGTGTGCTTAAAGTATTAAATAAATAAATAATTATTATTAATTTATTCACTAAAAGATTAACTCAATTCTTTCCGACAAATATGTAGCAATCAATTTTTTATGATTGTAGCAATAATTTTTACGTGATTTTGGCCAATTTTGCCATGATTATAAATCTCGAAAGATCATTGCATGAAGGGCAGGAAATAATGTACGACTTTTACTGTAAGGCTTATCTATTGATTATTCTGTCTGTTAACCTAGCTCCTTAGCTGACTGTACCTATGGAGCTAAATTAAACAGTTAATAGTAGGAAATCGTTATGGAATTGGTAGGCGTTACCCCATTAAGTGCTGTGTGGGATACCAATAAACTGTTTCAATATCCCGTCAGTTTTGTAAGAGGTAAATTAAAAATTACACTGGTTGAAGATCGACCTTACTTAGGTAATTATGGTGTATTTGGACTTCAGAGTTGTACTGTGAGGAAATAGATGAATTTTAGGAATTTGATTTCAGTCTAGTATTTTTTTTTGCAGATTATCATTAATTTAACAGAATATAAAAATCCCGTTTCGTGTTAATTTTATTTTTGGTGGATGCGCCTACTCTTGACTTCGAACCCGCCTGATGGAAAGTCATTCACTCTGGCTTTGACGGTAGACGGGTTAAATGTGGAAGGGAACACAGACGCTGGCAGAGAGTTCCACACTTTGGCTGTGAGTATAATTATATGGATGTTTAAAAGAATAGTAATTAATATGCGTAACTAAGTTTTTACTTACAAAAATTGACGCCCATGCAACATAACTTTTATCTAATATACCACAAGAACTCTTTAAAGTGAGGATTTCCGGCCCTTCAGGCCTTCGATACGCTATCTCTGCCCCCTAATGCATCGCGACTTATATATTTATGAAGCGACCATTTTGCGAAAAATCCATGCCACAGTAGGATAAAATATTTAGGTACCGTAGATGAACTACATCAGTTTTGGTTTTGAACCGTCAAATACCCTCAAACAAGAACATATTTATGATTTATTTATTTCAAGACCTAAATACAACAATCTGACCATTTAAAATTGATTCCAAAACAAGAAAATTTGGAATACCGGCCGTTGTTGCCGACTTCTTTGGAATTTTTACTGTCAACCAATCAAAAACAAACTAGACATTAAACAAAACGTCTAACAACTCCACTTGCACCGCGACATCAGCTATAATAATTCGCGGCACATCAAACCGCATCACAGCTCGACATTTAGACACCCATTGTGTTGTAACTCGTAACGTGGTCCTTACACGCCTGCTTTATATTATGACATGTGCAGACGTATTGTCTCGATCTTCGTCTGGATACCTTGAGAGGGATCTAGTAATGATACACTACAGACTCCCTGCAGTATTGTGTCTCCGTCACCTTTTAAATCCGTCCAAAGGTTGTCTTAAGACGGCCTAATTCATCATCATCATCAGCAGCCTATAATGTTCCCACTGCTGGGACCCAGGCCTCCTCTCGGTGAGGTGATCACAATCCACCTCACGGGCCCAGTGCGGGTTGTTAGATGTCACATGTCTTCGAATTTTTGGTTCTAAGACATGCCAGTTTCCTCACGATGTTTTCTTTCACCGTTTTGAGAGCAGCGGCGATGAAATTATTTAGACAAACTAAAGTCCGGGCCAAGTCGCGGCCGTTACTATTGTGCCACCACTGCCCTATAAACTCGCCCTAATTAGCGATATATAATACTTGTGAGCGAATCGACACGTACATAATATACGTACACAGCAATTGGTAACGAGTTAAATACAAATATTTTTATTTTAAATTAGGTTTCAATTAATTTAAGAAGTTATTTTAAACATGGTCTGATAATCTCTAAGGGCTACACTTCCACGTGAGAATCCAGCACAATGAGGTAATTTCGTATCATACTAGAAGTAGGACTATTTTTAATTTTGACAGTCTAATAACATTCATTTCGTTATTGACGTTGTTGAGTACACATTTTTTTCGAAGAAATGACGCAATGGGTAAGCAATATCCTATATCAAAATAATTGGATAGTGTGTTACAAAATTAGGGTGCAGGTAACTATAAAAACCTTGAAATCCTGAACCTCTTTCGAATACAAAACTGCAGTACCCTACTTATTAACGCCAGGATTTTCTTAAGAACTATTTAGTCGAAGATCGAAATCATTTTTTGTTTCCACCCGTGCGAAACGAACCCTCCTTCGCGCAGTCGAGTAAAAACAGAAGATTGGTTACAAAATAATAACAAAATTATACCTTATGAAGCGAGGGACGATGTTGATGTATTCTGAAACAAAAAAGAATATTTCGTTAAAAAAAGAATTAATTGACTTATTAGCGGTTGGTTGGTTGCATTTTCCGTGTTGTTGGGTAATAAAAGTTTAATGATAAATACAGTTTTAGGTATATTCTATCATCTGTTAGCAACTTGTACGGTTAAACTGAATGTCAGTGGTAGCGCCTTAAGTCGAAGCAGGAAGGCCGATTTTCGTACTAAAAGAAAAATCATTAATTTGCACTACATGTGCCGCATATAGTTACTAATTATTATAGTAGGCGGTTCTGTTTTAATCAAGAAAGAAGGTTTCAGTGTTGTAGTAGTTGCAAGTGCTGCTAGTCACCTGAGTTTAATCTTCGGCTATGCCCTTACATTACGGCTTAATAGCCGTAATGTAAGGGCATAGCCGAAGATTACATGTGCGTGTAAGTACCTACACATCACGCACATTACGCAGAAGTGATGTGTAGGTACACGCACATTTAGCGAGCTAAGTTATAAGTATCACATCATTTTGGAAAGAGTTTTTTCATTATTAGGGCACAATTATACTATTTCTAAATTTACTATCTAGGTATTTGCCAAATGTAATCCAAATCCATTCAGCCGTGTTTGCGTGAAAAAGTAAAAACATCCATCCTCACAAATCTTCGCGTTTATAATATCAGTAGGAGTTGTTTTTCATTATGAAATCAAGATTACATTTGTGATAGTAATCTAAGGGGAAAGTCACTTCAACACCATACAATGTACATACAAAACTATTACATAACTTGCACAAATAACAGGTTACAATATCAAATTATTTTAATAACTAAATTTTGTTCTTTTCATTGGCAGTTCGTACTATGTTATTGTTGAGATTATTATCATTTTCTTGCGTAATCGTGTTTTGAAATTGTTCATTTTTTGGTGTTAACGAGCTGACGAAAGGTGCAAGGGATTTATAGGTTTAATTTTTGATTGATGTTGGCTAATCTTAACACTTGTCTTACTTAGGTAAAACAAGCCTACTTACTTAACAGACTGAGTTGAATCCCGTCACGTTTTTTAAGGAACGGTGCAGATTGAAAGATTGGTAAGGGAAGGATTAGTGCGTGGGTGTGGCGAGTTCGGGGAGCCCGAATAGCGTCCTAAGGATGATTGGTGAGGGCACGCCACAATTGCGGCGATAAGTCCCCTCTTTGAGGAGTGTATTGAGAGGCGCCACGGCGTCCTCACCTTCCGCCTGACGCAGGTTCTCACCGGGCATGGGTGCTTCGGTGGGTTCCTGTTCAGGATAAAGCGGAAGGCAACGCCCGGGTATTTCCATTGCGAGGATCGTCTAGGGGACACGGTGGAGCATATGGTGGAAGTGTGCCCTGCCTGGGCAGAGCACCGCCGTGTCCTCGTGGAGGCGATCGGCGGCGGCAACCTCTCGCGTCCGGCCCTGGTGCGAGCCATGGTACGGAGCGAGAGGGCATGGGAAGCCGTCACCTCCTTCTGCGAAGCAGTAATGCTCGCGAAGGAGGAGGCGGGGTGCGTGAGGGAGTGGCAGTCACTGCGCCCTCACGTCCCTAGCCGCCGCAGGAGGAGACGTCCCGGGCGTCGGGAGTCGATAGCGGACTCCCGGCCACTGTAGGTGCGAGCTTGCGGGTGGCGAGCAATGGGTAGCTCGCCGCCCGGTAAGGACCAGGCTCGGGTCGACGGCGCTTAGTGTTCCACGCGCGCCTCAAAGAGATGTCAGCAGCAGTGATGGGGTCTAATAGGACCGATGCCTGCCGGGGTCGCGCGATTGTTCAAGCGAGATACCGTGACCCTGGCACTTGGGCAACTGAAGGAACACGGATGGGTTTTACTCAGTAAAAGTCTGACACGCCCTCCCGCTCCGCCCAGAGCGGGAGAAGTCATTTGATGATTTCCCAAACTGAAAAAAAAAAAGGGTGATTGGTGAGAGAACCGATACTGTTTTGCTCAGTAGATTCACTGAACTCCATGTTTTGCGAGACCGATGAACCTACTGTGCAGGGGTAGACAGTGTGTATGCGTTATTTTTACTTTTAATTTTAATTACTAACATTAGTTATAAGCAAAATCCTTGTTACTAACAACCTTGTCTTGCCTATGGGCTTTGTTGTCTGAATTTTTTTTAAATTTTTTATAAGGTGTTCCTAAATCTTACTGTTTGTTAGCAAGCTTTTGGCATACAAAAAGTTAGTCGTTTCGTAATCACAAAATATTACATCTATATTAGAAATGTTTGGTTATATCTTCATACGAATAAGACTGACAGAGCATATTTCTATTTTTTTTATATTGCTGAATGGGCCTGCCCTCAACATCGAACACGATTAATGGAAAGCGATGGTTGAGGTCTATGATGGAACAAGAGTGCCGAGAAGATGCCTGTTCACTCTTGCTTTGAAGGCACAGAGTTCCACATTTCGGCTGTGTGCAGAATGAATGTTTTTCTTACTGTTCGTTAAAAAATTGGCTAAACTGAACCATTTTTGGATATTAAAACTGTGAACAAGCAACTCTTTTAACTTTTCCGTGCCATTTTGGCAAAATGCGTTTATTTTATTGGACACTCGGTATCTGGGGAAGGTTACGTCTGGATTTAAATTCTTTTAATAACAACGCTATCTAAGTCCTCATCTCATATGAATATGGGAATATATAAAACCAGTGCTTCTTTACTCTAAAAGGAGCATTGGCCTAGTGTTTCCCTTTGAAAGTGCCAGGTTAACTAGTTATAATCGAATTCTCGTTTTTTCTCTTTATTTAATTAATGTTACAAAAAAAAAAATGAATTATAAATCTAACCATACGCTGAATGTTCGCATGCAACAGATTGCAAGATAAACATCAAGAAAAAAAAAAAACAAAAATAAAATGCGAACATCTCAGCAATTTATCAGTTTTCGAGAAGATAAAAACAACAACTTATTATACCTATGTACACAAAAAGTTTATGCTTTTCCTCATACATATTAAGTAAATCATCCATACACAAACCAATTCTTTCACCCATCCCACGCTGATGGCTTTTTCTTAACTTGTACAGGGTCACCAGAGCTATCGAAAGTGAACGCAACCTCAATATGGCTACCAGACTGCTTATTATTTGATTAGAATATACTTTATGGGCTATAATCTCGGTCCAGGTGCAGTGAAAATGGGTGCGACTTACGAGACGTAGATCGTAGGTTCAAACCTAAGCAGACGCTTTCATCGTTTCAGCCGAAAGACATCTACTGCTGGATAAAGATGTACCGCCAATTTGACAGGTACATTTTCAGGGGTGTTTGCCAAAGTCGCCATGCTTGGCAGGCGGGTTGGCGATCGCAGTATGGTAATAAAATCATAGAAAGCGCTGCTGCTCATTCTCTAGTAAGTCCCTTAGTCGCCATTGACGACACCCACGGGAAGAAATGGGGTGGTGTTATTCTTTATGTCTGGCACCACACGGAACCGTTAAGGCGCTTTACTTTGTGTAAACTAGTCACCACTGCTCTCAAAACGGTGTAGGAAAACATCGTGAGAAAGGCAAGGAAAAAAAAATAAGACAGACATGGCAGTTAATTTAAATTAGGGTTTATTATTTCCAAAGCTGTAGTGCAAGAAGATTATGCACTCCAATGACCCCCTGAGCCTACATTAATGACTTTCTCTCAATAAATCGTACAGGGTCACGCATCTAAGTGTTAAGCTATCGAAAGTGAACGTGGCCTGGATATGACAACCGCGTTGATCATTATTGGTTTAAGATGTATAGTTTTACTAGATGTGCTAATGAAATTTACGTTTTTTTTTGGAGCTGAGTTTGTGATGTTGCCGCTGATGTCAATCATTGGATAAAATATATTATTTTAATTAAGAAATATAATGATTAAAACAAGAAATATAATTATTTGTGAGAGCCCCTAATTATATGGTCATTTTCAAATCACACACAAAATAGTTCAAAATCAGTTTAAAAACCTTATATTTATTTTCATTTACTTATTGTTTGTCACAGGTGAAAATAAAGTTCTTGCAATTAGCGTTTTTGCATCTCTGCAATATACCCAATGGAGTATACAACATTTATATGTGTGTAAATAATTAATAATAATACAATCACAGACTTAATTGTTGAGGTTATTATCCATTGCATTGGTTCTTAGTCTCATTTTACATTAATTATACGTGACAACTTATTCTCGACTTCATGGTAAGGTTAGGGTTTAGGGTTGTTCTCTCTTTACAAGAGTACAGTATCTTTGTTTTGTGTTAGTTAGCTACTGTTATTCCATTTCAAAAAGTCGTATAATAGCAATTTGAATTTTATGGAATTCTCATAAAAAGTAACAAGACATGTCTAAACTAATCCGTAATTAGTTATAATATTAAACAATTAAAACATCAAAAGGTTTTTCATTCATGAGATCAAATGGTCATGAGCATCTGGCAAAATAACACATTTTTCACTTTTTTCTCACATCTGCTTGTCCATAGAACACTATTATTGATATTTTATCATTATGCTAATCATCGCCTAAGGCGTACCTTCTTACTATTCAATGTTTACACAAACGGTGAAAGTGACATCCATTAGAAGTTGTTGACGTTTTTAAATAAATAGCCAGTGAAAGTTAATAAAAAACTGGTATTAAGTTAAAGTTTTTTTTATTTAGAAAGATTTGTTTGTGTCATAGTGGTTAGATTATGATAAATGGTGACGAATGACTAGATTTCTACATATTTTTTTGTACGTTATAGATCAAAAGAAAGATTTTTGAGTAGCCTACATTTAAGTCGTTATAACTGGGACAAAGATTCCTCATCATCATCTGCTTAGTCTTTTCCCAACTATTTTGGGATCGGTTTCCAGTCTAACGGAATGCAGCTGAGTACCAGTATTTTATATGGAGCGACTGCCTATCTCACCTCCACAATCCAGTTACTGGGTAATACGATACCCCTTGGTAAGACTGTTTGTCAGACTTTCGGGCTTCTGACGACCCGTAACGACTGTCCAAGATCTACGAAAGACAACCGGGACCAACAGCTTAACGTGCTTAATTAAATCAAATAACAAAATAGGTAGCTGACGTATTAATAATGATTTCAACTTTATGAAATAATTTAACCTGTACCAAACATCAAAGTGCCCACTGTTCCATGATAGTTTTAATCAAAGTATATAAAAAATATCCCGGTCCTGGCTGTCATTGGTACATCTTTAGCGATCATTACAGGTCCTCAGAAACCCGAAACTCTAACCAAGGGGTACAGTGTATTTGACCCAGTTACTTGGATTTGGAGGCCAGATAGGCTGTCGCTTTAAGTAAAATACTGGTCCTCAGCTACAAAACGTTAGACTGGAAGGCGACCACAACACAGTTAGGACGAGGCTAGGCATATGATAATGATGTTGAACCTTTTAAATTTAAATTAAACAAAAAAACAAAGTGCGCTCACTATTCCTAACTTACCACGCTTACCAACAACACACACATCTAGTAACCATACATCGACGTAACAATCAGTCAAGCCTCTCAAATATTATGAACCGGGTCATATTACATACAGCGGTTATTAAGCGTATGTGCTCTAATTTGGACCAGTTTATAAGGTTATAAGCTGGTACATTAGGTGTTTAGAAAAACGTAATGTAATGTATGTTTTGTAACTAAATTCAGCCCTTGGGCCCTGTTTGATTTATTGTGACAGACATATTTATGTTACTAACATAATGGTGTATTGAACGGGTTTTAATTATGTTCAAAGAAATTGACGAATGCGTTCAATGTTGCTGTCATATTGAAAGTAGTTTTTTTTTTTTAAATGAAAACGCAATTTGCTTGTCATGATTCAATGACGATAAACTTAGTAAGATAATTATACAAATATTCATAAAAAAATACAGTTTGGAGATCTTTTTTTTGGCTGCCCAACGAGCTCTGCCCTTTTTATTTTTTTATTAAATTATCATCAGTAGCCTCTAATGTTCCTGGGACATAGGCATCCTCTCGGTGAGTAGTGGGCCATAGTCGACCGCGCGGGCAAAGTGCGGGTTGGTAGATGTCATATGTCTTCGAATTTTTGGTTCTAAGACATGCCGGTTTCCTCACGATATTTTTCTTCACCGTTTTGAGAGCAGTGGAGATGAAATGACTTACATAAAGTGCGTGCTGGGGTTTGATCCCACGACCTACAAATCGTAAGTCGCGGCTGTTACCACTGGGCCACCATTGCTCTTATTAATTACTTTAAAAAAAAAACTAAATATATTAGTGTTCGCTTGTATATTGTAAGTAACGTTTATAAAAAAAATTATTTCAGTATATTATTTTCCAAAACAAAAACCATGCACATAGAAAGGGGTCCAGTTCACATATTTGACCTCAAATTATAACAACCATAAGCCCCTATTAAGGCGGCTATGGCTATAGACCCTAAGGTCAATAATGGCGCTTATTAAGATTAACGTTAGTTTCGAACATTGAGTATGAAAATGAGCTATAGAGCGCAAATGCGCTGTCGCTCAACAGCGTGAAATTGGGGTTTGTGTCTTGCAATAGACTGCTATGCTTGGACTGGTGATAAATGACGACGTATCTTTCGAATGAATAAATTTTGCAGTAGGTTATTAATCTAAAATACAAGTTATCGCTACGTAAAATCAAATGAAAAAAAAATTAAGGCAATGTCGTTCAATTTGCCTTTGAGTTTAGGTAGGTTTTTCTTTTTCAAATCATTATCATCATGCACGCAGAAAAACATTCATTGCTGGACATAGGCCTCGTTCAAAGAGGGGCTTGGTCACGCTTGGCAAGCGGGATTGCGATCGTAGTCTGTTTATAGTGGTAAAATACATAGAGGACGCTGCTGCCCAATATTAAGTAAACCCTTTAGTCACTTAATCCTACGCTTCCGTCACACGCACTATTCAGCTATGCAATTTCAAAACCTTGCAACTGATATTTCTAAAAAAAAATGTGTTGACACGCACAATATATCGGGAAATATCTATATTCGAGTCAAACATGCAAAACACTTTTTTTTATCGTTCGTTGCTAGGTTTTAAAATTGCACAGCCGTATTATTGACCGTAATATAGACTACAGCTAATACATACTCCAACCCGAGTGACCATTAATTTACTAATCGAGTTGAATCGTGTGGCGCACTGAAGGCAAAGACACGCAATTACTAAAATAACTATCTCTTTTATTTACTGAGAGATTATAGTGGATATGACTATGTTTTATTACTTGTATATTTGTAGCTCGCAGCTTGCTCAAGGCGAATTTTGGAGTGCAAAGCTGTTTTGGCCAAGATCTATTTTCAACCGACAAAAAAAAAACGGAGGAGGTTCTCAATTCGACGCGTATTTTTTTCTTTTTTTTATGTATGGCCACGCATAACTTTTTACATAGTGGTCCGATTGTGACAATTCTTCTTCTATTGGAAAGGGTATACTCCCAAGGTGGTTCCATATAAATTTGGAAAACATAATCAAACCCTGAGGGTCGGAAAACAGGGGATGATTGATTGTTCACTCACTGATTGTAATGTATAACCACGCATAACTTTATACAGAGTAGTCCGATTTTGAAATATAAAATAAAAACTTTTTAACAAAAAATTAAACCGCCGAAAAAACTGAAAAGCATAACATAATAAACCTTAAAATTTTGAGTCGGCGCTGAAAAATCAATGAACAAAGGTCACACTCAAAGCGCCGACTCATAATTTTAAGGTTTATTATTTTATGCTTTTCAGTTTTTTCGGCGGTTTAATTTTTTGTTAAAAAGTTTTTATATATGGAACTCATATTTCGAAATACAAATACATGCACACATATAAAAGATAAAATCAAAGTGTGTTTGTAATGTCAAATTTTCAGCTTATTACTAAACGTATATGAAGATATGTACTGATACAGAAATACTTGTTGCAGAAATGGGATGGTGCTTTACCGTGTGGTGAAGCACCATCCTATTTCTTCCCGTGGGTGTCGTAGAAGGCGACTAAGGGAATTACTAGAGAATGGGCAGCAGCGTTCTCTATGCATTATTGCGAAGCCCACAAAATTGAGGGAGGTCTATGTCCAGCAGTGGACGTCTTTCGGCTGATTTGATGATGATGGATTCATTCAAAATCTTTCGGATTGTGATTACAAATGTATAACTATGTATAACGGAATTGGGGTGCTGGAGCCCCACGCTCAACTGAGATATTTGCGACAACTAGATCAAACTGGCAGTCACTGGAGCAACTGCATCTAAATTACATGGTAATATTATGTCGACTACATTTTAAACTATTCTCAGTAGTTACCCCATCTGCATTCACCTCAACAGTCCATCTCATCAGTCATTAGGTCAGTCCTACACTACACGAACGTACGACCTCCTTACACACTTGCAGTGGGCGTTGAGAACCGTAACCCAGTGACATCTTACCAATTTGGACGGTGTAGACTAGGGCTTATATTAGTGAGTGTGGTTGTTGCCTTATATGGGGGGACAGGTTTGTCAAACCGATTAATGGGGTACCGGAATATTTTTTGTTTGTTAGGAAAAGTTTTTGGTTAGAAAGTCATGTTACTAATGATAAGGAATTCCAATAATATTTCCTGGCCAACGACGGTTCCTTTTACCTCCTTATAAGTTTAATGACTTTGTCTATCTGTATGTGGTATTATAACTCTTTAACGGATCATCAATCTGGCATCCATAACACAAGTTTAATCTTAGCTTGGGTGCCAGTGGAGATACTAAGTGATTTATGCAATTTAAAAACAGTAGTGTTATAGTATTATCCTATCGCCTGTATGTTAATTGTGAAATTAGAAATAACATTAACATCATCATCATCATTTCACCTAAAAGACGTCCACTGCTGGACATAGGCCTCCCCCAATTAGAGAGCGTTTGCCATAATCGCCACACCGGGTAGGCGGGTTGGCGATCGCAGTATAGTAGTATAAAAACTTTTTAACAAAAAATTAAACCGCCGAAAAACTGAAAAGCATAAAATAATAAACCTTAAAATTATGAGTCGGCGCTTTGAGTGATCCTTGTTCATTGATTTTTCAGCGCCGACTCAAAATTTTAAGGTTTATTATTTTATGCTTTTCAGTTTTTCGGCGGTTTAATTTTTTGTTAAAAAGTTTTAATTTTATATTTTTTGTGGCTTTAATGTACTAATAATACTAGGCAAGGTATACTCTATCCAACACAAAAAGAATTATCAAAATCGGACTACTCTGTATAAAGTTATGCGTGTTTATACATTACAATCAGTGAGTGAACAATCAATCATCCCCTGTTTTCCGACCCTTAGGATTCGATATTATTTTCCAAATTTATATAGGACCACCTTGGGAGTATACCCTTTCCAATAGAAAAAGAATTGTCACAATCAGAGCACTATGTAAAAAGTTATGCGTGATCATAAATAAAAAAAATAAAAAAAATATATACGCGTCGAATTGATAACCTCCTCCGTTTTTTTTCGTCGGTTGAAAATGCTTAGAACGCTGCTGCCCATTCTCTAGCAAGTCCCTTAGTCTTATGACACTCACAGGAAGGAATGGGTTGGTGCTATTTTTTACGTCTGGCAATACGCGGAACACATATATAAATACCATAATACAATACCAGTTCACCAATTAACTACCGTCTGCCGGGTCTACTTCAGGGCCCCTTATGAAGCAGTGCGTGGGCGAACTGGTTGTAACGTAATTATTCTTATTGTACTGTCGAATGTATTGCTATTGTATGTATAATACGACACACTTAAACTCTGTTGTGTTTGTAAACTTTCTAATTAATCGCTTACTTAATGTACTGGAAGAATATAACGTCAGAGATCGTCAATGTAGGACAAATACTAAGTTCTCGTACTGAAGTAAAAAAACTCAACAAAAAAAAAGTGTAACAAAAACAAAACAACCGACTTCCTTAAAAAAAAAACACTACAAAGTCAAAAATAACTTTAACATATAAGTCTTAAATTTGCATTAAGGATTTGCGCGACAAATGAACGAATAACGCGATTAGATTAATGCGGGTCTACCGTAACTAAAAAGTCAAAAATAAAAACTTTTTACAAATAAAAACAGCCGACTTTCTTAAAACAAAAACACTACAAGGTCAAAAATAACTTTAATTTCGGAATTCGGTGTCTTAGGATCTGTATTTAAGGTTGTTTTGCCACCTTTATTTTTGACTTTTTAGTTACGGTAGACCCGCATTAATCTAATCGCGTTATTCGTTCATTTGTCGCGCAAATCCTTAATGCAAATTTAAGACTTATATGTTTTTCACATGGATCCCATTGTCCGAATGGAAGCAAATTAAAATGTGACCATTCGGTAAGCACCAGCTTTCAAATAAAAAAAGAATTATCAAAATCGGTTCAAGTTATGAGATAAAAAACATTTAAAAAAAATACAGTCGAATTGATAACCTCCTCCTTTTTTTGAAGTCGGTTAAAAATAGACGCAAGTCCTGTAAATTGTTTGTTCATAATTGACTACTGAATCGATTTCTGTCATTTTGAATACAGAAATTGAACGGTGAAGGAAAACATCGTGACGAAGCCGGCAAGTCTTAAAAACAAAAAAAATAAGACATGTGACATCTACCAAACCGCACTGGGCCCGTATTATGGCCCACTCCCTCTCACCGAAAGAAGGCCTGTGTGCTAGCAGTGGGAACATTATAAGCTGCTGATGAAGAATACAGAAATTTAATATAAACATATTTTGATTGCCAACGATTAAGCCAAATTTGTTCAGTGAAAGAGTACAAATTTTGGATCTCGTTCCTTGCATATGACTATTTTACTCAAAACTTGATGAAACTAAATCCTTATTAATCATATCACAGGTTCCATCATTAATGTGAACCAATATAAACCAGAGCTGTCCATCAATTTCACCACCACAGAGTATTAATAACTGTCTCTTAAGAAATGTCGTCGTCAATTGTTTTAAGACCCATTGTTTGGACCGGTCCATTTATTGGGTTAATCAGTGGTTTGACAGACGCTTATCGAGATAGCAGGATACCTATTGTTTATATGCGTGATGCTTAAGACCTTGAAATGTTGGATAAAAGTGGCAGTACTGGTTTGCGGAAAGTTGTCGTCTGGAGATTAGTTCTTGTGTGTTGGTGTTAGGATTGCCAATAGAACTGGCTAGCTTCCAGTCAGACTGGGTACAACTGAATACCAGTATTTTTAACCCCCAACACAAAAAATGGGGTTTTATAAGTTTAACCGATATCTAGGTGTGTTTGTCTGTGGCATGGGGGGGGGGGGGGTGCCATAATCGCGACGCTTGATAGGCTAGGCGGGTTGGCGATCGCAGTGTGGTGGTAAAATGTATAGAAAACGCTGCTGCCCATTATCTAGTAAGTCACCTTTTACGACACCCACGGAATGAAATGGGAAATGGAATTATAATTTTGACAAGTGAAATCCATGTCCCAATAGGAAATAGAGGTTAGCAAAGCTAGAGAAATTTAATGTTTAAAAATATTCTGCCAACTTTAAGTGTTTAACAAGGAGTGCTGATAACTGATGCGAGAAGCATGGAACAGGTTGAAGGCATATTTGAGCTAGAATTATATCCAACGGTGGACGTCTTTCGGCGAAAATGATGATGATGACATAACATGGTTGTCCAGCAAAACAATTTTCTTTCAGACCTCAGGAACTAAGTGTAAATCAATGATACATTCCTTTGCAAATATGTACATCAGTTATTTCGTCATTCAAAACGGTTAGAACAATTTCCGCGGCACTAAAACCGGCTCTATCAAAATTCTCCGTTATCAATAAAATAATAATCTCAACTATTAAACTAATACTAGTAGTAACATATAATTACACACATATTAATATTCCTATTAAAACATGCAAGAATCTCACGCCGCTGATTGTAGCCTTCCTTTATTATTCTAACCCAATTAAGTTAAATGCTTCCGTTTATGTGAAGTCATGAAAAGATGTAGAAATGTCATTAGACGTTAGATACTTAAAGAAAAGAAAGAGAATATATTTATTCGCGGTAAATATTACGTAGAGTAACAACACAAAAATAATAGTAAAAAAAAACTAAAAAACACGCCTCCATAGAAGATAATGGAAAACTCCTGCTTCTTGAGGTTTTTTTTTAATTGATAAAAAGCGTGGGTCGCTTTTTCCATTATTTTAGATTGGTTTTCTATAGAAGAGTGTTTTTTAGTTTTCGAAGACAGTTGTTTTTTGGCTATCCTAGTAACCCCGGTAAGGATAATGGCACAAATTATTGTATTGTCATTGGCCCGTGATAAGCATGCCAAATTTCGAGTTTATCCGACGTTTGGAAGGGGGTCAAAATCATGTTCAAAGTTTCCGTTGCATAGGCACATACTACCTTACAAACATACTAACATACGTTTGAAGCTAATAAGCGTGTTAAAAAGGACAAGCTAGGGGGAAATATGCGTCACATGCACGCAAAACCGTCATGACTCAGCATAATGCTACAACCCTTTACGAAAAAAATCCCTTAGGGCTGGTTTTCAACAACAGTCTGTGATGACGTAATGACGTCATCCGGTACAGCATACGATTATGATTCAAATGATCAAATAAAATGAGAAACAATTTAAATACACAATTAGTTCGAAGAGTTTCATTTCGTTGCTATGGTATTTAAAATCCTTGGTTGATCAATCCTCATTAAATAATTATTGACTGCTTCGTTAGGTTAGTGGTCATAAGCGCTACTGCTGAGCATGAGGTCCTGATGAGTTCGATTCCCAGATCTGACAAAGTCTTATTGGGTTCTGAGTAGCAGCCCGTAGGTTGGATGTGTGACTGGTTGATGGTAATACGTTCGCTCCTATTACATGGGTTTTATACATATCTGATGAAATGTGAGTATATACTGTAAAATCTGTTCTGCCGTGTTTGCACGATGGTGGAACAATTTTGAATATTTATTAATTTACCTTAGTTGAATACTTTTCATTTATTATAAAGCACAGTTAAACCTAAGCCCGCACTTAAGTCAAGCTTGTCTGTGACTTAACTAGTACATTTGTACAAAGAAAAGCATGGCTTAATGTTTAAATCACACGTGCTATAAAATAGTACACGATACGTCGTACATCGATGTATACCTTAATGCAGAATAACTTAACTCATTTCACTTATTTACCAATATCATCTACCCAGCATTAAAATAATTGAAGATATGAGTGGATGAAGGGGATATGTCGCAAAATTCTAATTTCGAGAAAATTGAGTTCAAAGTTTCGCATAAACATTTTATGATATTTTAAAACGCCTTACATTTATCCAAGGGTGTCTAGCGGCGCCAACCGTTTAATATTTTTAAGGTTTAAAATTGTTTGTATGCACATAACACCATCATTCATGCATAGAACAGCAAACATCTGAAAATGCGACATATCCCCTTCATCCACTCATGTCTTCAATTATGTTGATGTCGACTTCTAGTTCGTCTAGTTCAAAATGAAGCTAAATATCAATATTTCACGGAAATGTACCACCATTATCACCTTGAATTGATTTTGAAACTATTACTATTTTTCGACATAATAGTGTTATGAAGTAGTCGGTAAATTATCGTATTATTACCTTTTTTGTGGATGGGAAATCATCAAATGACGTCTCCCACTCTAGGTGGAGCGGAAGGGCGTGTCAGACTTTTACTGACTAAACACTTTCAGTGCCGAGCACCCGGCTCCCGGGTCGAACGATAATTCGTTCGCATGCCGACAACTCGCATCCGAGTCCTACGTATAAGTAGTTATGTATCTTGCGACCATACCGAGCACCCGCCTACCGGCTAGGTGTGAATAGGGTGTACTTTTGAATAATTCTTTTTTCAATCTGGCACTGAAAGTGTAAAACCCGTGTTCCTTCAGTTGCCAATGCCAGGGGCCACGGTAAATCTTTTGAACAAATCTCGCGACCCTGGCAGCGGCTTTACCTATGGTTGTCTAGCAGTGGCGAAGGGTGATTTTATAAGAGAGGTAAGCCGGAGCAAAAAAATGCTTACCTAGGCCGGACGTGGCGCACGTAGTCCAGTTACTTAAAATCTGTGACTGACTTCCTGGCTTCAGTCTTCTATAAGCAGATGTCTTCAGTCCACCTTTACTATACGTGTAAGCACTGGTGATTGAAACAGTGTCTTGCAAGTATAATAAAAGTGGCTTTGAAAAAAGCCGTTTGTGGTGTGATCAGTGTGATGACGTTGACGTATGATGTCTACTAGAAAAAACTACTTAACTACAAGACAACTGACTTATTCTACTTATAATACTACTTATACTCTAAAGCTATTCGTCTACTCTTTAGTAGAAAGTGCGCTAAGACATTATCATAAAAGCCGAGATGATTCTTAAATTTTAACAATAAATGTTTTTCTATAGAAAAAATGGCTAGATCAGATAATCGTTCTTGTTTTTGAGAATTACGCATGTACGTATGAATTCGCTTCAAAGCCGAAAACGACCTCTCCGCTGATGCAACTGTAACGGGAAGTGTCAAAAATATACTACACTAGCCTGCGACTTCGTTTGCGTTAAATTTCTTGTTCCCCCGACCCTTCTTGTCGCGTCGAGTCGCCTACCCGTGCGATTTTCCCCGTTTTTGCAACATTTTTCATTACTGCTCCGCTCCTCTTGGTTGCAGCGTGGTGTTATATAGCCTATAGCCTTTCTCTTTCCCTTTATAGTTGGAATATAAAGACAAATATTTTTTTATGTAGGTTGGGGTTTTGTAATACTTTAATTTTATGGTGTAAGATTAAATACATTCAGTGTGATTATTAAACACTGCTGAGAACTCTTGACTGTCGTAATTTAGTAAGGGAAGCCGACAGGAATGGGCTTATTAGTTACCTGCGCCACTGTTGTCTAGATGAAAAAACAAAACGCTTTAAAAAAGTCATCGCCATTTTTATCTATCCACGATTATCGTGATAAGACGTGAGAATCTTCAAAAGCTTCCGTATCAGTAATTTGCGTGACGTCATAAGAGGTTGCAGGATTACCATCACCTACATAAGCGGTCAGTTTTCCTTTAGTCGAGACCAGAATCCAAATTAGCGGTAATTTGATGCTGTCAGCCGAAGAAGTTTAATGGTTAAAGTAAGATTGTAGTTTGCCAACTTTGAATATTCGATCGTTTTCTGAAGCAGTCAGTGTTTTTCCCTATTTTAATGGAAAACCCTTCTTCTTATGAAAAGAAGGAAGGAGCTTGCTTTGTGGGCGTGATTTCGGTCTTTATCAAATCTTAGCTGGATATCCTTCCAATATTTGTGTATACCGTTAGTTAATTATGACTAAGAAAGGAAGAAATTAAGTAAGGATTATACTTACTAATTTCATAAAGTCTTTTTCGTTAAACGACTCAATAAGTCTGCTGTATATTCAGATAGTTTATTTCATTCCAAATTCGATTGACATAGGTTGAAATTGATATTTTTTTTAGTCTTACGTGGCAGGTTCAATTCTTCTGCAAAGGCATATAACCTACTTCTTACTGTGGCTTGTCAAAATCCAAAATTTATGAACTAATCCCTTCATCAATCCACTTAATGGGAGCCTCTTCCAAGTCTATTGCCAATAATAATCGTGTTTTGTTTTCCAATAAAAATAAATAACCTCTTATTAAGTCTTCCCATTATCTGCCTTTTAACAAAATCCACGAACTAATGACATAGGCGTGACTCCACTTCACTAAAAGAGCTCCTAAAATAACCCAATTACTATAAACGCTTCCGTATAACTAATAACATAGAGAATGACGTCATCTGACATCTGATGCTACAGTGTTGCCAGTAAAATAAAATTTGAAAAAAATATTTAGTCATGCGTTCGATTTTACCAATAAGGTTTTGAGCATCACGCATTTTCGGACGCGGAAACTATGGAGTTGGGACAAAAAATGATCACTTAAGTTTATTATTTGTTAGGAAAAAAGATGATAGGTAGATACTAGGTAGTCATGTTTGAAGGTTATGGATGGGTCGTTTTGTTCGATGTTTTTACTAAGTAATTGATACGCAATTGTTATTGATTAAATGTTTTTTTCTTCTTGGTGTAGTTCGACAAATTGGGATTGTGTGTCTACAAATCCGTTATCTTTTTATGTGTCTGTGGTCTATGGATTACTTGTTTTGTTTTTTTAATGTAAGATGATTTAGAGATACCTAGTAACAGTGTTAATTTAGTTTAAAGATTTAGTTCCAATTTTAATAACTTTATAGGAGACACGATACATTCAAAATAATCCTTTCATTGGAAATGGGAGTGGAAGGGATTACAAAATCAAGGATAACGTTAAAATGTTATTCTCATTTCAAAACTCATAAAACTTTTTAGGGCTTTAGATAGATCATTTATCTTGAAATAAAATAATCTACAATCTTTCTTTAAAAAATATAAATTCACTGACAGACAACAAACAGTCTGAACCGCTGTCGAGGAGAATGGAATTAAGCAACAACGTATTATGTAGTGAAAGCAACCAAAGAACAAACATTTCTATAAATTCAAATATTAGAGGCTGTCGGTCAAGTTCGTGGTCACCGTTAAGTATAAGGAACAGAGTGTAAAGTTCAGTCATCCTCTGTAGAATTGATGGACTCCTTCAACCAGGGTGCTTACTTTTGATTTACTTCCGATCGATTGACATTGGAATGTTGACGTTTCGTGTTCTTAAGTTCGGCGCTAGCGCCAAAATTTGTTTAAATTGGGTGTCCATTTTGGAGAACTAAGTGGAGTCGAGATCGGGCGTTGTTGTTGTTCCAATATTGACACTATTGTTTTCAAGAGCACTGAATCACGTGTATGCAAAATTAACATTGGAATCGTAATGGCATTAAAATTAGGTTGAAGAGTAAGCCCCTTGACCAGTGCTGTGTCTAGTGGGCAACCGCTTGTTGATTGATGTCGGGACTTTGCACCTACATGTGCTAGTTGCGCGGCAAAATCTGCTTGCAAATCAAATCAAATCATTTATTGGTTTGCAAACATTGCGCAATGTAGATCACATGGGGCCACATGTAGATGCCGCCACAAAGGGATAAAGGTCTGTTTTTTTTAATAACATCTCGCAGGTCAACCTATGAGATTGTTGGCTGCTTAACCGGACTTGCCTGTAGTAACTAGAGTGACTACTTACTAAGAGCACTGCTTAGGGCATCGCTGATAGAGGGCAGCAAGGGACGGGCTGGATCGGATGAGATAAAGGTCTGTATGGAAGTTCGTCTTTTTAGCAAACAGTAATGTTCTTAAACAAAAAAATAAAAACTTTTTACAAAAAAAAACAACCGACTTCCTTAAAAAAACACTACAATGTCAAAAATAACTTTAATTTCGAAAATCGGTGTCTTAGGCTCTGTATTTAAGGATTTTGCCACCGACTTCCGAAATTAAAGTTATTTTTGACTTTGTAGTGTTTTTTTTTTAAGGAAGTCGGTTGTTTTTTTTTTGTAAAAGTTTTTATTTTTTAACTTTTTATTTGTGGTAGATACTCCGCACTAATCTAATCGCGTTATTCGTTCATTTGTCGCTCAAATACGTAATGCAAATTTAAGACTTATATAGTTTTCACATGGACACCATTGTCCAAATGGAACCAAATTAAAATGAAACCATTCAGAAGGCACCAGATTTCAAATAAAAAAAGAATCATTAAAATCGGTTCACCCAGTCAAAAGTTATGAGGTAACAAACATACTGTATTCGTTCATTTGTCGCGCAAATACTTAATGCAAATTTAAGACTTATATGGTTTTCACATGGACCCCATTGTCCGAATGGAACCAAATTAAAATGGGACCATCCGGGAAGCACCAGCTTTCAAATAAAAAAATAATCATCAAAATCAGTTCACCCAGTCAAAAGTTATGAGGTAACAAACATAAAAAAAAATACAGTCGAATTGATAACCTCCTCCTTTTTTTGAAGTCGGTTAAAAATATTATTTACCTAACAGCCTTTGCAAGCGGTTACTATACAACATTAATTTTTGTTTATGCGAAACCCGAAACACGGGTCTAGTATTTTTATGTAAAGAATCTATGAAAAAAATTTCAAAACTGTATCATTAATAATCACAAAGTTATAAGCTTGATAAGTTACCTGGTTGTCCACGCAAAAACATATTCAGATCACCACAAACAGCTAGTGTACGTACCATCTCCGTGTAATGGACGTTTGAATACGAGAAAGACATGATAATTTTAAAATCGAAACAAAACACTAAGGCCCGCGACTTGGAAGCGTAATTAAATATTTTTGGTACAAAATATAACATGGTGTAAAAATTATTGGAATCGATTCAGTTACTGATTCTGAACAAACTATATTCAGGTTTCGCATATACTAAAAATAATCTTGTATACTTTGTACCACATATTTCAATACATGACTAATTCTCAGATACCGTGTAATCCATAATCAAGAATCTAGATCGATTGTCTATGATATCACAGTAAATTAGCCATATTTTTAGCCTAGATTAGAGGGAATGGAATGCGTTGTGTGATAATAATGATACTATAATGTATTACAAAGTAAGATCGAAATTACATTGAGTCTTTCGGTGTAACTAATATGGTTACTGTTATATAAATAGTAGTTAGTAATATGAATAGTATGCATCTTTTGATGACGTCAGGCGAATCTGACAATTTAAATCTTGGCGAAATAGGGATGGCGCCAAATCTCATTTATATTTACCCATTTCTCGCTCTGGAACAATTACCTATTCCACTTGATAATCCGGTGAACGTAGAAGTTTAAATAATTCAGGAAATAATTTGATTCTCAGAATTAAATGCAGGAAGAAGTATACAGAAACTACACCTTTGATAATTTATTAAAATATTTATATTGCATAACAAAAGCGGCAATAAACAAAAATCTCCAAGGAAAACACTTAATCAAACAATCATCATTCGTAAACACTTTTTTTATAAACAAAAGCGAAGTGATGCAATTATGTGTCAAGGCCAATGTTTAAGTAGTCAATACTTAGGAGCATCGTTCCTTCAATCACGATTCGACAATCAAGGAGTAGGAAGTACTATTAATATAATTACCAACATAAATAAAAAAGAGGTTTTTCTCAACACATTAGCTTATACGGTAGTAGGTTTTTGTTTTTTCACGGATACTGAATAAAAAGATTTTTTCGATGACGGCGCTATGAAGTTACTCATCATCACCATTTCAGGCGAAAAACGTCCACTGCTGAACATAGGCAACCCCACTTCGACCGGTTCTGTGTTCTTCGCATCCAGCGGATTCCTGCGGCTTTAACCAGGTCATCGGTCCACCTTGTGGGAGGCTTTGCAACGCTACGTATTTCAGTACGCGGTCGCCACTCCACACTCCACTCATACCTTTTAGCTTCATTGGGCATCTGTTCTGCGAGTAATGAACCCTGTTGAAGTTACTATAATCACCGAAGAGGTCGGACAAGAGTGACACTGGCTGGAAACAGTCACTCTAGCATTGCTTTGGTGGTTGCATGGTCTTCTGATGACAGAGAAGATGTCAGGGATGTCGTTGTTAGACTATGTCCACGATAAACTGCTATATTCCCTTTTTTTTAATGTCTGGGGTTATCGGCTGCTTAACCGGACTTGCCTGTGGCTACTTTAATAAATTAAGGTCTCCAGCTAGGGCTTAAAAACTTAAAACTAGAGCGACTACTCACTTAAGGCTCCCCGTGTAGGGTACGGGCCTCGGCTTAGGGCATCGCATGTCGGTCGGGCTGAATCGGAATGATTACAATTTAGGAACAATTTTAAAGCTAAAGGCTCAGCGGCGTGAGTTGGCTCGAGCAAGGGCCGGGGCGGAGGCTATATACATATTATTATATACTATACACACAATCCTGATGATATAGAAGCTACCGAACCAGTAGTACGATGACCACCTCCAGCAAAAGTTATCCTACGCCTTTTTAAAGTTAGATTTTTTAAATCAATGGGCGTTTCCAAGAAGAATTTTGACAGCTGCCTTAATAAAAAGGTTGGGTTTTTTAAAACTATTTTGAGTTGGTCTGGCGAATGGGGATGTACTATAGGTACACCTCTGCCCAACCCTTTCGGTACACGAGGTGTGAAGTTATGTCATCATCTCAGTCGAAAGACATCCCCTGGTGGACAAGTGCCTCCCCCAAGAACCGCCACTTTGACCAGTTTCTTTTTTGGGGGATTTGCCATAATCGCCACGCTTTGCAGGCGGGTTTGCGATCGCAGTTTGGTGGTAAAATGTCTAGAGAAGCTGCTGATCATTCTCAAATAAGTCCCTTTGTCGACTCTTAGGACACCCACGGGAAGGAATGGGGTGGTGTTATTGTTTACGTCCGGCACCACGCGGTACAATATAATACTATAGGTATATCTCTGCCCAACCCTTTGGGTAAACAAGGCGAAGCTATGTTACGTAATAGTATTTTTCTTCCAAAGCCTGGTTTAAATCTTGTTCCCATTTGTAGAACAGCGTCAAAGATTACGATTCTTTAAACGAAAGTATTTTGAAGTGAAAGTTATAGTTTTCCATTTCTATAGTGATGGTGGAACGCTGCTCCCATTGTTTAGTGGGTAGGCAGCGGCCGTGGTTCCGGTTCCAACTAACCAGTTTGTTTACGCTTTTCTTTATAATAGTGAAAAGTTCGCGTTGCGTTGGGTGACTTTATTAAGGTGACACTTTCGTAATTATGTGACATACCTATTTCATTTGGAAAAATATTTAAATGTTATGTTATTTGGTTATTTTATTTTACTCGTAACAGTGGTGGTCCAGTGGTATTGGCCCCAATAAAAAAAATTTGTAATTAATTCTATACTATAATATAATATTATAAAGCTGAAGAGTTTGTTTGTTTGTTTGATTGAACGCGCTAATCTCAGGAACTACTGGTCCGAATTGAAAAAATCTTTTTGTGTTGGGTAGCCTATTTATCAAGGAAGGCTATAAGCTATATATCATCACGCTATAACTAAGAGGAGCGGAGCAAAAATGGGAAAAATCGCACGGGTAGGCGATTTGTTGCAACGGGAAGGGTCGGGGGAACAAGAAATTTAACGCGGATTAAGTCGCGGGCAGAAGCTAGTATTTTAAAACAACATATATTATAATAAAATATCTTAGGACAACCAACACACCGTTATCTGATCCCAAACTAGGTAGAGCCCGAACTATGGCAACCAGACAACTGATAAACATACTTATATATTTCTAAACACATACATACTATAGAAAAATTACACCCAGACTCAGATCAAATAATTGTGCTCATCACATAAAGATTTGTCTGGATGGGAATCGGACCCACGACCTCCGTCTTCGCAGTCAGGGTCACTAACCACTAGACTAACAGGCCAGACCAGAACTAGTAGGATAATACTCCGATTATAACTTAAAAACTGCACATTAGCCATATTAGCCATATATTTAGTCACCGAGAACCGGACCAAGAATATCCGGGTACTCAGAGCGCGTGTAAAGAGATATTTACAATTGAACTTCAGCAGGCGTAGCATGACCAATTCTATCTCTATTCTAGCAAGAATAGACAAAGTTCTTTCTATTCAATTCGACATATCTTCGGCCCGAGCACGGGGCGACCCGTAGACTTGGGTTTCTATGAAGACAAAGACTGTTTTATTCTTTCCATAGCAAGAGAGTGGTAACTAATGTAATTAAGGTGGATCCGCTAAGGACTTTTTCATTGAAGTTCTTAGCGGATTAAACGATCTTAGAGTATTGTATTGATGATTATCATTAATATAATCCTGTAAAAAAATGTACCCCCAACTGAAACTCTAACTCAAAAGTAGAGACAAATTAGTTGCCATACTCGACATCGTAGAATTTTGTCGACTGAAGAAGAAGAAACCTCTCTTCAGTTTTAACATCGCCATGCCATTTTGTTTATTCTTCCGTCGACAAAACTCGTTTCTACGGTGGCCATGCTACGCGTGCTGCAGAAGCTCAGTAGCAATTTCCAATCACAGTACATAAGCCAACTTAATGATGAAGCTGTCAGCCCGAGATATATTTTTCCCAATTTGTTACCATTTTATGAATGTTACGAGTTTTCTCGGAACCCATTTTGAATGTATTGTCTGTCTGTCCTTTTGTTCGATATTTATGGCCCTTCGGAGTTCCAATAACATAAACTTGATTGACAACTTAAAATTGCGCAATAGCGGAGCTTAAGCCCTTTGTTGAATACGAAAGGAAGTAGGCTGAAAATAATCTTAAGTTGTTTTTAAGTTATAGAATGGCAAAGGGGTAAAATTATTCGTAAACTTGACTGAAACTAGAAGATTTTTTCCAAAGAATGAAATTAAGTATTCATTATCATTGGTGCTTTCCGTGTGGTTTCGGACGTAAAGAATAGCTCCATCCCATTTCTTACCGTGGGTGTCGTAAGAGGCGACTAAGGGACATACTAGAGAATGGGCAGCCACGTTCTTTATGCAATTTACCACCATTCTGCGATCACCAACCCGCCTGCCAAGCGTGGCGATTATGGCAAATTCCCCCAAATTGGGGGAGGCCTATGGACGTCTTTCGGGTGGAATGATGTTCATGATGATGATTATCATTGGATATTAAGCTCCAAAACAGTAAACAATTCTATAGGCTGAAGAAAGATGGGGTAGGTCATATTTGTAGTATGCATCAGGAGAGATGAGCCAGCGTCGTTACGCTGTGGGCCTCAGAAGACGGGCGTATTCGCAAAGGGAAGCCAAGGATACACTCGCTGGCATAATGACTTAGATACGTTAACGCGAATTGCCTGAATGGCCAAGATACAAGGAAGAATGGAAAATTATTTTGGTACTTTGTACAGCAGTGGGACGATACAACCTGATCAAAAGTCAAGTATTAAAGTAATTAATGGTGTAGCAGTATTTACATCACCATGGGCGAACTACGCATCACAGTGACGTCACGCAAAATCCTGCATCGCACAAACCGCCGCGTAACTAGCATATTTTACAAACAACGCCCCGACATCAATCATCGGGCTCATTCTGATCCAACCCGTCCAGCGATACCCTCAGCCCACGTCCATACCCTACAGGGAGGTTGTTTAGTTTTAAGGTTTTATGCCCTGACTGGAGGCCTTAATATATTGCGGCAGCCACAGGCAAGTCTTGTTTAACATCCAACAACCTTGTAGATGCGAGATGTCAATCCTAAAAAAAGAAAACAACCGTCAGGCAGATGTTAGCAGTCTGGTCGGAGGATTCACTCTTTTCTATGGAATATGAGTGAACTTTGCACCCTGTTCCTCATATCTCAAAACGGATTCAATCAATCAATCCATCAGTCCTCGTCAAACGCAATGCCAAACAAGAATCAAACCAACTAGGCCTGTAGGTCAAACAACAAACAATAAATCACAAACAAACCAATATAATATTAATAACGTTTTTAATAACAAAAATAAACAATAGTCCATAAGAGTGGGCGTTTGATCCACTCAAGGATAAACGTATGGAACAGACAAATTGATTGATGTATCGAAATGTATGATGATGGATGATAGATGAACATGCGAATGATCTCATTTGGCCTTAACCATTGTCTAATAATGAGGATATTTCCAATGTAGTAAAAAATTAAATAGTCACTGAATTTAACTTTGGGGATCGATATGAGTATGGCGAATTGGTAAACTTAATAGGTAGACAAAAGGTTTTAGATGATTCCACAGCCTTGAATCTCGTTATTCGAAGTCTGAAGATGAAACTCAGGTAACCAAACCACATGTTAATTCAAACTAAAGAGTTATCCGGAGATACATCGGCTCATTTAGATCAACATGAAAGTGGTCTAAAAAGTTAATAATCTGGTGGAGGAAAAAGTCACAACTGAATACGTTGGGCATGAAATAAATAATTTTCAAGTGCACACGAGACAACGAACAAGTCCTTGGTTGGATATTATGAATTGGTAAACCTAGCATGGACCATCCAGATTGACGGTGACGGCAGACATCGTGAGAAAACCGGAATGTGCTAGCACCGAAAATTGACCCACGTGGTCGATTACGGCCCACTGCCTCTCATAGAGTGGAGGCCTGTGTCCCAGTAGTGGGAACATTATAGTCTGATTATGAGGTTTCGCCATATTAAAAATTGTAATGAAAATTTGTAATTTTTACCAGTATTTGACATTAAAGTATCAAAATCGCTCTGGTTACACGTGTACACTTCACATTGTGAGACCGTTTACCGTTTTCCTAAGAAATACCTACATTTTCTTCTTTCTCAATTACTAGTCAATTTCCATAATCGTCGAGTTCAATTCTTTGAAACACATAATTGCATTGTCTAACCTATACGGTTCCAATATATACTGTGTCTATTGATTATATCGCAAAACGAATCAATAAGTTCAATTTTATGTTATAACCTTCACAATAACTCATGTATGTTGATAAGAGTGAACAAAAAGATGGTTTCCTATCGATGATTGAAATCTAAAGCGTGTCCATTCGTCGTGTTATGCCAAATGGTTGCAAAATGATTTGAATGTTCTTGTACGGCACATAAAGCTACTACAATCTTTCAAATTCTTTAATAGATTTTCAACTTTATCGCTCAAGTATTAGGTTCAAGATCGATTGGCATTTGACAGTTTCGGGTAGCTTGATGTGCTAGCGTTTGTTCTTATGTGTATGTGGTTTTATTTAAAATGACACTTATGTATTGGCGTAAGTAGTTTATTTTTCAATTAAACGACTTATTATTGTCCAAGACTTTGCATACAAATCATCATCATCATCATTACAGCGGAAATACGTTCACTGCTTGATATAGGCCTCCTCCAATTTGGGTTTGTGATAATCGCCACGCTTGGCAGGAGGATTGGCGATCGCAGTATGGTGGTAAAATGCACGGGTTGTACTAATTCGAAAACCCGAAGAAGCATCAACCTGAAGAATCACGCTCTAAAAAGTATGAAACAAGAAAAGATTCTCACCTGAAACCCGTGGTCGTATGTCACATTGCCCTAAAGCTTATGATATCACTACTGTTAGACTGTATTGTTAGGTGACATATGGTGGCAACGATTAGGTGGCTTTCAGATAAAAATATTTTCTTGTTTCATACTTTATAGAGCGTTATTTTTCAGTAGTCGGGTTTTAATTTTGGACTTATTTTTTATTCGATTGTTTTTGGGGTCAAGATTTCCACTGTATTTAAGATTTTTACATAGAAAGAGAGTCTTACTAACATCAGTACCTTAACGAGCTTTAAGGGAGACCTTCAAGCCATATGAAGCAACAAATCCTTACTCAAAACTCCGAACATCAGTAGCAAAAGGTCATAAGAAGACACCACCTTTCCATGATTTACGATCTTATAGATTCACAACAACGAGATAATTTCGCATGAATAGACATTCTTATCGCAAATGTCATCATTCTTATTTGGTTGAAGATTTATTTGTTGATGTAACGGTGAAAGCCGAATATAGTAGCTGTTATATGCTGGAATAGGAATGGTGATTTGTAAACAAAGATCTTTTTAAGATGGCTACCTTAAATGGAGACCGCTTCAGGCATTTTAACGAACCTTATTGGTGAAGTATGTTTGATTTCCTCTTCAAACTTTTTCAAGGCTTCAAATGCATGGAACAGTAAAAACAATAAAAGTATAATGCGATATTTATGGGATGGCTTATATTAGGTATCATAGAACATGAACATCTATATATCTCAGTACCTATACTGTCCTGCCAGGGTCGCAGATTTTTTCGAAAGAGTTACTGTGGCCCTGGCACAGGCAACTGAAGGAACACGGGTAGATTTTGGTCAGTAAAAGTTTAACATGCCCTCCGCTCTTCATGCTCCGCCCAGAGCGGGAGATTTTAATGACTTCCCTTAGTATCTATACTGGGCCACTTCTTCTGCCCAGCTAAAGTACTAGGAAGTGGTGAAGGATAAGCATTTTGGGAGACCTTATGTAATTTTAACATTCAAAATGTACTGAGACGCAATTCTCGTACTTTCAATAACGTTCACAGTTGGATCTTTCTCGATCTGTCAAAATGATTTAACGTAATTAATTGACGCCCCTTTATTGATACAAGGATGTAGGTACTTACATACTTTCTTCCGACGTCAGTTTACAAAACACAGACGTTTTTAGTAACTATTTAAAGTCCTATCAATTGTTGTCAAAACAGTCGTCTTAGTACATGATGAACAATGTCTGTGTATACCTTTGAACATTACATAACTGTAGGAGAGTTTACTCTGCATTCTTTTATAAACAAACATTGAAGCATCGCCCACTTAGAAATGCTATGACAAGGTGCAGAGATAGCAGAAGTATTAGTACAAATGGGGAAACCTTTTTGGGTACTTTGTAGGAACTTATTTCAAAAGAAAAGTTATTTAGTTTGTTCTTATGTTGTGTTTTATAGATTTAAACTTCGCCCGCGTGGAGGTCGGAAATTATCACAAAGGGTAACCGGTATAAAAAGTATTCCTTTTGTCAATTCAGGTTGTAAACTATATATGTACTAAATTTCATCGCTTTATTTGTAATGTGCTTCAAAAAGATAAGAGACGCACTTGGCGTCTCGACAGTGTCAACCAGTCTCCACCAGTGTGGGTGTATGAACGTAAACGAATCAAAAGATTAAAGTAGGGTTCATAGTAGGTAGCGTTCTTTATATTCTGCCTACCCAGAAGAAATAAGGCATCAGTGGTTTGTTTTTAAAAATGCATACGATATCTCAAATGTACAAATATCACGGCGGCATTTTTTTGAGAGTCGAGAGTAGAAAAAGTTAAATTTTTAAATCTCCGAGCAAAACTTCATAAAAGTAAAAAAAAACCAGCCAAGTGCGAGTCGGACTCGCGCACCGAGGGTTCCGTACAAACCTGTAGGTATCCTCGGTTTATATATAAGGTTTATGCTTATGAAATTATTATTTTTTTTTTTAATTTTTATATCTGAGTTGATTGAATGAAAGGTAAATTGCGGTTTACGATTTATGACGTATTAAAAAAAAACTACTTACTGGATCTCGTTCAAACCAATTTTCGGTGGAAGTTTACATGGTTATGTACATCATATATTTTTTTGAGTTTTATCATTCTCTTATTTTAGAAGTTACGGGGGGGGGGACACTCATTTTACCACTTTGGAAGCGTCTCTCGCGCAAACTGTTCAGTTTAGAAAAAAATGATATTAGAAACCTCAATACCATTTTTGAAGACCTATTCATAAATACCCCACACGTATGGGTTTGATGAAAATAAAATTTTTGAATTTCAGTTATAAGTATGGGGAACCCCAAAATTTATTATGTTTTTTCTATTTTAGTGTAAAAATCTTGATGCGGTTCACAGAATACATCTACTCACCAAGTTTCAACAGCGTAGCTCTTATAGTTTCAGAGAAAAGTGGCTGTGACATACGGACGGACGGACAGACAGACAGACAGACAGACAGACAGACGGACAGACAGTCATGACGAATCTATAAGGGTTCCGTTTTTTGCCATTTGGCAACGGAACCCTAAAAAATATGCGTTTAAGTTTAATAAGGAGTTGTAGGTAATATTTTGATTAAAGAATCGTCGTGTCGAAACAGTTAAACCGATTTTGATAAAACATGTCTAAGAACTTAAACATAACAGGTGAAATGTGGGTGTCCTATAGGTACACCTCTGCCCAACCCTTCGGGAAAACAACGCGTGATGTCATGTTATGTATGTCTAAGAACCACCGCTACAAAGCCTACTTTTTTTAATAACTAATCCACACTATCCACACTATCCACACTATCCACACTAATCCACACTATAATATTATAAATGCAAAAGTAACTCTGTCTGTCTGTCTGTCTGTCGATCTGTCTGTTGATCTGTCTGTCTGTCTGTCTGTCTGTCTGTCTCGCTTTCCTGCAGAAACTACTGAACTGATTTATATGAAATTTGGTACACAGATAGTTTAGAGCCTGAGAAAGGACATAGGTTACTTTTTATCCCGGTAGTATGTTCCCGCGGGATAATTTCCGACCTCCACGCGGGCGAAGCCGCTGGCAAAACCTAGAAATTAATAAATAAAAACCGCACCCAAATCGGTTCACCTATTTTAGAGCTACAGTGCCACAGACACACACAAAGCGGTTACTCTTATAACAAAACTCTTTTTGCGTCCAGGGTTAAAATAGAAAATTGTGTTTTTTAACGTGATGGGATGTACTCTGTAAAAATCCATACCGCAATATTTTTACGTCCGTACGAATATAGTCTTATTGGACCTTCTGGATATACCTGTCAGTACCTACATGAAGGTAAGTTACTACACAGTTACGACACAGCATGACAGACAAGACGTGATATCAGTATTAGATTGCAGTCAATAAATGATCGGATGCTCACTACATCTTGGGCAAACTCGTTATACTGAACTAAGTTGAAATTATGTTTGTAACTTTTGTCCTTATGTAAGGATTCAGTGGAACGTTGATTTAATTTTACTTTTAATTCTTTCATGTTTTTATTTTGTCATGTTAGGGACTTGTAATACATATAGGTATTGAGCGAAGGTGGCTCAATGCTGAGCAGTGCAGGCGCTTATGTTTGCATAATTTATTTCATCAAAACTGCTCTTAAAACTATGATGTGATAAATAATCAAATGCATCAGTGCATCTTGGGTATGCTCATTGTATTCGAGTGACTTGAAATTATATTTGTAATTTTTTCCTTATGTAAGGATCAAGTGGTATGTTATTCTTTAATGTTTTGATTTTGACATTTTAAACTGGACTTACTATCTAGGAACTGACTGGTGAGAAATAAATAGGCAGACGCTTCTTGAAAAGTACTGCTTTTTAGCTGGAACTGGTCAGACTGGAAACTTGATGCTATTATTTTACATTTAAATACAGAATTTTGTAAATCGATGGTGGTACACACGGCTACATATCAAGCTACATTTCCAGTTTTAGCTGACCTCGCATTATATAGGCTTTTCATACAATAAGAAGTCAGTTTATACTGGAAATGTACAGCTTGATTTGTCGCCGTGCGTACGAGGCCACAATGCTGAAGTCTAATGTTCCCTTGATCGCCTCCCCAGCGAAAATAAGTAAATCTATAATACAGCGATTATGTAAATCCCGGAAAAACCAACCCAATTTGTCATACCGTCAAGACGTCAGGCTCCAGATTTGGTTATCGAATACCATTCAAATCCCTCTCTAGTCGATAAGGACGGCATTGCCCAGTGCCCAGTGGTAACGACTGCGGCTTACTGTAAGTCGTAGGTCGGACCTAGAGTGGCGCTTTACGTACTGTCTGTAAATTATTTCATCACCACTGGTTCTAAAACGGTGATGGAAAGAAACATCGTGAGGAAACCGGCATGTCTTAGAAGCAAAAATTCGAAGACATGGGACATTTACCAACCCGGTAGATGTTACATGTCTTGGAGTGCGGCACACTTCCTCTCACTGAGAGGATGCCTGTGTCCCAGCAGTGGGAATATTTTAGGCTGATAATGCTACATAGTATAAATAAATACAAATAAAACTATTTACGAGGTCAAAATTGAAAAAAATGTGATTGCTACGGGGTAAAGGAACGAATCTGATGTCGAAAATATAGTTTTAAAATTTTATATCTGTTAGTTCCGGATTGGCGCAAAAACGGCTAAACGGATTTGGATGAAATTTGTCTCACAGTTAGTTCATAATCTGGACTAATACATAGGGGACTTTTAATCCTTATAGTCCGTTCCGGTGGGAAAATTTACGTCATAAACGCAGGTGAAGCAGAAGCAAAAGTTAGTCCATACTACCTTTGAGGAACGCGAGGAATCCTTAACGGTACTGCCACCAATCAATTCAAGAGACAGGCTAATTACTAGCGTAAATGAGTAAACATTAGCAATTAATCACTTGTGCCGGGTATTCCTTGTATTCGCCGGCTGAAGCAGGTAATTTGTGTAATGTCAGTAATTCTACAATGGATGGATAAATTGTTGAGATTATTTTAGAAGTACTTACATATTTGCGTGTGTTTGTGATTGGTGGTAATCAAATGATTATTAAGTAAATGAGTTTCATTAAAGGGTTGTGTCCTTGTTATGGTAATTTATATTGAACTAGTTTTTTTTTTTTCAAGATTTTTCTCAGTAGCAGCCCGGATTATGTGCCCGGTTGATGGCGATAGGCTCGCCCCCTATTACATGGAACTTAAACACAACAGGCGAAATGTGGGTGTACTGTAGGTACACCTCTGCCTAACCCTTCGGGGAAACAAGGCGTGAAGTTATGTTATGTTATGTAGTTTTGTTTTTTTGTACGTCGGAAATTATCTCACGGGAATGTATCCTTTTTTTTTTGAGTGGGTGGTCATCAAATGACTTTCCCACTCTGGATGGAGCGGAACGGCGTGTCAGACTTTTACTGACTGAAGGAACACACGTAGGGTGTTCCTTCAGTTAGTAACAATACAATACAAAATACCTCAGAATTTGGATTCGTGCGATGGCCCAAATTTAACATAAGTGGCGAAATGTTGGTGTACCATAGGTACATTTGTACTTCACTCTTTAGAGAAATATGCATGACGTTTTGATGATAAGTAAAGAATAAAGAAACAGTTTATCAAAACAATAATTAGTTCACCTCCACCAGAACGCGAAACCATAAAAAAACACCGTTAGATTCAGAAAATAATAGGTCACCTACATCAAAAGTAGATTGCGGTCAAGTACTTAAAATCATCGCTTTCACATGTACCGATAAATAATATAAACATTCTTATCAGTATCAAATCAGGCTAGCTATCACTCAATTGGAAACTCGTGCCCCGTTTAGTATGAAAGTGCCGGACAGTATAGCGCACTGTCGATTTTCATTTTACTGGAGTGTGACGAATTAGAATTGAATTGTGCGAATTCGGTTGATAATGACGTGTATGGGGTTTATGGATCATGCGGTTTGTAAACAAATAAATAAATAAATAATATTCCACAACCATGACACAACGCCACCTAGTCCCAAGCTAAGCAGAGCCTGTGTTATGGGTACTGGACAACTGATAAACATAATTATATATTTCTAAATACATACATATTATAGATAAATTACACCCAGACACAGAACAAATGATCGTGCTCATCTCACAAAGATTTTTCCTGGGTGGGAATCGAACCCTCCACCTCAGTCTTAGTAGTCAGGGTCACTAACAGGCAAAGCAGAGCCTGTGTTATGGGTCCTGGACAACTGATAAACATACTTATATATTTCTAAATACATACATATTATAGTTAAATTACACCCAGACACAGAACAAATGATCGTGCTCATCACACAAACATTTGTCTTGGGTGGGAATCGAACCCACGACCTCCGGTATAGCAGTCAGGGTCACTAACCACTAGACCGACAGGCCTGTCAATCTGTGATGTCTTTTTTCTTTTGTTTCGTATGGTGCCGGAGGTAAGGTATAGCACCATCCGTTTCCTCCCGTGGGTGTTGTAAGAGACTTACTAGAGAATGGGCAGCAGCGTTGTCTACGAATTATACAACCACACAACGATCGCCAACCCACCTGTCAAGCGTGGTGATTATGGCCAACCCCCCCAAATTGGGGGAGGTCAATGTCTAACAGTGGACGGCTTTCATCTGAAATGATTATGTTGATGATTTTAAATACGTTTTTTTTTTATAGATTTGCTTTTTGTTTTGTTGTGTTTAAACCTAGATAGTTATGAGTTAGCTGTTATAGAACGCCCCAATTTGATGTTATGTTATGAAAGATTCGTAATAGTTTGGGATTTGACAACATAAACATTATTTTAAAACAAATGATGTTTCTTTTGTACCTGATGATAAATATTTGGAACGAAATTGGCGTGACTAACAACCTGAAAAGACAGCTCACACTGAGTTCCAATTGTTTAAAGAAACATCTTACTGATCTACTAGTAGCTTGATCAAGTTACTCTCACCGGCGGTTTAATTTTTTGTTAAAAAGTTTTTATTTTATATTTTTTCGTGGCTTTAATTTACTAATAATACTTGGCAAAGTATACCCTATCTAACACAAAAAGAATTATCAAAATCGGACTACTCTGTATAAAGTTATGCGTGTTTATACATTACAATCAGTGAGTGAACAATCAATCATCCCCTGTTTTCTGACCCTTAGGGTTCGATTTTGTTTTCCAAATTTATATGGGACCACCTTGGGAGTATACCCTTTCCAATAGAAGAAGAATTGTCACAATCGGACCACTATGTAAAAAGTTATGCGTGGTCATACATAAAAAAAAAAAAAAATATACGCGTCGAATTGATAACCTCCTCCGTTTTTTTTCGTCGGTTGATAAAATATCATTATCATTTCTCACAATGATAACGTTGTTAGATAAGATTCTTATTTTCACTAATAATATTCATCGATACACTTACGATTTCCGTTGAAAATTAAAAATGAAGTTTTAATATTTTTACTGTAAAGTTGTTAATTACATTTCTAAATGTCATGGCTAACATAAAATCAAGAATAAATTTTTGTAATTTTTAATATGTGCTGTACCTATTAAAAATTTAATTTTTTTTAAAAGAATTGTTGATATGGAATGTGCTATCAGAAAGAGGTTTTAAGCAAAAGTCAATATAAAGATAAAGGAAAAACAACAAAAACTTTCAAGTCGGTTAGTGTCTTAAATCTTTAATGCAAACCCACTGCTTAGATTGTGAAGGGATATTGCAGAGAGATTAAATTGAGCTATAAAAAGGCCATAGGGTGATACCTATTTGTCTAGTCGTTTAGCTTCTTAAGCTCTGAGTTGAGCTACACGATTACTGACCAACGCATGCACTGACTGCCCCTGCGAACATAATTTTGCTGAGATTGTGTGAGGTCAAAGTTTCTTTAAATTGCAAAGTTAAAAAGAGACCCTAGAGTTTGTTTCGGCATTTCTTCTCAGGGGTAGTCAGCAAATACCGATTTCATAGATTGATTATTTTTTATGACTTTAAAGTGTTCACATAAATCCTATAATGTTCTGGGACACAGGCCACCTTTCTGTGAGAGTCCACCACGCGGGCCTAGTGCTGGTTGGTAGATGTCAGATGTCTTCGAATTTTTGGTTCTAGGATATACCGGTTTCCTCATGATGTAAATATGTTATCCTATTTACACAATAAACCATTTAAGTTAATTTCAAAAGGATATTAGTAAAAGTAGGTCTTTCACAAGGGATCAAAAGTGTAGCACTTGTCAAGGCAAAACGACATTTTTGACAGAACTATAAAATAATTTCACAACTTTCTACATATTTTATACTAAAGGTTTATAGTTCTATAGTTCAAAAGGCTTTCGGAACAACTGGTCGCACAACAGTTGCTCAACCCTCGCAATTATCCTCAATAAAAACGAAAATTAAGTTTATTTATAGTGAAACACCTGTTAATTGGGCTGACCGAGCCTTAATTGCCATTTTTTTGCAACGCTTGTGCAATAATTGCTGTCAGAGTTTAATTGTGTTATAATGTTTCTATTATATCGGTTTCTGTATGGTTATTAACTGTCATTACTTAAGTAGAAGGAGTAAATTTAAACAGCCTTCAAGAGTGTGGATATGTTTTCTCATTCAGGTCCAGCCCATTCCTTGCTGCCCTAAGCCGAGGTCCGTACCCCACAGGGGGTACCCGTAGCGAGTAGTCGCTCTAGTTGAAGAAGAGTCCTGGCTGCAGGCCCTTAATTTATTAAGGTAGCCACAGGCAAGTTCGGTAAAGCAGTCAAACACCTCAAAGATTGACTAACGTTGACCACATTTTTAATTTAAAAAAATGTGGCTATGTTTAAATGTTCGAGTATATGTAGTGCACTCTTAGGTCCACTCTCCCTTTGCTGACTGGTCCACAGTAAATATATCCTGGGATGAGCAAAGTCAAATTAAACCCATAACATTTATATTACAAAAGTTGTTATAAAGTCTGATGCTAGTTGCGAATTAAAAAACGTAGATTTATATGAAGAAGAATGGACGAGAAACTCCATGGAGACTCCTTTACATAAAAATATAACAAAATTCTAGATAAACTATTCAGGTGCTTCTATAAGTGACAGCAATGTAAAAAAAGAATGATGAATAAGGTATTTTTTTTTGTTGTTTCTTTAGTTATTGGTAACGATACGCAACACGAGCATTGCTCGTTAATTTAATTTGACAGGAGGGAAAAGACTGCGCTTTCAACAGAAAAATTGACCCAAACGCTAGCAGCATTGCCACGTTGTATGGTAATGCTGATTCTTTGCCCAAAAAAAAGGCCAGTCCTCTAGTCACCTTGAAGAGTCAACCAACCGCTTTAAAATGAATCCTATAACTTCATACTCAGTCGACGCACTACTTAAAACATACCGAAAAAACAAGTGAAAACACACCAAAAACCCGTACATCAAAACAGAGATTGTCATCTAAAAAAACCGTAACCGTAAAACCGTCTAGCCGCAAAATAGGCGCACTATCGATACTTTATAATTAAATTCTCACTCAGTTTATTTTTAACTGAAGTAGGTCAAGTTGTACGTGACCGAGTGGTTAAAGTTAACTGATGGTGATGCTTAGATAGTTTCGTTACATAGACATCGAAAAGAAGCTGATATTTTGATGATTTTGAGTGAATATCTTTAGTAGAGTTTATTTTTGAACGTATTCTTCTACGAAAGTTGCATGAGAATAATGTTTTGGGAGAATTATTTATGACCTGTTTTCTTTTTTAACCGGTCGAGTCGGTTCTACTACTAAAGAGGAAATCCTGAGAGTGTATTTTGGTGTTAATAGGGAGACCAAAGAAACGATGGATGGACTGTGTGAATTATGATATGGATAGAAAGGGTCACCCCCTTTCTTTACTGAGATGACGGCTAATAGAGAAGTGTGGAAGAAAAAGACATGTTGCATGACAATGGTGATGATGATTTTGGTGTTAATACTCTTCTGCCTGCGACTTAGCCGCGTCAAATTTCTTGCTCCCCCGACCCTCCCGTCGCATCGCATCGGAAAGACATGTGTCACATCCACGCAAAAATCGCTCAGCATAATGCTGTGACCCAATGTGAGACAGAGCCCACAAGCCCTTCCACCATACATAATCAACCTTAAATGTTCACACTGCTGGGATTTCCCTTAGGGAAAGGGCCATAATTCACCATACCGGTCGGGTAGGGGTTGGTGACCCGACCTGACATAAGTACCTACGATCCAGGCATGCGAATTCTTCAGGACTATTGATCAACCGTTCAGTTGCTATGGTGCACCGGGAATTTATGAAAACAGGTCGTGTCAGGAACCACCATTCCCGACGTTCCCGACGTAATGGGTTTATTTTTGTTTTCTTTTCGGTTGTAAATAAATAAACAAACAAGTTTACTGGCTATCAATCTGGCTTTATTTCTACTGCAAGGGTAAAGCCTGTTTTAAATGATAAATGATTTTATTTCTGTAAGTAGGTTTGTAAGAACACTTTTACACGTCAATCATATTTTTAAAACTAGATGAGGTCAGCATTTCCTATCTGGTTACTCTGATAAGAAAGGTTGAAATAAACTCAGAGGTCACAGTCTCTTTTAAAGTCTAGACAAAATGGGGGTTATATGAAGACCATGTGGATTAGTGTATAAATTGGTCTTTTAAGGAAAGAACCACATCGATTGAGTGGACCTGTCCAATCAGTGCACGCATTTATCAGTAATCATGCAACTCAATTCAGAACTTAAGGAGCTCAACGATTTGACGAACAATACCAGTAGGCTTTATTTTTGTGTAGAATGATGAACACTTTATTGTAGATACATTCAGACCCTTTCATGCCTCAGAAAGTTCTCTATAACAGTCATTATTAAACAGAAAATCTAAACATACTGCTGGCTACTAGTCTATTCTAGAAGGTATTAGTAGTTGGGGTTGGCCTCCAGTCTAACCGGATACAGCTGAATACCACCATTTTATATGGAGCAACTGCCTATCTGACTTCTTCAACCTGATTGGTTGTAAGATACTCCCTAGTAAGACTAGCAGTCAGACTTTTGGGCTTCTTAAGTCAACTGTCAAACATCCAGGCTTGACAGACGGGACCAACAGCATAACGTGCTTTTGGAGGGGTCTTATGTAATGAATTAATGATGTGTGTGATGAGTAATGTTACCCATCCACGCTACAACCGCGGCGAGCGTAGCTTAACCTTATTGATCCGACCATAAAGCTGTCATTGCTTAGCAACAAATCCCAAGGTAATATGCAAAATTGTTCTTCTACATATTTTGCACTGATGTGCTCTTGAAAAGGGAATACTATGTTGGTAGTACTTACTCTACATATACATGAACTATTCTCAGACAGTGCCTGCAGATCTTTACGAGAGAACAGTAAGTACACCTGCAAACGAGACTTTCCCATTCAATCAGAGACCACACTTTTAAAAACCTCAGGTGTGAATTTTATGTCACGCATGTTCGCATTTCAAAGTGTATCGAATGCGCCACACAAGTCATAAATGTCAAGCATTCAAATTGGGGCGCACGTTGTGGTCGATATGAACGTTATCAGTCCTCGTAAACTAACAAATGACCTAATTGAAAGACAGTATTATGACAATATATTCTATTGCGGCGTACTATATAAATCAGATTGGGTCACGATAAAAAGTTTGGTGAAGTAAAAATGAAGAATAGTTACAAGATTTAAAAAATGTGTATTTTGGGAAATTAGTGCTGGCAAGAAATAAAGAGAAGACAAAGAAAGTCAAAGAATAAAATGATGAAAACTAATAAGATACTAAGAAAAAAGTCCCACAACTATTTGTATTACCCCTACAGATTGAGGTTTATAATTATGCCTCAAAGAGGCATCCCAACGATTCGCCGAAATCTCAGCATACCAAAATAATGTTCCCACTGCTGGAACACAGGTTTCCTCTCTATGAGAGAGAGTGGGCTGTTGTCTACCACATGGGCCCAGTGCATGAAGAGGTCTCTTGTCTAAAAATGTTCAGTTCTAGGACATGCCAGTTTCGTCACGAAGTTTTCGTTAGCTCTTTTGAGAGCAGTGTTGATGAATTGATGAAATACACAAAGTAGAAGAAGATGTCTCAGAAAAAATCTTAAGCCCCAAAACAACAAAGCGCAAATTAAATTCCAATGAACGTTCTAACAGAAATAGTAGGCATCCTACAAAGAAGCATCGGCAAGAACCTCTATCAATTCAATTACTAGATAAAATTGCAAATTATATCATCGACCCAACCTTGGATTTATATTATAAAAACAAATTAGTACGTAGGCGTTAATACTTAAACCAATCAAGTGATTCATTTCAACAATCAATTCCAAACATTATGAAGCACACACAGTATTGACAAAAACCTCATATTACATACTATAACCATTTGCAATGACACAAATCTCGAATATAGAAACCACAGACAAGTTAAAGTTACTCTTATGTTTGAAGCAATACGGGCTACTAAAGCATGAGACAACGTTGCAGTTGAACTTAAAACACTAGAGAATAAAGTGAAGGATCCAAAGCATTTGGCCTTTGAACTAAGTATCTAGTAATATAATATTATTTCCGTACAACGACGCACCTATCACGGTATTAAAAATCGATACTTATTGCATTAGTTCAATGCTAAATGGTTATAAGCCCTGTGATGTTAAACAAAGCCTTCAAAGGAAAATCCTTAAAAGGTAGAGTTTTATTTAAGCCTTTAACGTATAATGAAGCATATTACTTTCGAAAGAAAATATGGTTTTTTGAATGCGAATGCCTGGTTGGTCGATTGAAATCGCAGGAACAACCGCTGTGTAGGGTGGTATGAGATCTTCAGCACCCTAATTTAGTAACACGCTATAAATTAACATCTAAATCATTTTGAAGGATATTGCATTTGCATACATTGCTTCATATTTTCGAAATATATGTCTACTGAACAACGTTAATAACGCAATGAATGTTGTTGGACTGAAAAAATAAAAGCCATTTCTACTATAACTATATAATGCGAAAATCCCGCAGATCTGAATCAACCTCCCAATCTGGATTCATGCCCGATTATTGGCAATAAGCTTATCCAAAATTATATGGGACTTAAACAAAACTGTCGCAATGTAGTTGTACTTTTTCACTAGTGGATAACCCTTTGGGGCAAAAAGCGTGGTGTTACATTTACAGGAACTTCCTTAAAGGTATTGGTTACCTGAAGCAAGTAAAGGACACAGACCATATTGAACGTTGATGCATGCTTGCCATCTATAAGGTCAGGTCAATTCAAAGGCTTTCTCCTCATAAGGCCATTCTAGACATCGCCCTACATTGCACTTACATCATTCTGTACCACGATGTCAGTCATTTTCAAAAGAGCACGACTTAAATGTTTGAAAAGGACAGCGTCAATTTGTTTAAGAATCAAATATTGACTTCTAATATAATATTTGAAGATGTACTTAGAGATTTAAAATATTTATTTAATAATTTATCGTTATCATTGAGTCTGGGGACACTAATTATGAATGTTATGCTGAATTCCGAATGAACCACTTATGTTTAAGTCCCATGTAATAGGGGACAAGCCTATTGCCATTAACCGGGCACTAATCTACACTTCGGGTTACTACTTAGAAATTACCGATAATTAAACCCAATAACACTTTGAACGACTTGAGAATTGAACCTAAGATCTCATGCTCAGCGCTTGCAACCACAAGCCCAACGAGGAAAGCACCGATGACATTGACATTTGGTAATAAACTTTATTGAAATTGACGAAGAACTGTTTGTGAGCAGTCACTTAGAACTAAAAATAGTTTTAATGGAATCCAAGTTCTATTGCATAACTCCAGCCTATTTTACCATTTAATCATAGTTCTCATCATAAGCCTAAAGATAATAATGGAATATCCAAACTCGGAGTCACCTGATTTGCAATCAATACAAAATTCCTTTTGGTAACTGTCAAAAATTCTAGAAAGTTTCTAGCATCTATCGCTGATTGATCGGTTTTAATATCTAATCAATTTCTATGAATGCTTTCAGCGTTTTTTTTTGTTGCAGATTAAAGTAGCTGATAGGCCTAAAATGAAGTTTTATCAGAACTGTGTTTTCCTTATGATAGCATTGATCCTTGATCGCAGAGTGTTACTAAAATTTGCACCAGATGCAACGGTTTTTTGTCATACATTAATTATGCGCACAGCCAAAGTGTGGAACTTTCTGCCAGCGTCTGTGTTTCCTTCCACATTTAACCTAATATGTACGACCAGGCAAACGCCTGGACAGGCACCTTCTGGGTACGCTCGTATAGACCACATTAATCGCTTTCAAACAGACGTGATCTAGGTTAAGAGAAAGCCCTTCCAGAAATAAAAGAATATTACAGGTTAGACTGATAATCTAGTAGCAACAGTCCTGTGAATCACCTTGCGTATTTAGAGCATTAATAATATCTTTACCAAGAACAAATATCAACCAATCCTCAGAAAAAAAACCCTATACAACACTCATACAGAATCTCCGCAGAATAATTGCAAAAATCCCTAATGATTCCAATATTGAAACCTCAATGACGCCATCACAGACCTCAGTCATCTTGACCTCAAAGTTTCTAGGTAGATTCGTGACTGAAAAATGTTAGTCATTCCAGTATATTGTTTTTAAATACGGATATTGGATTAGCATAAAAAGATGAGGTGTTTGCATGCCTAAGATAAGACCTGATGAGTATAATATGTGGGAAGCGTGAGGTCGTGCAAATACTACTGACATGACTTGGGTCAAGTACTAATATTAAATTAATGGCTCTCAGAAAAAAAAAAAACAATTTTCCAATAATTTTGCCGACGTAAAAGATGATGGTGTGACTAATAGACATAATAAGGAACATACCCCGCATAGTAAAAAAAAAATGAAGAAAAGAAAAGACAATCGTGGTTCTTAAATGTGACAGATGGTATATCGATAGATAGAGTAGACATGGTGAAAACATGTTATCTGTAGTGAGAAATGGAAGAGAGAAGACAGAAAAAAAGAACTGATGCCTATTAATATTCTTTGTAGAGAGAGGTATCTTAGTTAAGAAGTCAATGATGATGATTGAATAGGTTTACATTTTGATGATTATATATGGGCGTTCAGATATCGAGGCCCCTTCGTGCCTCATAAAGTACGTTGAGACGTTGGTCACGGTTGGTCTTGGGTGTCATTAATCTACTAATCTAAAGCCGTTAGAAAAACCTGGTATTCAGCTGCATCCGGTTAGATTGGAAGCCAACCCCTAACATAGTTGAAAAAAGGCTAATTGAATTGATTGATAAGGGCAGTTACTCAATGCGGTGTCATAGGACTGTAATTGAAGACAGGACTTTTATCAGACCACGGCTGGGTGTGAAGATTTGCAGAAGAAGAGATACAAAGTTATTTTGTCTTCAGTTTAAATAAAGTAAGTCAGCCATCTCGCTTCTATAATGTAAGCAAAAATAACAATTAATATAAACAAATGATTAAATAATTATATAAGAGTCACGCCACAGTAACCCAAAACGGAAACCGTTACATCCTCTCACAAATCTCCGCAAAAATAATTTAAATTACAAATTACCCGTAAAGTTCATTTCGAAGTACCGTTTATGTAAAACAATGAAAATTGCTATGTATATCATTAGGTATATGAATATGCATGGCTGTGCCTTGACCGATTTGACCGACTTCCTCATTCTAGCAATTGTTTTGAATGAGCATTATTTTGAGATGTTCATGCTCTTTCAAATTTGTAGCTACATCAGGAGCTAAAGTGGTTTTGCTAAGTGTTTTATTGTATTTTCGTCACAGTGCCTGCATTTTTATGGTATAGTTCAAGGATCTATATATTTTTCTGATAGGAGTATATTACGTGCTTTACCAAGTTCAAGAACATTTATATCGTTTATGTTATGGCGTACATCTGGTGATAATTCTTCGTGTTATGCAATTATGTGTATGTCAAGTTCATAGCTATTATGCACTAGTTAATCTTGGATAAACCATGAAGGTAAACATGAAACTTGAGGATTTGATTTCCGAACAAGCTATAAGTAATTGTGGTGATTACTGCTTGGTTTCTTTTCTTGGTCTTAGCAACAGCAGAGAATTGTTAGACGACTGTCGATCATTACTGAGTTGAGGTCCATACATAACTTATTTATTATAGTGTCTGTGATAACACCATTGTGAATAAAATAATTCTTTTTTCTCTAGACAGCGATTCGATGCGGAGTGTCTAGTAGGCCAAACCTGCGAAACGACTCTGTTTTTATTACATATTCAAGCATAATGTGTGAAGTTTTCGGTTTAGGTTAACAAAACAATGTCTAAGGCTGAGGCTACATTAGACCGCAACGCGACCTGAGACACATGAGCGATTAAAACAAATAAATGAATGCTCACGTATATGGCTACACCGTACTCGAATATTACCAGCGATCTTTGATTTCTTTAAGCGATCGAAACAACATTACTGTAATCACGGCATCGGCTAAATCAACATATCAGCGAAAATGAAGCGAATTTATTGGGAAATTTCTCACTTGCACGACTGGTTCAATAGTGCTACTAAATATGCGTGTGGCTACATTATGCGTATAATAAAACGCGATGGATGATTGCTAATTCGCTGTGTTGCATGTGTACTGTAGCCACGTCATCGCCGAATATACGCCGGATTTTTGCTTATAATGTAGCCATACCATGTTTATCTCGTTTCGCTCTTCCAGTCGCATCGCCAATCGCTACCTACTGTAGCCTCAGCCTAACTGTTACGATCTGCGCACCTCATTAGGGTAATTGGCTAAACCATTATACTATGTCATGATTCTAGGTTTTGCACGGTTTGAAGAAGAACATTCGGGCATTGGCATTTGTGATGATAATTTAGCGTTTGAGAAATGTATAGGAGCAGTAAGGTATTTTTATAAACTAACTAATTTAAAAGTAAAATGAATCCTACAAAGCCTCTTGTTTTCGTCAATGTGTACTTCATAAAGGGTTATGTCTTTATACGACTAATCTTGAATACTCCGCCTCGACCCTTGCTCGCGCCATCCCACGCTGCTGAGTTAAGTTCGTCCCAAAATAATTCCTATCCTTTCCTTTGCTACCCTCTTCCAGCGAAATCCGAAGCCAAGGTCCCGAGATACCCCACGAGTGTGCCCTGAGCGTCCAGTCTCTTAGTTTTAGTTTGTTTTTAAGCCTTAGTTTTAGGCCTTAATTTATTGAAGGACTCATTGGCAAGCCCAGTTAAACCGCTGGCAATTTTCTAGGTTGATGTGAAAGATGCCATAGGCGGAAAAAAGAGACCTATGGGTGCTAGAAAGTTAATTCTAACATTAATTCCTTCTTTCCAAAATCGAATCGTTTCATTTAGGTATTGCCAATTGCAAGGCCTAACCTGTTCTTTGAAAAGACTAGTATTAAGTCCAATTTCACGACCAATCGAACTGCGTAATCACAATCGTATTAATTTAATCACAGCAGCGGGTCATTGTCAATTCAATTACGATTAATTTATAATAATTATTTGCTTTCTACTCAATTTTTTAATATCCGTAGAGAACTAAGGAGGTCAAACAGTTAAAGCTTTTCTGTTGAATCGATTAAGTAACACAACGAGTTTTTGAATTGATTTTAATTGAAATAAATGAAAAATAGAGTCGCGACTTGTAGGTCTTGGTTTTTAACCCAGACAGGGACAGTACTTTATGTAGTTTCTTTTATCACTACACTCAAAACGGTGAAGGAAAATATCATGAGGAAACCAGCAAAAACTAGAACCAAAAATTCGAAGAAAGATCACACATTTACGAACCCGTACTGGGCTTGCGTGCAGAGAACAGAGAACTGGCCGAGTAGATCACAGAGAAGAGGCTAATCATGTTACGTTATGTAAATTAAACATGGAAATCTTTGCTTATTTTTTTGTTTTTGTTATTTATTGATAAGGTAATGTGATTGTTGTAGAATGATTGAGTATCTACGTATCGAATATTGTAGATACAGAGAACAGAGTGAAAGAGAGCGACTATTAGAACAAAGGACAGGTTTCTGATGGCAAACCAGTAGTTTTAGATGTTCATCATATGCAGGCTTTTCCCAACTAAGTTGGGGTTGACTGCCAGTCTAATCTGCACTCTAATTGCGTAGGTCATAAGTTCAAAACCAGGCAGGCATTTTACTTTGTATAGTTTATCCACCAGTCACCACTGCTCTCAAAACGGTGAAGGAAAACAGCGCGTGGAAAGCATGTCCTAGAACCAAAAACTCGAGGTTTGTGATGTCTACCAACCCGCACTGGGCTCGCGTGGTGGATTACGGCCCACTCCCTCTCACTGAGAGGCCGGTATTTCAGCAGTGGGAATATAATAGACTGATTACCAGTGATCGGAGTAGGTTGATTGATTTTACGTACTCGCATCATGAATAGTCATATAAATCACAACATGGATAAGCCTCTTTTCCGGGATTTCATTTTCGTACCTACGGGATTGAATCTAATATTGTGAAAGTAAGGATTTTTAAAGTAGGTACTAAATTAGAAATTTATATAATGCGATAGATAAACATTTAAAATTGTTTTGTCTTACTGTAGAAGGCCGATCACCTATATACTATTAAAAAGACAGCAAAAAGGTTAAACATTTCTTATTCATATTGATGTAATCTTTATTCTACACATTATAACATTTGACATTAATTTCAAAATCCCGGAATTCCGGAGGCATATCCATACTAATATATACGTGCAGGTTCATTGACCCTATATCAATCTACCTACTCCGATCACTGCTGATTAGTTGATTACGCAACTATGTGATGTCATGAAAATGTTTGCCTGAATAACACTACTACTAAAACAATTGCTATTATCTGTTCCAAATAATAAGCTTACACCTGTTTACAAAATTACGTAACATCAATTTGTTTGTCAAACTCCTCTCGTGATCATTCAGTAGCGATTGAACAAATGCTTGTTTATAAACATTTTCTCCAAATTCAAACAATACTATGCGTTAAAATTTTTGTTGGCATAACATTAAAAATGACTAAAATGACTAATCTTTCCATTGTTGGGCTCCATATGTTCCGAGTTGAGCTAAACGATTAGGAAACAAATGCTTGCACTGACTGGACAGGTCCAGTCAATCTGTGTAGTTCTTTCCTCAAAAGACTATTTCAGTCACCAATCTACATGGTCTTCACATGATATGACCAAGATTATATCTGGACTTTAAAAGAGACTGTGACCTGAGTTTGTTTCGGCCCTTCTTCTCAGAGTAGTCAGTTAGGAAATGCCGTGTTCATGTAGTTTTAAAACAAATGTCATTCACATGTAAAAGTGTTTGTAAAAACCTACTTACAGAAATATATAATACTAGCTTTTGCCCGCGGCTTCGCCCGCGTGGATGTCGGATTAACGCAGGTTTTTTTCTAAAATAAAAGTAGCCTAAGTTACTCCTTGTTACATCAGCTATCTGCCAGTGAAAGTTCCGTCAATATCGGTCCAGCCATTTCAGAGATTAGCCGGAACAAACAGACAGACAGACAAAAATTGTAAAAAATGTTGTTTTGGTATATGTACCGTGTATACATCCATATACACTTAGTAAAAAACTTTTTAACAAAAAATTAAACCGCCGAAAAAACTGAAAAGCAAGAAATAATAAACCTTAAAATTATGAGTCGGCGCTTTAATCTTTGTTCATTGATTTTTCAGCGCCGACTCAAAATTTTAAGGTTTATTATTTTTTGCTTTTCAGTTTTTTCGGCGGTTTAATTTTTTGTTAAAAAGGTTTTTATTTTATAATTTTTTGTGACTGTAATGTACTAATAATACTTGGCAAGGTATACGCTATCCAACAAAAAAAGAATTATCAAAATAGGACTACACTGTATAAAGTTATGCGTAGTTAAACAGTACAATCAGTGAGTGAACAATCAAACATCCCCTTTTTTCGACCCTTAGGGTTAGATTTTGTTTTCTAAATTTTTATGGGACCACCTTCGGTGTATAACCTTTCCAATAAAAAAAGAATTATCACAATCGGACGACTATGTAAAAAGTTATGCGTGGTCATACATAAAAAAAAACTTTAAAAAAACAAATACACGCGTCGAATTGAGAACCTCCTCCGTTTTTTTCGTCGGTTGAAAAGTGTTTTTTTATTTCTTCGTATAGATACCTAATTTGTAATTTCCAATGGGTACCGAATTAGCCAGGAATTAGGCGATGGAGATAAGAAAGTTAGTTGCTCTATGTAAAATTCTAAAACGTAACACACTAAAAGTAACAATGACTTTCATTGTGACACTTAAACAACATTCATTGCGTTATTTACTTTGGGGATTAAATATAATGATCACCATAAAATGCTTTGATACCCTTAGTTCTTTAAACAAAAATATAGGTATACTTGACACCAGAAAAATAAAGTCTATAATTACAATAGTACTAGCTATTTTAGTCACGACTGCTCTTTAAATTGTATTCGAACACCAAATGTAGTAAATGATCACAAAATCATAACTTGTACGAAAAAACTGTACTGCGACTCACAATAGTTCGAATGCACGCTTGTGCGATACACTCGAGCTCACATAGTACACTAGGTTAGGTTAGGTTAAAACTGTGACCTCCTATGCTAGAAACGACTAGATTCAGTGTGTCGCATAAGCGTGCATTCGAACTATGGTGAGTCGCAGTACAGTTTTGTCGCACACGTGTTATTCGCACACCCATTTGTCGAACTCACGTAGTACACTCTTAATAATTTCGTGTTCACTAACTATTTTAGGGTTAACAATGATTTTTTTTGGAGTCAGTTTGCTTAAATAGGATAGCAAGATGTAAAAACTTTGGTTATAATTTTACATTGAAATGCTGTTTCAATTTTGGTGATCATTTACTACTTTTGGATTAACAATGATTTATTTGGAGTCAGTTTGCTTAAATAGGATAGCAAGATGTTAAAATTTTGGTTATAATTTTACATTAAAATGCGGGTTTAATTTTGGTGATCATTTACTAGTTTTGTCTGTTATATGTTACTATATCTGGTAGTAAGTTAAACATAAGCCTTTACTTTGTTGAGCAGACATATTTTACCAACGTATAAAGCAATGCAACTATTCTGCAAAATGTTGCAGTTGGATCAGTTTTATGCATTTAGGGGAACCTAGTGATGTAGGGTGTCAATTTTTACACGCTTTATATTAGCTTCACTTGTATGTTTGGTTGTAACCGACTCCTTATAGCGCGATTTTGACCCACTTTAAACGACCAGATTTCATTTTAACTCTGTAGACTTATCGCGGACCGATGTCAATACTATAATTTCATTTTGTGCCATTACCAGGACAGCAAAATAACTGTCTTCGAAAACTACGCTGACATACGTCACAAACTACGCTGACATACGTCTCAAAATTCGAAACACCCTAAAAAATAGAAAATAAATAATGTGCACGCTTTTTCCATTATTTTCTACTTTTTAGGTTGGTTTGCTATGGAAGCGTGTTTTTTAGTTTTTTTAAACTATTATTTTAACGATTAATTTTCTTTGTTCCGTCCCGTTTAAATTGGTTACTCTGTGAACACACCATGACGTGAAACGGAGTGACATCTGTCATTTGTCAGTTTGACACTTTCTTTTCTTTTGGTTTGGTCTTGAAAAATTAAGCGTCGTCGCCGTTTGATTTCGCGACCAGTTGTAAATTAATCCTTGTAAATCGATCCGTTGAGAACAGGTTCGGGTTAGGTTCAGGTTCGTCCGTTTGAGTAAGCAACCCCCTTTGAAGAAATGATACGGGTTCAGTTTGTTTGAAATGGAAATTAGTTCCATGTGTTAGTGATACCATTGGAGACAGCGTGCCATGAAAACATCTGGCGGATTGTTGCGGCCTGTATCCTGGAAAACCCATTTATAACGTCACTACAAAATACAATATACACTCATTTACATACATTAATCCAGGTAGGCTCCAGAGCAGGTGTTCTTCTACCATCAGGTGAATTATTTGAATATTATATTGTTCTGCTCCGCGCACGGCGGACAGTTCGCTCGCCACTCTTGACCCAGGGCCCACGATTATCACGCTTCCACATAATAATTAATCCTATGGTCGGGGCCTGGCCTGGCGTCGAACATTCTTGATTATATATTTTTATATGTCACACGTTGGCTGTTGTAATGAAAAAAGAGTTGACCCGCGCCGTTTTGTTACAAAATGGATCTACATTTAGTTCTATCGTAAAGCTTTAGGCCAGTCTGCATATCCTTCTTACTTTACTTCGATTTGGATAAAACTGACAACTAAGTACTGGACTTAGTTGTCAGTTTTGTAAAAAGCAACTGCATTTCTATACATATTGGGTTCTTAATTAGAAATGCAGTTGCCTTTTACAAAACTGACAACTAAGTCCAGTACTTAGTTGTCAGTTTTGTAAAAAGCAACATATTGGGTTCTTAATTCCGAAACTGACTTACTGATCCAAACCTGATATACATTAAACCTTAATTTGTTATATGGGGGATTGTGTTTAATTCTTTTTTAAAGACCAATTTTGTTTCGATTTGGATAAAATTGACGTTGTTGACGTTGTCAGATTTGTAAAAAGAACAGTACCTATATCCATACCGCATATCGAGTTCTTAATTCAAAAACCGAGTTAGCGGTTCAAACCTGTTCTAAATGAAAATATGTTCTGTAATTATAGAGAATGTATTCAATTCTTTTTAAGGACCTACGCAGTAAGATCTGACTCAACACATTATCACAGCTGCTGCAATAAGTCACAGCTTATCTTTGCCCTGAGCATTGTTCTGTATTCGTTATTATCTAACAGGACATGACCGGTAAATAATAATACTGTTATCAAAGCGCCTTTTATCAGTTCATTGAATAGTTCACTTTAATTATTAAGGAAAATGGTAATAAAATGTGCGTACGTAAATCTATGTTTACCTTTGCGTACATAATATGTCAAACGATATACCAAATTGATTTTAGATGGTGCTTTTTCTTTCTCAGAAGATTTTTCTACTAATCTGAATTGTCATTATATGGCCTGACCAAGATTATATCAGCACCCTAATCGCGTAACACCTTATCAATCAGAATTATAGTCATTTTCTTTTTTTTTTTGATTTTGTAATTCATTGCTTCATAATGTTCGAAAAATTTGCCTGCTTATCAACTAATCTATATAGTATCTAGTACATATATATGTACTATATAACCTATATCTATACTAATATTATAAAGCTGAAGAGTTTGTTTGTTTGTTTGATTGATTGAACGCGCTAATCTCAGGAACTACTGGTCCGAAATGAAAAAATATTTTTGTGTTGAGTAGCCCATTTATCGAGGAATGCTATAGGCTATACATATAACATTACGCTATAACTAAGACGAGCGGAGCAGTAATGAAAAACGTTGCAAAAACGGGGAAAATCGCACGGGTAGGCGATTCGATGCGACGGGAAGGGTCTGGGGAACAAGAAATTTAACGCGGACGAAGTCGCGGGCAGAAGCTAGTCTTTAATATTAAATTACGCGTCACGTTGTTTGTCCGAAATGGACTCCTAAACTACTTAAACGATTTTAATAAAATTTGCAGTTTGATCCAACTTGAAAGTTAGGATAGCTTTATAGTCGCAATATTATTTTATTGCAAATTATTTGTTTATTATTTGACAGTCACGATTATCTGTTAACGTCTCAAAACGATTTGAGCAAAAATTTGACGCGGACGAAGTCGCGGACAGAAGCTAGTGTAATATGACTTAAATACGTAATTTCATCACTACCGCTCTCAAAACGGTAAAGGCATGTCCTAGGTCCAAATTATCGAAGACATGTGACATGCCACCCGCAATGAACCCGCGTGGTGGATTACGGCCCACTCCCTCTCACCGAGAGGAGGCCTGTGTCCCAGCAGTGGGAACATTATAGGCTGATTATACTTGTGAGTATTATCGAGTTTCTTTAAGAAAGGTCAGGTGCGTAGTACTCGCAACCGGCGTGTGTGTATGACCAATTGTATGAACCTTAAAGAGGCAAAAGGAGTGTGTAGAGATCGTAGCAGGTGGCGTTCCGTGGTTTCTGCCTACCCCCATGGGAAAAAGGCGTGATTGTATGTATGTGTGTGTTTAAGAACTCCTTCTGGCACCCCTTTTGCAATCTCTTCAAGGATATAGTATGAAGGTCATGTATGTAAATAATATATAAAAATTAGTCTATCTTCAGTTATCTGATAAATATATATCTTATCGACAAGGTTTGCGTTTTCACCTATTTATCCAAGGGCGATATTATTTACCAAAACATTCGATATTTTTGACGCTTTCAGTACGCTTTTTAAGAGGGTCATGGTCGATGTGAATTTATAAAATGGTTTAACGTACAGTCGGTGCCCTGCATTAACTGACCCCCTTTCCTCATTTCTTCTGTGTAGGAGGGGTCAGATAATGCAGGGCACCGACTGTACCAACCTTTTTTTTGCGCTTTTTTTTTCCTGAATTGTTGACCATTTATTAGTTCCACTGTATTTTGACATATATAAGTATTGACCATGTATTAGATTCACCGTATTTGACATGCATTAGTATTGACCATGTGATAGTTGCACTGTACTTTTACATTTATAATAACTTACCATCTATAATAATTCCAAATTTTTTATGCCATATCTACCTACATAATTATTGTATGCCTATAAGGCAGGACATATTGATACTTTAAAATATTGTTAAGACCTGTAACTTACATGTGCCCACAATAAAGATACTTTGACTTTGACTTTGACTTTGCTTGTGAAATCATCAAATGACGTCTCCCGCTCTGGTTGGAGCGGAAGGGCGTGTCAGACTTTTACTGACTAAAACCCACCCGTGTTCCTTCAGTTGCCTATGCGAGGGCCACGGTAACTCTTTCGAACAAATCTCGCGGCCCTGGCAGGTTATCTGTATACCAACGTGATAAGTAAATAAATGATTTCTAATTCTTGATTACGCGTCGATAAGCGTGTTACCTATACATCCATGGATTGGGAATTACAGACCAATAATTACGAGGTTCCTTACATATCATGATCAGCCTATAATGTTCCCACTGCTGGGACACAGGCCTCCTCTCGGTGAGAGGGAGTGGACTGTAGTTCACCACGCAGGCCCAGTGCAGGTTGGTAGACGTCACATGTCATCGAATTTTTGTGACATTTTCCGTTACCGTTTTGAGAGCAGTGGTGATGAAAGAATTTACACAAAATGAAGCGCCTGTTTGAGTTCAGAGACCAACGACCTTACAACTCGTAAGTCGCGGCCGTAACTATTGGGCTATTGTAGATGCTTAATTTCTTTATTACGTATATTGAATATAACGAGATTTTGCGAATTCTCTATGAACTATTTTTTTAACACTAGAAGCGCGGAACATATCGTCTGAGGTAAATTTGGATAAAAAAATATGTATATTACAATAACGTGGTTGAAGTCTCGTATAAATAATAAATAATAATCATGACTGGTCATAAAAATTTACGATTATATGCATAATAAAATATTAATTAGAGCAGGAAGAATATCGAAATGGGTCAAATTTGGGACGCCCGCACTTCTAGTGTTAAACAATTGCTTGTATTTGCGGTTTATTATGGAAAATAGGCAGCCCTATAGTAAAGCCGATTTAATTAATGTAGTTTTTAAATCTCATTTCGAGTCAAAAAATTTGGCCACAAACACCAAATAATATTAGATTTGACACTATATTTACCGATCTCAGTCTTGATCACCCTTTCGAAAACCGGTAAAGCTTGCACGCTGGCAGCCATCACTATATGTGACGTCACAACTTATCCAACCAATAGCAAGGTGCACCGGCCATGCAGGTGAAGTTTAAAAATCTTTACTAAAATATAATGTGACAGATGACGTCATTTAATGCAAACCGTCAAGGCTAGAGTTCGATATTTCAAGTTTGAAAAAGGAACAACTTCTAAACTGGCCAATCGAGATTGCAATAAAATCTTCTAAGAATAAGGTGTCTGTGCGTTTCTGTTATATGTGTATTTTTTGTTTTATTATTTTTTAATTTAGGTTATGTAAATACTTTTATGTGACATCTATCAACCTGTATTGGGGCCGCGTGGTGGATTACGGCCCACTCTCTCTGACGCCTGTATCTCAGCAGTAGGAACAGTATAGTCTGAATATGATGAAGCCCTTTCTGAATCACAAAGCAAAGTTTCTTTCTCGAAATTCTAGAAGTTGTTCTGAATAATATTTATGAGAGCTTTCACCCCGTGAAGTAGGAAGGTAGGTGACTTTCTTTGTTATCCTGATTTCTTGTGTGACGAGAGGTTGGATAAGAAGTTTCCCTCTTGTATACCTACAAAAGGTTTCCTCCTCATCTAAAGTCTTAGGGATGAAGAATATGTCAAGGATCCTTTCAACTTCCTGCAGTTTTCCAAAAGTCATTGTTTTTTTTTGTTTGTAATATTTTTTAGACATTTATCCAGCGAAAAAAAATTAAATCAGGATGGTTCCTCTAGGAAGTAGAAATCGGCTATTAGAAAGTTCATAATTTAAAAAACAGCTATAAAACTTCTTAAATAATAATAGTAACTTAAAAAGCCCTAATATTAACAAGTTAAAGAAAGAAGCTAGCAAAATTTGACAGCAAAACAAAAAAATAAGTAGTTCAATTACCAAAATTGAAATTAAGACAAGCCTGTTATTGAAAAGTCATCCGACTGACAGATATATTTGTATCAAGGAGAGCAAAGACGCGAAACGAAACTAGTTTTGTGTGTTGTGACCGTCAACCTTTTACCCGTTCATTAATTTTTCGTATTTTATTCAAATTTTGAATGTTGTTGTCAAGTTCAAATTCGTAATACAAATTTATGGTTTGTTTATTTTTTTTATTAGATTTAAATAATTGACGTTTGTTAAACATTTTTGTGGTTTCCTGTTTCTATCTAGACTTTTAAATGGAGTTTTATGCAATGATATCAAAAACAAAGAATCTTTAAAACTAACTCAATAGCCTAAAAGATTATCTCTCTTCCTTTAAACCCCTTATCCTTCAAAGGAACGGGTAAAAAATAGTTTTCAAAAAAGTAGTTGACCTATACTCACTTAGGAGAACCGGTGGCCTAGCGGTAAAAGCCGCGATGTATTAGTACGTACGAGTACGAACGTAGGTCGTAGGTTCGAACCCAGACAGACGCTTTCCTTGGTGTAAATTATTTCATCATCACTGCTCTCAAAACGGTGAAGGAAATCGACATGTCTTAAAACCAAATATACGAAGACATGTGACATCTACCAAACCGCACTGGGCCCGCGTGGTGGCTTACGACCCACTCCCTCTCACCGAGAGGAAGCCTGTGTCCCAGCAGTGGGAACATACTGTGATTATGCTATACTCACTTAATGCTACCACAATTCATACGAAGCTTGCATAACAGCCACCAATTTTATTTGACAAAGAACGTGTGCAGTCAAAAACGAGTTCGGAAAAAAACCTGAAATATGTCACCCGTCAGCTGCACTGCGGCGTGGTACCGGTGCAATTTATAATAACCTCGAAATAAGCAACGTGACAAGACACGACAAGATAAGAGAAGTGTCACAAGCTATATCAGATCTTGTAGGAAATTATACTAGTACCGATGAGAAACATTTCATCATCATCTAGTCTTAGATGTACTGGAGGCGCGAGATCCAATAAGGGCGCAGGTCTTTTTTCAATACTCAATATCTTAATTGCTTTACCAGAATGTGTACTTAGGTGGTAACTATATATTTTATCAATATGGACCCTTTAGGGCACAGCAAAAGGATAGAAGAGAGAAAGCTCTGTTTATGGAGATCGTTTAAATGTTATCGTGGAAAAGGGTCTCTACCGTTCTTTTTTGGGAATGACATCTTGCAGGTCAACCTATAAGGTTTTCGGCTGCTTAACCGAACTTGCCTGTGGCTACCTTAATAAGTTAAGGCCTCCAGCCAGGGCTTCAAAACTTAAAACTAGAGCGACTACCCGCTAAGGGCACTCCCTGTGGGGTACGGACCTCGACTTAGACGCAAATCAGTTTTTCAGACCTTTTTATGTCTATTGCCGCTTCGGCTGGCATAATTTCACTATGCCCGTGTCTGATGTTACTTGGGATCTGCATTGACATGTTCTCTTCCTCCGTTCTCCTCTACCAACCGTCACGCAATCATTCACTCCCTTTCTTTCAGATTATTCCTTATACAGTCCATCCATTTCTTCTTTGACCTTTCTCTCCCTCTCTCACTATCGACATTTGTATTCATCCTTTTTAACCCACAACGCTAAAAGAGGAGTGTTTTAAGTTTGATCGTTATTTGTCTCTGTCTATGGCACCGTAGCTCTTAAACGTGTGAGCTGATTTGGATGTGTTTTGAAAAGTAGGCTTTATAGTGGTGGTCCTTAGGCATGTGTTTTTCAAAATCGGTTCAGCCGTTTCGACATGATGATCTTTTGATCAAAAACTTACCTACAACTAATTATTAAACTTAAAGAACCTCGGACTCGAAGGGTTGCAAAATACCGACTAGAACACGTTTCTTGTGTGAAGATTCTCTTTCATTTTTTATTTAATTTATATTATTTATTGTTATAGTAACATTAAAAATACACACTATGAAATTTTCAACTGTCTACCTATTACGGTTCATGAAATACAGCCCGCTGAGAGACAGCCGAGGCTTACTTAGTAAAAGGCTCCTATTGGCACCCTTTGGGTACGGAACCCTAAACTTAATCAATCTAATGTTCCCCACTGTCTTTAAAATGTAAATTGATATGAACATGAATAAAATTCGCCAAATATAGTACCTATTTTATTACATAACAAAACATCACGCCTTGTTTCCCCGAAGGGTTGGGCAGAGGTGTACCTACAGTACACCCGTATTTCGCCAGATATGTTTAACTCCCATGTAATAGGGGGCGAGCCTATTGCCATCAAACGGGCACCAATCCAGACTCCGGGCTGCTACTGAGAAATTCCTAATGGAAAAACCCAATATCACTTTGCCCGACCTGGGAAACGAACCCAAGACCTCGTGCTCAGCAGTAGCGCTTGCCACCACTAGACCAACGAGGCAGTCTAGTTTATTATGCTTTTTGAATATAGCTTTTTACCGAAAAGGACTAGTGCTCTTTATCACCATACTAGTCAAACTAGTTGGTGATTTAAAAACTAGTATTTTACTGCTAAAGTTGTTTCTAGGCTCAAAAGTTAATAACATTTACAACTATGATCTAAGTTTAAGATAATCTATTAAATAGATTATATTATAGGTAAATTTTACCTTTAAAAAATATATTTTATTTCTGCCTTGCTGGTTCGGTGGTCGTAAGTCGGGACTCCTGGGTTCGATTACAGAGACTGGGGAAGTGTTATTGGGTTTTTTATTTAAAGTATATCTTTAATGTAATCGTCTTTGTAATAGGGGTGACTTATCGCCATTATATGAGTACAAATACAGAATTTTGGGACAAAATGGGAATCTCAAAAAAAATCCCGACCTGAGAATCGAATTCTAGACCCGTTCTCAGAAATTTGCATCAACTGCACTATTACGGCAATCAGTTTTTGCAGTCATTATTAATTAATATTCTTCAAGTTTTTAATGCTTATACAGTGTGTATTTTTTAAAAGCTTGGTAATATTAATAAAAAAGTCGTTAATTTCAGACTCTCGTTTATTGATTTTTATTTTTCACCGTGAACTTGAACACTGCCAGTTCCAAGTTGATTGGTTCCTTCCTTATATGGCTTTAAGTTGTATCAAGTTTTTACAGAGAGGTAGGAACCTAGATATCTGTTCACCTTTCAATGGAATACTGACGTGAAAGCAATCTTTCTATGATCCAAAACCATTGTTATTTTAGTGCTAAATATAGTTAGTAATTGACGTAATTCATGAAACGTGTATTAGGCAATACTTAATTAAGTTAAAATGTAGCATTATACCTATCCTATAACGCTTTTATACTCTATCAATCAGGATATAAATAGGTTTCCAACAATTGCTCAGACTACACAAAAGAGACACAATACAAAAACTATACAGGGCTGAAAATAAAAGCCGTAGTTTTAAAAATAAATGTCAAATTCAAATTTCGAACTTACCAAAACGGCGAAACTTCCTCAGTTTAAAACACAGACACAACACAGAACTTTAAGACACATAAGAAACCACTGGGATTCCTGTCAATGCAATGTAACTTTCTACTTTGGCTCAACAACTTTTAAACACAATTGCACTAGAAATTATAACAAAAACGACATTTGAATTTCGAATTTTACTTTGCAAACACGCGTTCTTTATTCAAAATTAGTTGTTCGATTTATTTTTGATACGTAAAAGTTTTTTATGGTGGAGCGGCGAGAAACGTGTAGTCTCTCTGAATGTTGGTTCGCATCTGGCAAAATGCCTGACCTTCGCATAATCAAACGCAGTGGAGTGAAGTTGGCTGTAGACCGGTTTGCTTTAGGCAAAAGTGGTACTTTTTTTCTTTTTGCCCTCACTCGCACTTCAGTGTGGAGAACCTTTTTTTGGTTTTGTTACTAGTATCGAGGTGTGTTGCGTTTGAGAGTGAGTAGAGGTGTTAGTAGTTTTAATATCTATGGAGGAAGGGTGTGCAGCAGGGTGTTACTTAGAAGAGTTTTCAGAATAGTTAAATAGAATATGCTGTGTGTAGAATTTATGTTTTAAATATATTATTGGGATACACGATATTGTTGTACAGTCAAAGACGTAATAAAGTCTAAACTCAGTCAAATAGAAAGGGATAATTATATCTGTTGTTTAATATACTTAGTGTTGTTTCAGAATTTAATCCCAAAAATGGGCCGCTATTTAACCGCCATCAATAAAAGAAGGAGGTTATAAATTGTACCTACATATATTTATTTTTCTGCGATAGATATACACACTTATGGGTCCACAATATGATTTTTTTTAACAAATAATGTTACATGTTTATGTAATTATAGGTAAACAAACTACACACAGTTGAGCAGTGGTGGCTCAGTGATAACGGCCGCGACTTACAAGTAGCAGGTCGTAAGTTCGAACCCAGCAGGCGCTTTACCACGTGGTAGATTACGGCCCACTCCCTCTCACCGAGAGGAGGCCAGTGTCTAGGGTTGCCACCTTTTTTTCTTGCAAATAAAGTACATTGGTTATTATAGGTAAGAAAAAAAGTACATACTTAGTATAAAAATAAAGCACGATTTATTTTTCTTTATTATTATATTTAAAAACATTTTTTAATTGCTTTTTGCAGTTTGTATCAAAATAGTATCTCTACTAAACAATTGCACAGCAACTTTACAATCTATATTTAAATTCAAGTAAATAAGTAATTAATTTTTTATCAAATTCAGAGATGTTTTGTTTCTCTCGTCTCGCCATTTGCTAATTATCACAGAAAAAACTTTTTCTGTGAATGCTGACGTGGCGGGAATAGACAATGAAAATGAAATGACTATAAACAAGTTTATAAAATTCTCATCAGTCTTATTAAATTTAGTACTTGCTGCCATTTTTGTGCAGTTGATAGTTCTGCAAAACCTTCTTGCGAAATAAAGTATTTTCGTGTACTTTATTGTTATCATAAAGTATAAAGTACAATTATGTGAAATAACGTACAATACTTTATTATAAAGTACGGGTGGCAACCCTACCTTTGTCCCAGCAGTGGGAACATTATAGGCTGCTGATGATAAAACTATCCACCGAATAGCTCCAAATTCGAAACATTTTTTTTTTAACATTTTTAACAGGATGTGCGATATGTTAGCCTAGAAGATACCGAAACTAGTTTTTTGTTAACATTCTAGATATCTTTTATCATTACCGAAGAGGTTTCTTTAATAGGTCACGAAGTTTGATAAGACGTGTTTGTAAAAAGATTCTTATGTATAGGAAGATAATTATGATTGATTGTATGTTAGTTCAAAATAAGTATTGGTGTGAAAAACTAAGTACCATTAGTAAATATCAAGGTCTAGGCGTAGATGATATTAAAAACAAAATGTAAATTAATTAATTTCTTCTATTCCCGTTACACCACGCGTCGCATGACCACCGTAGAAATGGGTTTTGTCGACGGAAGAATAGACAAATTTACAGATTGTAGAAAGATTAAAGACAGAATTAAAGATTGTAGAATGATATGTACCGTTTTATGCTGGCGTAGCATGACAATTCTATCTCTATTCTAACAAGAATAGACAAGTTCCGTTTCTATGCTACGCGTGCAGCACGCGTAGCATGACCGCCATAGAAACGGAATTTGTCGACGGAAGAGAAGACAAAATGATAGACTATATCGTAGAAAAATTGTGTAAAACTGAAAAGAAGAGATGTCTCTATTCTTCAGTGGACAAGAGTACGATGTCAAGTATGATGACTATTTTTCTGATGAGATAGAAATATTTTTCCAGAATTAAAATACATAAGGAACTTTTTTTGTTCTTGGTAGAATGGATATAGAATTGGTCATGCTACGCCGGCTGTAGTCTCCATTTAAATGTTTGTAACCTGGATACAGGTTACCATTTGTACTCTAGCTAGAATGCCAGATTAAATTATGTAATTGTTTACTTATTTATCGATTGATTCCTACAAAATTAATATTTATTGTAGCAGACTGTTTCACACTTTTTATCCCGTTAGTACGTTCCCGTGGGATTATTTCTCGGACGCGGTGCATTTCCCAGAACCAAAAATCCGAAGACATGTGACTTCTACCAACCCGCACTGGGTCCACTCTCACTCGCCGAGAAAATTATAAGCGGATTGTGATGAACTCGCATCGACTGGAGTCAAGAAGAAGAGCTAACTAATAAGTGAAACTGAGTCAAAAACTAGTTTGAAACAAATGTAAAAGTTCAAGTTCGTTTTTATTAAATCAAGAAAAAAGACAATGAGCATTCTGCGGGTCATCTAAAATAATAAATGATTCTTATAATCAAACAAGTAAAAAATATACAATAATTGAGATTTTAGATAATCCTTTAGGATGCTGGAATGCCTATTAGGTGTGTAATGGACCCTGGAGGTCAGACAGTCATGTTTAATACCTACTTATTTTCTGACTCATTTGTTCAGACTGGATGTCGACCCCAAAAAGTTGGTAAAATAGAAAAAATAACCGTTTTGTGTTTTGGAACTTTCGGTTGAAAATATTTGCCGGACGTAAGAATAGCACCATTCCATTTCTTCCCGTGGGTGACATAATAGGGGACTAACTAGGGGTTGGGCAGCAGCTTTATCAACATACAACGATCGCCAACCCGCCTGCCAAGCGTGCCGATTATAGCAACCCCTTCCAAATAGTGACAAGCATCTACAAATGGCCCCTAGTACCCGGCGACCCGTCTACCCTTGGCTACGATAGCAGTCATGGCCACGTGAGGCAAGGGGTGCTAAGCACCCAAGTCGTCCAGACGATCTTAAAATATTTTCTATATATAAGGTGTATCTATTCATACACGAAATATTTTAAGAGGTACACCTGTAGGTGGTAAAGAAGCTACAGCAACGAAAAAAAATTTTTTTTCTAAATGTATTTTTTTCAAAATTTAATATTTATAAATTATTTGACGCACATAAGAAATACTGGCTCCTTATTTTTTACGGCCCGAGACACCGCGGTAATGCTTGTGCCATCCGGTCGCCGCCCTCGCAGCGTCAGGCGGGCCATTCATAGAGTAAAGGTTTTATGCAAAACGTCTCAAGCAGTTTTAAAATGATAATAATTACGAAAATTCAAAAATGCTTAGATAAAAATTTCTTTTTAATTCAATAACTTATTTACCACCTACAGGTGTACCTCTTAAAATATTTCGTGTATGAATAGATACACCTTATATTTAAGATCGAGCTGACGATGAGAAACCGTAACATTTTGTAATCTTCATAACAAAAATAGTAAATTCATTAATTCACCGCCATACAACGACTTCTAAATTAAGTCATTTATTAAAATTAGACTGAGAATCAGCACTTTCGACTGTTAAAATTAACAAAGTCCGTCCCCAAAAATGTCCGACATCCTAGTTCTTTAGCTAAGGTATGCATAGTAGGTAATTAACAATCTTTACTCCTGTGTCTAGTCGTATTTTTGAAAAGGCGTCCCTTTTGTAAAGAAGGGAAAAATCATCTCCAAAAGGCGTTAATTAGGTCAAGATAGTTTGTGTGTATATTCAAAATTTTACCGATGGAAAATCCTATAACTCCAGAATTATTAAGTCTACTACTCAGCCGGACATAGTCATTTCCTAAAACTAGATAAAAGCCACTGAGTAATTCAACCAAACCACATCTATCTATCTATACAATCTATACAAATAAATAAAATTGGAGTGTCTGTTTGTAATATTAAGATAACCACTTTTTACTAAGTGTATATGGATGTATACACGGCACATTTACATAAACAACATTTTTTACAATTTTTGTCTGTCTGTCTGTCTGTCTATCTGGGACTTTCACTGGCAGATAGCTGATGTAACAAGGAGTAACTTAGGCTACTTTTATTTTAGAAAAATTATTTTATTTTAGAAAAATACCTGCGCAATTTGCGACATCCACGCGGGCGAAGCCGCGGGCAAAAGCTAGTTTAAATTAAAATTGATTGACGTCAAGTTTATGCCAAGAACTTCCTAGAAATACCTGTTACAAAATGATTCAGTTTATCTTCTGACAAGTCCAATAATTGTGTCAAATCACTACCTGTATTCTACCGTCCAAAAACTATTAAAGCATTGGTACTGGGGAAGTACCCGAAGTACTACCAACAGTGGCGTGCACTGCTTTACTGTATACGTAGGCACTAGTCTGCATGTTCTTGTCTAGGCAGACAAATGAGGGTTTCTTTTAGGTATGATAATTTACTTAGTTTCTTTATTTTCGGGACACATTCATTCATTCATTTCAGCCGTAAGACCTCCACTGTTGGACTTAGGCCTCCCCCAATTTGGGGGGCTTTGCCATAATTGCCACGCTTGGCAGGCGGGTTGGCGATCGCAGTATGGTGGTAAAATGCATAGAGAACGCTGCTGCCCATTCTCTAGTAAGTCCCTTAGTCGCCTTTTACGACAACCACGGGAACAAATGGGGTGGTGTTATTCTTTACGTCCGGCACCACACGGTACCGGTTTTGGGACACATTAAAATGTAATTGATAGATTCATGGTGATTTTTTGAGGTAGGCTACTACTGCCACCATTCCCATTTTGGTCGCCAAGCTTTGGAGTTATTGCAAGGTCCCGTGGTCGCAAACCCAACTGATGAGTCCTTGCGTCCTGGATTCAATTAAAAGGTCGAGCAAAGTGATACTGACTTTTTCCCTTAGCAAATACTAAGTAAACAGCCCGGAGTTTGGAAGTTAGCGATGTGTAACCCCATACCTTGGAAAAAACGTAAAGCTGTTTGCCGTCCCATCGGACTATGAGAATGAGGGAAGAGAGAGTTCAGTGGCTGATGCCGCTGAGATTAGTCATTATGGCCGAAATTCGGTATCGAGGACTATAAACCTTTTTTTTTTGTGGATGGTATATCATCAAGCGACGTATCCCGCTCTGGGTGAAGCGGGAGGGCGTGTCAGACTTTTACTGACTAAAACCCACTCGTGTTCCTTCAATTGCCTATATGGCCAGGGCCACGGTATCTCTTTCGAACAAATCTCGCGACCCTGGCAGGACTATTAACTGAAGGAATGGCTTTCATTTTGAGAATTCAACAAAACTGATTGTTACATACGTTGTTTAGCAGACACAATTTTTCGGAAATTATGAAGCAATACCCTCAAAATGATTCAGATTTTTATTTATAGTTTGTGACGCAATTATGGTGCTGGTTTGAAAAGTATGGGTGCTAATGAAATTGCAGGTATTATGGTACTTTGAACTTTGTCTCGGTGACGAAGCTAAAACCTGATTTTAGGAAGTTCGACTTCTAATGATCTTGTTTTTATATTCTGAGAAAAAAATCTTATGATTCAGATTACATGAATGAAAGAAAAAAGAAAGAGCATAGAGTAGGTCGTAGGGTCGAAGCCGGGTATGCGCTGTACTTTCAGTGAATAATTTAATCACCTCTGTTGGTCTCAAAGGTGAAGAAAAACATTGTTGTCTTAGAATCGAAAATTTTAAGATATGTACTGCACCCGCATGCTGGGTTATGACCCCGTTCGATTCAAAGAGTGGCTATTCAGTTAAGTTAAAAAGTTAATTCTGTATTTCCTCATTATCTTTGGTTTTATAAATCTGATTTCTTGTTCTTGTTCTGTTGTGTTATGAATCTGATTTCTGGAATAGCTTTTTATAATTCTGTTAGCAGTTATGATCTATCTATCAACTGACCCCAGCGTCAATGTATATCACCAATGTTCCGTTGTATAAAGGCATTTATTTACTTTCTTATCATCATCATCATCATCATTTCAGCAGAAAGACGTCCACTGCTGGACATAGGCCTCCCCCAAGCTCCGCCACTTCGACCGGTTTTGTGCTTCCCGCATCCAGCGGATTCCAGCGGCTTTCACAAGGTCATCGGTTCACCTTGTTGGAGGCCTTCCAACTCTACGTCTTCCGGTACGCGGTCGCCACTCCATTTACTTTCTTAATATATTTATTTCATCATATGTTTAGTATGTGATCTCCGTGTGCGGGCCACAATACTTTTTCTTTTCATAATACCTGGTTCTCCGTCTCCTGCACCCAGTTCATTTTCAACCAACTCATTAGTTCATCTAGCTGAGGAGCTTTCTTCACTCTTCATGACCCGTCTGCTAACATATTCCATAACCACTAGTCCTTCATACTATAAGGTCGGTCTAATGTCATTACAAGTTGCTGATTCTTCAAGTCCAAAACTATTTCAAGCGAAAAAAAAAGAAAAAAGAAAGAAGTAAAAAAGAAAGAAAGAAGTTAAAAAGAAAGAAATAAGTAAAGAAGAAACAAAGAAGTAAAAAATTAAATAGAAAGAAAGAAGAAAAAGAAAAGTAAGTTTAAGTATGAAAGACTTTTTCGTAAACTTAAGCTGGTCATCTGCCATCTAATCAAGTGTCTCAGAATTCAAAACCGTATTCGGTAATTTCGTAATTCCAATCCGAATTACTGGCCACATACATCGCTTCCTCGTTTAAAAAAAAAACAACAAAACAGCCAATCGCCTTCTCGGAAACATTCTCAAATGAAATGATTCAGTTTCGGGTTTTTGAACCTCAATGTACGTTATTTAATTAGTCTGAGTGCACACGAGCGGTACTAAATAGAAAAATAGATACAGAAGGTCAGATGCATACAACGATCGAAAACGCACGCACAAATAGACACGTTTCGGCAGGGGCTTCACAGCCGCACCAGTCAATCGATCAGGTTATGCTACGTTTGCCGTAGATTGGTCTGTGGATGGGACGTCATCTTTACATATGAAGACGCGGAAAGTACGTTAAACTGTTAGTCCTGGCTGTCATGCGAGGATGGTAGACAGTCGTTACGTGCCGTCAGAAGCTCAAAAGTTTGACAACCAGTCTTTAAGTAACTGGATTATCTATACTTATTATTAATATAAAATATTATAAAGCTGAAGAGTTTGTTTGTTTGTTTGATTGAACGCTCTAATCTCAGGAACTACTGGTCCGAATTGAAAAATTCTTTTTGTGTTGGGTAGCTTATTTATCGAGGGAGGCTATAGGCTATATAACATCACGCTATAACTAAGAGGAGCGGAGCAGTAATGAAAAATGTTGCAAAAACGGGGAAAATTTATTCCTTTTGAGAGTTTCCGTTGCGTGCGCTGCGTAAACGGTTAAAGTAACGCAAAAATCATTTATGACGGAATTGTTCCTTTTAAAAAGTTCTAAAAAAAAGTCCGCGAGAGCATATGTCTATCTTTTAAGGTTGACTCACTATAACTCAAAAGGAGCGAGCAGCAACGAAAAATGGACGAAAACTAGCAGGCAAATCGATGCGACGGCAAGGGTCAGGGGAGTAAAAATTTGATGCGGACGAAGTCGCGGGCAGAAGCTAGTGGCGGATAAATAGGCAGTCAGTCAATTTAAAGTACCGATACCCAGCGGCATCTGGTTAAACTGGAAGCCAACCTCAACATAGTTGGGAAATAGCTAGACAGACGCTGAGGATGACATAGACACGTGCCACGGCCGGTAGCAAGCGGACTAGCATTCGTTTGTTTGTGTGAAATTAACTGATTGACTGACTGACAACCAGTCTTACTTCCCAGAGCCAATAAAAGAAATAAAAAACATTTGTGCAATTCACACGTGGTAGAAGTGAAACCTTCCAAAATATTGGCTTCAAAATAATGAGACGAATGTGAAAAAGTCAAATGTCTATTTGTCCAAAAAGCCTGTTTGAAAAACGTCGAATAGAAAAGTAAACTTTCTCAAGGAGCGACCTTACTTAAGGATTTCCACTACCCCAAGTGTTAGAGTGAAACATAAAACATAATGACTTTATTATATGTCTGTCTCTTTTTACTGTCGTTTTTTTGTTTCATAGACTGTGAAATCACAACGGTGCTGAAGAAGTTTTCACTTCAATAAATCACATTGACTTGAGAACTTCCACTTTTCTTTAAGTCGATTAAAATGTCAGCTGCTTCTATTTACATGCAGCTGAATTCTAAAATTACTTAGGCCGAGATTAATTTTATAAACGTTACTTAGCACGTGGCTTAAAAATAATAATGTTCTCCTATCTCATCATCAATCATCAATCTTGCATTTGTTGTACGACAGTTGTATGACAATGACAGAGATTATGCTAAGTACGTGCTAAGTAACGTCTTGGCCTTAACCTAAGGGTTAATATTTGCATATAATGTTTATGCCGTGGAATAAAATTGTTGACTGACAGTTCGTGTATGGACTAATAAATGTGTCAATCTCTAAAATTTTGTTCGAAAAAAATATATGGCGGCGGAAAATCTGTCTCAGTTTGACAGCGCCGTACGTGGGTTCGAATCAATATGTGCATTTGTTTTCGCTCACAGCACAGCACGGAGTCGGCCTTCTGTACCTTTCTATTCTATGGCACAAAGGCTGTAACACACTTCGGCAAAAGATTTACTGGTACATGCGGTGTTTTAATTATAATACTATCTGTACCTGCCTTATTAATTTTTGTTTGAATTAAGTTTTTAAAAGATTTAGAGATACAGGAATTTCGAAATCTTTATTTGGACGGCCAAAAAGTTACAAACGTATTGGTTTATGTTCGTTAACAATTTTCTTGCTTAGTGATAAAACGGTATTTATCGTTATTGCTTTACTATTTAGTTTATAAAATGTTCTTTGACTACTGAATAAACAGACTCAAATTATTAGGTGGGACGTGGGACTAATGACAATAAAAATTAAAATAATACATTTATTCCGTTCGGGAATATGCGACTTATCCCATTTTCTTACTATGCAAGGTATAACAGAATAGACGCAAGTTCTGGACGTAGTTTGTTCATAATCAATTCTGAATAGATTTCAGTCATTTTTAATATCGGTAGGTACATTAAAAAAAAAAAATATGTTGTTATACGCCGATTCAGCCAAAGAAAATTCAATCTTATTTCTGGACAATAAGACCCGATTTTAAACAACACAGCTTTAAAAAAATAACTTTTCGTCATTGCATTTTGCGTATAATTCAATGCTCTAATTGGGGTATATGAGGTCTTGCGATAATTATGTTACAAGTTGTATTCTTGTTCATTTTGGCTACATTAAAAAAAAAACAACAAACCCAAAACCAACAAAAAAAGTTGCTTTAGTCTTTTACAAAAGACAGAAAGTTATTAATTAAATTAACTGTTTCTTTTTCTATTACTAAGTACACTTCCGGTATGGTATGAGTAATGTCGAATATTTATAAGACAAAGACGCAAAATGTCAAACATTTGATTGACAGCCTTCAATATAATTATAAAAGGTCAAAAACCTACAAATATTGTAGCAAATCAATGGGGCAATTCTCGTTATTTCGGACGTCACAGACTGATCTCAATCTATCAAAAATACCTCGAGTTTCGATACATTTTTGACAAGTTTTTGACATTTGACTGTCGCCGAGATGAGACTGCGACTAGACTTTGATCGTTTTTAATTGCGATATATAATTGGCCTTCTGATCTCATCTGGCTCATGAGAACATTCACAAATTAAAGTAAAAGAAAAAAGGAATTAAACATTTTAAAAAGTAAACCAAGACTGATTAGGGACCCCACAAATCACGCTATCAAAACATGCAGCATTTTATGTTCCAGAAAAGAGAGAAAAAGAAATTATTTCAAACCGAAAATAAATCTTTCTTTTACTTTGTTCTTTTTGCATATCTTTTACTTTAAACTTTTAGGTGTGGCTAACACAAAAGTTATACCTCTCTGGTCTAATGAAGGGAGGTAGATACGGCTCCTGAGTTTATTTAAACGGACCGTGGCTCAAAAATAATAACCGGGTCGAACGAAGCTTGAGTAGCGGTTCATGGATGGCTGATCATTAATTATAACCCCAGATTCATTAATTACTGTGTGGTACTGTGTGGTTCCGGACGTAAAGAATGTACTGTGTGGTTCCGGACGTAAAGAATAGCACCACCCCATTTCTTCCCGTGGGTGTCGTAAGAGCGCAGCGTTCTCTATGCATTTTACCACCATCCTGCGATCGCCAACCCGCCTGCCAAGCGTGGCGATTATGGCAAATCCCCCCAAAAATTGTACCGGTCTAATTGACAGTGCTTGGGGGAGGCCCATGTCCAGCAGTGGACGTCTTGCGGCTGAAATGATTCATTAATTCAATCCATTCATTATAGATCTATGGAAGTCTAGCAAGAAACCCAAAAGTTTGACAACCAATCTTACCGAGGGGTGTCGTGTTACTCAGTTATTGTATTTGACGCTCAGATACGTAGTCGCTCCACGTAAAATCTAGTATTCAGCTGTATCCGGTTAGGCTGTAAGCTGAACCCAACTTTCCCCTTGGGAAAGGGCTTACACTCCAACGTTTGCGATACAAAACAAAATCAATTGAAAAAATACTATCTTATCTGCCTTCTTGTATATTTCTAGTAAAGTATACTTTACTAGAAATAAAAAAACCGGCCAAGTGCGAGTCGGACTCGCGCACCGAGGGTTCCGTACAAACCTGTAGGTATTCACGGTTTATGCATAAGGCTTGTGTTTATGAAATTAAATCCTATTTTTTTAATTTTTATATTTGAGTTGATTGAATGAAAGGTAAATTGCAGTTTACGATTTATGACGTATAAAAAAAAAACTACTTACTAGATCTTGTTCAAACCAATTTTCGTTGGAAGTTTATATAGCAATGTACATCATATATTTTTTTTAGTTTTATCACTCTCTTATTTTAGAAGTTACAGGGGGGGGGGACACACATTTTACCACTTTGGGAGTGTCTCTCGCGCAAACTATACAGTTTAGAAAAAAATGATATTAGAAACCTCAATATCATTTTTAAAGACCTATCCATAAATACCCCACACGTATGGGTACGATGAAAAAAAATTTTTTGAGTTTCAGTTCTATGTATGGGGAACCCCAAAATTTATTGTTTTTTTTCTATTTTTGTGTGAAAATCTTAATGCGGTTTACAGAATACATCTACTTACCAAGTTTCAATAACATAGCTCTTACAGTTTCGGAAAAAAATGGCTGTGACATACACGGACAGACAGACAGACAGACAGACAGACAGACAGACAGACATGACGAATCTATAAGGGTTCCGTTTTTTGCCATTTGGCAACGGAACCCTAAAAAGGAGGGTGCCAATTTATATAGAAGAAATAAAATGTTCGAACGTCGTTACGGGTAGCCAGAAGCTCAAATGTCTGACAACCAGTCTTACCAAAAATTAAAAACAAACTAAAAAAAAATATATTTTCTATGCTTTTTATGTTTTGTTTTTGTATTTTTTCTGCTTTTGGTTAGACTGTAAGCTAACCCCAACAGCAGTTGATAGATAAAGTTTAATCTTTTCAACGTTTACGACGCAAAATAAAATAAAATCAAAATAAACTGTCTTGGCTGCCTTCTTCTTTATTTCTAGTAAAGTCAACTTTACTAGAAATAAACAAAGGAGGGTGCCAATTTATATAGAAGAAATAAAATGTTCGAACGTCGTTACGGGTAGCCAGAAGCTCAAATGTCTGACAACCAGTCTTACCAAAAATTAAAAACAAACTAAAAAAAAATATATTTTCTATGCTTTTTATGTTTTGTTTTTGTATTTTTTCTGCTTTTGGTTAGACTGTAAGCTAACCCCAACAGCAGTTGATAGATAAAGTTTAATCTTTTCAACGTTTACGACGCAAAATAAAATAAAATCAAAATAAACTGTCTTGGCTGCCTTCTTCTTTATTTCTAGTAAAGTCAACTTTACTAGAAATAAACAAAGGAGGGTGCCAATTTATATAGAAGAAATAAAATGTTCGAAAGTCATTACGGGTAGCCAGAAGCTCAAATGTCTGACAACCAGTCTTACCAAAAATGAAAAACAAACTAAAAAAAAATATATTTTCTATGCTTTTTATGTTTTGTTTTTGTATTTTTTCTGCTTTTGGTTAGACTGTAAGCTAACCCCAACATCAGTTGATAGATAAAGTTTAATTTTTTCAACGTTTACGACGCAAAATAAAATAAAATCAAAATAAACTGTCTTGGCTGCCTTCTTCTTTATTTCTAGTAAAGTCAACTTTACTAGAAATAAACAAAGGAGGGTGCCAATTTATATAGAAGAAATAAAATGTTCGAACGTGGTTACGGGTAGCCAGAAGCTCAAATGTCTGACAACCAGTCTTACCAAGGGGGATCATGTTACTCAGTACTTGTGTTGTGGAGCTTAGATTGGCAGTCGTTCTATATAAAATACTGGTATTCACCTGCATCTGGTTAGATTGGAAGCTGACCACAACAACCACATTGGGAAAACACTGCGCAGATTGATGGAAAAAGTGTAATCTTTCCAACGTTTACGATGAAAAACAAAGTAAAAAAAAAAATATTTTCTATGCTTTTTATGTTTTTTTTTTTGTTTTTTTTCTGCTTTTGGTTAGACTGTAAGCTAACCCCAATATCAGCTGATAGATAAAGTTAAATCTTTTCAACGTTTACGACGCAAAATAAAATAAAATCAAAATAAACTGTCTTGGTTGCCTTCTTGTTTATTTCTAGTAAAGTCAACTTTACTAGAAGTAAACAAAGCAGGATGCCAATTTATACTGAAGAAATAAAATATTCGAACGTCGTTACGGGTAGCCAGAAGCCCAAATGTTTGACAACCAGTCTTATCATGGGGTATCGTGTTAATCAGTAAAATATAAACGCTCGATCCATGTAAATACTGGTATTCGACAGGAAGTCGACTCCAATATAGTCTGGAAAACACAAGGACGAATGATAGATTGAGTCTTCTTCTCATCAGTCTTTATGCCATCAAAATTGCATAATGTTACGAAAAGACATCATAAAGATAAATGATAATCGATTGACTATTTATCAGGCCATAATATATAGCGTATCAAATTCGAGCGTCTATTTATTTCCAAACTGGGCAAAGTACTGAATCTAGGCAACAAGCGTTAGATCTACATACCGGTGAAGCAAGTTAACCGACATAGCCCAAAGAACTGCCAAACTTAAGTGGCAGTGGGCAGGGCACATTCCTCATAGAACAGATGGCCGATGGTGTCGGAAGGTTCTGGAGTGGCAATCACGTACTGGAAGATGCGTTGGAAGGCTACGTGATGATCACCGGTGATGTAAACAGAATTGATAATAAATTAATGATAAAATCAGTCTAAAACTTCTCAATCAATCAATCAATCAGCTCAGCCTCTCGCTGTCCACTCCTAGACGTAGGCCTCTTTGGGGCTGCACCACAACACTCTGTTCTTCGCCTTCCGCATCCATTCTGTCCCAGCCACGTTTTTTAGGTCATCGGTGCATCTACCTGGGTGTCTCACGCCACGCTTTTCGATACGCGGTGTCAACTCCAGGACTCGTCTGCTCCACCGGCCATCGGTCCTTTGACGGACATGGTAAGCTCAGTGCCACTTCAGTTTGCCTACTCTGCAAGCTATCTCGGTAACTCCGGATGATTTCACTATCCTTCAAAGAAACTCCGACCATAACCCGTTCCATAGCGCACTGTAATTTTTATCGCTAAGAAATGGTCGTTGGCAGCTTAGTAAAGAAACGTCACCAATTTAAAAAAAAAAATAGACTTACTAAACCGCTTACGGCCATCAAATCAATCAATATCTAATAACTCAATATCAAGATCGGGCACAAGAAGACAGTTCTCTTCTCCACAAGTCGTCGACAAAACAAGTTTCCAAAGCTGTTATCTACAAGATTTATTGTCAAACTAATAACTAAAATCAAAGGTGCCAATCACACTACAGCTATAAAACCATACAGTTATAAACACCATAACATCGATTTTATAATCGCACCACATAGTGACGGACGGCGCAAGAGTTCAAAAACCCTATATAAACTCAAAACCTTTCTTTAAAAGTGTAAATTTATTCAAATTTAAATAAAAAAACGTCTCCTGTGCCTCCATCCTTAACACGACACCGTGAGCGAAGGAGACCAACATACAATTTCATATAAGTTTAAAAGAGACAGGTATACCGCTGTCGAGTCCTGCTAAAAACCCGTTTAACAATAGCTAAGTCGTATGATGTGATGCGCAAGTGCAACGGTTTTGTAAAAAAGTTCTTTTTTTTCGTATTTAAAAAAAGAAATTGTTTTGTGTTTATTGTGGCGCTATTTTTAGATAATGTGATGGTTAATGCCAGTGTGAGACGAACTGACAGCCGAGGATAGCCGAGTTTAGCCGAACGGAGTGGCTGCAGGACTATCTAATGATTTTGCCTCTCGTTGCTATGCGAAAGGCGAATCCCGATCCATAGCACATGATCGTTATTACTTCAATAGGTAACTGGTTAGCAACAGTACTGAATAGGAAACTTTACTGCATATGCAAGCAAATGGAATGGGTGGAAAGGTCTTTCAAGGGTCACTGTATTTGTTTTTACAATGACAGGTTGAATGAGTGACTGTCTTGACATATTGACGGGTCTCCGTGCCTTGGAAAGCACGTTAAGCTGTTGGTCCCGGCGGTCATTCGTGAATCTTCAACAGTCGTCACGGGTCGTCAGAAGCCCGAAAGTCTGACAGCCAGTCTTACCTAAAGGTAGAATTCCGTGCATCGCGATCGATCGCGGCCGCGCGCGGGCTACGACTGTCGTCGATCGCTCGCGACAATAGTCAAATTATGAAAATGTATGGCACCGCTGCCGAGGCGCGCGACAGACGCGCGCGGCCAACGAATGTCGTGAGCCGCGCGCGGCAGTGTCTTGAAATTAGTAGATGTTGTTCGTCAGTTCCCTCTAGACGTGTATCTACCGAAGTCAAAATCATGGTCGAAGTGCTAATTGACATCCATGAAGAAGAAGAGGAGGATAATCTCCATGCCTCATATAATATATGATTGGAGTTTGAGACACAAAATTTATTAATATTTCGTCTTCCTCGACCGAAAAGTTTTCTCCTGCGTTCCTAGACATGTTTGCGCCATGAAATCTACGATGTTACCAAGCGCTAGAACATGTTAAGACACGCACGGCCGCGCGCGGCTCACTACATTCGTCTACCGCGCGCGTCTGTCGCGGGCCTCGGCAGCGGTGCCATACATTTTCATAATTTGACTATTGTCGCGAGTAGGGTTGCCAGGTAATAAAACCGAAAAGCCGGACAGACCTGCCAGTTTAGCCGGACATTTGGGTAAAAAGGCCGGACTTCTTTAATTGTTTAGTCTTAAAACAAAACTAAACCTAAGACTAATGAACTAAATACACTTTAAAATCTTTGTAACATAAACTAATTAATATTTTTGGTTGGCTGACACCTGCCAACCAAAACTTTTAAAAGCTGATTTTCCTTTGAAATTGAGAAGTAATAACGCGGGGAGGACAGTGCTAGTTCGCTCAGTTGCGCTAACAATATAAGGTGGGGTGAAGACAAAAATGATCATATTTTAAAAAGCCTACTAAAAAGCCGGACAGGCCGGACACCATCTAATTTAGCCGGACATGCAACTAAAAAGCCTGACTGTGTCCGGCTTTATCCGGAAGCCTGGCAACCCTAGTCGCGAGCGATCGACGACAGTCGTAGCCCGCGCGCGGCCGCGATCGATCGCGATGCACGGAATTCTACCTTTAGGTTGAACTTTTAATCCTATTCAGTAACATGACAGTTGGAGGGTTTTGAAAAAAAAAAAGATAGTGAGGTTGTGCAAGAATGAATGAAATTTAATGAACTTGAAATAATGTACAGACGCCACCAGGTCAAGCTACCCGAAACTGTCAATTTTTCCCAATGAACCTTGAACCTAATGCTCTAGAAATAAATTCGAAAATCTATGAAAGAAATCTGACAGATTGTAGTAGCTTGATGTGTTGGCGTCTGTACTTACATGCAAACTTTGTATTTTAAATTTCATAATTTGTCTTAAAACACGATGTATACCATTTCGATCTTACAAGAGAATGGGCAGCAGCGTTCTCTATGCATTTTAACACCATACTGCTATCGCCAACCCGCCTGCCAAGCGTGGCGATTATGGCAAAGCCCCCCAAATTGGGGGAGGTCTGAGTCCAGCAGTGGACGTCTTGCGGCTGAAATGATGATGATGATGACTATTTCGATATATATATATATATATATATAAAGTCTATGGCTGTCAGAGAGAATAAAATGACTATAGTAAAAAAATGTAAAATGACATGATTTTTTATATTTAGTTTTGTTTCTATCAGAAGGAAATAAAAGAGGAAATAACTGTTTTTTTATTCCACACCCTAAAAAGGATTTTTTAAAGTTTTATTTAATTAAAATTATTTTATCATTCATTCTTTACGCGAAATCGTTCACTACCTCAACACTATTTGTTTTAATATGGTATCATTATTTTTCGTTGAACTGTCAAGTTACTGAATAGGATTAAAAGTTCAACCTTAGGGGTATAGAGTTGCTCAGTGCTTGGCAAGGTAAGGTAGGCAGTCACTCCACTTAAAATGTTGGTATTCAACTGCATCCAGTCAGAATGGAAGCTGATTCAAAAAGGTTGAAAAAAGCTAGGTAGATGATATTATAACAGGGGCGTGAGATACGAGTCCTAGCAGTTTCAGAATCAAAAGAAGTACGGAAGTATTGTATTTAGTTTCTGTCTACTTTCATGGGAAAAAAGCGTGGATTTATGTACGTAATTGCAGCAATGATGATCCAACCAGACACCTCGTTAAGGTGTTATGAATATATGCTGGTGGTGTGATTGGCTGACGAGAATCGAAACCTGAAAGTGTTTTTGTCTATTTCAATTTAAAGTCAAGTACCCAAGGGCTAGGCTAGGGAGTTCAAAGCGAAATTTAGTAAACGATAGATTTGTTCTGAAATTTTGTTTCTCTGAAAGATCTAGATACCATTAACCGGTCAATTACCGTAATTACAGCCACAATTGAAAAACGATTGTTTACATACCAAATGTGGTATCTCAGTGACTTAGAGGTTAAGAAAAGGCTACCTATATGACTTTACTATTATTCTGTCATTACCTAACTAATATTTAAAGAAAAGAAAACTTTTATAAAAATTACTTAACAATATTGCATTTAGGATACGACCGTCAACGTCTGCCCTCGCGGAGCGGTCCGCCAACGCGACGTATTTAAAAAAAAATATTAATACATACTTAGGTATTTTAAGATTGAGTTTTTTTTTAATTATTTTTTACTTTTTAAGGGAATTTCGGTTTTTGTGTCGGGGGTTTTTTAAATTTTTAATTTAATTTTTTATTTTATACTTTTTATAGATACATATTATACTTATTATAATGTAGAATCAAACGAAGCTAAGAACACTCTCGATTAATTCATCAATACTCTCTCTGAGTGCGCTTTCATTTGAGACCCCAGTCGAGTATATTTGTTGACATTCGGTTACTCTTCCCCGCTTTCTCCCCCACAACTTTTAAACGGCTCAACCGATTTTCATCAAACATGTCTAAGAACACTCGCACATAAGTCACCTTTAATACATTTTTTTTAAATTGAAATCGCTTCATCCGTTCGGGAGCTATGATGCCACAGACAGACAGACAGACACGTCAAACTTATAACACCCCTCTTTTTGCGTCGGGGGTTAAAAATATAGACTGCCACGTTGGTCTTGGTGTCGAGCTGTGCGTGTGGACTTGGGTCCGATTTCCAGGTCAGGCAAAGTGTTATTGAGTTCTTCAATCTGCATTTTCACAATAGCAAACCGAAATCTGCACCTTAATTGCGAAACGCACAATTTATCAGAATCTAAATGGGATTGAAGATTATTTCTAAACCATTGCGTCATTTGTTCGAATAAATTGTGGCTCAGCAACGTAAATAACGCAATGAATGTTGTTTAACTATGAATATTAAACCAATTCGTCGCATAGGTGCCGTAGACGGCGACTGAGGGAGCTACTAGACAATGGGCAGTAGCGTTATTGTATTCATTTTTTGAAAACCATACTGCGATCGTCAACCCGCCCGTCAAGCGTGGCAATTATGGCAAATCTCCCCCCCCCCCCCCCCTTTGGAGGAGCCCTATGTCCAGCAGTGGACGTCTTTTGGCTTAAATGACGATGGTGAGTTTGGATTTGTGCTCGGTTCTAAAAGCTTCACCCCTTTTTACATAACATGGGACTGAATTGTGATGTTGACATTCTATCAAAGCATTCTCAGAGACTCTATAATATCCATGTTAAAGTTTATTTTCATTTGAAACTGCAAAATATACTCTTTCCTCATTTAGTGTTAAAGTAAATTTATCTAAAAACGAAAGGTTAGCACATTGGAAATAAAAGGAACAGAGCATTTGCAACTTCTTTACATTGTGGCAAAAGTTAACTCTAGTTGGGTTGGTGGCACACATAGATTCAATTATTTTTAATACATTTTGTTTAAACGTTCGTATCGTATTCCGCAACCTGCAAAATACTATAAAGTAATATAGACATTTTGTTTAGTAGGTATAGTAAAATGAAAAATACGCTTTCTTTGTTAAAACTTTTAGTCGCACGATATACACTTTCACAATTCAACAGTGACTAAATTTTACCATTTTCAAATAATTTTACACTACCCAGAAATAACGACAATATTTTAACAGTTATTACTAAGAGTTGCCAAACTACTGTACGATAATTCATTCAGTTTCCATAGTGAAAATACATTTAAATGTTTGTTACAATATAATAAATCTGTACTTCGTAAGTGTTGCCATTTTGGATAATATAATAATACTTTATTAAAGTAACACATATTTTAATATTAATTCTAAAAAAATCACGATCGTGATCATCCGAATCGGAAGCAATCGGAAGCCGACCCCAAAATAGTTGGAAAAAGGCTAGGCAAGCCGTTGGGGTCGGCTTCCCGTCTAACCGGATGCAGCTGACTACTAGTATTTAAATGGAGTGACTGCCTATCTGACCTCCACAACCCAGTCATTGGGTAATTCGATACCCCATGATAAGACTGGTTCTCAGATTTTCGGGCTTCTGACGACCCGCAAGACTGTCTAAGATCTACGAAAAACAGCCGGGAACGTACTTTCTGAGGCACGGAAGGGTCTTGGTATGTAAAGATGGTCACCCATCCACGATCAACCGCGGCAAGCGTGCTTAACCTGAACGATCGACCCGTGCGGCAGTTGTAATTTAGCCACAAGCCCTTCTAAAAAATCACGATATAGGCTTTTAAATTGAATGTTTGTAAGACTAATAGTAAATAAATTTCTTTTGGTGATTTTAATTGTAATTTGGCTTATATCTAGCTTTATCTTTATCTCGGCTATCCACGACGACGCGACTTAGTAACGCGCTATTAGTTAGTTGTGTCGTGTATGGAACACTACTGAAATACTAATGCTGTGCCTCTGGTTATTCATTGGTGATCTGAGTTTCTAACGTGAGTAGTGTCGTGTTCAATGAGCCTTAGTTTTCCGATTTTATTCACGCGAAACGGTTTTTTTCAGATTCTCATATTTTTTTTTGTGGGTGGGAAATCGTCAAATGACGTCACCCGCTCTGGGTGGAGCAGGAGGGCGTGTCAGACTTTTACTGACTAAAACCTACACATATGCCAGGTTACTCTTTCGAACAGATCTCACGACTTTGGCAGTTTTATGATAAACTAGCTTCTGCCCGCGACTTCGTCCGCGTCAAATTTTTGCTCCCCTGACCCTTCCCGTCGCATCGATTTGCCTGCTAGTTTTCGTCCATTTTTCGTTGCTGCTCGCTCCTTTTGAGTTATAGTGAGTCAACCTTAAAAGATAGACATATGCTCTTGCGGACTTTTTTTTAGAACTTTTTAAAAGGAACAATTCCGTCATACATGATTTTTGCGTTACTTTAACCGTTTACGCAGCGCACGCAACGGAAACTCTCAAAAGGAATAAATTTTCCCCGTTTTTGCAACATTTTTCATTACTGCTCCGCTCCTCTTAGTTGTAGCGTGATGTTATATAGCCTATAGCCTCCCACGATAAATAGGCTACCCAACACAAAAAGAATTTTTCAATTCGGACCAGTAGTTCCTGAGATTAGCGCGTTCAATCAAACAAACAAACAAACAAACAAACAAACAAACAAACAAACAAACAAACTCTTCAGCTTTATAATATTAGTATAGATTTAAAATTAAAAAAAAACTTCCGTGTAGTTGGTTTGATGATAAATCAATCCGGATACAGATTTTACAAATGAAGGACAGAAAATGTCAACATGGTTTTCACGAGATTTCTACAGAATAGATCAGATAGTTTCTTCTCGTTCTCAGGATCGATTCCTTACATTTTAATATATATGCCAGTGGCTATTGTAAGAAACCGTACGTTTTTGGTATTAGTATGTATTTTCCATTACAAAAAGAATATAAACACAAAATGATAGCGCCCAGTGCACCACCAACTTCAGCGCAAGCGCGTATGCTAACACTTCTTAGAAACTAAAAGTAAAAGATACAATAATATGAGTGTGTCTTACACTTGGAAGGCACAGAGAAGATTTCAATGTATTTATTTAAATACCGACATGAGTAAGTGGTGTTAGTATTAAAGATGTGGATGTTGCAACATTCTTTGGGGATGTTGTCATAGGTAGACCTTTATCCTGGTTTCTATAATGTATGTGAGTCAACGTAGTGCCTTATCCAAGATTGTCTTGCTTCAGGTCGAGATTTTATTAATTCAATTTCAGTTAATAAGTAAAGTTTTGTTAATTTTGATTGAATACCGTGTGGCGTCGTACTAAAGGAATAGCACCACCCCAATTCTTCCCGTGGGTGTCGTAAGAGGCGACTTAGGGATATACTTGAGAATGGGCAGCAGCGTTCTCTATACATTGCAGACTATCATACTACGATTGCCAACCCGCTTGCCAAGCGTGGCGATTAGGGCAACCCCCCAAATGACAAGCACCAAAAATAAATGGCTCCTGTGCCCGGCGGCCCACTTGACCTTGGCTACGGTAGCGGTCAAGGCCCCGGTGAGTCGAGGGATGTAAAGAATCCTCGGAAGAGATCCGGCTGCCACAATTACCGACGTAGAGTTGGAAGGCCTCCAACAAGGTGGACCAATGACCTTGTGAAGGCCGCAGGAATCCGCTGGATGCGGGAAGCACAAAACCGGTCGAAGTGGCGGAGCTTGGGGAGGCCTATGTCCAGCAGTGGACGTCTTTCGGCTGAAATGATGATGATGATTGAATACAGATCTTTTCAAGTTTTGTTTAAGGGGTATTGCTTTAACATCATTTGGATAACGGTCTGTGTGCTTGTAACTTAACACACACATTTTTATGTTTCAATCTATACTAATATTATAAAGCTGAAGAGTTTGGTTGTTTGGTTGAACGCGGTAATCTCAGAAACTACAGGGCCGAATTGAAAAATTCTTCTTGTGTTGGGTAGCCTATTTATTGAGAAAGGTTATAGGCTATATAACATTATGCCACAATCAAAAGGAGCGGAGCAGCAATGAAAACTGGACAACAACTGCCAGACAATTTGATGCGACGGGAAGGGTCAGGGGTGCAAAAATTTGACGCGGACGAAGTCACGGGCATAAGCTAGTCGTTTATATGGGTGACAAATGGGCCACCAATTGGGTCCCACTAAACGCTCGACGACATCGCGGCAAGCCGAGACGAAGATGGCGGGACGAGCTTGACTCTTACCGAAAGGATTGGCCAGCACTAGCAAAAAATAGAAGTCTGTGGAAAAGGGAGAGGGAGGCCTTTGCCCTGCAGTGGAACAATACAGGCTATCTGGAAGTAGAAGAAGAAGAAGTCATTTATATTAAAGGACTCGCCCACTAATACATACATACACAATAGGGGACTGTGTTATTATCTGTGCAAAATGTGGTGCGTGTTGTGCTTTTCTAAAAGTAATGAGGCGCTTAAACACAAGTTTGTAATGTAAAGTAACATCGTACTTTTTGAAGAAAAGCCTAAAATAAATAAAAATCAACTGAAGCCGACTCGTACGTAGTTGGGAGAAGCTAAGCAGATAATGATATCGTGCATAGACTGGTTAAATTTTCATTTGATCTCTCTGACCCTACTTCTTGCCTTTTCTCAACTATTTTTGGTTTCGGCTTTCAGTTTAAGCGAATGCTCTGCATACCATTATTTTATTACTAAGTAGTAAGTACTTACGCGCGGTTACGCGACAACACGACGCGCCGTCATCATTACGTGTTTAGCGATAGTTTAAGTTTTGTTTTATAGAATATGTATTAGTTTATTGTTATTGTTTTATATTATTTATGTATTGTGTTTTTATGGGCCTTAGTTGCCTGAAATAAAGGATTGTATTATATTGTATGAAGAAACTAGCTTCTGCCCGCAACTTCGTTCGCGTTAAATTTCTTGTTCACCCGACCCTTCCTGTCGCGTCGAATCGCCTACCCGTGCGATTTTCCCCGTTTTTGCAACATTTTTCACTACTGCTCCGTTCCTCTTAGTTGCAGCGTAGTGTTATATAGCCTATAGCCTTCCTCGATAAATAAGCTACCCAACACAAATATATTTTTTCAATTCGGACCAGTAGTTCCTGAGATTAGCGCGTTCAATCAAACAAACAAACAAACAAAGTCTTCAGCTTTATAATATTAGTATAGATTAACTCAGTGGACATAGTGGTAGGTAATACTGACTGAAAATCCCCATTCAAGTTTTAGAGAGATAGCCTCCTAACTTTTTGTGTCTCACGAGTTGGTCCGTACATCATCTGCCTAGCCTTTTCCCAACTATGTTAGGGTCAGCTTCCAATCTAACCGAATGCATCTGAATATCAGTATTTAAAATGAAGCGACTGCCTATCTGATCTCCAAAACAGTTTTTGGGTAATACTCCTTAGTCTGACAACCAGTCTTGTTGTCAGACTTTCGGATTTTAAGCCCTTTCATTAAGTCTATCCATAATGAATGGATTGACTTAATGAACGGGACATTAAGTCTACCTATCCATTTAGTATGAAATGAATGAATGAAATGAATTGCACCGATCCCAGCGTGGTTTGACCAGACTCGATTAATCGAATGAACCCCGAGATTTGCACTAGCCCCTGAAGCGTCATGATTCATGGTGCTACATAGGCCATTGCATATCAAGAAGTAGACCGGGGGGCGCTGTAATGGTAGGGAAGACGTGCCCATTGGATAGGAAAGGATTACGAGCCTACCGACTATGCAGCCTTAAGTAAGCATTGGACTAGTGGAGAGAAGGGTGATATTTGTCTATAGGAGGGCATCTTTTCACGTCGTCGCCGGCATGTTGATCCAGGTCGAGCTTCACCGATGCATCTTTTGGTGGAGTAAACCGTTTGCTTGGCTCTTTTCTATGTCGAGGCTTTGCCATGTTCCGTGTTGTTGTTTTCTGAGTTCTCGCTGATATCAGTTTCTGGTTTTTGATGCGTTTTGTTATGGTTTTCCCGTCTAAGAATTGATGCATTTTCTCTGTCTCGGTTTATTGATCGAGTCTCTCATGATAACTCGTTCGTATCTTCTCGGTCTTGATCGGTTCGCCTTTGTGAGTGCTGATACTTTTAAGTCATATATATCATACAAGGTACGATAATATCTCCAGCTGTGTCCGTCCAAAACTTGATTCCCATGTCGAAGTACTCGTATTTAATGTCTTGTTTTAGGTTGTCGTTATATTTGTAAGTAGGTCGCTCGACCTTCTTAGATTTGGCCTTGTACTGCATTGCTGCATGCATGCGTGATGTGGTTCACCGTGTGCTAGGTAGCACATCCTGTAGTTCCTGACGCGTTTTGTTACGGTTTTACCGATTTAAATTTGATGCATTTTCTTTGCGGACATACCGCAGTTTCCTGGTTTCCTTTTTTCCTAGCTTGGTCAATCAAATCATGACTCAACTCGTTCATTTCTTCTGAGCCGCAATAATGTGGTATTGGATTCGTTTTAGTTCTTCCAGTTCATCTGTAATGAGGATAAGGTCGTCCGCAAATACCATCGGGAGTGATGATGATTTCCTTTGTTTCTTTCGTCGTCGGTCGAAGCGGGCCGAAGGCCCTCGGACCTTTTTTTTTTCTCTCATTTGGATATCGGTACCCTGCTTTTTTTCGGTTTTTTCTTTTATTTCCTGGGGAATGTGTTGAGCGTTTGCATGTGTTTTGCGGGGTGATTTTTTTTTCCCTAGTTCGGTGAAGCATATTTATCACGTTGTCTGCATGTCTCTTGTTCTGATATTTAACCTTTTGGAGTGTTGTCTGGCTTTCTTTTACTTGATTATGCATATTGGAGTTATTTGGTTGCTTGCTTTGTAGACATTTGGCCTTCTGTAGGTTAAAAAGGGCTAATCGGTGGTCCCTTGAGTAAATCGTCCGAAGAGTCAGAGTTACAACCGTTACAATGTTCCAGGGTACTTCGATGTTTTCATTCGTTGAGGTGATTACTACATTTGCTAGTTTTTTGTTATACGGTCTTGGTATTTTGGTTTGGTAGAATTTCTATTCAGCGCGGCACAGTTGCATTGTTGACAAACTTGGTCTCAACCGTTGTTACATTCGTACCTTGTCATTGTTTTTGTGTTTGGTTTTTTTCCCCTTTTTATTAACTGTTCTATGATATTTGATCTTGGCAGTCCACAAATTATTTTATTGTATTCTATTTGAAGTGTTTCCCTGTTAGCAATATTCATTAATAGTTCGCCGTTGTAGTTGGAATCTTCATGCTGAAGCGTGTGTTGCATCGAACCTTTCGTTGGATACTTCGACGTTGAAGTGTCGTATTTGCAGCGCACCTGTCCTTGTTTTTCGTCTAATTAAGTTTAATACGTTTGTGAAGGATCTGATTGCTTTCTAAGTACAGCTGTTGGGGTGTGAATTTATTATGTACAGAGGAGTTGGTTTGTCTTTTCCCATGCCAACCTGCGGGGTAGGTGACATCGCATCCGTATACTTTTTATTGTAAACTGTTTCAATTTGGGCATCCCTTCTTTATAAAATTGCAAGGCCCCGGTGTGTGTTTTTGGTTTTGAATCGCCGCGATCGTTTCGTGGTCAGGTTTCTGGTGTAGGTACATGCAGTATCGTCTGCAATTATGTCTGATAACGGTGTAAGTAGTGTTGCTTCTCGTTGTTCGCACGGTGTTAATGAGGTAACTAATTGGGGACTGTTCGTTTGAAGCTGACGTTTTGTGGCTTTTTCATGTACTTCTCATGGGTTGTACCGGTTACCTAAAGGTCTGATATAATGTGTGGTTGTATGATGCGTTGGTTGAACTTTGCGTTTTGTTTATCCAGTTGTTGTTGTATTATTACTTTGATCAGGACCCAGCTATCATAGTGCTTCGTGTAGAGGATGTGTATATGTATTGGTGGATTCTCTCGATCGCCTATCGGTGTTTTTCTGCGTTCTGTTTATGTATACATTCACATTTACGAGGTACAATTCGGACGCGGTGATGATGGTATATTCAATATACCAGAATGTTTAATTAATTGCACGGTTATATATTTTGTTATCCTTTGTTCCTGGAAAAGAATGCTGTTGGGGAGAAATTCCTATATATTATTTAAAAGTGCTAAGCGAATTCTATCATCCTGTCAATGTTCCAAAACATATGTAGCGAGATCTTGACGGATATTCTTGTGATCAAATGTTATTTGGTGAGATATCTTACTAGACAAACAGTTCCCGTGTAACAGTTCCCGTCTTTTGTGATGGGCACGATTGTAAACATTGTTATTGCTTTTGTTTAGTCAAACACATTTGTGTCAGTAAGGGGCTGAAACTGTCTAATTTGTGAGCTTGACCTTTTTTTTGTTTTGTATCGTTATCTGTAGAGCAAAAACGTCTGGTGCAAACTTAAGAGTTCGGGGTATTTTTTTTTTTTATCTCTTCAGTTCACATGTATATTTAACATTCCGGTGACCGTGGCCTTTTGCAAAACAATTTGAGGAATTTGTTACCATGGTACACACGTCGACAAATCAAGCCATTCATTTCCAGTATAAACTTACTTCTCTTTGCACGGAAAGCCTATACAATGTGAGGTCTGTTAAAACTGGAAATCCATAGCTTGATATGTAGCTGTGTGTACAATTATAAAATCTTTAGGTAAGGCATCTTTAACGATATCACATTTAGTGTTAGAATAATAGCGTGAATTTGTTTGTGTGAAGTCACTGGTCCGCAACGGCTGCTTGAGATGACGTTGCGTGCGCGCGCGCGGCATATCTAGGCCCGTCTACGCAGTTTAGCTAACGTATCCCTGTAATATTAAGAACGGTCTCACCGGGTCTTGCGCCATGGGTTACTCGTCCTCCGGCAGTCAGTCTTCACTACAGCCTGAACTTATGACACTTTTGCTTCTTTGTTTTGTTATTACGACCACAGAGGGACACACACAAAAAACGCGTTTTGATTTCGAAGTTGGCCGAGCCAACATGTGTTGCGCGCGCGCACAGACGACCGCTTGCGACGAGGGTTCAGCTTGAACTCTAAGTCTACCTATCCATTTAGTAAGTATGAAAATCTATACAAATAAATAAAACTGAAGTGTCTGTTTGTAATTTCAAATTAACAGCTTTTCACTAAATGCATATGAAAGTAAATACGGTACTTACACCAAAAAATCATATTTTTACATTTTTGTCTGTCTGTCTGTCCGTTTGTTCCGGCTAATCTCTGAAATGGCTGGACCGATTTTGACAGGACTTTTATTGGCAGGTAGCTGATTTAATAAGGAGTAACTTAGGCTACTTTTATTTTAGAAAATTACCTGCGTTAATTTCCGACATCCACGCGGGCGAAGCCGCGGGTAAAAGCTAGTATTTAATAAAATTCCCCATTTAAGGACGCTATAACATTTTTCTACAAATATCGGTGGTTTTCCGGTACCAATTACATCAAGAGGAATCACAACTGCAAGGTCAGTTACGGTCTAAATTAAAGATAATTTAATCGTCTCCATGATAGAACCATAAAAATTGTATAGGCCCATACAATATTTTCACAAAAATACGGTTTCCCCATCGCAGTAATTGAAGAAAATTAAAAATAATGGGGTCTAAAACGGTACCTGTATAGTGAGATCAACTGCATATTTTTACTTCAAAATGACAAGAAATTATGGCTGGTATAATCTTCTACGTTTTGCCTAAATATTTTGTAATTAAATACATAACTTTTTTATTTATGAGAAAAATAAAGAACGCCCTCAAATTTCTTCATACATTTTCTACTCGCGGCTTCTCATTCCGCGCTCAGAGGCGCCCTAGGAAGCACGGCCGTATCGCTTTTTTGTACGAAATAAATACGATCAAAATAATAATAAAGTGAATGCCGTGCTGTATACTGTGGTTGAAAAATGTTGATACTTTTCGGACAAAATGTATGAGTACCAAACTTATTACCAGAACTTTGTTTAGAAATAAATAACTCAAATTCTATTGGGAATTATGGAGTAGTGATGATTATGAATATGTATTCACTTACAAGAATTCAAGACGGCGGATGATTATTCAATAAAAATGTACATGAACATCTATTTTTAATATGGTAATTAAATTATCCAAGTGTCGTCCATTTTTGGAACGAAATTCTTAAATTAGCTTGCGGTAGGGGTAAACAAGGGTGCTCAAGCCGATTGTGAGGTCAAAATCAAAATCAAAATTGGCGGTTGCGAAAATCTTCTAAGTTTTCATCATGGGTGTCGTTTTCAATATTTTCGAAGGTGCTGAAGCCGAAAACTCCAAACAAATTACATTCAGAGTAAAAAAAAAGGCTAAGAAACATACATCCCCACGGAATGTCCACCGACCCCACAAGTTTTTCATTCAAAACGACGAATATATTTTTTTTTTAAATAAAAACTGGGCATAGCTATCAACTTTGTGTAATTTTAGGACAGTGATTACGACTGTTTCATCCAAATGTGATCCAAATACAATACAATACCAAAACAATACCCGCCGGTATTGTTTTTTATAAAAATATTATTATCCATATGGGGGGGGGGGGGTAGGGATTATGAAATCATCGATTTTTTTTTTAAATTGGCTGATGTACTGTTATGATGAAATGTGGACATGGGTATCAGTTTTGGGGGTTTTGCTAGTACCTATGTAGTCAAAATATTGAACGTAACTTTCATTATTTACATAAATTGAAAATCATGTAGTTAATCATTATCTCTCATAAGTTTTTGTCATTTCGAATTATAAATACATAGTAGAGTAGGTACATAAACATCCTTCATACAAAAATGAAGACCTCCTCTAAAGGGTTCCTATTGTGTATTAAACATTCTGAATACGCGCTTCAATCTGAAAGGCGAGGTTCGGGCGTCACACAATTTTTGCTTAGTTTTCTTCACGGAATATCCTGTACATTTTCAACGATAGTCTACGATCACCATCGGTTATATTTGTTTATTATCCAAAAATATTATTTAAGTTTTTTTTATTGTTACACCTTAATTTTTTTTAATTGACGAATTATATACCATACCAAAAATAATGATCATGGTAATAAAACTTATTTATTGTCACCAAATGCAGAAAGTAAAGTTAGTTTACTACTAATTTTACTCAACAGTGCTAGTAAAATAAAATAAATAATACCTTCGAGTATCAAGACTAGTTAAGTAATGTTTAAAATCGAGCAAACAATGGTTTCAATGTGTGCGTGCGCGTAATGTCGTTGTGTGGCGACTCAGATACCTAAACTTGAGCGATTCAAAAATGTTATAGCGTCCTTAAAACGATTGGTAGCTCTGTGGTTCCCGGTACATTTATCTAAAGGTGCCTGCTAATTAGTAACTGCGGCGTTGTTCCGAACGAACCGTTTATTTTTGTGCGAGAACCTTTGTTTTAGAAAGAAAAAGTGTTTGTCTGTTGCCTTTGTTGTTCAGCAGTGCTATTCTGTAACCATCTCACCGGGTGAAGTGAGCGTGGAGTGAGCTATCAATGTCATTCCACCTGATGCTAGGGATGACCAACTATCATATTTACAATCATAATCGAGATTTAGATACCTAATATTCTTATGCTAATTCTATTGATTATTTATATAAGGATTTCAAGCTAGCATAGTGTCTGAACAATACTACTCTTTCGGGAAGTTTTTCAAATGAAATAGCAAAACCGAAAATCAGACATTGTTGTTTTTTTTCTATTTTTTCCTCGACTAGCCCTTTATGCTTGACGCACAAGTGCAACACGCACGAACAATTAATGAATATAGTAAGACATATGTACATGTATAGGTAAGACAGCTACAACAGAAAATGCGAATCGACATTGTCAGTTATTATAAACCCACTATAAACTGATTAGATTAAAATTAAATACGTAAATGCAATGACATGACCTAATCACGATGTGTCTTGGAGAAGCGATTGTAGATCGACTCGAGTAAAGATTGTGCAACGTTCTTCAGAAAATCTATTAAAAAAAGATGAAAGAACCTGGCCGTGCCTGACTGACGGAGCATAGAATTCAATCTCTCACATACTATGTGGGAACCCACATCTAGGCGCTGTCATATACACAATTACATTTGTTTACTAGGTAGGTATTTATTTTATTGTAGATAAAAATATACCTACTTACTTACTCACTTATGTCGTTATTATCAATAAAAAGAATATTCATCAAATGGTCACCATCTTGAAAATATTATGTTGAAAGTCAACAGTTAAAAAAGAAAACGGTCACCCGCGTGCTCGCGAAGTGAAGTGATGTTACCATGACAACGGCATTACGAGGATCGCGTGATCAAGCCGCGCATGCGTGCTAGACGCTGTCATCAATAGGTATCAACTTTTTTTTTTGTTCGCCTTGTGCAGACGCCATTTCGTATTCGGTTTCAAGAATAATTAGTACGCAGGGATTTATTTCAATTCTTGTAGATATGTACCTATCTAAGTACAACAGTTTTCATACAAGTACAATGTCAGTTTAGTTCTACACTTTGGTGTCGACAATTAATCTGCTTTTTTTTAACCTATGTACCTACTTACTGCTCATTTAACCTTTATCGCGTGGTGACACCTGCACGCTAAGAATATGCAATAACAAGAAGTACCGTACAGCGACCTACTACACAGAATCTTCTCGTAGTCTGAGCATTGATTGGTAAGGTAACGATGATGATTGATGAGAGATAAAATATGATGTGCATGTGTACTTAAACACTCATCATCATCAGCCATCATTCTCATCAAACTCATTGTCTATAATAAAAGAATATTCATCAAATCATCATCTTGATACCTACTAGGTATATCAAAATTCAACGCTTCAAATGACTATCGCGTAGCGCGTCTCTGCGCGTGTTCACTTCACCGAGAATACATGCGATGATGCGACGAGAATCGCGTGGAGTGCTCACGCCGCGCAAGCGCACTAGGCCACTAGTTCATCAGTCATACATTTTTTTTTTTCTTTTATTTTTGTTTTGATGACCATGTGCCTGAACATATTTAGAGTTCAGACAAAATGATTAGATACTCATTTATTTCAATGTTTGAAGGTAACCTATTTGGTTGCAAACAATAAAAAAAGAATATTAATCGAATCGTCATCATCTTGATAATAATGTCAAAATTCAATAGTTCAAAACGGTCACACGCGTGCTCGTGAGGTGATGTTACCATGACAACGAAATTGCGAGCATCGCGTGATCAAGCCGCGCATGCGCGCTAGACGCTGTCATCGATAAGTATCAACTTTTTTTTATCACCTTGTGCAGAAGCCATTTCGTAATCGGATTGAGAATAATTAGTGCGCAAGTATTCGAAACATTCATATAAATGCATGTATACCTACTTAATAATCGTATTATTAATAAAAGAATATTCATCAAATCATGATCATCTTGATACCTACCTACCTACTAGGTATGTCAAAAATCAACATTTCAAATGAAACTCGCGTAGCGCGCCCGCGTGAGTTCACTCCACCTTGACTAAATGTGACGAGAATCGCGTGAAGTGTTCACGTCAAGCAAGCAGTACTCATATGGTGTGGTTGCTATGGCAACAACACCGTGTGAGTAACGGTTTCGGGTGAAGTGAGGTGACCGACGCTGTCATTGTCAAGACATTTTTTTTTAATTTCAGCCTTTCAAGTCATTGCTAAAGGCAATGATGTATTCGCAGTTAGCCAATGAAGTATATTTTTACTTAATGTCAATTCCAACCATTGTTGAACATTTCAAAATTATAAATTATGTTTTCAACAAAATATGAATATTAGGTACCTACTTACTTGAGAGGTGTGAGATCGAGCATTCGCTGAATCGAGAGAGGCTTATAGCTAAATAAAAACAGCCGCACAGTCCGATCGATCCCGTAGGCCTCGGTCGGTCCGTCTATGGGGACCATCTTTACATACCAAGATCACGAAGGTCGAAAATCTGACAACCAGTCTTACCAAGGGGGGTAACATATTACCAAATAACTGGGTTGTCGGAGTCGGATTGGCAGTCATTGCATGTGAAAAACCCGTGCATTCAGCTGCAACCGGTTAAGACTGGAAGCCGACCCCAACACAGTTGGACAAAGGCAGGCAGATGAGGTGAGATCGAGCAACTTCATTAAATTGTGCAAAGCAAGTATTCAGTGACTGGTGATGTGTTCGTTAACATTATTTACATAATATATGTAAATAGCATAAGTACCTGAAGGTTTTTTTAAACAGCTATCATCTAGATTCTGGATAAATAATAGTTCATGATACAAACCCTATAACAACAATACACAAAATATTTAGGAACATCAATAATCTAGTTATGGGTGCTGTTGAGACACAAATTGCTCATCTCCCTTGCTAACAAGATTTCAACATTATTCATGTATTGATTTTCGTTTATTTTTGTACTATAAGGTACACCTCTGCCCAACCCTTCGAGGAAACAAGGCGTGATAATATGTTTGTTTTTTTATTTTATTTCATAAATGTGTAAATAAACATTGTATGTAAATACAATTATTATTTTAAGCCGATAGAACTATGTATGTTTTGGTTGCTATAGCCTAATTAAATCTGTTTAATGTATAGCGTTTTACACAAATCGTCTATGTTTCTCATCCCAATTGCAGATGTGCTGCAAGAAATTTCTTATGTTTTAAGCAGATCCTTTGTGCTTTCCTATCTTTGTATATTTTATTTTATTAAGTGTTAAGTTTGTTCATAAATAAATAAGATTTGTAACACATCAAACAAAGCTAATACATTTTTTCTACTGAGCTTGCTGTTTCCCGAGCTTCAACTTCTTGATGCTACGAACGGAGGGTCGTTGGATGTGTGTGGACTGCACGCCGCCATCGTGACTAGCTAAAAATAATGGTAAGCGTTTATTACTAAGCATTTGTTTTAACTCATTCCTAAACTCATCCATATTTTTTTTGTCTATTTCATTTACATTTTATATGGTTCAGTGTCATGAACATGTAATTGAAATTATCATCAGAATCCTGCAGCCAATTTAATACTTTCAAAACTGTAGCAGTATGACTTATTTATAATACATTTAACAATCAGTGTCTAATTCCAGCCCAAATAAATCAAATCGGTAAACATTATTCCTACATTTTGAGTACAATGAGATGCAACATTTCTTAACTCCATGCTTATCCTTGTCCCAATTTTTTGGCTCTATTATGTTTATCAAAAATAGTCTGAAATTATCAACACTAACCTCAGACTGCCAAGATCAACATACAGCTAGGAATGATGTAATCAAGTAGATGCGGTGTTCTTTTATTGTCTTCAGTTCCTTTATCCTCAGCAACTGCATGGTCCAATAGGCTCATCTACCGAGATGTAAAGTATTCAGATTTTTATAATTAATATGCATTTTTTTTCCATGCATTCTCCCACAGCTGGGCAAAGGTCTCCTCCATACTACCATTCTTTTCAAAAGTATTTTTTGACTAAAGCATACGGTCAAAAGTACTTTTGACTGATTTTGCTAGTCAATAATACTTTTGACTGCAACATTATTTCTGTGTATAAGTACCGTATCAGCCTGTAATGCTCATAAACCGATCGACCTCAATTATATAGCGAAAACAATGCCTCCTAAGATACAGGATCTTCCTAGTTTAGGAGACAGCGCTCAATTTTTTGTATTTAACAAATATGTATATGCAAACTTGTGTCAAATATTCTTTGCTAATAAATATTATACTTTTCCAGTTTTTCTTATGTTATGCCGTCTTTGGACAGTATGTATGACCTTGATGTTACTATAGCTTCTTGCTAAAACCGTCGTTATGGTGAACCTAATCTTCAGAGGGTAGTAACAATAGTTAAAAAAATATAGTATTTTTCTCCAGAGTAGGCCAACTTCATTCCCACTATTAGGTATGTTGAGCTGGAACAAATGACAGTTGAATTAAACTTGCTATAAAAAGGTAAGATAATTGAAAAACAAATGAGTCTAAGTTGGAATTTCAGAAAATATATCAGAATTATTGAAATCACGATGAGGATATTAGTTAATATAAGGTTTCCTTAAATAAATAAAAGCAAATATTGCTAGATTTATTATAATTATTATGACAGTTTAATGCTAGTAAATGACAACATTGTCATTTATATTTTATGTGAACAGTAAATTGCAGACGTAATAATAAACATATTACTAATATCACAAATATTTAAATAATACAAGCTGATGTCTGCAACTTCACATCAAAGCGTATATTTTGCATGTGGATCACAAAAAACTTATAAATTTAATTTTATTTTATTAGTTTAGTTTGAATTTAGTTCGCTTTGTTAGTAAAAATTTTACACATGTTAATGTATTTCAAATCATCATTAAAAACTTACTAAACTCTTGATCATCTATTTTGGAAATCGATGTCTATGGCATATTCCTCAACAAAAAAAAAATGTGTTATCTTGGAGTTAGATATTATTGAGTTTGATCAAAAAATATTCGCCAGTCTGTATTTAATGTCCTTTTAGTAAAACTTAAAAAAAAAAAATATGTACGCTACGTTGTCTGGAAATAGTATCACAAAAAATTAAACCCTGTGGTCTCTCTGTTTAGTGAAACCATAGATAATTTAGAATGTTACTGTCAAGTGTCAAATTTTGGCGGTATTTTACTTGTCTTTCATAGATAGTCTTTCCCAAAGAGTAAAATAATAAACAGGGGTTTTTCCATAATCTAGTTTTGTTTAGTAGTTTCGAGTTTGTTTGCTCATGCTGACCTAATAAAGTTCTCGGTGTATTTATAGTGTATTCATTTACATCGGTAGTGCAATATATACAACAAGATCAACAAGGGTAGCACAAACTATGTGTGTGGCAGAAACACTTTGTAAAAGATATATCAATGATTAGCATTGGCTCAAAGTGATCTTACCCCTCGTGGTTTTAGGCCGACGAAGTTACCACAGGAATAATCACGAAAAGTTTACGAAGGTTTGTACGTTATCATTAACGAATGGTGTGAAACTAGTAAATTTCAATACAAGACACTCAAGTTTTCCTTGCCAACTTTGTGTTTACCTGAGCAGGCCGACCAACTTCGCTATTTATTTATACAAGCCTGTCAATAAAGTTTAAATAGTAGGTACTAATGTACCTATACATTGTTTTTTTCAGATGACTCTCAGAAATGTGATCGTATTGATGGAAAATGAAACAAAAACCATACTTATATGCCTGCCTGCCTGGTATGACTGATATTTCAATTAACTATCTTGAAGCTTAAAATATTAATGTGAATATTAAAATACAAACTTGTGTTTTAGATACCTGAATGCCGTGCCTTTGAATTAGAAAATTGGGCCTGAGTTGACAGAAAAAAGAAATAGGTTGCGGCCACTTTTGATTTACATATTCAGATATGTAAGTTTTTGTGATCCACATGCAAAATATACGCTTTGATGTGAAGTTTCAGCCTGTATTACCTAAGTATTTGTGATATTAGTAATATGTTTATTTATTATGTCTGCAATTTACTGTTCACATAAAATATACATGATAATATGTTGTCATTTACTAGCATTAAACTGTCATAATAATTAGAAAAAATCCAGCAATATTTGATTTTATTTAGGTACTTATTGGAACCTGTAATTAATGTCATCATCATGATTTCAATAATTCTGATATATTTTCTGAAATTCCAACTTAGACTCATTTGTTTTTCAATTATCTTACCTGTTTATAGCAAGTTTAATTCAACTGTCATTTGTTCCAGCTCAACATACTGGTGGGAATGAAGTTGGCCTACTCTGGACAAAAATACTATATTTTTTTAACTATTGGTACTACCCTCTGAACATCAGGTTCACCATAACAACGGTTTTAGCAAGAAGCTATAGTAACATCAAGATCATACATACTGTCCAAAGATGGCATAACATAAGAAAAACTGGAAAAGTATCGGGGAGACCTTTGCCCAGCTGTGGGAGAAGGTATGGATAAAAAAAATGCAATTATAAAAATCTGAATACTTTACATCTCGGTAGATGAGCCTATTCGACCATGCAGTTGCTGAGGATAAAGGAACTGAAGACAGTAAAAGAACACCGCATCTACTTGATTACATCAGTCCGGGCTGTCTGTTGATCTTGGCAGTCTGAGGTTAGTGTTCATAATTTCAGACCATATTTGATAAACATAATAGAGCCAAAAAATTGGGACAAGGATACATGGAGTTAAGAAATGTTGCAACTCATTGTACTCAAAATGTAGGAATAATATTGACCGCTTTGATTTATTTGGGCTGGAATTGGACACTGATTGTTAAATGTATTATAAATAAGTCATACTGCTACAGTTTTTGAAAGTATTAAATTGGCTGCAGGATTCTGTTGATAATTTCAATTACATGCTCGTGACATTGAACCACATAAAATGTAATTGAAATACACAAAAAAAAAAAAAGATTTGTATGTGTAGGAATGAGTTTAAAAAATGCTTAGTAATAAACGCTTACCATTATTTTCAGCTAGTCGCGATGGCGACGTGCAGTCCTCACACATCCAACGACCCTCCGTTCGTAGCATCAAGAAGTTAAAGCTCGGGAAACAGCAAGCTCAGTAGAAAAATGTATTAGCAAATTTGTTTGATGTGTTACAAATCTTATTTATTTAAGAACACACACAATAAAATGAAACACACAAAGATAGGAAAGCACAAAGGATCTGCTTGAAACATAAGAAATTTCTTGCAGCACATCTGCAATTTGAATGAGAAACTTAGACGCATTGTGTAAAACGGTATACATTATACAGATTTAATTAGGCTATAGCAACCAAACCATACATAGTTCTATCGGCTTAAAATAATAATTGTACTTACATACAATGTTTATTTACACATATTATGAAAAAAAAACCATAACATCACGCCTTGTTTCCTCGAAGGGTTGGTCAGAGGTGTACCTTATAGTACAAAAATAAACGAAAATCAATACATGAATAATGTTGAAATCTTGTTAGCAAGGGAGATAAGCAATTTGTGTCTCAACAGCACCCATAACTAGATTATTGATGTTCCTAAATATTTTGTGTATTGTTGTTATAAGGTTTGTATCTTGAACTATTGTTTATCCAGAATCTAGATGATAGCTGTTTAAAAAAAAACCTTTAGGTATGCTATTTACATATATTATGTAAATAATGTTAACGAACACATCACCAGTCACTGAATACTTGCTTTGCACAATTTAATGAAGTTGCTCGATCTCACCTCATCATCTGCCTGCCCTTGTCCAACTGTGTTGGGGTCGGCTTCCAGTCTTAACCGGTTGCAGCTGAATGCACGGGTTTTTCACATGCAATGACTGCCAATCCGACTCCGACAACCCAGTTATTTGGTAATATGTTACCCCCCTTGGTAAGACTGGTTGTCAGATTTTCGACCTTCGTGATCTTGGTATGTAAAGATGGTCCCCATAGACGGACCGACCGAGGCAAGCGTAGCTTAGCCGGATCGGTCGGACTGTGCGGCTGTTTTTATTAAGCTACAAGCTGCTCGATCTCACACCTCTAACATAATTTATAATTTTGAAATGTTCAACAATGGTTGGAATTGACATTAACAAATACTTCATTGGCTAACTGCGAATACGTCATTGCCTTTAGCAATGACTTGAAAGGCTGAAATTAAAAAAAAACTGTCTTGGGTCACCTCACTTCACCCGAAACCGTTACTCACACGGTGTTGTTGCCATAGCAACCACACCGAATGCTTCCTCGACGTGAACACTTCACGCGATTCTCGTCACGTTTTGTCAAGGTGGAGTGAACTCACGCGGCAGCGCTACGCGAGTTTCATTTGGAATGTTGATTTTTGACATACCTACCTAGTAGGTAGGTATCAAGATGATGATGATTTGATGAATATTCTTTTATCTATACTTATAATATTATAAAGCTGAAGAATTTGTTTGATTGAACGCGCTAATCACAGGAACATTTGGTCCGAATTGATAAATTATTTTTGTGTTGGGTAGCCTATTTATCGAGGGAGGCTATAGGTTATATAACATCACGCTACAATTAAAAGGAGCGGAGCAGTAATTAAAAATGTTGCAAAAACGGGGAAAATTTATTCGTTTTGAGAGTTTCCGTTGCGTACGCTGCGTAAACGGTTAAATTAACGCAAAAATCATATGCGACGGAATTGTTCCTTTTTAAAAGTTCTAAAAAAAAGTCCGCGAGGGCATATGTCTATCTTTTAAGGTTGACTCACTATAACTCAAAAGAAGCGAGCAGCAACGAAAACTAGCAGGCAAATTGATGCGACGGGAAGGGTCAGGGGAGCAAAAATTTGACGCGGGCAGAAGCTAGTTAATAATACGATTATAAAGTAGGTGTACATGCATTTATATGAATGTTTCGAATACTTGCGCACTAATTATTCTCAATTCGATTACGTAATGGCTTCTGCACAAGGTGATAAAAAAAAAGTTGATACCTATTGATGACAGCGTCTAGCGCGCATGCGCGGCTTGATCACGCGATGCTCGCAATTCCGTTGTCATGGTAACATACTTCACCTCACGAGCACGCGGGTGACCGTTTTGAACTACTTATTGAATTTTGACATTATTATCAAGATGATGACGATTCGATTAATATTCTTTTTTATTGTTTGCAACCAAATAGGTTAGCTTCAAACATTGAAATAAATGAGTAGGTATCTAATCATTTTGTCTGAACTCTAAATATGTTCAGGCACATGGTCATCAAAAAAAAAATAAAAGAAAAAAATATGTATGACATTGATGAACTAGTGGCATAGTGCGCTTGCGCGACGTGAGCACTCCACGCGATTCTCGTCGCATCATCGCATGTATTCTCGGTGAAGTGAACACGCGCAGAGACGCGCTACGCGATAGTCATTTGAAGCGTTGAATTTTGATATACCTAGTAGGTATCAAGATGACGATTTGATGAATATTCTATTATTATAGACAATGAGTTTGATGAGAATGATGGCTGATGATGATGAGTGTTTAAGTGCACATGCACATCATATTTTATCTCTCATCATCGTTACCTTACCAATCAATGCTCAGACTACGAGAAGATTCTATGTAGTAGGTAGCTGTAGGTACGGTACGTCATGGTATTGCATATTCTTAGCGTGCTGGTGTCACCACGCGATAAAGGTTAAATGAGCAGTAAGTAGGTACATAGTTTAAAAAAAGCGGATTAATTGTTGACATCAAAGTGTAGGTACTAAACTGACATTATGCTTGTATGAAAACTGTTGTATTTAGGTAGGTACATATCTACAAGCACTGAAATAAATCCCTGCGTACCTACTAATTATTCTCTAAACCGAATACGAAAGGGTGTCTGCACAAGGCGAACAAAAAAAAAAAAGTTGATTCCTATTGATGACAGCGTCTAGCGCGCATGCGCGGCGTGATCACGCGATCCTCGCAATGCCGTTGTCATGGTAACATCACTTCACCTCGCGAGCACGCGGGTGACCGTTTTGAACTGTTGAATTTTAACATAATATTTTCAAGATTGTGACCATTTGATGAATATTCTTTTTATTGATAATAACGACATAAGTAAGTAAGTAGGTATATTTTTATCTACAATAAAATGTTACTCGGCACATTTTAGGACGCTGGTTTTGCATTTTCCTAATGTTCTTAGTGCGCTTATGTGACACGTTATAAGTTAAATAAATACCTACCTAGTAAGCAAATGTCAATGTGAATATGAGAGCGCCTAGATGTGGGTTCCCACATAGTATGTGTGAGATTGAATTCTGTGCTCCGTCAGTCAGGCACGGCCAGGTTCTTTCATCTTTTTTTAATAGATTTGGGTTAGTAAGAACGTTGCACAATCTTTACTCGAGTCGATCTACAATCGCTTCTCCAAGACACATCGTGATTAGGCCATGTGATTGCATTTACGTATTTAATTTTAATCAGTTTACAGTGGGTTCATAATAACTGACAATGTCGATTCGCATTTTCTGTTGTAGCTATCATACCCTATACCATATGTACATATGTCTTACTATATTCATTAATTGTTCGTGCGTGTCGCACTTGTGCGTCAGGCATAAAGGGCTAGTCGAGGAAAAAATAGAAAAAAAACAACAATGTCTGAATTTCGGTTTTGCTATTTCATTTGAAAAACTTCCCGAAACAGTAGTAATGTCAAGATAGTTTACTAGCTTTGAAATACGCATAAAATGATCATTAGAATAAGCATAAAAAATATTATCAAAATCTCGATTATGATTGTAAATGTTATGTTTGGTCAATCCCTAGCAGCACTGGGATGACACTGACAGCTCACTCCACGCACCTTTTCGCGGTGAGATTTTTACAGAATCGACATGCAGATACTGAGAGTAGTTTCGGAGTGTTCGTTATGGTGAAAGGTCTATTTATGTTTGTTCTTATGTGGTAGGATCGATGGTAAGTGTTTGGCTTTTATTTTTACCCGACTATGGTGAAGATCCTTGTCCCTATATCTTGCTGTAGATGTCGTAAAAGGCGAGTAAGGGACTTACTAGAGAATGGGCGCCAGCGATCTCAATACATTTTTAAAACCATACTTCGATCGCCAACCTGCCACTTCCCTTAAAATGACAAGCCCCAAAAACAAAAGGTCCCTTGTGCTCGCCTACCCTTGGCAACGGTAACGGTCAAGGTCACGGCGAGGCCAGGAGTGCTATGAGTCCCCGGTTGCGGGAAGCACAGAACCAGTCGAAGTAGTGGTGCTTGGAGACGCCTATATCCAGCCGTGAACGTCTTTCGGCAGAAATGACGATGAAGACGGCGAGACAAAAAAGAAGGGTTATAATTTCGACCCGTATGTTCATTTATTCCGCCATAACTTCTAATTTTTTTTTATAATTTTACATATGAGGTATCGTTGAAAGGGTCTCGATCGAATTATAGCCAACAAAACAATACATTCTAACAGTAGTACGCAATCATAAGCTTTACGGCAAAGTGAACTATGGCCACTATCGTCTGAACAAAACTATGAATATTTATTTAATAAATACATTAAAATGTATGACGTTTAAGTCGTTAATGAGACGATAAATATTTAATGGTACCTACTCACAATTTCAGATGAGAATATTTTCTTACTTTACACATTTTACAGATAACGTGATTTCTCTGTAAAAGGGTTTTAAATTTTAAACGCATTTATTCCTGATATAAGAGAAGAAGCGTTTAATTATGCAGTGGTGGCTTAGTGGTCTTGGTGGAAGAAAACAACGGGAGGAAACCAGCATGTCCTAGAGCCAAATAATGAAAGACATGTGGCTTTTATCAACCTCGGGTGGTGGATTATGGCCCACATCTTCTCACTGAGAGGTGGCCCGTGTCCTAACAGTGGAAAATTATAGACTGATTATAAATCTGCAAAAAAGCAGTACGGATCACCTTCTGGACAAACACTTAATCTCTTACTAAGCACTGCCAGAGATGACCTAATCCTTGCCAAACCCCAAAATCCAAATACAATATTAGCCCAAGGCTAACAAATTCGTCACCCCCACACCTTGTTTTACTACCCTTTGTAATGGCGTTACATTCCCCCATAAAACGGTGACATAATTATCGAAACATTGGTTAGGTCATGGCCTGGTTAGGAGTGGGAGTCGGGTGAAATAGTATAGTTTTTATGGTTTTTGTGACGTCGTATCACACCTCTAAAAAACAAATATACGTATGCCTATCTAGCTACTAACAGCCACCCTGTGAAGATAGTCGCTCCATCTAGCTTGAGGGTGTCCTATATAGGCGATAGCTGACTCCCGGCCACCGTAGGCGCGAGCTTGCAGGCGGTGAGCAATGGGTAGCTCGCCGCCTGGTAAGGACCAGGCTCGGCTCGACGGCGTGTAGTGTTCCACGCGCGCTTCAAAGAGATGTCAGCAATACTGCTAGGACCGATGCCTGCCAGGGTCGCGAGATTCGTTCGAAAGAGTTACCGTGGCCCTGACATATCGGCAACTGAAGGAACACGGGTGGGTTTTAGTCAGTAAAAGTCTGACACGCCTCTCCGCTCCACCTCTAGGGTGGAGCGGAGAGGAGTGTCAGACTTTTGGCGGGAGAGGTCATTTGATGATTTCCCACCCAAAAAAATGGGTGTCCTATATTAGGATTTGATTGGATTCATTATTCTGATGGGAAATTCCGTCGAAAGCATGGCTTGCTTTACAATGTTCCTCTATTTAATATCTGATTTATCTATGCCGTGGTAGAGTAAGTAAGTAAGTAAATTTTATTTGTTTAAACATTGTGTACATACATTGCATGCAAGATATTATGGAAATACATAAAGGATCAGACTTGTTCAGCCGCATATCGTGGCGTACTAATTGGTAGGAAGAGATGGTGCATAAACCGTTATAATATTCATCAAAATTACATTTCTACATTATTCATTAAAGATACCTAATATTTATATTACAATTCAATGTCAAAGTAGTGATTGAATTAGTTGGTCAATAAAATATGAAATAAAATAAAATGTCACTAAAATTGCAAATATTCCAAAAGAAAATATATTGGTTAAAAAAATAATAAAGTCCAAAATACATCATTGTCATCTCAAAAACGGAGAAAATTGTCCTCTTTCATTAATTCCGATAAACTATAATACGCTCTTTCAGTTAGTATTTTCTTTAATTTACTTCTTAGAGCAGAAATATTTAACGTTTTCCACGATTTGGGCATTTTATTAAAAATTTTGGGAGCCATGCAAAAGATACTCTTATGCATAAGAGTTGTTTTAGCGCCGTGAACACAGAGTTAGAAATTATCACGTCTATTCCTAGGAGCAACATCAGACAAACGCTGGAATAAATGAGAATTGGATTTTATAAACATGATTGTGTCCAGGATATATAATGAAGGTATTGTCAATATCTTACGCTCTATAAAATAAGGTTTACAGCTGTCCGTTGTTTGCAGTCTAAACAGATGCGAAAAGTCCAAATTAGATGCAAAAAGTCCTCGCGGCCGATCCCCCAACCGCAGATCCGACCAAGTAACCGCTCTCACTGGACTCTCTGTTACAACTGCCAATTGTACAAGAACAAAAAATTAATTATAATTGTTAAGAGAAGCTGAAAATCCAACGAAGTTAAAGAACATTGTTTATTGACACGACTTTCGCGAAGTACGCGACCAAGAATAACAATAGAAATAATAGCCAATTTACAAAGTAATGGCGCATTTCAGCGCTTCATTGAAAACAACTGAACAATAACAGCGTCTTTATTTCGTAGACGTAAGGGCGGTTTTCATAGTGTATATAACTAATGCAATGCCTATACATCATACTTTGAAGTTTCGCTTTATAAAACCTCGAACATAGAACTCAAAACAATGTTCGTGTAACCAAACCACTCGTTTGAGTCTTTTCTATGCCACCTATAATGGAAAACTCATGGGACCTATAAATAACCAATATACTAAATCATATAAATGTGACATCAAGCCTTCGTGAGTACCACTATTATTATGCATTTACTACAACCCTATTTTAACAGCAAAAGAGTTCAAATTTGAAGATTTCTAACAGTCATATTTATGTGGGTTGCCCTTGATTCTGAAAAACATATACGGCTAAAGTTGTCATGAATATGTTTGAAATTGACTAATAAATGTTGTTATTATTTATTGACTTCTAGTTTTGGGAACAAAAATGTATACTTTTAGCAAGTTTTTCCGCTTTTAAGACCAAAAAGTGCATTTCAAAAAAGTTTTTTGAACGTCAGAATTACATAAAACAGTCCCGTAAATCGCCCGCCCCTCAGCCTATAGTACGCCCGTACTTGAAATATATAGGTTTTCTGTCAAAAAACCTATAAAGACAGAAGAGCACAAAGACACTGCTTATTTCACCAGTTTCCAGCTTATATCTACGTACTAGCAAACTTATGTATAGACAAACAATTTAGACCTAAATTGTTAGTCTTCAGTGCTATTCGCATTATAGGTACATATGTAAATATGGGTAACACTAACAAAACGATTGGACTTACTAATAGAATCACATAATCAGATTCAAAAGAAAGCATAGACAATATTTATTTACAGTTGTGAAATGGATATAGTTCCATAGACACAAGAGCTACAATACGTATTCGCGAAACGAAATATTCTTCAGTGAAATCTAAATTTAGCGCAAAAAAGTTTGTCTACCAAACGCCATCATGACTATGGCTAATCGCGGTAGAACACGAAAACTTCTAATTAGCGTCAAATGTTAGAATAAATATAAACTTTGGCGGTCTACTGTGTGATTATAAAGTTTTCTGTACTAGTTTAAAACTCTAATGGAAGAGATTAGCTTAGTTTCTGAGTTAGATTTAGACCTTTGTCGCGTAGGATGTTCATAATTGTGAGGGACTTACTCGTACATATAACATAAATATCCTGCAGATCTGGGAGCGTCTTGTGACGAGTCGTTGAGCTCACTAAAGAGTTGAGCTACACGATCGATCTCGATGACTGATACATACATGCCGTCTGTTGGGATAGGTCAGCTCATAGCTAATCTTGAGCTACACGATCGATCTCGATGACTGATACATACATACATGTCGTCTGTTGGGACAGGTCAGTTCAAAGTTGTAATGGCTTTTTCTTTAAAAGGCCCTTCCCGACATGGCCCTGCATTATTACACTCTAATAACCCAATAATTACTACTACTACTATTTTTTTTTTAAACTCTAGTCCAATAATGTCTAGATTTATTTTTTTTCCTAGGTAAAACTTTTACTCATCTACAAAGTCACATGAAGATTATGACAATATAATTAACGTGTTCCGTGCTAAAACATAATTAGCTATCGTCGACTTGTAATTTGCTGAGTTCACATTTGTTTTCTAAGAGTCATGGTGGTAGGTAATCCTGCCAGGGTCGTGAGATTTGATCGAAAGAATTACCGTGGCCCTGGCATATGGGCAACTGACGGAACACGGTCTTAGTCAGTAAAAGTCTGACACGCCGTTCCGCTCCGCCCCGAGCGGGAGAGGTCATTTGAAGGCTTCCCATCCAAAAAAAAAAAAATCATAGAAGTTTGAGCTAAAAATTATACTGAAATAGAGCTGGATAAGACTGAATATTACTGGATAAGAGCAGATTAGTCGAAAAAGTTGGAGATGGTAAGCCAAGTTATTTAGAGATATAATTTAACTAGCTTCTGCCCGCGACTTCGTCCGCGTTAAATTTCTTGTTCCCCCGACCCTTCCGTCGCGTCGAATCGCCTACCTGTACGATTTTCCCCGTTTTTGCAACATTTTTCATTACTGCTCCGCTTCTCTTAGTTGTAGCGTGATGTTATATAGCCTATAGCCTTTCTCAATAAATAGGCTACCCAACACAAAAAGATTTTTTCAATTCCGACCAAGTAGTTCCTGAGATTAGCGCGTTCAATCAAACAAACATACAAACAAACAAACTCTTCAGGTTTATAATATTAAATAATATAAAGTATAGATTTTAAACGCATGTTCCTTTGTAATAAGGATCATTATCGTGTGGTATCGTGTCATGAAAAGCTTAAAACACTGCAATAATGAATTCTAGGAAACTACAATAGAATAATTTACAAATGGAAGCTTAAAACCTCTAATTAAAAAGATAATAATGCAAATTGTGCGGTTCTGTCTGTATTTGAACAATTAAGAACTAGCGTTTTTCAGTTTATTTTTACTGACTTCAAAAAAAGAGGAGGTTCTCAATATGATTGTTTAATTTTTTATGTTTGTTACTTCAGAACTGTCATTTATTTATAGACCGATTTGAAAAGTTCTTCTTTTGTTTAAAAAGGTGTAGGTACTTGTAGAGCGATCCCAGTGAGTGAGGAATGAGGAAAATTTCGTGAGGAAAGTATTCAGTATGAATGTCGATGGCTATAATAGTAGAGGGAGACCAAAGAAACGATGGATGGACCGTGTGAATTATGATATAGATAGAAAGGGAGTAACTACTGAGGTGACGACAAACAGAGAAGTGTGGAAGAAAAATATATGTTGTGCCGACCCCAAATAAATTGGGACAAGTCATTATTAGGGATGTTATGGATATGACATTTCGGATACGGATTGGATACGGATGTAGGAATGATTATTATACCGGATACGGATACGGATACGGATATGAATTTATTTCGGATTATCCGTTAGTATCGGATAATATTGGTTACGGATATTAAACTTTTAAGGAATTTCAAAAGTAAAATATAAATAGCTACTAAAATGATTTCATTTATATGTCACCATTTGGTAGGAATTACAATCATTCCGTGAGTAATTATTACAGCTGTTTAAAATAAAAATAATCCATACTATATTACTATATTTACTATATATTTATATATTATATATATATATATATATATTATATATATATATATATAATATATATTTATATATCCATCCATCCATACTATCCATACTAATATTATAAATGCAAAAGTAACTCTGTCTGTCTGCCGGTCTGTCTGTCTGTCTGTCTCGCTTTCCTGCTAAAACTACTGAACCGATTTCAATGAAATTTGTTACACAGATAGTTTAGAGCCTGAGAAAGGACATAGGCTTTTTATCCCGTTAGTATGTTCCCGCGGGATAATTGCTGACCTCCACGCGGGCGAAGCCGCTGGCAAAAGCTAGTTATAAATATATATTGAGTGTTATCTAATCTACCTAAAATAAAAATGTAATAACAAATCCGATATTATCCGAAACTTTTATTTCGGATTCGGTTACGGTTACGAATAAATTTTTATATCGGATATCCGATAGTTTTGGTTACGGTTACGGAGCTCCTTAGCATCCCTGGTCATTATCCTGCTAAGATATCTCCTGATAAGAATGATGATGACTTGTAGAATGATCCCGTATAAATGTTGTCTAGTTTTGATTAGTGGTTTTTGAGTTAGCTTCAATAATAAGTATTATTTCCACTAAGTGCATGTTGATGATGTTAGAATAATAACTTCTTGTCACTGTAATTTACTTGACTTAATAAGAAGTTATATGAATTTGTGTGGGGTTTTTTTTCCAAAAAACATAACCGAATTTCAAAGAAACATCATAAAATAACTTTAGTTTAGGAAGCCTGCGGCAAAAATCGTGTTTTCAGGGAAATCTATGAAATAACAATCAACTTCCAAAAAAACACTACATTATTGACGTGTAAAAGTGTTTGTACAAACCAACTTGCAAAAATAAAGTCATTTGTTATTTATCATTGATAAAACTAACTGTAATTTCTGAAGTTATTGTTTTTGCTTTGTGCTTTTGTTTTTGGGTTTTTAGGTTAAGTGAAAAATAAAAACAGTTATATAAAATCAAAAAACAATCGACATCCAAGAAAAAATACTCTGTGAAGTACAAAAAACATTTTAACAAAAAACTAAACCACCGAAAAAACTGAAAAGCAAAAAATAATAAACCTTTAAATTTTGAGTCGGCGCTGAACAATCAATGAACAAAGATCACTTAAAGCGCCGACTCATAATTTTAAGGTTTATTATTTTTTGCTTTTCAGTTTTTTCGGCGGTTTAATTTTTTGTTAAAAAGTTTTTATTTTATGATTTTTTGTGGCTTTAATTTACTAATAATTCTTGGCAAAGTATACGCTATCCAATAAAAAAGAATTATCTAAATAGGACTACTCTGTATAAAGTTATGCGTAGTTAAACATTGCAATCAGTGAGTGTACCTACAATCAAACATCCCCTGTTTTGCGACCCTTAGGGTTCGATTTTGTTTTCCAAATTTATATGGGACCACCTTCGGAGTTTACCCTTTCCAATAAAAAAAGGATTATCACAATCAGACGATTACGTAAAAAGTTATGCGTGGTCATACATAAAAAAAAAACATAAAATATACGCGTCGAATTGATAACCTCCTCCGTTTTTTTTCGTCGGTTGAAAATAAACTTTAATTTCGAAAGTAGGTGGAAAAAAAGAACTTCTATTTATTGTCGAATGAAGTGGTTATATATTATGCCCTTGAAGGTTTCTGAAAGCGCTACTGTTTTAATAGAGCCAAGAACCTAAAGAAAACTGGCTGTGTAAGACGGGTTTCCGTACCACATTTAACTATACATATGTATTTTTTACTAACTTCTGCCCGCCGCACAGCATAGAATTTCCTGCCAGTTTTCGTTAATTTTCCGTTGCTCCGCTCCTTTTGATTTTAGAGTGATATCATATAGCCTATAGCCTTTTTCAATAAATAGGTTATCCAACACAAAAAATATTTTTTCAATTCGGATCAGTAGTTCCTGAGATTATCGTGTTCAACCAAATTAAAAACAAACAAACTCTTTATAATATTATATATATAGTATAGATTGAAATGGGAATCCCTATTTAATATTTTACTTTAAATTATTTTTATTAACTGTAGTTATAGTGGCAATAGAAATACATGCTCAGTGAAAATATAAACAGTCTACCTAGTAATACTAGATAGACAGATGGACGAACGGACAGCGGAGGGCTTAGTCGTAAAGTCACGGCGAATTTTTTGCGAAATGGATTTCCAATACTGCTGCTTAGTGCCGAGAGTCTAAAATCGAACAGTAAAACACACTGATCGATTTTCCGCGCATGGGATGCACTCGAACCGTGTGGTGTTGGACGTAAAGAATAGCACCATACCATTTATTCCCTTGGATGTCGTAAAGGGCGACTATGGGACTTACTGGAGAATGGGCAGCAGTGTACTCTATGCAGTTTATCATCATACTACGACCGCCAAGCCGCCTGCCAAACGTTGCGATAGTGGAAACGCTTCCAAAAATGAACCGGTCACAGTGGCGCTTCTTGCGAGAGCCCTATGACCAGCAGTGGATGTTTTTCGCTTAAAATGATGAGATGCACTCTATTGGATTCTGAATGCTCGGTTCAACACTGAAAGTACAAAATGCGGTTCACGAAAAAAAAACCACTGCTGTTTTATTACTTCCATTTTTATGTCGACTTAGCAATAAGATTCCGTTGGCAAGACGGATGCCTGCCAGGGTCGCGAGGTTTGTTCGAAAGAGTACCGTAGCCTTGGCGTATCGGCAACTGAAGGAACACGGGTGACTTTTAGTTAATAAAAATCTGACACGCCCTGCCGCTCCACCCAGAGCGGGAGATGTCATTTGATGATTTCCCACCCACAAAAATACCCGTTGATTAAATCAAATCAAATGAAAAGTCATTTATTCAAATTATTATGAGGATCAACACTTTTCGAACGTCAAAATTACAAAAGACAGCCCCCAAAACGCCCGCCCGTCACCACTTCCTAGTGCTTTAGCTGTGAATAAGAAGTGGCCAACAAACTCCCCAGCAATTGGATACGGAACCCTAAGTAGCTATTTCAAACTTCCAGAAACATCCAAAACAAACGAACCTTGTCACCAATATTTCATGTCCATGGCGTGTTCTTACTCCAGCCGTGACATTGGCTGTCCTACCCCTATATTTTGTCACGCGATATGCCTTCCTCGGTATCTATGTAATTATAGTTGTCTTTATTTTATTGGTGTTCGTAATTAGATAAAGATGGCAAAGGATAATGTTTCTGGTGTAAATAGTATGGCGTCGAGATATAACCGTTTAATAGTTCTGGTAGGTAAGTTGAAATGAGAAGCTGTACGGTTGATTCCTAAGAAAGGATATATTTTTTGCTTGGATTTTGTAGTGGTGATCCTACAGACATGACTCATATGACGTAAGATTACAGAGAAAAAAAAACGTTATTGCAAAATAAAACAAACCAACTTCAAAAAAAAAGGAATGTGAAAAATAACTTTTGTTTCGGAAGTCAGCGTCTTTGGATTTGAATTTTAGTTTTGCTATCAATTTACGGTGTTTTTTTTTGAAGTCGGTTGTTTTGTTTTTGCAAAAAAAGCTTTTGTTTTTCAATTTTGAATTATGGTAGGTTCCGATTTGAATACCAATATTTGCTAAGTATAGTCCAGTCAATTGAGACATTCGAAGGTGCATAAATTCCCAACAAGCTGAAAATCAGTAAAATTGATCAAAACATAATTATAAATAAAATATTTAAGTTCCCCATCATTCCCGTGTATGGAAAAAAAATATTCAAGGTCAAAGGTAAAAAAAATAAGTATTACATTACACACATTTTCAGCAAAACGGTAAGTTTTATCATAAAAGTATTTAAGACAAAAATTGTAGATCATAAAATTATCTATAAAAATTGTGCCAATACTTTTTTCCTACGAGCCACCGTTTCTGAGATATAACGATTCAAAAATTTGTAAACGTTGTTATCGTCATAATATGCACAGGCACACGTTTCCACGCTACCTATGAGGTAATGGACTTAGCGCGTTTTTTAACGTTGTTTTCCTAGTAGGCTTACTCCACGGGTCAGTTGTGATCCTGTTTAATTTGAAACTATTGCAAAGTAACGGAAATTTTCAAAGATTGGAAAAGATAAAAGTGATGTAAATTAAAAAAAAGTAGTGAAGTTCATTCGTCTGATTCGAACCTTCAAATTCTTCTTGTTCTTCTTCTTGTTCGTCTTCTTGATCTTCTTCTTCTTCTTCTGCTTCTTCTACATCTTCATTTTGGTTGTAGTTAATTGCGTCAATAGCGATGTATCGCATGACACTTTGTTGGAATCAAACGATTTCTCCACTGTTGGTGATTCAACATTAGAGCACGACCGGCCTTGACAATTTGTACATGCCAGAGATCAAAACAGTCCGACTGTTTTGCAACCACATTTAACACTGCATCCCTTTTTTGCAGTTGCAAAAAATTGCGTAGGTACAGCAGTTTTTCCGGCGCAGACGGGAGAAAAGTTTGAACTGGCTCTAATGTATTGTTGACCAACTTCCAACCCCAGTCTGTAGGGTCTAGTTGGTAACCAAGCCACACTTGAACTTGGTTATATACCCGACAAAGATGTTGATGTGCAGCAACTGAGGTTGGAGGAAGACAAGCTAATTGAACTAGTTTTTTATTTTTGTATTTTTAACGAAACATGCATATCGATGCTTATTCGAACAGGTAGTTTTTTTAAGAGCTCCGTACATAGAAAGAAGAAAGCGGACGCCGTTGGTGATAACTTCTCGTTGAGTTAAATTACTTTTTTTTAAAAACTTCAGCACATTGAACTAAATCTTGCTTAAATCTTGCTTATAAATTAAGGGGCTGGGTTTCATTTTACCTGATCTTTTAGTATTGTACTAGTATTTTACATATGTATATTTGAAATTTTAAGTATAACTTACAATGACCGATATAAAAAAAAAACAACATATATAACAACTCTAGAGATGTACATATATACGTGGCGTACTCATGCTTATTATGACGATAAATAAAACTTTTTGAATCGTTATATCTCAGAAACGGTGGCTTGTAGGAAAAAAGTATTAAGACATTTTAAATAGATAATTTTTTGATCTACAATTTTTGTCTAAAGAACTTTTAAGATAAAACTTACCGTTTTGCTGAAAATGTGTGTAATGTAATACTCATTTTTTTTTACCTTTGACCTTAAATATTTTTTTTCCATACACGGGAATGATGGGGAAGTTAAATATTTTATTCATAATTATGTTTTGATCGATTTTACCGATTTTCAGCTTGTTGGGAATTTATACACCTTCACTCTATTTTTTTGGTCTAAATTGACCGGACTAGTAAACATCAGTGACAGGAAAAATCGCAGAAAGACAAAAGACACGATACTGTACACCTTGACTTACCTCTTCTAAAAATACGAACATGATGTTCAACAAATGAATGAATGAGACAAATAAAGCATTCGACACTCAAAAAAAGAAAGTGTCTGCGTAAAATTTGAGCTACAATGCAGACAGATAGCGTGCCTCGAACACTTCACATAGATCTAGATTAACTGAACGGGATACTATCGGCTCTTCATTCAAGAGTTTACAGTTAAAATGGCGTCTTATTTTCAGTTTAGGTTACTACGATATTACTTGGTGTAGGTTATAGACAGTGTTTTAATTTAGGAAACGTTTGAATTTTGTTATCTAAGCTTGAGCGAATAAAAGCAAATACTTACGAACTTACTTATTTATTTATATTTGAAGTTTTTCGGAAAGTCAGATGTATTGTACTTGCAACACAACACACATGAACGTAAACGAAGCATAAGGAGTATGTTATATCTTAGAAGGCGGGCACATGAAGAAACTTATCTCAATAGCAATTTTTTTAATCTAACATTATTAGTATATATATTTAGTGAAATTTATTTTAGAAGTATTTATGTATGTTTGTATATTTGTATGTTTATATTTAAATCAAAGTATTATTTTTATTCTATTATTACACACGTTGTCTACATTTCTTTGTATATTCTCTCCAATTGCAGGTATACTGGAAGTGTAGGGGTCTACTAGGACCGATGCCTGCCGGGGTCGCGTGATTGTTCGAAAGAGATACCGTGACCCTGGCACATGGGCAACTGATGGAACACGGGTGGGTTTTAGTCAGTAAAAGTCTGACCCGCCCTCCCGCTCCGCCCAGAGCGGGAGAAGTCATTTGATGATTTCCCATCCTGAAAAAAAAAAAAAAAAAAAAGGTATACTGGAAGAGATTTCTATAGAAATAAGCATTACATTTGTACATATTTTTCTGCTCCTTTCTTCTTGTCTGTTTACATGTGTGCATAAATGGTTAAATAAATACAATTTGTTTATTTATTAGTTTGTATTTGGGGAGTAATCTCTGAAACAAGCAGTTGGATTTCAAAAAATCTTCTTGTATTTGATAGCTTAATACTTCAGGAAGTTTATAGGCTAATTAACATCACGCTGCGATCCTAAGGAGTCGAGTAAAAAGAAAAAAAAAAATTACGCAAAAAATTAAACCGCCGAAAAAACTGAAAAGCATAAAATAATAAACCTTAAAATTATGAGTCGGCGCTTTGAGTGATCTTTGTTCATTGATTTTTCAGCGCCGACTCAAAATTTTAAGGTTTATTATTTTATGCTTTTCAGTTTTTTTGGCGGTTTAATTTTTTGTTAAAAAGTTTTTATTTTATAATTTTTTGTGACTTTAATTTACTCATAATACTTGGCAAGGTATACTCTATCCAACAAAAAAAGAATTATCAAAATCAGACTACCTACTCTGTATAAAGTTATGCGTGGTTATACATTACAATCAGTGAGTGAACAATCAATCATCCCCTGTTTTCCGACCCTTAGGGTTCGATTTTGTTTTCCAAATTTATATGGGACAACCTTGGGAGTATACCCTTTCCAATAGATGAAGAATTGTCACAATCGGACCACTATGTAAAAAGTTATGCGTGGTCATACATAAAAAAAAAAAAATTCGCCTCGAATTGAGAACCTCCTCCGTTTTTTTCGTCGGTTGGAAATCAAAAAGAACGAAGAGAAAACGGAGTAATATCGCAAAACAAACCACAGGGGGTCAATGCGATGTTCTAGTGAATGATGAAGACACGGGTAGAAGCTACTTTGATATTAAGTACTAGCTTCTGCCCGCGACTTCGTCCGCGTTAAATTTCATGTTTCCCGTCCCTTCCCGACGCATCGAATCGCCTACCCGTGCGATTTTCCCCGTTTTTGCAACATTTTTCATTGCTGCTCCGCTCCTCTAATCTCTAATAGCCTTCCTCGATAAATAAGCTACCCAACACAAAAATAATTTTTCAATTCGGACCAGTAGTTCCTGAGATTACCGCGTTCGATCAAACAAACAAACAAACTCTTCAGCTTTATAATATTATAGTATAGATTTTTTAACACGCTTTTATCAGCTTCATACATATGTTTGTATGTTAGTATGTGTCTAAGTAACGGAAATTTTGAACATGATTTTGACCCCCTTTAAAACGTCGGATCAACTCGACATTTGGCATACTTATCAAGGACCAATGGCAATATAATAATTTCATAAATTTGTGCCATTCTCCTTGTCAGTGTTACCAGGAAAGCAAAATACTGTCTTCAAAAACTACGCTGACATACGTCGCAACATTCGAAACACCCTAAAAATAGAAAATAAATAATAGTTTAAAAAACGAAAAAACACGCTTCCATAGAAAACCAAACTAAAAAGTTTTTTTTTTTTTAATACAGCCTTTGTTACCTTCACAGTTGAACTGTACCCGTTATAGTTAGATAGTAGATGCATATGTATACAATGCATACATAAATTCACCATCCAAACCTCACATGCACAAACACCCAAAAATTTAACAACAGAAACGATGTACACGATAGACATACAATACTTATATTTTGAGGAAGAACAGCCATAAATATACATAAACAATTATCATATTGGGCACACGAATTTTTTATTCAAAATCAAGAAACATTTTTTCGCGGAACTCCTATCAACCTTAAAAACAAGAATCTAGGCTACAGAATGTCTTTCTTTAGTAATCTCAAACACAATGGAATAACTATGTTAATGTGTAACAAATCTTTGGAAAAATACCTTCCATAGGTTTGGGTCAATGTCGTAGATTTATTGAAATTAGAGCAAATTCTATGGAAACAGTTTTACGAGGATTTAGATCGATATTCATTCCTGCCAAAAGACGTCCATAGCTGGCCATAGGCCTACCCAAATGTGTGGGCATAATCACCACGCTTTGCAAGCAGGTTAGTGATCGCAGTATGGTGATAAAAATTCATAGAGAATGCTGCCCATTCTTTAAAAACTCCCGTAGTCTACGACATCCACGGGAAGAAATAAGATGTGGCCATTCTTAATGGCCGGCACCAAATGAAACAAATACGCTGTTCTATATTATACTAGTCTAACAATAAGTTTGGTATCAGTTTTGTGTGAAATTTTAAAAACACTAACTATGTAGTATGACTTTGTTTCTGTGGATCTGTTTATGGTAACAATACAGATCCTTTCGGCCCCCATCCACATAATTTCGGGTCCCATCGGCCACCTTTTCTGCGAGCAATGTGCCCTGCTCACTGCCAAGTAATCTCAAGAACTACTGGTCAGAACTGAATATTTTTTTTTGTGTTGGGTAGCCCATTTATTGAGGAAGGCTACAGGTTATATAACATCACGCTAAAAGTAATAGGAGCGGAGTAGTAATGAAGAATGTTGCAAAAACCGGTAAAATCGCACGGGTAGGCGATTCGACGCTACGGGAAGGGTCGGGGGAACAAGAAATTTAACGCAGACGAAGTCGTGGGCAAAACTAGTAAAAAAAAAAAATATAAAGAGGTTAAGTTTGTAGGTTTGTTTGTAGTAAGTAAACTCTGGAAACAAAAAGTCGTTTTAAAAAAATATTTTTGTATTTGTTGTCTTAGGAGCCAAGCAAATTTTGAGATAGTCGGTAAGAAACCGTAAAGTGTAAAGCGCGGGCGGCCGATGGTCTACGACGCGACGGGTCGGGGGCCAAAGTGTGTAGAACCTTATAAATAATAACCTGTGCCTCAGTTTGGAGCCCCAGTCAAATTTTGACACCTAAATATTTTATTTTTAGGCTGCTGTAATCTACGTTATTGGAATCCGGAAAATATTGTTCCATCCTAACCAGCTCTCAAAACGGTGAACGAAGACATCGGGAGGAAACCGGCATGTCCTAGAACCTAACATTTTCGGCCCACGTCGTAGATTAAGATCCGCTGTCTCTCACCGAGAAAAATATTGATTGATTATGACCTGTTGCATCTGCAACTTTTGCACAATATTTCATTCCTTTTATATGGTCTAAAATTAATTTCAATTGACTCCTCCTATGTGCCAATTAATATTAAGAACGGAATGCTACAATGAAAGTATCAATAAAGATATAGTTTTTTTTAAATCCTTGGTTATTGTTCTTCGAAGATTATAACTTTAATCTATAAACCTTTAAAAATATGAAGATACAGGCACCCAAAAAAGTTCAAACCCATATTTCTTAACGAACAAAAAATATTACCGAGGTATTTCGCCATCCGGGACCGACAGCAAAATAAAAGAGTTTAAACTTCGGCTTATATGGAATTTGGGTCGGACAGCTGGTAAGCGATGGGTGCGCTTTGTAGTGTCTAGATTTAGGTTTAAAAGTTGTTCTTAGGCTGAGTGAAGATTAATTTGGGAGCTTTGTGCCTAGGTTATTAGTTTTTGAATCAGTATATATAGAAAAAAAAAACGTAGTTAATAGTAATATTAAAACTTTTTGGAGCGACACGCAGCAAACCTACTTATTTCTGCCGTTAGGCTGTTCGAATTTGGTGGTTTTGGTTTATGAGGGTTTTCTGAAATGACGTTCACTAGATGGCAGCACTGAAACGTCAGGTCCGGGCACCTGTCAAATGTGTCAAAGTGCCTATATTTTCCTTAGTCGTGACTGAATGAAAACAAATGAATGAAATATTTTTATATTCGTTGTCGAGACCTCTTGTCAAAGTAGCGCCGACTGGTGGCCTGAATTTTCTTGAACACCCTCATTGTTCAGATGTCAGTGGAAACTTCAAGGTGGGACGCCCTAGGAGGACATATAGTGACCTTATTGGTGATGTGTGTCGGAAAGCTCAGGTGCGTAGTGTTTTTTCCTCGACATGGGAAGAAGGCCTGAGTTTTTTCCGTAAGTATCTATGTATGTACAGATGTTGAGACTTACCTTCATCTTATTTATTGCAACGCAGTTCTCATGCTTGCAAATGTTTATTGACATCAGTGAAAACTAAGCAGCAAAGGAACAGTGATGGCAAATTAATTCATCACCACTGCTCTCAAAACCAAGAAGGAAAACATCGTGAGGAAATCGGCATATCGTAGAACCAAAAATTCTAATGCAGAGCCCGCGTGATGGCCCAGTCCCTCACACCGAGAGGAGGCCTGTGTCCCAACAGTGGGAACATTTTAGGCTACTGATGATGTACAACTAACAATTAACAAATTTCTTTTTGTAACCATTTTTTAGTTCATTTTGTGCGTTTTGTTTATGCAAAATAAACTATTTTTCTTTCTTTTCTTCTTTCCTTTAATTAGGGTGAATCATACTAAATATCTGCTTCATTGTATAACCAGGTTTTCGAAGAACCACGGCGGTTCCGTCAACCGCATTATCTTCGAACATAAAGAGAAACATAGGAGACAGCTTGAAAAAAAAACAAAAAACTGTTGGCTTATCGTAAATTAACAAACAAATTATAATGGGGATGTTGGCACCTTGCCTTGCATTTGTGAATATGGAGCCGGATATTACAGTCAGCGTCAAAATAGGGACTGACAGACTGTTCAAAACGATCTCAACAACTACAAAAATTTAACTTTATCTCAATTGGATAAAGTTCTTGTCAGAATGACAGTTGTGGTGTACTATCATCAATCTGAAACATTCCTTGTATCATTGAGTTAATATTTAATTGTCATAGTTGTTTAGATGATTTGTTCGTACCGATATTATTGGCGCTGACTGTCCATACTATAGACTTCATAATAAAATAATGGTTTTCCTCAAACTTTCTATTATTCAAGCTTCATATAACCGCGCCTTTTAAAATAATCTGCGCGACCCATTTAAACTTTTATGGGACTCTTTTGTGAGTTCTGTGGAATCGTTAAAAACAAAACTCTCGTGAGTGCACAGATGTCAGACTGTTAACTGAAGTTTTATGCTACTGAAAATTATAACATACATCATAATACCACGCTTTGTTTCGTCGCAGGGTTGGGCAGAGGTGTACCTATAGTAAACTTACCATTTCGCCAGCTATGTTGAAGTCCCAAGTAATAGAGAACGAGCCTATTGCTAATATCATTCTAGTCGAAAGACATCCACTGCTACATGCCTCCCGCAAGGACCGTGAAATTGACCGATATTTGGGGGGGGGGGGGGGTTGCCATTTTGCTTGGCAGGCGGGTTGGAGATCGTCGTATGGTGGTGGATCCATAGAACGCTGCTGAAAACATGTGACATCTACCAACCCGCGTGGTAGATTACGCAATAAGGCTGCCCATTACAATGTTTTTGCGTTGTTATTTATTTTCTGGTGTAGGGACAGTAAAGGATATATAAATAAAAAATAAATTACGGCTCACTCTCTCTTGAAGAGAGGAGGCCTCGTAGGCATAAGCCGAGGTATACTATAGCCGATATTTGAAACCAGCGTTAGGACTCTGTCTCGCATAGAGTCGCAGTATTATGCTGAGCGATGGCCGTTATGCGTGTAGTTGACGCATATTTTCCCCAGCAATTTTTTTAATATTTTTGTTGTGTTCAGTTTTTCTTTGCGTCATATTTACCGCAAATAAACGTATTTTCTTTCTTTATTCTTTGTGATATGTTAAGAAAATTTGTATTTTGATAGCACGACCGTGGAAATCATATAACCCAAAAACCGACATACTATATAACTCATGTTAACAATTAATGCTTCTGATAAATAACTTCAACTAAGTTTTTGTTTTAAAGTAATACTAGTGGAACCGAGTAGTTCTTCGTAAAATATAAGACACAAGTTGTAGTCATTATCAAGTTTTATCTACTTATATTTTTGTTCAGCACTTAGCGTGAACTTAGTTCGTGATTAACTAGCTTGAGAGAGAGAGCACTGAGACTGTGGACTTCGGTTAAATCCACACTATACAAGATTATTTTTAGTATATGCGAAACCTGAATATAGTTTGTTCAGAATCAGTAACTGAATCGGTTCCAATAATTTTTACACCATGTCATATTTTGTACCAAAAATATTTAATTACGCTTCCAAGTTGCGGGCCGCGCTGTTTTGTTTCGATTTTAAAATTATCATGTCTTTCTCGTATTCAAACGTCCATTACACGGAGATAGTACGTACACTAGCTGTTTGTGGTGATCTGCATATGTTTTTGCGTGGACAACCAGGTAACTTATCAAGCTTATAACTTTGTGATTATTAATGATACAGTTTTGAAATTTTTTTCATAGATTCTTTACACAAAAATACTAGACCCGTGTTTCGGGTTTCGCATAAACAAAAATTAATGTTGTATATATATTATTATTTTATTATCATACTATCCATACTTTATTATTATTATAATATTATAAATGCAAAAGTAACTCTGTCTGTCTGTCGGTCTGTCTGTCTGTCTGTCTGTCTCGCTTTCCTGCTAAAACTACTGAACCGATTTAAATGAAATTTGGTACACAGATAGTTTAGAGCCTGAGAAAGGACATAGGCTACTTTTTATCCCGGTAGTATGTTCCCGCGGGATAATTTCAGACCTCCACGTTGGCGAAGCCGCTAACAAAAGCTAGTAATGAATAAAACGCAACTAACGTAAACATAAAATAACAAGAGTGTGTGTGTGCGTGTAAGTCCTGCACGCGTAGCATGACCGCCGTAGAAATGGGTTTTGTCGATGGACGAATAGACAAAGTAACGTTTCGGGTACACAGTACGACGGCAGCAAAGTAGAAAGAGTCAACTACACAACTTAACGTAAAATATTTTTTTGTTTTGCCTTGTGTCGTAGGTTCGCTAGGTTAAGCTGCACTTTGCAAGGTCAGCCTTTGGATGAGTGACCATTTAGTTTATGAGTGGCGTTTTGTCGTAGGTTCGCTAGGTTAAGCTGCACTTCGCAAGGTCAGCCTTTGGATGGGTGACCATTTAGTTTATGATTGGCGTTTTGTCGTGGGTTCGCTAGGTTAAGATGCACTTTGCAAGGTCAGCCTTTGGATGGGTGACCATTTAGTTTATGTGTGGCGTTTTGTCATGGGTTCGCTAGGTTAAGATGCACTTCGCAAGGTAAGCCTTTGGATGGGTGACTATTTAGTTTTTGTTGGCACCGACCGTATACCGATAGTTCACGCAGTCGAAAGTTATGAGGTAACAAACATAAAAAAAAATACAGTCGAATTGAGAACCTCCTCCTTTTTTTGAAGTCGGTTAAAAATAATTCTGAGTCGAATAATGTCGAATAGTAAATTTTATAAAAGTGTAGTCGACTCTTTCTACTTTGCTGCCATCGTACTGTGTACCCGAAACATTACTTTGTCTATTCGTCCGTCTACAAAACCCATTTCTACGGTGGTCATGCTTCGCGTGCAGCCGGCGTAGCATGACCAATTCTATATCTATTCTACCAAGAACAAAAAAAGTTCCTTTTGTATTTTAATTCTGTAAAAATGTTTTTATCTCATCAGAAAAATAGTCATCATACTTGACATCGTACTCTTGTCGACTGAAGAACAGAAACATCTCTTCTTTACATTTTTACACAATTTTTATACGATACAATCTATCATTTTGTCTTTTCTTCCGTCGACAAATTCCGTTTCTAGGCGGTCATGCTACGCGTGCTGGAGTGGAGACCGCATATCGGCAAGCGTAGTGTGGGACGCCCTCAGCTAGATGGACCGACGACCTCAAAAAGGTGGCTGGGACAGACTGGATGCGGAAGGCGGAGGACAGGATGTTGTGGCGCAACATGGGAGAGGCCTATGCCCAGCAGTGGACTGGCTGAGTTGATTTTAACACAACATCATACCTGTTTCCCTGAGGAGTTCGGCAGAGATATACCTATAATAGCTACATCCACATTGCACAAGTTATGTTTAAGCCCCTTAAAATATGGGGTGAACTGGGTTGCTGTTGAGAAGTTCCTGATGGATAAACGTAAAATCACTTTGCCCTACTTGGGATTACTTACTTGTGATTAACCAAAAGATAATTTAACTCGAGTTAATGATACCCGTCAAAAACATAAATGTGAAAAAACTTTTTAACAAAAAATTAAACCGCCGAAAAAACTGAAAAGCAAAAAATAATAAACCTTAAAATTATGAGTCGGCGCTTTGAGTGATCTTTGTTCATTGATTTTACAGCGCCGCGCGCCGACTCAAAATTTTAAGGTTTATTATTTTTTGCTTTTCAGTTTTTTCGGCGGTTTAATTTTTTGTTAAAAAGTTTTTATTTTATATTTTTTTTGTGGCTTGAATGTACTAATAATACTTGGCAAGGTATACCCCATCCAATGAAAAAAGAATTATCAAAATCGGATTACTCTGTATAAAGTTATGCGTGGTTATACATTACAATCAGTGAGTGAACAATCAATCATCCCCTGTTTTCCAACCCTTTTTTTTTTTTTTTTTCAGGATGGGAAATCATCAAATGACTTCTCCCGCTCTGGGCGGAGCGGGAGGGCGTGTCAGACTTTTACTGACTAAAACCCACCCGTGTTCCATCAGTTGCCCATGTGCCAGGGTCACGGTATCTCTTTCGAACAATCACGCGACCCCGGCAGGCATCGGTCCTAGTAGACCCCTACACTGCTGCTGACATCTCTTTGAGGCGCGCGTGGAACACTGCGCGCCGTCGACCCGAGCCTGGTCCTTACCGGGCGGCGAGCTACCCATTGCTCGCCACCCGCAAGCTCGCGCTTACGGGCCGGGAGTCCGCTATTGACTCGCGACGCCCGGGGCGTCTCCTCCTGCGGCGGCTAGGGACATGAGGGCGCAGAGACTGCCACTCCCTCACGCGCCCCGCCTCCTCCTTCGCGAGCATTACTGCTTCGCAGAAGGAGGTGACGGCTTCCCATTCCCTCGTTTTCCAACCCTTAGGGTTCGATTTTGTTTTCCAAATTTCTATGGGACCACCTTGGGAGTATACCCTTTCCAATAAAAAAAGAATTATCACAATCGGATTACCATGTACAAAGGTATGCGTGGTCATACATAAAAAAAAAAAAAAATACTCGTCGAATTGATAACCTCCTCCTTTTTTTTCGTCGGTTAAAAATGATGGGAAATGGGAAATTCAGTATTAAGAATATGCGTGCTCGCAGCGTTAACTTAGGAGATTGTCGGCTGCTTAACAGAACTTGCCTGTGGCTGCTTAATAAATTAAGGCCTCCAGCCAGGTCTTAAGAACTTAAAACTAATGAACCATTTTGACAGTTGCCTTCCCATACATTTCGCAAAACAATTGTATACCAATACCGCCTCCTTGTCAACATCCTTCCAAAAGATTCTTATAGCAGTGGATTTTATATTTTCTATTCTGAGTTTTTCTGACAGTACCACAGTCTTCCTACTACCCAATAGTGCGCAGGAACTTCAAACACTTCACCAGTAGTTGGCGAGTCTATCGTGCTCACTGCGAGAATGCATCGCAGAACTTTGTTGAAACAAACGGAATAACAACCCCTATTTGAATACTAATGTGGACATTAAAAGTTGGAAGTATTTTATCTTTTTAGGGTTCCGTTGCCAAATGGCAAAAAACGGAACCCTTATAGATTCGTCATGTCTGTCTGTCTGTCTGTCGGTCTGTCTGTCTGTCTGTCTGTCTGTCTGTCTGTCTGTCTGTCTGTCTGTCTGTCTGTCCGTGTATGTCACAGCCACTTTTCTCCGAAACTATAAGAGATATGTTGTTGAAACTTGGTAAGTAGATGTATTCTGTATACCGCATTAAGATTTTTACACAACAATAGAAAAAAAACAATAAATTTTGGGGTTCCCCATACATAGAACTGAAACTCAAAAAAAATTTTTTCATCAAACCCATACGTGTAGGGTATCTATGAATAGGTCTTCAAAAATGATATTGAGGTTTCTAACATCATTTCTTTCTAAACTGAACAGTTTGCGCGAGAGACACTTCCAAAGTGGTAAAATGTGTGTCCCCCCCCCCGTAACTTCTAAAGTAAGAGAATGATAAAACTAAAAAAAATATATGATGTACATAACCATGTAAACTTCCAACGAAAATTGGTTTGAACGATAAGTAGTTTTTTTTAATACGTCATATATCGTAAATCGCAATTTACCTTCCATTCAATCAACTCAAATATAAAAAAAAAACATTTAATTTCATAAACATAAACCTTTCGAATAAACCGAGGATACCTACAGGTTTGTACGGAACCCTCGGTGCGCGAGTCCGACTCGCAATTGGCCGGTTTTTAAGTAGGTGACGACGATGCATAAAATTTTTTCACAAGAAGGTAGCGAATTCCTAAAAGTGGGAAGTGTTTTTCATACTACAATGATATCGTATCTTCTGCACGAGTCGATCGAAATATATTTTCAACCGACGAAAAAAAAACGGAGGAGGTTCTCAATTCGATGCGCATATTTTTTTTTTTTTTTTTATGACCACGCATTACTTCTTACATAGTGGTCCGATTGTGACAATTCTTCTTTTATTGGAAAGGGTATACTCCCAAAGTGGTTCCATATAAATTTGGAAAACAAAATCGAACCCTAAGTTCGGAAAACAGGGGATGATTGATTGTTCACTCACTGATTGTAATGTATAACCACGCATAACTTTATACAGAGTATTCCGATTTTGATAATTCTTTTTTTGTTGGATAGGGTATACCTTGCCAAGTATTATTAGTACATTAAAGCCACAAAAAATTATAAAATAAAACTTTTTAAACCTTTTCAGTTTTTCGGCGGTTTAATTTTTTGTTAAAAAGTTTTTCTTTCTTTCAAAGCTCGTAGGCAGGTCTCCGAGCATAAGGGTCTAGTTGTTCTTGGTGCTTGCCATAATCGCCACGCATCACAGCCATCGCAAGCGGGTTGACGATTAGTATATGGTGGTAAAGTGCATAGAGAACGCTGCTGCACATTCTCTAGTAAGTCCCTTAGTCATCTTTGATGGCATCCACGAGGAGAAATGGAATGGTGCTCTGATCCTTTAAGTCCCGCAACACACGGATGACTTCGGGGCCGGGGTCGATGGGGTCTCGACATGTAAGACCCCTCCGTGCCTTAGATATAGGTTAAACTGTTAGTCTCAGCTGTCACATGTGATCTTTGAACTGAGTCGTTAGAGGTAGTCAGAAGACAAAGTCTGACTGCCAGTCGTAAAAAAACTTTTTAGCAAAAAATAAAACCGCCGAAAAAACTGAAAAGCAAAAAATAATAAACCTTTAAATTATGAGTCGGCGCTTTGAGTGATCTTTGTTCATTGATTTTTCAGCGCCGACTCAAAATTTTAAGGTTTATTATTTTTTGCTTTTCAGTGTTTTCGGCGGTTTTGTTTATATGTGATGTAATTGCCAATGTCGTAACATAATCTGTTTTGTCTTTGGTCACGTCAATATTGCTAAACTGTTATTTTTTTATTGACTTAAATACGGGGCTTTTGGCTTTGTTGCATTTTATGTATCTTTTTTAATTTTTATTTTGTAATGTGCGTTTTCTTTGTGCAGAATAAACAATTTTTCTTTCTTTTCTTTCTTTAAGTATCCAAGAACTTATGCACAAACCTGATATTTGATATATGTAAAAAGTTTTTATTTTATAATTTTTTGTGGCTTTAATGTACTTATAATACTTGGCAAGGTATACCCTATCCAATAAAAAAAAAGAATTATCAAAATCGGACTACTCTGTATAAAGTTATGCGTGGTTATACATTACAATCAGTGAGTGAACAATCAATCATCCCCTGTTTTCCGACCCTTAGGGTTCGATTTTGTTTTCCAAATTTATATGGGACCACTTTGGGAGTATACCCTTTCCAATAGAAGAAGAATTATCACAATCGGACCACTATATAAAAAGTTATGCGTGGTCATACATAAAAAAAAAAAAAAAATATACGCGTCGAATTGATAACCTCCTCCGTTTTTTTTCGTCGGTTGAAAAGGGGTATTGTATTACCAAGTACGTAATGACAAATACGGGTGTAAATTTGCTAGTTATTTTTTTTTCATGAAATAGAGCAAGCTAGCTAGTGGTCACAAACTCTACAGCTGTGTATGAGGTCCTGGGTTCCCCGATTCGGACAAAGTGTTATTGGCTTTTATCAAGTACAATATCTCAATAGCAGCCCGGAGTCTGGGTTTGTGACCGGTTAATAGCAATAGACTTACTCCCTATTACATAGCACTTAATTTTAAACTGGGGAAATGTGGGTAAACTTCTGCCTGCCCCATTGAGAAATACAGGCCTGATGTTATGTACAAATAATCAATTATAAACAACGTGTTGACGTAAACAACAATATGTGCATTGCGAGTGCATCTAATAGTACCTAAAGAAGTGAACTCCCTGATATAAGGGGTCACCAACCTCTCCTTATGTCAGATACCGCACACAACGACAGAATAGGGTACTTGTCCACGTTTATTGGCTATCAAAATGCTGAAATTAAGATTAGGTACGTGTAAAACCGGTATCTGGATAAGGAAACAGGATAAAACCTTTTTAGTACCTCTTTATGGGAAATTCAACATAGGGATAAGTTTAGTTATTACAGCCGCACGGATCCATCACAGTTAAGCTTGCTGAGACCGATCTGTGCATTGGACATACCACACTGAGATCCCTTTTTGGATTGGAAGGCACGTCAAATGAAATAATATAAATAAAATAGTGTTTTTTTTAACCGCCGACGCAAAAAGAGGCGTGTTATAAGTTTGACGTGTCTGTCTGTCTGTCTGTCTGTCTGTGGCATCATAGCTCCTGAACGGATGAAGCGATTTCAATTATTATTTTTTTGTATTAATGGTGACTTATGGGCGAGTATTCTTAGATATGATTGATGAAAATCGGTTGAGCCGTTTAAAAATAGTGGGGGAAAAGTGGGGAAGAAAAACCGAATGTCAGCAAATATAGGTACTCGAGTTGGGTCTCAAATGAAAGCGCACTGAAAAAGAATATTGATGAATGAATCGAGAGTGTTCTTAACTTCGTTTGATTCTACATTATAATAAGTATGTACCTTTAAAAAGTATAAAATAAAAAAAAATCTAAAAAACCCCCGACAAAAAAACCTAAGTTCCTTTTAAAAAGTAAAAAATAAAAAAAACTCAATCTTAAAGTACCTAAGTATGTATAAATAATTTAAAACAAAATACGTCGCGTTGGGGGACCGCTTCGCGAGGGCAGACGTCGTTGACGGTCGTATCCTAAATGCAATATTTTGAAGTAATTTTATAAAAGTTTTCTTTTCTTAATTTTGTTTTTTAAATTCATCTATGTTGCTTAGTTAGGTAATAGACTATTTGTAATTAAATTGTTAGGTTTGGAGCGGTCCCCCGCGACGTATTTTTTTTTTAAATTCTTAATACATACTTAGGTACTTTAAGATTGAGTTTTTTTTATTTTTTACTTTTTAAAGGGAACTTAGGTTTTTGTGTCTGGGTTTTTTAAAATTTTTAATTTATTGCAATTAAATATACTTTAAAAAATAATATAAGAACACTGAAAGATAAGAATTAAAACATAAAGTCTTGGAAAAAACAACTATGTCTTTCGTCACTATTTTGTTTACATGTAGAAAGAAAACACGTTTATTGACATTACATCATAGAAAACCTTAGAACGATAAAAAAACAATGCCAAAATTGGCTAGAGGATAGAACAGAAATCCAGAACAATATGGGGCTTGCTATACACGAGACTGCCTTCAAAAATGCTGGTACTTGAGCGTCTCTAACTTCGCTAAAAACGACGTTTATGACGAAGCTGCGAAGTGTAAATATCCAGGGCCCTCGCTTCTACAAACATGGTCGAGGCACTTCAGAAGCTAAGCAGTTTCGTAAGGGTTCGGCAAACATCATGGTACTGAACCGTTGTTGGTGTTAACCTTTTAGTTCCGGCTGTTATTCGAAGATCTTTTTAGGGTTACGTAGCCAAATGGCAAAAAACGGAACCCTTATAGATTCGTCATGTCTGTCTGTCTGTCCGTGTATGTCACAGCCATTTTTTTCCGAAACTATAAGAGCTATGCTGTTAAAACTTGGTAAGTAGATGTATTCTGTGAACCGCATTAAGATTTTCACACAAAAATAAAAAAAAGCAATAAATTTTGGGGTTCCCCATACTTAGAACTGAAACTCAAAAAAATGTTTTTCATCAAACCCATTCGTGTGGGGTATCTATGAATAGGTATTCAAAAATGATATTGAGGTTTTTAATATATTTTTTTTCTAAACTGTATAGTTTGCGCGAGAGACACTTCCAAAGTGGTAAAATGTGTGTCCCCCCCCTGTAACTTCTAAAATAAGAGAATGATAAAACTAAAAAAAATATATGATGTACATTGCCATATAAACTTCCAAGGAAAATTGGTATGAACAAGATCTAGTAAGTAGTTTTGTTTTTAATACGTTATAAATAGTAAACCGCAATTTACCGTTCATTCAATCAGCTGAAATATAAAAATTGAAAAAAAAAACACATTTATTTTCATAAACAGAAGCCTTATGCATAAACCGTGAATACCTACAGGTTTGTACGGAACCCTCGGTGCGCGAGTCCGACTCGCACTTGGCCGGTTTTTTTTTTTAATGTGGGTTCCCACCCACATTAAAAAAAAAAACCGGCCAAATCATCAAATGACGTCTCTCACTCTGGGTGCAGCGGAAGGGCGTGTCAGACTTTTACTGACTAAAACCCACCCGTGTTCTTTCAGTTGTCCATATGCCAGGGCCACGGTACCTTATTCGAAGATCTTAGATAAGACTTTCGGGCTAGGCTTATATCTGCTCGTAACGAGTATTCGAAGGTCTTAGATATTCGTTACGAGCCTAGCCCGAAAGTCTTACAACCAGTGTTGTTGAGTACCCAGTATCTGGGCTGTAGATAATCAGTGATGCAGTCGTTCCATGTAAAAAATTGGCAGTCAGTTGCAACTAGTTAGCTCGGAAACCGACCCCAATATAGTTGGGAAAAGGATGGACAGATGGTGAATCCACCATTCCACATGATATTTATGAAGGACTTCCTACAGAAGGTAGTTAAGGACGATTCAGAGTTTACAAAAAAAAAACAAACAACCTTCTTAAAAAAACACTACTAAGTGAAAAATAACTTTAATTTTAGTCGATGTCTTTGGATAGTTTTTTATTTTTTGGCAACCGACTTCCGAAATTAAAGTTATTTTGAAAATTTTTGCTAGGATATCAACGAGACTGCACACCAATCCGTTTACCACTACTAGCTATGTAAACAATAATGACAGGAAGTATTAGAAAAAAAAAGTATTAGAACATCATCAAGATACACAAAGTGTATTAAGTACGTATTATCGAAGCTAACGCAAAAACTACTAAATCGATGTTAGTAAAATTTATAAGGGACCACTCTGTGGGCATCCCTATCCATTAAAAAACAAACTTTGGTATTGATCCACAGTAGGTGTTAACTGAGATTTCGCAGAACATATATAAAAAGAATATTTATATATTAAAACGTGAAGCGAAAACTTTGGAGCCATTTTTACGAAAATTGGGCGGACGGAGGAGTATGAAATTTCACGCACTTATAGTTTATACAGAGAAGAAGTGACGAATGCTAATATTTTTTTAAATTATGCGTTAAAATTCATTATTTTCAATAAATAACACGTTACACACAGTGAGCCTCATACAATACGAAATCTTGAATACTAAAAGGCCGATTTGTTCGCGGTTTTCGACGCTATCCTTCGTAATTAGGCTACGGCCCACCGTTTTAGCTGTCAGAATCCATTTTTCTTCATGGGAAGTAGGCGAATGTGCTAGGTAGTTGAAGTTTTCGTTATTTTTTTATAACGATAAATAATGTAAATTTGCTTAATATTCTTACTATCTACTAAGTTTATTTTCATATAATTAAGTACTTATCCACCGCACCTTCCGGGTGGACTGCGATCCTCGATCGGTTCTGCCTGCTGGGGGGCCCAAATAGCGTAATTTCATCATAACTTTAATATTTTGTACTGGACCCATCCTCGAATACGTCGCCGTTGAACTGCCCGCGCGCAGACGCGTCTCTGGACACCTCACACGTCGGTCTAGCTCAGAAAAACGGAAAAAACTTTTGCTAACTCGTTGCGAAAATTCTAACTTAGTGATACAGTGAGCCTCATACAATACCGTGTATCTAATACACACATGCATAGACATTCTTTTGTTTATGGTCCAAATCTGTCTTTAATATTTTGTGCTGTGTTACCAACATCCAGAAATATTTACTCCTAAAGCTTAAGTTAAAATCCCTTAAAATTGCCACAATTACTAAAAAAATCCCCTAAAAAATTATAATGAAAATAACCAACGAATGTTCAGTAATCACAGACGGGCACACAGTAGTAATATTTGTCTATATTTATTACGCGACATTTGTTAATCATTCACTCTGCATTCTTAGTATCGAGGAACTGTACTAGAAGTCGCTAATACTTTTAGTGTAATCAAAAATACAATGAGAAATGTAAGATGGCAAAAAATGTCTAAGAATACCCCTAAAAATGGAACGCCCCTAAAAATCCCAAGCCTCTTATTTACCCCCTTTTGAGAAAACCCCTAATTTGGTAAGCCTGATTTTGTGTCTATAGTCTTACTGAATGTCAAGTATAACCATTGGTAATAAATTAATTTTATAGATATATAACCTATTTCATTTTTAAAATCTATGATCATATCGAGAATATTTGTCTTTTATATTATTTGTCTAAAGTGTTACTGAATGTCAAATAATGTCAAATATAACCATATTATTCTTTTATATTTATTATTATATATATTTTTTCTTTTAATAATGTATTTCTATTAAAATGAAGTGCGGTCGAATTTCGACCAATGGGCGATCACTAGTATAAATAAATTCACAACATCCTTCTTTTTGAAAAATCTGTTAAATATTGGCCAAAAACAAACGGTGACCATAACGTTACATCGCAACTTTTATATACGAGTATGTATACATTCTTATAAGCTTCTATAGCTTCCTTTTTTATATTTTTGTATGTATATATTTAAAATCACTTGTCTTTAACTATAATCATGTTTCCCAAAACAATTTACCATTCCATTCCTCCTCTCTATCCCATCTTATATTCTCACAATACATCCACATAAGGGCTCAGAGTGCTCATTATGGCATCCATATTGGTAGCTCGTTATCTGCCAGGCCGTATGCACGACTTTTCTGTGAGATACTGGAAATAAAGAGGTATTGTGGGCTCGTGTTGTGGTGTGCAATGCGATGACGGTAACGGGAATTGGTAAGGTTCATGCGGTTAAGTGGGTTCCGTTTTTTTTTGGAATTGAGATAAAAAAATACTTTGATTCCGATCATTTTTGTTGGTTAAACTCCTGTTAGAAATGGCTTAGTCACAATACAGGGATGAACTCTGTGAAATAGGTAAGTATGGCAATAGATCTACTCACAAAGAAACTACTGGCCCATGTTGTATCAATCAGCTCTACAGAAGCTAAACAATGGAATTATTATGTACTATATGATATATACTAAACACAAAAAAATCAATAGATACCTATCTTAGGAAAAAAACTTAGACGTATGTAGGAAACATATACAGGATTCCGAATCTAGTTTTAAAGTACTTACTTTTAACATCAGAAGCTATCAACGTAATTTTGATGACTTTTCAGTAGCATTAACTCGACTTGGTGTAGACTTAGACGCTATTGTACTCACAGAATGTTGGCTAAGCGAAGGCTCAATTCTGAAAAAAAAAACATTCTGAAAATCTATCAGGTTATAATGTATTTCGAACAAACACACAAAACAACAAAAATGGTGGTATAGTCATATACACGAAAATTACCCATGAGGTCACTTTAATCGAACCTATAATACAGGATACAGATAGCCTTCTCTTAATTTTGAACAATAAATTAGCACTACTGGGGCTATATCGATCACCGTCTTTTACCAGTCCACCGTCTTTGGATAATTTCCTTAAAATGACAAACCATCCAACGGTAATTGTCACCGGCAACATAAATATAGATATATGTTGCACCACAAATAATAAACATCACGAGTACAAGTGCCTTCTGGCCTCGTATGGTCTATTACCTGTCATAACCTAACCCACCAGACAAAAATCTTGTCTTGATCACATATTCATCAAAAGCAATACCAGGCCCAAAGGAATGGTATGCAAAAGCTCTATCACAGATCACAACATAGCCATGGCTCACATCCCTATCAAACATACTCCCATTACACTAAATAAAAATCGTTGGGTATTTGAATTAAACAAGGATGAATTAGCTACAGATTTACACTAAAACAAAACACTGTGGCCTCTGGCGCTGCCTCGTTCATCGGAATCTTAGCAAATCTTATAGAAACACACACACTCAAAGTTAAAATTCCCGGAAGCAAACTAAACATTTAGCCTTGGATTACACCCGGACTTATGAGATGTATACGTCACCGCGACAGGCTTCATCTATCTTTAAGATAAGACCCCGAAAATGAGACAGTAAAACTAATCTATCACCGTTATAAAAACTTCTGCAATAATCTCTTACGAAAACTAAGAATTGAATACGATAGTCGAAAAATCCAAGAGAATAACAAAAACTCTCAAAAGCTATGGAAAGTTCTAAAATCTATATACGATCCTAGAGGCCAAAGGAACAATACATGCAACTTATTAACAAGCTCCCCTGACCCTGTCGAGACTCTTAATAAATGCAACTCATACTTCACATCCGTAGGAAATAACCTGGCTGCTACCATACTGACAAGACTTTCAGAAACCCAGACATCCCTTACTAGCAAATACTCATCATCAAACACATCACCTTTCTCCTTCTTTCTACATCCCACTGACGAAATAGAAATTACAAACTTCATAAATCAGTTAAAAGACGATAGCTCCCCAGGTCCCAATAAAATCAGTGTAAGACTCTTAAAGAGAAAACAAAACTTAATTATAACACTTCTAACCCATCTGATTAATCTCAGCCTGGAAACAGGAGTATTTCCTGAACAATGGAAGGTCGCAGCAGTAAGCCCAGTACATAAAAGCGGTTCTAAGGATAAACAAGAAAATTATAGACCAATAGCACTCCTTAGTATATTATCAAAAATTCTGGAAAAGGTTGTTAACACCCGTTTACTAAATTTCCTTAAAAAACATCATTTAATTTCTGAGCGAAAATTTGGCTTTAGAAAAAGGAGATCAACTGAAGATGCGGCTGCGTTGCTAACAAACTCCATTTCAAAAATTATAGAAAAAGGTGAACACTGCATGGCGGTCTTTTTAGACTTAGCTAAAGCGTTCGATACAATTTCAACAGATCTACTCCTCAAAAACCTGTTTATTCTACTTCGGATCCTCCATCCATCAAATTATCTCACAAGCCCAAGAAGATTTGAATTCTTTATTTGCATGGTTTCAATCCAATCTCCTGACAATAAATATCTCCAAAACTTGCTACGTTATATTTAAGGCAAAAAACAAAATAATTCCCCCATATATCCCGCTAACAATTAATGATCTTCCTCTTCAGCAAAAAACTTGTGAAAAATATCTCGGATTAAGAATCGACAGCTCACTTACGTGGAATGCTCATATTGATCATATTAAAAGTAAGCTGTCAGCACTCGCCGGGTCACTGCGTAACTTAGTTCGTTGCATTTCATCAAAATTGCGGTACACCGTCTATAATTCCTTAGTCAAGCCGCATCTACTTTATTTGATTGAAATTTGGGGCAGCGCTGCCAAAACAAAATTGTCAGAACTTCAAATTACCCAAAATAAACTCATAAAAATACTGTTCAATTACCCTTATTTGACATCAACCAGTAAAATTTATAGCGATACAAAAATAATGAATATCAAACAACTGTATATTTACAATACATGTATTATCATCAGAAAAATTCTGAATAAGACCATTCACACGAACATAACACTCACCCAATATAAACAAATCAGTCAACGTAGCACCCGGCGAGCTAGCTTGCTAGTTTTGCCCAAAACAAGAACTAACTATGGCAAAAAAATGCTAACTTTTGAAGGAGCACAACTTTATAATAGATTACCATCTAATATAAGAAATCTACACTCTTTCAATGTATTCAAAACCCAACTTAGTGAGTATATAATTGCGGATCGATCACTTTTGGAAAAATGAGAGCATTGTATGTTTATATATATCTAGTGTTTAACTGATGACGACTATTGTATTTTTAGTATTGTGTAACTGAGCACGACGAACTTTGTGTAAATTATGTACCTATATGTTTTAATATTGTTCTCAAGTGAGTGACATATGTCTTTATTGAGAATAAAGTATCTTTAAACCTAAACCTAAAAAACTAGACACAGTAGGGATAAAAGGAAAATCACTTGAATGGCTTGACAGCTACCTTACCAATCGTTTACAATATGTTAAATCTGGTGAACATTTGAGTGGTCCACTTCCTATCAATTTTGGAGTTCCGCAGGGCAGTTTACAAGGTCCAACTCTTTTTATAATATATATGAACGATATACTGAATCTTATGTATATACTCTCTCTTCCAAATGCGGAACTAATAGCCTACGCAGATGACACGGTTATCACATTCCATGCTCCCTCTTGGAAACAGGTCTACTGCCTTGCAGAAGAAGGATTAGCAACAGTAGCGCAAACACTTGACCGTAACTTACTTACACTCAACATAAAGAAAACCAAACTTATAAATTTTCCAAAACACATCTATCTACTCCTCCTGACCTCACTTTGAAATTCCACACTTGTCAGATCCATCAGAACACATCACACGAAGACTGCTCATGCGAGTGTATTAACCGGACAGAATCTATTCGTTATTTAGGTCTACTTATTGACGAGAATCTATCTTTTAAGCCACATATTCAATTTCTTTCTGGCCGAGTAAGGAAACTTATACACATAATTAAGAAACTAAGAGACCGTACTCCAAAAGAAATCCTGCGAATGGTTTATTTCGCAATATGCCAGTCCATCATACAGTATGGCGTATCCATTTGGGGTGGAGCTGGGAAAACGATAATGATTGAACTTGAAAGAGCCCAGAGAGCTGTTATAAAAGTTCTCTTAAAAAAACATTTTTCTACTCCAAGTTCTACGTGTCCGCCAACTATTTATTCTCAATGCATACCTGCGCATACACAAAACATTAAAAATCCGACCTGACTACCACTCATTGACTTCCAAACGTGTCTTTCACATCCCGCTACGACGAACCACATCTCTCTTAACAAGACGCTGTCCCGCCTATCTACACACTTTTTTGTGTATAACAAGGTCACCAGCAGTTTGCCTTGTAATCCAAAAGAACTCTCCCTCTCCTCATGCAAAAAAGTTATCAAACTATGGCTATTAGGACTTTCATACGATGAATCTGAAAACATTCTCACTTCCTTCAACCCACACTAGTAATCCTATTCCCACTACAGACACTGACACTTAGCCACACCACACTCACACACACTAACACATTTTATTTGTCTTTCTAACATTTTATTTTATTTTTTTTTTAACTTTTTTTTTGATTGTCTAACAAATTGTTTTAAATTGTTTAATATTTTAGTTTTATGTGCTGTTTAGTATTTTTTTATAATTTACAATTTAAGTTTTAGTTTCACTTTGATCTCTCAATTTAGTTTTATATAGTCATTTGCACTACACATTCTGACTTAGCCCGGGTGGAAAATTGTACTATTAAATGTATGACAACTCTGGTCCCCAAGATACAGGCGCCGCAGTGTTTTATGAAGACGATTTTTCGGACATTGCTTTTTTATATAAAAAACTGATAGTTTAAGTTATTTCAATGCAATATTTCATATCCCCATTTCACTAGTATGTTTAGATTATGAGATATAATTTTTTGAAAATCGTCTTTTTTTCAACCAGGTTTTTAGAAAAAAAATCATATCTCTGAAACTAAATATGATACGCAATTGTGACCTAAGAAACATCGAAGGCGTTTTTTATGATGCATATTTTAGAGTACAAATAAATCTCGGAACTTGGTTAGATTCAGACTTATACGAGGTTTTCAGTTTTTAGTTTTTATTTTTTTTCTCGGTAATTCCGTCGTATTTGGAAAAGTTATTTATACTAAAATTAGGCCCTTCATCCTTCCTACATACCACAAAAATAACACATCCTAATTGCGTGGAATCTAGAAGTTATTCCAAATTAACTGTTTTTGCTAGGGTTGTCACTTTCTAATCTGAATTTTGATGACTCAATTTTTATTTAATGGTACGTTTTGGTTATTAAAATTTCGAGTATTAATCCTAGGAACTTTGTTATATCCAGACTTATAAAAGGTTTTTAGTTTTTTATTTATTTTGTTCTCGATAATTCCGTAGTATTGGGATAAGTTATTTATACTGAAACTACACTTGGCCAGCAACTTCGTTCGCGCATATTTTCATAAAAACTTTAACACCCTTTAAAACTGAATTTTGACGGTAGTTTTGACAAACGAATAACGGGCCGATTCTATTGTCACAAAATTCTCTAAACTAAACTAAAAATCACTTAATTTTGGTTTATCCCTGTCAAACAACACAACACTGTTCACACTGTGCGCCGCCTAGTTTGGGGTTCGCCGTAAAGATCTATGTAAACGTTAATAGTTACAGACCACCATTTAGTTAATAATAATAAGGTAATAATTGTACCTAACATTGGACCAATAAAAATAGTCTTATTTTAAAATAGAAGACATCTCCATCTAGTATTAGAATAACTTATTACAAAAAAGTTAAGTACAAAAAAGTTGTAACAAACTGTTAATTTTTTCATAACATTTTACGGTACTTAAATAACGTAAAGGTTCTGAATAATTCCTAATCAAATTAATTTGCTATTATTTTAATACCTGTAATTTTTGTACGTTTAGCGCCATCTAGTATTACGAAATGATACTAACATCAAGCTTGGCTCTTTGTAAGAGTACTTGAGTCAGCAGTTCAGATGAAAGTCGCTAGATGGCACTGTTTCAATTTTATTTATCAAGGTACTTTATTAGCGCTTGATGAGCCTGTTTAGGGTTTTTTAACGTACGGCATGCAATTATTCTTTTTCCCATGGGGGTAGGCAGAAACCACGGAACGCCACCTGCTACGATCTCTATACACTCCTTTTGCCACTTTTAGGTTCATACAATTGGTCATACATACTCGCCGGTTGCGAGTACTACGCACCTGACCTTTCTGAAGAACATCACCAATAAGGTCATTATTTACTTATCATAAAAATAAAGAAAAAGTAAAAAAAAAACTAAAATGGCTGCTAAATTGATTTAAATAAATATCAAGTCAATATCAATCAAAATAAACTAGAAAATTAAAAAAAAAAAATCAAAATCACTATCAAACTATAGATATAATGTAATAAATTTAAGCTCCTTATAATTTTATATTTAATTTAATTTATGTTGCATTCAGTTTTAGCAATAACTGGCAATTTTTCTCCGTGACTGGAGGAGTACTTACATTAATATCTACAATATCAGTAGGAATCGCTTTAATTTTGACAGTGCTACAAGATTCATGGCGGTGTTTATGTTGGATGTAATGGATTAGCAATCATCTTCAAAATTATTTAGATTCTGATTGATAGTGCGATACGTAATTAGGATGCAGGTTTTATGAACGGCAACTAGAAAATTTCAAGAGGATTTCTACAACGGCTTTCAACAGGATTGACATCAGCTTTTCTGTAGTATATAATGTCAATCCAATAAATTTCTGACGTCCATCTCCGTTATCGTTAGCTCGTCTATGGCCGTCTGTTTAGTATTCTAGTAGGATAACGACGACAATCTAGTTAGAGGTACACACTGATACTAACATGCACGCATTTGACTAACTAATTGAACAAGTCCACTAAATCTATATGTTTCTTTTCTCAAACACCTTTTATTAAACTATTCTCAAAATAAAATATAGCGTGGAAAAATTCATTCACATCGCTGGCGACTGCTAATGTTCCCTAGAGGTTGGCGGCATTACCATGTTGTATGGCAATGCTTAGTCTTTGGCCAAGGCAAAAACCGACACAGTAAAAAATTCGAAGACATGTGACTACCAACCCGTAAGGCCACGTGGTCGATTACGGTCCATTTCCTTTCACAGAGAGGAGCCCTGTGTCGCAGAACTGAGAAAAATATTGGCTCTTTATATGTCCGATCTTTTGCCATTGTCGCGCAATAAATTTATTTATTTATCGTAATTTTAGCTCGAGATACCAACGCACTATGCTTCTTGTATTGTAGACGTCTTTAGGCAAGGGTGACCTTAACTTATTACCATCAACTAGGCCAAGTGGTTATCTTGTCCCCCTAATAAGGCAAATCTCTTATAAATGACTACCTTCTGTCCGCGACTTCGTCCGCGTCAAACTTTTACTCCCCTGACCCTTACCATCGCACCAAATTGCCTGCCAGTTTTCGTCCATTTTTCATTGCTGCTGCACTCCTTTTGATCGTAGCGTGATGTTATATACACTGCCGGCCAAAAGTTTAAGACCGCACTTAAACAGCATAATTATCTATCAATTGTAATAAAACCCCATAAGATAAATAAAAGAAATGTACATCTGCATATTCTATTGTTAAAATAGAATATTTAAAGAAGTCATTATTTTGTTTACTTACTTTCATGTTATTGGACAATGTTCCGTCCCGTTAGACGCACAGATTAATTAAACAAGTCACATCAATCAAACATCTATTGTTTTCAAACACCGACAAACGCTGCCCTAGAGCCAGGTGGTAGAGTCGTAATAATATGTTTATTGCGTGCTCATTACTAATTACCTTGCTTTTATATATTTCAATTAATATTTCAATATTAAGGATTATTTAGCTTCTAAAAACACGTATTATCGACTTATTTTTACCAGAGTTTGGTTTGTTTACAAATAATCTCAGTTAGTCTAAACTTGTGGTTTCTACAGAGAAGACGTCATATAATGGGAAAAGCATGCGAAATTAGCAGTGAAGTGCGTACTGCCATCGTTGTTTTACATAATGAAGGCAAATCCGAACGTGAGATTGCTTCACAACTGAAGTTATCGAAGACTTGTGTTCATAGCACAATAACTCGATACAGGGAGACTGGCAGTTTTCAAGATCGTCCACGCTCGGGAAGGCCGAGAGCTACCACGCCGAGTGAAGATAATTTCATTGTTGTTACCAGCAAGCGAAATAGACGCTTAACAGTACCAGAAATCTGCGTTGAAGTAAACAAAACCCGAGTTAAACATTTATCATTGACTACAGTAAAACGGCGACTGAGATATGCGAAGTTGTATGGTCGCGTTGCCGTTCGAAAACCTCTGCTAAGGTCACAAAACATGAAAAAACGAATGCAGTGGGCTCTTGCCCATTGAGATTGGACTGAAGAAGATTTTAAAAAAGTTCTTTGGACCGATGAATCCAAGTTTGAACTAGGAATTTACATTCGACGCAGTGCCCAACAAAAGATGATGCCAGACTGTGTAGTCCCAATAATCAAGCATGGTGGTGGCTCAATTATGGTCTGGGATTGCTTCTCTAGCCATGGAACTGGCGATTTGATCAATATTGAAGGAATTGTGAAAAAGGAACAGTACAAAAACATATTAGAACAAAATGCCGTTCCTTCCGGGTTGCGATTAATTGGAGACGGATTCATTTTCCAACAAGATAATGATCTAAAGCATAGCTCAAAATTATGCAGAGGATATTTAGAAGATAAGGAGGTGAAAGTGGTGTTAAAAACATGGTTTGGCCTCCTCAGAGCCCGGATCTCAATCCCATCGAACTTTTGTGGGAAGAGCTTGATAGGAACGTCCGTAATGGTGGCCCATCCTCGCAAGAAGAAATGTGGAATACTTTATGCAAAAGTTGGAGCAATATGTCACAAGACACTATCAACAAATTGATTGCTCGTATGCCGAGACTTGTGAAAAAAGTCATACAATACAATGTAAAAGAGGATTTTTTGATGAAAAATCGATTTGGCTAACTATAGCCTTTTTAGGGTTCCGTTGCCAAATGGCAAAAAACGGAACCCTTATAGATTCGTCATGTCTGTCTGTCTGTCTGTCTGTCCGTCCGTATGTCACAGCCATTTTATTCCGAAACTATAAGAGCTATGCTGTTGAAACTTGGTAAGTAGGTGTTTTCTGTGAACCGCATTAAGATTTTTACACTAAAATAGAAAAAAACAATAAATTTTGGGGTTCCCCATACATAGAACTGAAACTCAAAAATGTTTTTTTTTCATCAAACCCATACGTGTGGGGTATCTATGAATAGGTCTTCAAAAATGGTAATGAGGTTTTTATTATCATTTTTTTCTAAACTGAATAGTTTGCGCGAGAGACACTTCCAAAGTGGTAAAATGTGTGTCCCCCCCCCCCCCGTAACTTCTAAAATAAGAGAATGACAAAACTAAAAAAAATATATGATGTACATTACCATGTAAACTACCAACGAAAATTGGTTTGAACGAGATCGAGTGAGTAGTTTTTTTTTAAAACGTCATAAATCGTAAACCGCAATTTACCTTACATTCAATCAACTGAAATATAAAAATTAAAAAATATATATATTTTTAAACCGAAAATACCTACAGGTTTGTACGGAACCCTCGGTGCGCGAGTCCGACTCGCACTTGGCCGGTTTTTTAGCATGGACTGTTAATATTTCTTTATGCTTTTAAATATATTGTTTGTCAATTAGTGTTTTATTAGATAATTAAACAGGTTAATTAAACATTTAATATTATATTTGAGTTTTATTTTATTTTCCTAGTTTAATTAAGGTGGTCTTAAACTTTTGGCCTGCAGTGTAGCTTATAGCTTTCCTCAATAAATAGGCTACACAATACAAAAATAATGTTTAAATTCGGTCCAGTGGTTCCTGAGATTTCCTGAGAACAAACAAACTCTTCTACTTTATAATATTAGTATAGGTTATTATTTTCTATAGGTGACTGGCACGAAGATATTTATTAGTGGGAGAGCCGACAATTCACTTTTTTTGCCCTTTATTGCATGTAAATGCAGTGATCTTCTCTCGTAACTATATTGAATTAAAGTGTCAATTCGGGCGAGCAAATTCGTTCTTGTTGACTAATAAGCCGCGGTGTCATCTACTGAATACAATAAAAAATTTGCCGACTGCATAGCCTTACCTTCTTCTCCTAAGAGAGGCTATCAAAAACAAAGTAATAATTAATTAATCGTAACTTTAATTAATTTCCTTAAAATCATCGTCTATTCAAGCTGATCTTGAAACAGTTATAGAAACAATTAGAAATGATTGTTAAATACTCGTAAAGTCACTTGATAGGCAATTGTACAAGTTGCCGTGTTTAACTGCTCAAATATAGCCTAAATACATTTATATTTTATCGCCTGTTATTTTCTTATAGAGAATTTCCTTATCTGTCTGTTACGTTCCTGCCAACGAGCCGAAAATATTTTGTTACATTTTCGTCTGAGGGCCATTCATCTCATTATTTAAGCTGCAAGATGTCCGCAGCTGGACATCTTACAAAAATCGCCACTTTGACCGGTGGTGTGCTTCTCACGTCCAGTAGGAGTATACAGCTACTTCAACTCAGCCTATCGCAGTCCACTACTGGACAAAGACCTCTCCCATGTTGCGCCACAACATCCTGTCCTCCGCCTTCTGCATCCAGTCTGTCCCAGCCACCTTTTTGAGGTCGTCGGTCCATCTAGCTGGGGGGCGTCCCACACTACGCTTGCCGATACGCGGTCTCCACTCCAGGACTCGTCTGCTCCACCGGCCATCGGTCCTTCGACAGATATGGCCAGCCCACTGCTACTTTAGCTTGCTTACTCTGCGAGCTATGTCGGTAACTCCAGTTCTTTTCCGTATAATTTCGTTACTACCATCCTACATCAACCACCTAAACCAGGCCGCTTGGACAGGAATCTTTATATCCTCGTAGCCTCGACTGCGATGCTTTAGGTATTGCAAATGTCCAGATATCAGGGACGTACTTTAAGGTGGGTCACAAAAATAATAGCCTAAGATCATGTGTCTCGACTTTTCTCAACTACAGACTGTAAGGGTAAACACCGTTGTCACTTAACCCATGGGTAATTTGACTTAAATATAAAATAACAGAGCGAGTTAAAAAAATAAAAAATAAAAATTCCTAAAAAGGTTTAGAACAGATTTTATCCCAGACCGCCCGCAAATTCATGGATATGCGCATCAGTGACGTAATCACTACAACGATCGCCAGCCGTTCCGTCCACACAACACATAAAATAATACACATTACCTGTGATGTAACTTCCCATCATATGGCTTAGGACAGCCACAAATACCTACCGTGACGAGTCTAAATGTAAATTTGATTCGAAATGGCTTTGGATTCTAAATGATTTGAAAACATTTTGTTTTTAATAAACCAAACCATTGGGTAGGTACTTTTGGCGTATTTAAAAAGTTAATCACAATTTTATGTACAGTTTAATTAAAAATTAAATTAAATTTACACTGACTGAATAAAATATCAACACTTACCGACTTACATTAACCTCAACACGTGTTCAAAATGGGTTCCCCGTCCAACATTCTGTTGTTATCGAGGTTATTGATAAGCCACTGCGAAAATGCGCCCCGTTCAGATTATTACCCGCAATGGCGTAAAGCCGAACCATTTCGGTTCACTGTTCATTTGTGTAAGACATTGTAACACAATTCACGCGCGAGAAATGAGCGACGGACGCTAAGACGCGGCGTTACGTGCGATCGCTAGCGAGACTGCCAGCTGACTGACTGCGGGGTCGCGACCCGTGTCGGCGTTGCGTCGTGCAGTTCGCACGCGGTGTAGGTGTAGTTCCCGAAGTTTGTTGCCCTCGCGCATAGGGTGAAATATTCTTGTGGAAAAATGCAGATTTTCTTTAAAAAAAAAAGTTTTTTTTTTCATTGATTTTACGTTCTATTAACGAAACCAAATCACTGGTTTCAAGGATAACGGTGTTTACACTAACACCCAGTATGTTGAAACTGGGTTCCATTCTAACCGGTATCAGCTAAATACTAGTATTTTACATGGAGCATACACCATAACCCAGTTATTGGGCAATACGATTCCCATTCGCAAGCCTGGTTAACGGACTTTCAGTCTTTTGACTATTCGTAACGACTGACAAAAATATACATATTACAGCCGGGGCCAACGGCTTGACGAACATTCCGCGGCACGTATTGGTCTTGCTCGATATAATTACGGGTGATGTTCACCTATCCACAGACTTCGGAATATTTTATCAACCCGTGCCGCTGTTCTTATTTAGCCACAATCCCCTTTTTTGTGGATGGGAAACCATCAAATGACGTCTCCCGATCTAGGGTGGAGCGAAAGGGGGTGTCAGACTTTTACTGACTAAAACCCACCCGTGTTCCTTCAATTGCCCATATGCCAAGGCCACGGTAACTCTTTCGAACGAATCTCACGACCCTGGCAGGCATCGGTCCTAACAGAACCCTTCAGTATTGCTAACATCTCTTTGAGGCGCGCGTGGAACATTACGTGCCGTCGTCCCAAGCCTGGTCCTTACCGGGCAGCGAGCTACCCATTGCTCGCCGCCCGCAAGTTCGCGCCTACGGTGGCCGGGAGTCCGCTGTCGAGCCACAAGCCCCCTCAAGTCTGTCTACTTTCTATTAGCAACTTTTAACCGAAGCAAAGCCACCACAAATAACAGGTATACTAATAAAACTTGCTACAATTGTAACGAGCCCACTTTATGTTCATAATAAACAACTGAATTTATGCCAAAACGCAATTTAGCGACGGACAGACGAACATTTTATGTGTTATACCGTAAAATTGGACTGTTAAAAATATTTAATAACTGTTACTTTGCCTAACATTGGAATGGCTGTTTAGTATCGATCTGGGGAAAGGGAAATTAAAACTTTGTAGAAATTGTTTTATTCATCACCAGTCTACGCTTATTCGAATTAGGCTGCGGATCAGCATTTTTCCAACGTCAAAATTACATAAAACAGTCCCCGAAAACGCTCGCTCTACATCACTTACTAAAGCACTAGGCTTTAGTTGGGAAGAAGAAGTGGTGCAACAAAGTCCACAGCAGCACAACTGTCTGTTTAGTTAGTGCCGGCTTCCAATCTAAGTGGATGCAGCTGAAAACCAGTATTTGCAACTGCCTATTTTACGTCCACAACCCAGTTACTGGGTAATACAACACCCCTTGGTATGCCTGGTTTCCAGAATTTCGGGTCTCTGACGACCTCTAACAACTGTAAAATATCCACAAAAGAAAACCGAGACCAATAGCTTAACGTGCTTTTAGAGGCACAAGAGGATTTGGTATGTAAAGATGGTCATCCATCCATATACGAACCGCATCAAGCGTAGCTTATCAAACCACACGAGCAGAGGATATTAATTGGCCACATACCTTCTCGAGAAATTGATTAAGTACACTCCAATAATAGCCTGTGACATTAATGACGTCCAAAATAAAGTCTTAGAATCCTCTCTCCAAAGGTTTCACGAAACACCCTCAGTTTCTGGAAGCCCTTGGAGAGAGAATACTAAAACTTTCTATTGGACGTCAGTACGTAGGCCACCATTTTTTATCATTATCTGTCAAGCATTTTCCCAACTATATTAAGGCCGCTTACAAACCAACTAGATCTTGGTTTGTAGCGTGATGATGTGAGCGTCTGCTTATCTGACCTCTATTCACAGCGCAGTTACTGGGTAACACGGTACTCCTTGGTAAGACTGGGTTATGGGCTATAGATCTAACTATGACGGCAATAATACAAGTCGGAAAAATATAGAGCAAAGTGTGCATAGTCAAAGAATAAATGATTTTGAAAAGGTCAATGTCTAGATCAGGGCTAAAAACTCTTGCCCACAGAATGTGGAATATTCTTTGCATTGTAGCGATAACCATTAAATTCAGAGGGGTAATTGTGCTAGTCATTATCAGTGGGAATGTCTTTAATTTTGAAAAGTCAACAACATTCATTGCGGTAGTCAACTTGTTGAGCAAACAAATATTACGAACATATGAAGCAATGCATATAATCAATATCCTGCAATTAGATTCAGATTCTCATTGATAGATCAATACCAAATAAGGGTGCCGGTTTCCATTTGTTATTACGTAAGTCACTTGAGTTAAGAACAATAAAATAAAAAACACACCAAGCCACTTTTAAAGCCTCTCTCTCACTTTGAAAGAAAATCACTACTTTATAGGCATTTCAAAAATATACTAAAACACTTATAAAAACCTTTTAACCTAGTTTCAGAACTTAGTTTACATTCCAACTGTCCTGATGAGACATCAGATTTTTTATTCAAATGTTATAAAAAAACGTCTCAACGCGATTTCAGTCATTTTCCCAACAAATAGATGAAGAAGAAAAACTGTGTGCGACCAAGTTCTGGCGTAAACCCCTTTTTATTGGCCTGACTAGCGAAGGTCAATTGCGCGTCCTAGAAATGTGCGTGGTCCAATGTTTGAGATGTTTTATTATAAGTCAACAATATTTACATGATCTGAAGGCTAACCAGGCATAAAATAATATGTACATGCATATAAAAACATAGAGAAAAGAATCATAGAGCATCAAAAAAAAAACTCGTCCGCATTGCTGTCAAACGGTAAAGTCCGCAAAAGGCTGGCAGAATTGTCACGTTGTATGGCGATTTTGATTTTTTGGCCAAAAAATAGGCCCCTCTGGTCACGTGAAGAGTCGACCAATCGCTTGGCTATGTCTCGAAAAACCAAGTGGGCACTCTGACCCGATGGCCCTACTGTTTCAAACCCAAACGCTTCGAATATTTAACTCCCAGTGTTTAAGATAAGATATATTGAGAGCTGTTTATATTTTTTTATTTAGGTTATTTCGGGAAATTCACAAATAGTTATTACGATAACTAAACATTAAAACAACCGACTTCCTTAAAAAAAAACACTACAAAGTCAAAAATAACTTTAATTTCGCAAGTCGGTGTCTTAGGCTCTGTATTTAAGGTTTTTGCCACCGACTTCCGAAATTAAAGTTATTTTTGACTTTGTAGTGTTTTTTTTAAGGAAGTCGGTTGTTTTTTTTTGTAAAAAGTTTTTATTTTTTGACTTTTTAGTTGTGGTAGATAATCCGCACTAATCTAATCGCGATATTCGTTCATTTGTCGCGCAAATACGTAATGAAAATTTAAGACTTATATGGTTTTCACATGGACCCCATTGTCCGAATGAAACCAAATTAAAATGGGACCATTCGGGAAGCACCAGCTTTCAAATAAAAAAAGAATCATCAAAATCGGTTCACCCAGTCAAAAGTTACGAGGTAACAAACATAAAAAAAAAAAAAAATAAAAAAAAAATACAGTCGAATTGATAACCTCCTCCTTTTTTTGAAGTCGGTTAAAAATGAAAGCGTTTTGTTACGTTGTTATTTTCTTTTTCAGTTTGTAGCCCAGTGTTAGGCTGTACGGTGAACAAAATATAATTCACAATCGTAACACATGTGTATTTACAGAATGACAATAATTAATATCATAAAAATATTACTCAAGTTAAATTAATCCCATTGGATGGTTTTCCATGAAATAGCCGTTCAATGGGATTAAATAAACTAAAAGGGTTACATTAATGATTTGAATGAATATAATTAAAAAAATATATGACATGTAACTCGCAACTTACCATTACAGAAAAATACTCCTTAACCGCTTCATCTTAAAGCTCATCCCCCACCCCAAGTCTTCCAGCCTGGCAATAAAACACAACTGCCACACTATGATAATAAACCGCAGATTCCTAAGGAACCACATATGGTTCTGTTTGTCCTTTATTTGCTTACAAGAGACACTTGTACCCCCTCCACGTTGCCGGACAGATGGAGGGTGCTCAAGATGGAGTGGACTGACAGTCGAGTGGAGAGCGCTTGATATGAGAGGATCAAATGTATAGGAATATTATTGTAGGGACCAGGAATGGTCAGTGTTTGTGTTGCGAGGATATATTATATAATTTTAATGGGATAAGGTCCGCATATGTATCAGTATTCCTTTCAAAATTATAATTGGAATAAATTGGATAGTCGGATGCATAATCAGTGTATTTTTTTGTAGTCTGTAAGAGGTAGTGGGGTGTAATCTACCATGCGTGCCAAATACAGATTGGTGATTGTCACATGTCTTCGAGTTTTTAGTTCTAGGACTTATCAGTTTTCGACACTACGTCGTTTTTAATCATTTTGGTGTGGATTGGCATGTAGGTACGTAATTATAGTACGACATTATCATTACGCCTTGTTCCCCCAAAGTGTGATAGAGGTGTATCCAATTACCCGTAGAACACCCACATTTCGCCAGTTATGTTTAGCCCCATGAAATAGGGGGCGAACCCGTTTTTTAAGTTTTTTTTAATATTTTGAGTTAGAGTAGAAATTTAATGTTAGTATTATGGATAACGGGCTTAGGAATTTAAACAAAACCACACTGAATTGAATTTTGCGACTTTCACTTGGCTATTGGTCACCTTCATGCTGAACAGTGAGGACTGCAGTTTGAAAGTAAGAAAGAAAAACATTTTTTCATAGTTTTCTGTTCATAACTCTGTATTTATGAAAATTATAATTCTGTATTACCTGCGAGTTATTTGCGAAACACACATTAAAATATGCAATTCAGCAATCGATCGCAAGGCTTTTAATTGTGTACGTTACCCTAGCAAGAAAGTGTCTCCTAGAGATATGAGTAGAACGTATAATGTGTGCCTTATCTGCTGTAAATGTGCCCCCAAATAAAAAATGAGTACCCCCTGTCGTTTTGGAAAAAAACGGAAAAAACGATTCTTGCTGGGGTAACGTTTTTCTAGCAGGAAAATTCTAAACGAATGATCGGAGAGAGAAAAATTGTGCATGGCCAGAGAGCTTATATGTGTGCCAAAATGTGCCCCCAAAAATAAAATCTGTGCCCCTTCAGGTTTTCGAGATATTGCATTTCCTGCTGGAGTAATGTTTTGATGAATCGTATATCTCTAAAACCATTGCATGTGCCCCTGTAGAATAAACATATACGAGTAGCTCTTCATGTGTGCCCCTTAGTGCCTCAATTAGATTCAAGAAAATATTTATAGTTTTCAAGCTATCGCGGTTTTACGAAAACCCGAAAAAACATCGCAGCGCCTAAATGAGATAACGCACGAGTTCGCTGAAAACTGTATTCGGTCCTTCTTGACCCTAATAATAAACATACAAAGTTTCAAAACTGTTCATGCATGCGTTTTTGAATAATCTTGCTAAAAGTCAAAACGATGGTGTCATAACTTTGACGGCAAAATACAAGGAACTGGCTCAATCCTAGATGTGTAGGTGTTAACCAAAATCTTGTTCCTTTAGTCAAAAATATATCGTGAAAATAATTAGCTTGGAATGTTTCGCATTAAGTAAATATAAACAAAAAACCAAAATATGTAAGTAACGGCTGGTTATCCGACCAAATTTGAATGACTACTAAAAGCGACGGATTCATACATATCGATGACCTTCTTTACTTTACTCACTAACCGGTTCACACGTGTTGTGCCTGAGTACACTGAAGTAGAAAAGTAATAAGTAATAAAATAAAGTTGTAATTGGATTATATTCTACTAGCTGTTTCTATGACCATAAACATTATTAAGTACATTATACATAGTAGCCTAAGTGCTATTCCAAGGTAAGCTATCTTCTCCATTCTAAATCTTATACCTTTAAACGAGCAATTCTTGTATATATCTATATATATAATCTGAATCTCGTAAACGGCTCCAACGATTTTCATGAAATTTAGTATACTGGGGGTTTCGGGGGCGATAAATCGATCTAGCTAGGATTCATTTTTAGAAAATGTCGTTTTATTCGTGTTTTCAATGACCAACTTTATCGATAATTAACTTGAACCTAAACTTATTATTTTAAACACAATTTACCAAAAAAATACCGAGCAAAGCTCGGTCATCCAGATATTTTCATTAAAATACATCCAGTAATTTATGTGTGAACGAAAGATATGGCAAATATCCAGATATTTGCCATTTGCCAGGTCTTTGACTCAAAATTTGATTGGTCCCGATGTTTAAAAAAAATATAGTTCATGAAATGTGTGATGAATACCTAGAGGTAGTAAGGTTGTACAACCTAGCACTGGCTTGCAAATTGCAAAAAACGTAATAAAATTTGAATTTCGCGGGTTGGTTGGAGCATTCACTTTAACCAAATAAATCTTGGTATCTACAGTTTTGAGAGTTGTATTTAGTGTATTCCTATAGTCAACCGCACAATGATCTGTGTTTCAACAACGTGTTTCCATTTTTTTATGTCGTATTACGTACCTATGAGGGATTTATAATTATATTTTAGACTTACAAGGAGACCGCCAAGATTGTCCGCCTCCGATTTCAGTGATTTTTATATATGTTGTTATGTTTGAGTAACTGAGTAAACGCTCAATAGTTTCAGAGTTGCTTCTACCGAGCAACTTAAATATAAGTTCAGTATAAAAACTCAAAAACAATTGCAACTCTATCTGTAGAGATATAAGGTTCAATCTTGCAATGTTTGATTTGATGATAATTTTATTAAAAAATCATTTAAATTGAAATTGCATAGCGGTGCGTAGCCTAGTAGGCAGGGTGACGTGGCTGGCACGCAGATGGTCAGGGTTCGATTCCTACTAACGTTTTTTTTTTTCATTTTTTTTCCTTATAAAATTAGAATATTTATTCATCAAGAAACATACAAAATTGCAAGAAATTTGAACCTTATATATCTGCAGATAGAGTTGCAAATGTTTTTGAGTTTGTATACTGAACTTATATTTAAGTTGCTCGGAAGAAGCAACTGTGATACTATTGAGCGTTGCGTGAATTCCTTTTGGGTATTTACTCAGTTACTCAAACATAACAACATATATAAAAATCATTGAAATCGGAGGCGGACAATCTTGGCGGTCTCCTTGTTAGATGAAAAACTGATCTGTGATTTAAATAATAATGACTACACAACGTGCAAATAATTTCTAATACTTATAGGTAGGTTTAATCTGTGATTTGATGGAATAATTACTTTAAGAATTAAAATTAAGGGAATAAAAATAATGATTTCCACATCAACAAGCTGTCTCATTTAATAAGGTCACAAGGTGCATTTAATACATTTTTTAATTAGCCCCCAAAACTTTTGAACGCGACTGTACGGACAACAGCTTAGGTATAATACGTCCAATAAAGAAGGTCATCGATATGTATGAATCAGTCGCTTTTTAGTAGTCATTGGAATTTGGTCGGATAGCCAGCCGTTGTTTACATATTTTGGTCTTTTGTTTATATTTACTTAATGCGAAACATTCAAAGATGAATATTTTCACCATATATTTTTGACTAAAGGCACAAGATTTTGGTTTACACGTACACATCTGGGATTGAGCCGGTTCCTTGTATTTTGCCGTCAAAGTTATGACACCATCGTTTTGACTTTTAGCAAGATTATTCAAAAACGCATGCATGAACAGTTTTGAAACTTTGTATGGTTATTATTAGCGTCAAGAAGGACCGAATACAGTTTTCAGTGAACTTGTGCCTTGTCTCATTTAGGCGCTGCGATGTTTTTTCGGATTTTCATAAAACTGCGATAACTTGAAAACTATAAATATTTTCTTGAATCTAATTGGGGCACTAAGGGGCACACATTAAGAGCTACTCGTGTATGTTTACTCTACTGGGGCACATGCAATGGTTTTAGAGATATACGATTCATCAAAACATTACTCCAGCAGGAAATGCAATATCTCGAAAACCTGAAGGGGCACAGATTTTATTTTTGGGGGCACATTTTGGCACACATATAAGCTCTCTGGCCATGCACAATTTTTCTCTCTCCGATCATTCGTTTAGAATTTTCCTGCTAGAAAAACGTTACCCCAGCAAGAATCGTTTTTTCCGTTTTTTTCCAAAACGACAGGGGGTACACATTTTTTGTTTGGGGGCACATTAACAGCATACACACAGATAAGGCACACATTATACGTTCTACTCATATAACTCTAGGAGACACTTTCTTGCTAGGGTAACGTACACCTTTTAATTTTATCAGTTCAGCCACGTCCATTGCTTTATTTACGTCGATCAAGAGACGATGTTTGCAATCTTCAGGCGAGAGCAGTAGTGGCCCAATGGTAACAGTCGCGACTTACGAGTCCTTTGTCGTATGTTCGAACCCTGACAGGCTCTTTACTTTATGTAAATTATTTTATCAGCATTGCTCTCAAAACATAACATAACATCACGCCTTGATTCCCCGGAGGGTTGGGCAGAGTACCTATATTACCCCCACATTTCGCCTGTTATGTTATAGTCCCATGTAATCCAGACACATCAGAGACAGATACATTGAGAGGAAACCGGCATGTCCTAAAATCAAAAATTCGAAGACATGTGACATCTACCCACTCGCACTGGCCCCGCGTGGTGGTTTACGACCAATTCCCTCACAGATAGGAAGTCTGTATCCCAGCAGTGGGTACATTAGAGGCAAATTATGACGATTAACCTTCAAAGTCATCGAGTCACTAGCGACAAAACTAGACAGCTAATTATTTCTCACCTTGCATTACCCCACAAATTCTGCGTACATTCTCTCCGAGTAAAGAACACGAGATCCTTCATAATTTATCACTTTCATCTCTTGTCACGTAATATTTTTGTCGTGACGTCAGAGCTCACCTTATTAAATATTGTGATTGATAGAAGTGCGCTCCAGGGGCTGAGGATACGGAAATGTGATCTTGATATGGGTCGGATTCCCATTCTAAATGATGCTACATCATAGAGTGAGCGTGGGGCGCTTGCATGAAATTAAATATTGGTTCTATTTTATTAAGGGTATGTCTGCAACTGAAATTTGGGTGTGGCGGAAGAAGCATGAAAGTACCGTAAAACCTGGCAACTTTGCCATTTTTTGAAGGTATCACAAATTCAAAGCCAATTTTCCAACAAAAAAGTGCCCTCCAAGGCTAGACGCAGATATTAAATGTTGACATCATACTCTTTAGATTCGGTACATATTACTGATTTAAGAAAATGCCGACATAAAAAAACACAATAATCCAAAATAGAAAATGGCAAAGTTAACCTTACTGCGTGGTAACTTTACCATCAGGTTTTCTGTGAAAATAAAAAGAGTTTATCACTACAGAAGAAAGTAAGTTTACTCTTCATTTCATACACAACACCCAGAGTATAGATTGCTTGCGCCTTTAATAATGGTGCAAGATTTTTTTTTTTACGGTAGTGGTAAAGTTGCTCACCCATTATTCAATTTTTCATACAAATTTGAAATGTGTGTCAGGGTTGACAAAAAATGAAAAACCCATGATAACTCTGAATGAAATTATTTTATTTCGTATTTTTCACGAACTAATAACAGAAACATTTATAGCTTACATTTAACACTTTTATGGCACTGGTCTGTAAAAACTACTTGATTTAATCCGTTACAAAAGTGTTCTAAGAACGACGACATTTAAAATTTCTTCTGAATAGTTTTTATATCATTCTTCCTAAAACGAAGTATTATATAGCTGAAACTCTTGCGATAAAGAATCAATTGACATTTCATTTACAAAATTTGTCTGAAAAGTTCTGGAGCACTGATGGAGGCGGTTAAATCACCGGCAAAATTCGGTGGTAAAATTAAATGTCAAAATTAGCTCCGACAGTCACATATCGAAAGCAATGTTGTTAAGAAATTATTAAATTTTCTCCTAAAAAAATATTTATCCTCGAAAAGGTTACGTTGTCTGTGATAATCGTAATTTTGTACCTGTACGTCGCTGATGGCAAAGTTAACTTCTATTGGTAAAGTTGCCAGGTTTGACGGTATAATAAATTCTGTGGAAATGCATTTCTCGTAAAGCATGTGTGTTGTGACTACGAATGATAAGCTCACGAATTATGTCATAAGACAACGGTGCGGTTAAAAAGTTGAGTGACCAAAATGAAAAGAGGTTAAATGATTTGGTCATGTTAAGAGGATGAATGAAGGGCGAATAACAATTATTTAAACGACAGATGTGAGCAGGCAGGCTGGAAGCCGATTCACTAGGAGAACATATACTCTCCTTATTGTTGATGTTTTTCGGATAGGTCAGGTGCGTGGTACCTACTCGTGACCGGCGTGCATGTATAAACATAAATTAGGCAAACGTAAGGCTCATAGCGGTGGCGTTCTATAGCTTATGACTATCCTCATGGGAAGATAACGTGAGTTTATATGCAAGTACTATTAAGAGCTATCAGTATTTAATAAGAACAATCAATTCAGCCTATCGCAGCCCACTGCTGGACATAGGCCACAACTGTTGCACCACAACACCCTGTCCTCCACCTTCCGCATCCAGTCTGTCCCAGCCACCTTTTTGAGGTCGTCGGTCCATCTAGCTGGGGGGCGTCCTACACTACGTTTGCCGATACGCGGTCTCCACTCCAGGACTCGTCTGCTCCGTCGGCCATCGGTCCTTCGACAAACATATACAATAACATTTATAAGTACCTATAAGAAGGAAAATTTAAAAAGGTTGTAAATAAATAAGGGACCTACTTTTGCACCGGGTGTTGGTTCAGCATAAGTATCCCTTCTACAGCTTCTAGCCTAGGTTTTCTGCAATCGTATATGCTATGGTGACGTGATGTTAATGCCGCTTCAACGCTACAATATAATAATGTATATGCGACGATAGTGCGGCTTCTACTAGGTTTCAAGCAACATCGCTAACGCTGCATCAATGCGACGTATTTTTGTATCAAAAACTTTTTACTTGAGTCCCCTTAAGTCACAGCTGTTAAAGTCAATGACCCTCCCAAACCTTTCAGTAACACTCAATAAATCAAATCACTCCGAAATAAAAGTTGTCAATAATAAAATCCTGAAAATTTCAAAGGAAAAACAGGCAACAAAGTGATTAATGACAAGAAGATATTATTTCTAGAACCCGGCTGTTTTTACGGCTAAGTTTTGTGTTTGCTTGCAAATTAGCTTGTGACGCGTGAAAACAAGTTAACTTTTTTTAGGGTCCCTTTTGAATATTTTTATTATATTTCAGTTAGCCAACACTGTCCCACTGCTGCAAAAGGCCTGCTCCAAATTTTATCTCGATATTCCACACTTTTGGCAGCGGCTTCGACCGCGTGGAGTTCGGAAAATATCCAGCGGGAACGTTCTACCGAGATAAAAAGTACCCTATGTGTTAATCCAGGTTTTGACTAACTGTGTTCCAAATTTCATCCAAATCCGTTCAGTAGTTTTTGCGTGAAAGAGTAACAAACATCCATACATCCATATTCACAAACTTTCACATTTATAATATTAGTAGGATTATAATAGTGTCTCTCAAGTTTCGTAGCCTTTTCCCAAGTAAGTTAGTTTCAGCTTCCAGTCTAAGTGGATGCCAATATTTTACAAGAAATGCCTGCCTTTTTACTTCTTCGAACAAGTTTCTAGGTAAAACCATACCCCTTGGTAAGACTGGTCAAACTTTCGGGCTTCTGACGACTCGATTGCCAAATATCCACGAATAATGTCCTTTAACATATTAAGCTGTTGATCACAACAGTTTAGACAGAAATTAATAAAAGCGTGTCAAAAAAGGCAGAAAAATATCATCATCAGACTGCAATTTCTTCGGCATTTTTACCAGTTTGTTGCTATTTTCTTCTTCTATAGTTTCGACTTTAAACTGTATCTATACCTACTCAAATGACGAAACGAACCCAGAAACAAGTATGGAGGTTGAACTTCCCTCTATGATACGCGCGACTTCCGCACGTAAAACGCAAACATAGACACTGTCAAAACATGTCTTAATTTTCCATCGACAGAACCACAATAACAAAACAAAGTTCACGCCTACAATTTATTTTTTATTTAATTTCCTACCGGCGCGGCGTTGACAAGTTTGTAATCAAATTCACAAATTTATATTCAATTTCGACGGTTGAATGCTAAACAGGGGGTAGTTCGTGTTTGCGGAACCCGTGTTTACCTTTGAATGAAATTATTTTATGAGGGACGACGGTAGTTATGAATTTTGGTTGGCAGCTCTTGATTTTAACGAAGTAAGAATTAGATTAGACTTTTTTTAAAGGAGTGACTGACCCTTCTTTTGTTATTGAATTTCGTTCTTCTTTTGATTGCATTTTTTGTGCTCAAAAATGTGGACACAGCTTTCGCAGGGGCGTCATTAAAGATACTAATAGCTGCTGAATTTCACTTAATTCACTGGTTTTGAAATCCGTGAATGAGAGCAGTTACAATACTGTAACTCAAATTTAATAAGCCCTTGTTTTTCTGCTATGGATGAGAATTCTATTTGACTATGATTCTGATTATACTGACCCTATTATATTTGATCCTGTCTAGATAACTAAAAATAAATTCAAACTCAATATAATTTAAGCCCACTTAAACAAATCACTACATTTTAGCGCTAAACATAGGTATTTAAAACATCATTCTGTCTGTCATGTTCTTCTTGGCTGGCCTGTTAGTCAGTTAGTGGTTAGTGACCCTCACAACTAGACTCCCACGAGACATTTACCGCTCACCGTGCTTCAAAGGTTAGGATTGAGTGGCTTTTATATTAAAGGTAGCCTTCCTCTGGGCGAGGCAATTAAGCCAAGCCCCCGGCGGCAGCATAAAACATGCCCCAACTCAACCCGACTCGGCGAGTCCGCCGAAAGTTCTTTCCTAAAAGACATCAAGGAGATAACCACGCACTGTTTTGGTGCGCCTACACCACTGTGGCGGCCTGATCTCTTTCACCTCCTCTCAACCTCTCAACCTCTCCTTTCATTGCACTACTCCAACTTGTTCTCTTTTGTGTTTATGTCCTTTTCAGAGTCATTTTTACCGCAAATAAACGTAATTTCTTTCTTTTCATCGTTCTAATTTCCGTAGAAAGAACCAAGATTGTAATCAAATGCATACTGCATCAGAATTCGCTAACCCAACTCCCAGACAATCCTATAAATAACTTTCCAGCTACTAGCCACAACGTTAAAGTACCTATAAACTGGGATAACCACACCCTTAGTACATCCACACTGAATTAAATTCCAAGCGAGCCATCGGTTCCATTGAATGTTCGCCTATTGCGGGTATTAGAACGAAAGGAATAGCTTTGGAAATATTTATTTGGTTAAAGAAATAAAGGGATTTAAAGACATTGGAGTTACAGGAAGACTTTGTTATTTGTTGTTATTATTGGCGTCGATTTGGCTAACAAGACTTTTTATGTATAAAAGCAAAAGGTCACCCATTCATACATTCATTCACTTACTGATTTATCACGAATTCTCAAAAACTCCTACACCTGCGAAAATGAAATTTGGTACAGAGGTAGATCAAGAGTAGAAAAAGTCAGTTAAGAAAGCATTTTAGAAAACTCCCCCGTATAGGGATGAAATAGGAAGGAAGGGTGGAAGTTTGTATGAGAGTCTGTCAGTTTTGAGGATAGGTTCTTGAAACTGTGTGTTTATGGTGATGATTATAAAATAATTTATACAGTATCTCAGCGTTTTTGCTTATCCTACTCCCGAATAGCCGATAAAGCGGATGGAGTTGTGTGGAAAGTCATTTTATTAGTTAACTAGCTTCTGCCCGCGACTTCGTCCGCGCCAAATTTTTGCTCCCCTGACCCTTCCCGTCGCATCGATTTGCCTGCTCGCTCCTTTTGACTTACAGTGAGTCAACCTTATAAGATAGACATATGCTCTCGCGGACTTTTTTTTAGAACTTTTTAAAAGAAACAATTCCGTCATACATGATTTTTACGTTACTTTAACCGTTTACGCAGCGCACGCAACGGAAACTCTCAAAACGAATAAATTTTCCCCGTTTTTGCAACATTTTTCATTACTGCTCCGCTCCTCTTAGTTATAGCGTGATTTTATATAGCTTATAGCCTCCCTCGATAAATAGGCTACCCAACACAAAAACAATTTTTCAATTCGGACCAGTAGTTCCTGAGATTAGCGCGTTCAATCAAACAAACAAACAAACAAACAAATAAACAAACAAACAAACAAACTCTTCAGCTTTATAATATTAGTATAGATATTACATAAGTCAATCTCCCAAAAAAGTGATAAGGGGCGGGCGCACTTCACCACTTTCTAGTGCTTTGGCTGGGATGAAGAAGAGTCAACAAGCTGTCCAGCAGCACAAATATTTGTTTAGTTAGAATAACTTGATTCTATACAATAGTTAAATCGGCTGAAATCAGAATTTGTGCTCAAATTGTGCGGAACTTAGCAATAAATTAGGTTATTAATGCCAACTCATTAGAAACGAATTAATTGATCGTCTATGAAAACTAACACGAAATCTAAATTAATATCACTGTGCAATTGCATCATCAATTATTTGTTCATCCGACCGTAAATATAATATGTACGGTAGGAAAATGCAAATTGTAAATTTATTAAATTAAATTATAGTAAAAAACATGCTTTTCGGGTCTGCCGGTGTACCGCGATATTCTTCTAAACTACGCTATGGATTTTGGTTAGGTTCTCATCGTCATGTAGATTGTTTATTCCGGAAAGCAAGCGCGCGGAATGTTTCTTTTCAGGAGGTGCCATCTTCAGCTCCACGAAGTGAGCTCGAATATTTTTGCACTTCATCTCGGATATGATAAGTTATCGTTTGTCCTTGCATACTATGAGTAACTTGGCGAAACTTGGCATAGGATGCGACCGTCCCACATATCGCAGTGTCTCAAGATGAAAGTTTTTGACCAGTGTGTGTTGCCAGTGATGATCTATGGTACTGAAACGTGTTCGCTCACAATGGGCCTTATTCGAAGGCTGAGAGTTGCGAGCTGAGTTTCCCTACATAATCGAATCAGAAGTGAAGAGATCGCAGGTCAACCAAGGTATATTATTTATTTATTTATTCATTTAAATTTGGATCTCCAACAAAAGATGTACACAATACATTGACACGTAAACAAAGGGTAACATGAGGTATTAAATAGGTGTACTCCTTCACTTATAGGAGACCACAGCATGCACAAAAGAGTTTACAACTAAGCTAACAAAGTTAAAATATTAATTATAGGTAAAATTTGGTAGGTCGTAGGTCAACCGAAATAGCTCGAAGAATTGCCAAACTTAAGTGACAGTCGGTGGGGCGCATTTTTATTTTTTGGATGGGAAACCATCAAATGACTTCTCCCGCTCTGGGCAGAGCGGGAGGGCATGTCAGACTTTTACTGACTAAAACCCACCCGTGTTCCTTCAGTTGCCCATGTGCCAGGGTCACGGTATCTCTTCCGAACAATCTCGCGACCCTGGCAGGCATCGGTCCTATCAGACCCCTTCAGTTTTGCTGACATCTCTTTGAGGCGCGCGTGGAACACTACGCGCCGTCGACCCGAGTTTGGTCCTTACCAGGCGAGCGACCCATTGGTCGCAGCCCTCAAGGTCGCGCCTACGGTGGCCGGGAGTCGGCTATCGACTCCCGACGCCCGGGGCGTCTCCTCCTGCGGCGGCTAGGGACGTGAGGGCGCAGAGACTGCCACTTCCTCACGCGCCCCGCCTCCTCCTTCCTTCGCATTGCTCGCTGAACAGATGGCTGATGGGACCGAAAGGTTCTGGAGTGGTGAACGTGTACTGGAAGACGTAGAGTTGGAAGGCCTTCCAAAAGGTATACGGATAATTTTGTGAAGGCCGCAGGAAACCGCTGGATTTGGGTAACACAAAACCGGTCAAAGTGGCGGAGCTTGGGAGAGGCCTATGTCCAGCAGTGGACGTTTTTCAGCTGAAATTATGATGACAATGATAAGTATGCAAGCGAGCAAAGCGTGCTCGATAATTTCCTCATCTCGCCTCGAATAAAATAGGTTTTATTGTATCCATACATACAGAAAGAGGACTTATTATGTCGATTTATATAATACTAGCTTATGCCCGCGACTTCTTCCGCGTCAAATATTTGCTCCCCTGACCGTTCTCGTCGCATCGCAGCCTGCCAGTTATCATCCATTTTTTTGTTGCTGCTCCGCTCCTTTTGATCGTAGCGTGATGTTATATAGCCTTCCTCAATAAATAGGCTACCCTATTTAAAAAGAATTTTTCAATTCGAACCAGTAATTCCTGAGGTTAGCGCGTTCCACTCCCCATTTTAGGGAAGTGGGGGGTTAGAAAGAGACAAAAAGTAGCCTATGTCACTCTTCATCCCTTCAAATATCTCCACTTAAAAAATCACGTCAATTCGTCACTCCGTTTTGCCGTGAAAGACGGACAAACAGACATACACACTTTCTCATTTATAATAATAGGTCTTTACCTATGAAAATGCCGTTTTGTATGAAAAAAAATAAACGAATTTTTTTCATGTATTTTTTATTTGTATTAATCGAAATAATCACCCATGCAATCATTGAATCTTTGCCAACGCAGTGGCAGTTTATTGATGCCCTTCTTAAAAAAATCAACTGGACGGGAGGCAACAAATTCTTCACAGGCATTTTGTACTGCCTCTCGGGTATTAAATATTTTTCCCGCCAAGAAGTTATCCAAATTCTGGAAAAAGTAGTAGAGTGTAGGTGCAAGGTCTGGTGAGTAGGACGGATGACAGAGAGCTTCCAACCCCAGTTCTTGCAACTTGGAGACTGTCTGCTGTGCAGTATGCGGTCACGAGTTGTCGTGCAGGAGCAGCGGAGACGAGCGATTGACCAATGCTGGTTGGAGATGTGCCAGCTTCTCCATCATTGAGTTCAGTTCTTCACAGTACACATCTGCAGTAATGCTCACCCCGTTTGTTAAGAAGCTGTGATGAATCACACCGGCGCTAGACCGCCAAACAGTGACCATCACTTTTCTAGGGGTAAGTTTTCGTTTAGGGCATTGTTTAGGTGCTGTCTGTGCTGTGTGTCTGTTGAGCAGTGCAAGGCACGTTTCGACGCGTACTTCGCGCTGGCGATCATTGAGTTCGTGGGGCACCCATTTGTCAAGCTTTTTTACCTTGCCGATTTGACGCAAATGGACCAATATTGTTTTGACGCTAACGTCGAAAGCTGCTGCTAATTCAGCCGTAGATTGTGTATCATCAGCTTCCACAATCGCCTTTAAATCGTCATTGTCGACCAAAGTCTTCAGACGACCGCGAGGTTCATTTTTCAGGTCAAAATTTTCAGAACGGAAGCGAGCAAACCAATAACAGGTGGTGCGTTGGTTTGTAGTGTTAGCTCCGTAAACGTCGTTGATGTTGCGTGCCGCTTGTGCCGCGTTGCTGCCACGACGGTACTCATATTCCATAATTACTCGAATTTTTAACGTATCTATGATGACGAAAAAGATTGAAATGCGATGAAAATGCAACACAAACAAATGACTACTTTTGAAAAAAAAAAATTCCATGTTTTTAAAATAAAGTTAATTTGAAATTAGAATTCTTAGACAAACAAAAATTATTTTGATTTGAAATGGCCAGTACTGCAGAACGGCAATTTCATAGGTAAAGACCTAATATTAGTATGGATAAGACTTAGTACTAGTAGGATGCGAGTTGGTAGATGTCACATATCCAGTCGATTTTTGGTTTCCTCACAATGTTTTCCCTCATCGTTTTGAGAGCAGTGGTGATGAAATTAAATACATAAAGAGGCTGTCGGATTTGATTCCACTCGACCTACAACTAATAAGTCGTGACCGATACAGCTAACTCTGTACCTATTAGTAAAATATTTTTTAATAATAATAATTGGATTATTTACCTCATACAAAGAAACAAACAATGCTATAAATGCAAATAAACTTAAAATTCAAATGAGTTATGGTTGAATTTCGACCATTTGGCGACCACTAGTTATGATAAAAACGCGATCAGTTAGTTCTGATGTACAAAATATTATTTCGAAGTGAGTCTTTACAGACTGTTAGTAATGAAACATTACAATAATTTATTATTTGCTTTGGAATCGGTTTCCAATTAAAAGTAATGTGATAAATCTACACTAATATTATAAAGCTAAAGAGTTTGTTTGGTTGAACGCGATAATCTAAAGAACTATTGGTTCGAATTGAAAAATTCGTTCAGTGTTGGATATCCCATTTATCAAAGAAAGGCTATACACTATATAACATCACGCTAGGACCCTTAGGAGACAAGCAAAAAGAAAAAAAATCACGGATACGAAGAGCCCGCACGAGCAGGCGATATGATGCGACAGAATGGGTCGGGAGAGCAAGAAATTTGATGCAGATGAAGTCGCGGGCAGAAGTTGGTTTTTAAATATTTAGAAGTCTGCTCAACAATGTTAATAATGAAATGAATGTTATTGAACTGTTAAAAAAGCTATTCCTACTAATGTATGACGTAATTACGCCCTCAGATCATCATAATCATCTTTTCAGCCGTAAGACGTCCACTGCTGGACATAGGCCTCGGGGGCTTGCCATAATCGCTACGCTTGGCAGGCGCGTTGGCGACCGCATTATGTTGGTAAAATGCATAGAGAACGCTGCTGCCCATTCTCTAGCAAGTCCCTTAGCCGCCTCATACGACACCCACGGGGAGAAATGGGATGGTGTTATTCTTTACGTCAGGAACCACACGGGATCCCTCAGATTTGCTTGTTCCATAAACATCGATAATCTTCAAATGCAAGGAATATTATAATCAATTTGGCATAAATGTATGTGAATCTAGATAATCTAGATAACGCTGTGGTTTACTATCGGATAGGGATTCACTGTGGCTAGGGCTGGTGCACAACGTAACGGTGAATCTAAATTGGCAATTATTTCCAACGAGCAATTAGCCAATCACTACTATTATTTGATTTATTCTATACGCTCAATATCATAATTTATCTACAGAAAGACTTAACTTGTTTTTACTCAAGACTTGTTTATTCAAGATAAACTTACAGACAGTCATTTATTGATTAACTGGCTTCTGCCCGTGACTTCTCCCGCGTAGATGTCAAAAAATTCACCATTTCAACCCCCATTTCACCCTCTTGGAATTGGAATTTCAAAAAGCCTTTCTTAGTGGATACCTACTCCTCACAAAGAACACACCCTCCAAATTTCGTGTCTCTAGGACCAGCGGTTTAGGCTGTGCGTGGATATATCAGTCAGTCAGTCACTCAGGACTTTGAATTTTTATGTGTTGTGATTCCTGACCCGACCACGACATGGAACGGAGATTTTACTATGGCACAAAATGGTTATTTTAATTGTGTTTTATTGTGCCACTTATCCCAGGAATTTGTGCCTTGTACTTTTTGAGTAATAAGAGTACGATTGTGGTCGGGCTGGGGATCACGGTTCCTGACCCGACCACAACCAGATCTAATAAAATATCAATAGTGTGAAGTTACTGATTATGCCAAAAATTTGTGTCAAATTGTGCCTATGGCACACACAACGCAAAGTCAAGTAGTCACACTCTATGTATAATTTAGTCTGCAATTAAACATTTGAATTCTTTTAGTTATGATTTAACTGAACTGTTGTCGTAAAAAAACTGGTCATATAAGGTGTATCTATTCATACACGAAAGATTTTAAGAGGTACACTTGTAGGTGGTAAAGAAGCTATAGAAGCAAAAAGAAAGTTTTTACCTAAGCGTTTTCGAATTTTCGTAATTATTATAATTTTAAAACTGCTTGAGATGTTTTGCATGAAACCTTTACTCCAAATTCTATGAATGGCCCGCCTGACGCTGCGAGGGCGGCGACCGGACGGCACTCGGGCCGTAAAAAATAAGAAGGAGCCAGTATTTCTCATGTGCGTCAAATAATTTATAAATATTAAATTTTGAAAAAAATACATTTAGAATTTTTTTTTTTTCGTTGCTGTAGCTTCTTTACCACCTACAGGTGTACCTCTTAAAATATTTCGTGTATGAATAGATACACCTTATATAGGGTTACAGAGTAGGAAATAAAAATGGAGTTTATTTTGTCAGCTTTCTTATTATTATATTTATTGAATTTTTACATAAAACATAATAAAAAAAAAAATATTTTGTGAAAATAAGCACAACAATCATAATTTGATTAACATAACTTTAAAGTATTTGAAAAACCAGAGCAATAAATACCATGGTTACTATTATTGTAAAGGACACTCAAATTGTTAATATGGATTCACATATATTAACATGTACGAGTATGCAGTTCATTTACTCATGATTTTTTATTTTTTTTTGCTTGTCATCAAATAACACCCATTTCTGATCTTTTTTGCAATATACACGAAAGTGCCCAGGAATGTATTCAACAACCGCCAAAATGTTGTAAGTATTATTTTAATATCAACATATTGAGGAATATCACATAATTTTAGATTTAGATTGATATCGAAAATCAGAACGTTCGTAAATTCTTGCTTTAAAATTAAAGCCTTTTTACAACACTGACTGTTTTTAGCAATTTTTAAACGCATTATATTAGCTTCACTTGTATTTTTGTATGTTTGTTTGTAACCGACTCCTTATAGCGCGATTTTGACCCACTTTAAACGACCAGATTTCATTCAAACTTTGCACACCTCTCAAAGACCGATGACAATGCAATAATTTCATAAATTTGTGCCATTATCCTTGCCAGGGTTACCAGGACAGCAAAAAACTGTCTTCTAAAACTACGCTGACATACGTCTCAAAATTCGAAACACCCTAAAAAATAGAAAATAAAAAAATACCTTAAAAAGCAACCCACGCTTTTTAACTCCTGACGCAAAAAGAGGGGTGTTATAAGTTTTTTAGTTGGGTTTTCTATGGAAGCGTGTTTTTTTAAATAATTTTTATTTCGTCAAGTATTGCAGCACCTGCTAACGCGGTAACACCATGTTCAGAAAGAGGTAACAGATATCATATTTACAAACAAAACTCTTCTTATTGTTTTTTGATGGCACTGGGAACACATTTTTATGAAAAATTTCGTTTAAAAGAATTCTTTCAAAAACTGATGCAAGTACATACAATCATAAATGTTTACATTGCTTTCCGTTTTCTTTGCAGAGAAATTCATGACTATTTCAGTGCGGATTTTATAAATATCTACAGAATAATCTTTTTCTGCAATTGCCTTCGTTATGAGTGCGAATTGTGAGATGCAAAAAAAAAAAAATCATGTGTAAATTAACAAATTACTGCATACATCTATACTTTATATAATATTATAAAGCTGAAGAGTTTGTTTGTTTGTTTGATTAAACGCGCTACTCTCAGGAACTACTGGTCCAAATTGAAAATTCTTTTTGTGTTGGGTAGCCTATTTATCGAGGAAGGCTATAGGCTATATAACATCACGCTATAACCAAGATGAGTGGAGCGGTAATAAAAAATGTTACAAAAACGGGGGAAATTGCGCGGGTAGGCGATTCGACGCGACGGGAAGGTGTCGCGTGATCTGCCGGGGTCGCGTGATTGTTCGAAAGAGATACCGTGACACACATGGGCAACTGATGGAACACGGGTGGGTTTTAGTCAGTAAAAGTCTGACACGCCCTCCCGCTCCGCCCAGAGCGGGAGAAGTCATTTGATGATTTGCCATGCTGAAAAAAAAAAAGGGTCGGAGGAACAAGAAATTTTACGCGGACGAAGTCGCCGGCAGAAGCTAGTGTTAATATATGTGAATCGATATTAAAAATTTAGTTGAGTGTCCTTTACAATAATAGTAACCATGGTATTTATTGTTCTGGTTTTTCAAATACTTTAAAGTTATGTTAATCAAATCATGATTGTTGTGTTTATTTTCACAAAATAAGTAAATTTTTTTTATTATGTTTTATGTAAAAATTCAATAAATGTAATAATAAGAAAGCAGACAAAATAAACTCCATTATTATTTCTTACTCTGTAACCCTATATGACCAGTTTTGTTACGACAACAGTTCAGTTAAATCATAACTAAGTTACAGAATTCAAATGTTTAATTGCAGACTAAATTATACATAGAGTGTGACTACTTGACTTAATGCGTTGTGTGTGCGATAGGCACAATTTGACACATATTTTTGGCATAATCATTAACTTCACACTATTGATATTTTATTAGATCTGGTTGTGGTCGGGTCAGGAACCGTGATACCCAGCCCGACCACAATCGTACTCTTATTACTCAAAAAGTACAAGGCACAAATTCCTGGGATAAGTGGCACAATAAAACACAATTAAAATAACCATTTTGTGTCATAGTAAAATCTCCGTTCCATGTCGTGGTCGGGTCAGGAATCACAACACATTTTTATATACATAGATAAAAAAAAAAAAAAATATACTAACTTAAATCAAACTATATAACGTCGAAAAATTTATCTGCATCGCTGTCGACTGGTAATGTAGCCAAGAGACTGGCAGCATTACCACGAACTTAAAAGAAAGTCCACGAATCTAATTTCTTTTAATCTAAAAGTTTTCATATTTGGATGTTTTATATTGTTTTCACGGCGCTGATGTGATGACTTCGATTGGTGCAGCAAACAATGAGTAAAATAAGCACAAATGCTTGCTCGATTGATGAAGTGTCAAGACCTGCGGCAGCGAGTCAGATGACTGCTTAAGATCCACGAATGATAGCCAGAGACCAACAGCTTAATTCACGTGCTTTCCGAAGCACGGAGGTTTCTTGGTGTGTAATGATTGTCACCCATTCACGGACTAATTGCGAGAAGTGTAACTTAACCTAGTTGGCCGACCCATGCAGTTGTTATTTTAGCCCCTTTCTATGCTATTTATTATTGAATAGAAATCTAACTTCATTATCAGTGTAACCGCGCCCTTAGGCCAACACATGTATAATAACGTGAAATGTTATCTAAATCTTGATAGTTTCAGCTCACTGAAGCTACGTCAGCTCCATCCAGTTTCTCTGAAATGTATTGTAAAACCGTAATTAACGAATTAGTTGAAGATTCGGGTTTGTACACTGTGTTGTCTGTAAAGTCGACAATTCGAAAGCAATGTATCTACGACGGGACACTGGAGCTTGGTGCTCAATAAAACATAGGACTTTTACTTAAGACTATAGATTAAATTTAGACAACAGTAGAAAAAGTTAAACTTCTTTCCATTTGATCTTAAAACAATTATTGAATATAAATTCAAGAGAAAGTCTTTCTTCTTTTTACTCATGATTTGCTGAACCGTTCGACGTCACACGACAGCGCCGACTGTCGCTGAAAACTAGCGCTGGGGGTCTGTCTCGCATAGAGTCCCAGTATTATGCTGAGCGATGGCCGTTTTGCGTGGATTTGACGCATATTTTCCCCACTTTAAAAAAAAAAAAATTGTTGTGTTCAGTTTTTCTTTGCGTCATATTTACCGCAAATAAACGTATTTTCTTTCTTTTTCTTCTGTTTTAAAGTTTGGACCGATGTCTGTCCATAGTCGAAAATTCTTATGCAGTGATTTGTCCAAATGTCAGGTAGAAGTATTTTCTTGGACTATTATTTTTTGTGTGAACTACCGTCACTTATATACGCTTAATTAGATACCGTTAGTAACTATTTGGCATCGACACCATAGTCACTAAAGCATCAGGTGGTAACATCAGGTGTTAATTTGGATATGGTTCTGTATGGTGCTGGACGTAAAGAATACCACTATCCTATTTTTTGCTGTAAGTATCTTAAAAAGCGACTAAGGGACTTACTGGGCAGCAGTAATCTCTATGCATTTTACCACCAAACTGTGTTGGCCAACCTGCCTCCCAGGCGTGGTGATTATGGCAAAGCCTCTCAAATTGCAGGAAGCTTATGTCCAACAGTTGACGTCTTAAGGTTGAAATGACGATAATAATGATGGCTATCCAACTGTCTGTCTACGTATTCAAATAACCGAAATATTGGTAAATACACAACTTCGCCAAAACGTGCGTTATTATTATCGCATTATCAAAATCTAGATTGGTCTATTCAGTGATCCGTTATGGTTTCATCCGGAGGCGGGAAATGTTAAACTATTGTAAAGTTATATGAATAAAGTTGCAATTGGATGTAGAATTTGATTCAGCTGTTTATCAGTATAGTAAATTCAGATAGAGTGAAAGAGATCAATTTTCGTAATTAACTCGGCTGGGCAGTGTTCGAGAAAGTACGGTTGGACTTCGCGTACCGCAGTGTTTCTAGACGACTGACTTTGGCCAGTGCGTGTAGTGTTATGGCATATAGCACTGAAGCGTGGTCGCTAATACTAGGCCTCATTAAAAGGCTGAAAGTCACCCAAAGGACAGTTGAGAGCGCCCTCTCCATTGCCCGCATGGGATCGCATAGGGAAACTTCAAGCACAGCTCTACTTGGAGTTTCCCTAGATCCGTGGGAGAACCAAGGTAACCAACATAGCCCGAAAAATTACCAAATTTACGAGATAGTGGGCAGGGTACATTGCTCGTAGGATAAATGGGCGAATGCAGAAAGGTTTTGAAGTGACAGCCGCGTACCGGAGACCTTCTACAAGGTGGACCGATGACCTGGTGAAGGCAGCCTGCTTGGGGTTATTATTACTTAGTACTTTTACGTGACATATTTTTTTTAAGCATACCTACCTACTATAAGCATTTCTATACGACATGTTTTGAGTCTCAAAAAATGTATTAAAAATAAAAATCCTAATCCTAATCCAATCCTATCCAAATTGAAAAGTTAATTGTATTTGTCAAACTCAAAGCGAACTAAATAAATAACAAAATGGTGACAATAATATGATTTAATAAATACCGCCGACGCCTGATGGTCGTTTCATCTGTCGACCAGAGATCTCGATCAAAGGGCTTTCAGTGGTCCTTTCAGCACACAATGCGAGATTAAGCGTAGCGAGAAAATATCTTCAGTAATTCGCAGAATTTGGACAAACAAGGCAATGACACAAAATAGTTAAATACAAAAGGTCAGCTCCATACGACTAACCAAAACGCACGCACAGATAGACACGGTTCATGTTCAGGGCAAGTGCAAGCAGATTGAAACTGTTACTCAAAGTATTTATTTCAAACTAACAGTCCCCTGTAGTTTCATTCTTATATTGTCTTGATCCCGTGAGAACATCGGAGAGACTAGTATCTATTCTATGAATTAATTCGGGTTTTATACTATCAGAGTGTCAAATTTCATTTCATTTCGTTAAGCTGTTTTGTTGTGATTGAGTAAAAAACATCCAAACATAGTGTTACAATCTGTCCTTGGAAATAAATGAATTTAAACCAATTTAACCAAAACACACAAAAACAGTTTAATTACGAAACGTTAACCAGAATCACTTGTCTCACTTGTACTTCATTGTATCTCTTGAATCGCCTTCGTAACTGAACTGTCCTCTCAGTTCAACAATCCGCTATTTATAAGCCGTGCTGATCACTCTGGAATATTCGCGAATGTTTGCCACAGTTCACAATCGAGAATATACTAGAAAGATCTGCCTAATTCCGTTATTCGATACTAGATGGCGGTGGCGTCTACGTGTAATTGCTCGCGTAGTACTTACTTACTACTTGATAATAGATGGGTGTCGTTTCTAGTCTTTACGATCTACATAATAATATTAACTTACACATTTATATATTTATAAAATAAAATCACATCAAAATATTTTATTTCACATAAACTTATTTGGGCACTTATGAAACGTCAGAACTGTCAGAAGCTAGATGCACGGTTCCAATTGGTTGCTACCTATGGAGAAGAGCCGGCAAGAAACTCCAAAGTAACTCTTTTAAAATTGCTGGCTTTTACAATGGTTTCAAATTAAAGTGTTAATACATATGTAGGTAGGGCAGGACAATGTAGACCTGTCAATAAGTACCAGGTACTTACTAAAATAGGAAGTGGTCTACAAATCTGCAGTCTATCAGTAAAATAAGAAATAGTAAGATAACCCAATATCAACCATTTTTAAAGTGTCAGGGTGTCGGTAAATCAAAACGTACTAGGTTTTTTTGGAAGAGAACCGGCAAGATAAGGACCCTTCAATGATTAGTTTGAAGTTCGCCGTATGTTCGCGTCTATGGGCGCATAGGTTTGTCGATTTTCGCTGTACGGAGCGGACCTTCTGTCCCTATCCGGTTTGTGGCACTGATCCTTTGGGAAGACATGGCCTCGAAAATAGCGGTAGAAACGATTATGAGGAGACAATATTTGATTTTGTTTTTTTCTAGTATTTGTAGGAAGATTCTTATTGAAATTGAGATGGAAAGAGCTCAGGTTATTTTCTTTGTAAAAATATGTTCGTAGGTGGTACTAAATGATTCAGTAATTATACGTATTTATTATAGACCCTTGTGAACTTCCAAGAACACTCTGTTTGTCTTATTGTGAAATGTGTGGTAGGTACAAACTTATTTCTGTCTGACATTTATATTGACCTTTGATTTATAGTCAGTTTTCTTTGATTACTTTGAAGGATCGGCTTTCAAACGTATGGTTTTACGATATGATGGACCATATTTGTACGTTCTGTCTTGTGTATATTTGTCTGTGTGTATTTTGGGTCTATGTATTTGTTAGCGCGAATTTCACTAGTGTTAGGATTTGTGAATTTTGATTTCGCTAATGAATTATATTAATCAATATTCTTATTAATAGAACTTTCACTTTAATATTTTACGCTGGCAACCTATTTACTGCGTTCGTGGTCTCTCTGTGATTCGTTGACGCAAAATGGGGGAGACCTCGCTTTTCCCGCGCAGAATAGGCTGGTTGTGGGGTTCTTAAAAACAAATTGGGTGCGAAACGATAGGTCGTGTTATAAACGATAGGTATACGTGATGCTGAAAGTTTGATGTATTGATTCTTGTATGTGCATTTCAAGTAAATTGTAAGACCATTACAAATAATCACAGTCCATTCAACTACATTCTATTCCTGTTCGTGTGTTCTATACTAATGAAACTGAACGTGATCAGAACATAAACTACGTTTTAGAGCTGTCAGTGTCATTATTTTCCGTTGCATATTGATACTAACTGACACTGAACGTGCTTAAGCTACGCTGCGCTACTGTTGTGTTGTGCTGAGCACTGTGGCGCGTAGTGCGGTGAGCTGATATGTGTGGTGTGCGTTTAGTTTCATTGGTGAAATTCGCACTACACTACATTCATCGTTATCAATTTCATCTCTGTTATTTTCATCATTATTATTTATTATTATTTTCATCATTATCATCATCACCAGCCTACATCAGTCACATATGGACATAGGCATTCATGGACATTCTCTCGAATTACTCGCCATTCGACTCGGTTCCCGGCAACTCTCATCTAGCTGCTACCAGCCACTCTGCAAAGATGCTAACCTGACTTTTATTTTGAGTTTTCGACCATTTTCGTTTTTAATTTTTCGGCCGGACTTTAGTATTGGAGCACGTTAGTGTTTTAGCCATTTTGCTATAAATAAATTTATTAAAAAAAAAAAAAATATCTTAGGACAACCAACACACCGCTATCTGATCCCAAACTAGGCAGAGCCTGTACTATGGCAACCAGACAACTGATAAACATACTTATATATTTCTAAATACATACATATTATAGATAAATTACACCCAGACACAGAACAAATGATCGTGCTCATCACACAAAGATTTGTCCTGAGTGGGAATCGAACCCACGACCTCACTCTTAGCAGTCAGGGTCACTAACCACTAGACTAGATTTATCAGCATCTGGTAAGATGAAAGAGAGCAGTGGTGGCCCAGTGGTATCAGCCTGACTTACGGGTTCAAGGTCGTTAATTCCAAACCCAGCCTGCTGAAAATATCGTTACGAAAAAGGCATGTCATACGAGTAGAACCAAACATTCGAAGACAAGTGACATCTTCCAACACGCACTTCCCAAGTAGCACAGAACTGCATTATAAATTGTCGCTTAAGGCCCACAGCGGTAATCTAAGCATTTATCAAGACTTATTAGTATTCACCTGTGCTGCAACAGCTGTTTCGAAAAAAACGTGGCCAACTATAATGCTTTTTTCTGGACAGTATTTCTATTAAGCACCACAAACACGCCACAAAGTTACTGTTATTGAGCGCTTAGTAGTGCAGTACCCTATTAGCTGTAAGTTTTCTGAATAATAGCCCACACGTGTACTATACAACCGTTGCATTTTAAGAGAGAACATATCACCCACTATAACATAAACAGTTACTTTGTGAAGTTATTTAACAAAAATTAAATGCTTTATGCTGCATACAGATTCACTTTTCCCCTATTAGTCAGGTGTTTACCATACACTCGAATTACAGCATGTATCCAAGTGTCGGCATGCGCGAATGGAATATTGGACGCGACGGGTTCCGTATGTAATATTTATTAATAAATAAATAAATAAAATGAAATTAATTTATTTCAGAAATAACCCATATTACAAAAATTAAGATAAAAGTAACAATGCTGCAGCAGAAAAGAATAAAATGTCATTAACAAAATAAAAATATACGTCACATAGTTGAAATAAAATAAAATTTCAAATTTACGTCGGATTTAAATTAAAGTAACAATAAATAATAATTGCACATATAACAAAACAATACAAAAAAGCCTTTATAAATAGAGGTACAAAAATGCCCTGCTACAAAAATCTTATAACCTTCCCATTTTCGGGACTAATATGGTTGCGACAAAATTAATATTGTTGTTTTATATGTTTCTGGTACTTACCTAAAAATGAAGAAGATTTATTAAGAGAAATCCAAGATTTTTTTTTTTAATAATAAATAATACCTTTCGAGACTTTTAAGATTCCAGATTTCGACAATTTTTCTCAGAGGTAGTCAGTTAGGAAATACCGGCTAGCATCTAAAAAAAACAACGTAATTTTCTTTATGTTTATTTAATGTTCCCTTTTTAAAGTACAATTTAGGGTGTACCACCCTGGTCCAGGCCTTGAATTTTCATCTTTTTATAATTTCAAGGAGTACAAAAGTACTTCTCGGTGGCCACCATAGAATTTCCTTAGTTTTACACTGTGCAAGTACGAATGTTAGATCGACAACACCTCTCTCTATAGTCTGAACTATTTTGAAAGTCTCGTTCTGTAAAAACAAGAAAAATATACTTATTATAATATAAGTATCATTTTCTTAATGACAACATTATCTATACAGTTTTTGAGGAAAAAAACCAAAAGATACAATAACATATTAAATACCTAAACTTAACGTAACATAATGCTATTTCATGTGGAAGTAATTAAATTATTAGGCCAGAAAAATACATTATCTTTAGATAGGTACCGACTAATTTATAGGTATTTTGTCGCATATTGAATAAATCAATAACTTATGTATTATACATATAATTAAATTATAATCTCAGCTACTTAAATTACAATTTTAATTAAGTATTTATCGTCGAATAACAACTAAAAAAGGGAACAAAATGGCTTTAAAAGAACCACGGCGGAACCCTAAAAGCTTGGATCCATAAAGGTACTTATCTAGGTAACTGACGCAAATGTGAACCAATACTACTCTCCTAATCGATCCATGTCTGATTTGTATTTCACAAGTGCTAAACTATTTTACTCTTGGCTGAATTACAGGCCACATGTGAACACCCGTACAGACCTTAGCATTAAATTGAGATTAAAACTGTTCACTTGCCATCCGCCATATTCAAAATTTTATCTTTTAATTTTTGTTTATTTTAGAGGATATCAATTGTAAACATGGATTAAAAAATAATTACACGAAAACAGTTTTTTTTTTTGGTTACTTTGTACAAAAACGAACATATTAATTTTATTTTCATTCTAATTTTGTTGCTTTTCTTTTAGTATTTAGTGGTATTCCGAGGGCGCGTGAAAATTTTGAACTACATATGTATGGTATTTGACAGTAAAGTTACCTTCCCAATAAGATTTCAAATATAATAGGAGGAAATCGATGTTTTACTTACCTTAAATTTTATGTATGTATATTCTCACAAATGGCACCTAAGATTTTGCACACAACGATACACTTCATGTTTTACAATTTGACAGTTCATATCAAAGAAAAATAAATAATTTAAGTTATTGCATTCCACAATTTCGCTCAGTGTGTAATTTCAACTGTATAAAAGTATACACAATGTACACATTCGTCTTCCTTGCTGTATAATAAGTAACACGTGCCTCATTATTCAGCTCTTTAGGTGACTGTTACACACATAAATGCTACTATAATGTTGTTATAATGCAATTATTTGTCAATTGGATTTCTTATACAGCTATGTGCTGAATAATTTGTGCCCAAATTAGAGTTATATCCTCTGAGGATGCGCTGTCTACGCTATTATTCAGCAACTAATGCATTCACTGTGCATTGTTAAAATGCTGTTATACAGCACTTTTGTGCTACTTGGGTTGGCTTGATTGGTAGATTATGGCCCGCTCCCTCTCACAGAGGTGGCCTGTGTCTCAGCAGTGGGAACAATATACGCTGATTACGATGATAAGGTAAGACTGCAAGTAATTCTCAACAATTCCAGACTAGGTTTAAGATGAAAGACGTCCTAACTAAACTTACAAATGTATGCACTGACTGGACAGGTCACTCAATCTGTGTGGTTCTTTCCTCAAAATACCATTTTAGGCACTAATCCAAATGGAATTCACATAATCTGACCAAGATTATTTCTGGACTTTAAAAGAGACTGTGACCTCTGAGTTGGTTTCGGCCTTTCTTCTCAGAGTAGTCAGATAGGAAACGCTGACTTCATCTAGTTTTAAACATATGATTGACGTGTAAAAGTGCAAGCACAAACCTACTTACAAAAATAAATTCATTTATCATGGTATGCTAACAAACTAGAAGTAAGAAGGGAAGTGGCTCTCGCTACTTACTTATTACTTACTTTTTATATAAATAAAGAATTATATCATATTATATTACAATATATTATTTAATATTATGCGTGGTAAAATACATTACCCAGGCGTCCTACGCACGGTTGGGTTGTATGTACCTGATGGGTACGTGGGGCGGCGGAGGCGGCCAACTTGCTGCAACACGCGCCGCTGATTGACTGCTTCAATTGTACTATGAGTGGATTCACATTTGCCCGCAACTTGTAACATACTCTTGGTTATTCATAATACTAAGTGTATGTTACAAAGTGTAATACTTGTACCTATGTGTGTTTTGAACACATAAATAAAATAATTTATAACAACCTCGGCTTTCATGGACAAACACAATCTTACACCAAGTTACGGAGTTCAATTTACCGCTTCATTGGACCAGAGGACAGTGTCGGTCTAATATTGTTTTGATCCACGCCTCCCAATAAATTGCTGGATACAATGCTGGCAGTCGGAACACCTCTCGCGGAAACGATGGCGAGTTGGGAAGAAATTTATTAGCTTCCGAATAAAAAAGGACCAGATACTGTTTTGGTAGTTGATTCTTGGCACAAGAAGTAGATACATTTATTCACCCTCTCAACTCAAATAAACAACTAATAATCATATTTGCATATGTTTTATTGAAATTTGGTGCTTATAAGGTTAAAGTATGTTTGTCGGCGTCGTTTCATGGATGGATGACCACCCATAACATACGATTACTCCGTACCTCGGAAACCGCGTTGAGTCGTTAATCCCGGCCGCTATTTGAACATGTTTAAAATTCGTCAGAAGTCCGAAAATCTAACAACCAGTCTTACCCGGGGATATCGTATTACCCAGTTACTGGGTTATGGAGGTCAGAAAGCGAGTCACTTTACGTAAAAGCTGACTCCAACATCATCATCATCATGCACAGGCCTGTTGGTCTAGTGGTTAGTGACCCTGACTGCTATGCCGGAGGTCGTGGGTTCGATTCCCACCCAGGACAAATGTTTGTGTGATGAGCACGATCATTTGTTCTGTGTCTGGGTGTAATTTATCTATAATATGTATGTATTTACAAATATATAAGTATGTTTATCAGTTGTCTAGTACCCATAACACAAGCTCTGCTTAGCATGGGACTAGATGGCGTTGTGTGATAGTTGTGAAATATTATTATATTATTATTATCATTTCAGCCGAAAGAAGTCCACTGCTGGACATAGACCTCCCCCAAAAAAGGGGGGGTGTGCCATATTCGTCACTCTTGGTGGGCGGGTAGGCGATCACAGTATGGTGGTATAATGCAAAGAGAAAGCTACTGCCATTCTGTAGTAAGTCGCCTTTTAAAACACGCACGGGAAAAAATGGGATGGTGTTATTCTGTACATCTAGTACCATAAGGAACTCTAACATAGCTGGGAAAAAGTTTTTAACAAAAAATTATACCGCCGAAAAAAAAGAAAGCAAAATTATTTTTAGTTTTCAGTTTTGTCAGCATTTAATTTTTTTGTTAACAAGTTTTTATTTGATTATTTTTTTGTGGCTTTAATGTACCAGTAATACTTGGCCAGGTATACTCTATCCAATAAAAAAAGAATTATCAAAATCGGACTACTCTGTATAAAGTTATGCGTGGCTATACATTATAATCAGTTAGTGGACAATCAATCATTCCCTGTTTTCCGACCCTTAGGCATCGATTTGGAAAACAAAATCGAACCCCGATTTTGTTTTCCAAATTTATATGGGACCACCTTGGGAGTATACCCTTTCCAATAGAAGAAGAATTGTCACAATCGGACCACTATGTAAAAAGTAATGCGTGGTCATACATAAAAAATATATATTGTCGTATCCCCAAGTTCGATCTAACGAACTAGCCCGGTCGGAGTCAAGGGGATACCTGGACGTGGGCTGCTGTCACCAGGGCACCTTTATGGTTTGGTCCGAAACCGAGTCAGATGAATCTGGACACCTTGATTGGGAGTCTTAATAGTGTTTGGCTCGTCGATTGGAGTGCGCCTTCGGTAGTAATTTCAAGGTCAGAGGCTCTTTTGGCCTTAGGGTTCCACTGCCCCAATACCCTCTTGAGGTTTGATTAAAACTTGAAGATTTAATTATTTAATTTATTTGTGGAAAACACTTTACATTACTACTTAACACTATGACTCTAAGGCTTAGCAGATAGCTACTGGCTAACTGTCCGGATACTGACTACTAGCTGGGGGTATGGTGTAAACAAGTTGTTTATGTTACACAATGTTTTTTAATTATTGTGAAATTATCTAGAACATGTTGTTTGTTTTGTTCAATCCTTCTTAGAATTGGATGATGCAATGTTTAATTTAATTGTGAAATAGGGGTGTAGGTTGGTACAACACCTCCCCCTTTAATTAAATTTTTGTTTTTTGTTTTTTAATTATAAACAAAAATTTTATTTTTCAAATTTTAAGAGAGGTTTCACTCTTTGATTTTCTAGAGATAATGTTCTCCTGGGGGTAATGCCCGGAGTGTCAAATGTTACATTTTCAATTTCACGTGTATTAGGAGTATACCTAACAATATAAGATGGCGTGGAATTATCTCGAGGTTGTAAGCATTGATTGAATACTTGTACACAGGGGTTACAAGTGTTTCGGATCCTTTGTTCTGGATCTTGTGGTTCTTTTGTGAAACAGCATATTTTTCTTAAAATTTTGATAATTCCAAACCATTTTACAACATTATATAATAATACTAGTGCTCCTATACTTAGAGCTATAGTTACAATAGTTATTAGCCAATTTGAATGTTTTATAATGAATGGCTTATTTAAATGTTGCTGTAGTATTTCATCAAATTGTTGTAATTTACCCTGAGCATATTTGAGCTCATTTAAATCTAAATTAGTAAGCTTAATGGGTAAAAATTTTAATTATTCTGTAATGTTATCTCTTAGTTTTATACAACATTCGTCTTGTGTTATATCAGTTAAAGGAATCCTATTTGTTAATTTAATAGTAGATAACAATGTTTGGGCCTCTAGTATGGCGTGATCCGTGTAAGCTTTACAATTTGATTCTAATTCTAAGATTCCTATGGAATTTAAAATTTCTTCTTTAGTTTCATCCTTATCTTTACAAAGAACATTAATGCTTACAGGTTTACTTAATATAAATAACCATTGATTATTATATAGAGGGTGCCATATCTCCGTTTCAGCGATTATATTTTTAACTTGACATGTTTTAGGAATATTTGTAGTTACTAGAGAAAATAATTGTATTTCACATTGAGCTGATTCTGCTCTTCTGGATATGGTAACCTCTTTACAAACATATTTTTTATCTTTGTATTCAATACACGCGTTTAAATCATTAAGTAAGGAATAAATTGTTCTTGTATTAGAAATTAATATATAAGGTTTATTTGGTTCGATATATGAGTAAAGATTAGAGCTACCATTATGTGGAATTGGTAATGGATACATTTCATATAAATCGTAATTATACATGTTTACAATTGGAATATCAAAAGAGATTATTAATAAATTATCTTTTAGAAATGCTTTTGTTTTAAGCAATCGATAATAATCATAGGTATTTTCTAATGTTGGTTCTATTGGTAGGGTATATCTCATAGATATTTGTTTGAGTTCATACTGTAAATCAGAAGGTGGCAATATTTCAAAATTAATTATTCCATATGTCACTAAAGATAATGTGTTTAAGTATTTATTTAAAACATTTCGTATCTCTGAAGTCATTTCAATTAATAAAAGGATGTGTTCGTTAATATCGAACTCAAAATTCAATCTTTCTTCATTTGTTACAGTTTTCATTGCAAACTGATCAAAGTTTTTAGGATTAATTAAGATTATGGTTCATTATATCGACGTTTTTCTGAAGGTTAGATATAGAATAATTAAAATTATTTATAGTAGATGAAATGACATTAATTTGTTGTTTCATTAATATTTGTGTTTCTCTTTCAATTTTTATTAGGGCATTAATAGAATCAGAATAAAATTTTGCGTCATCGGCCTCTGGTGTACCAAAAAGCCATTTGAGACCTTTTCCTATCCCATCTATTAGTCCTCGTTTTGTTCTTTTGACTGAAGGATTATATTGATGTGCTATAATACTATAATCTTGCAAAATATTCTTAATAGAATTCTGTATGTATCGCATTGAGTTTTGGCAATTAGTTTGCAAATGTTCGCGGCTCAACTTAGTACATAACATTGTTGACTTCTGATAAAATTTGTGTATCGTTTTTATTTGTTCGTTAATTAATGAAATGTTATTATAAGTTAATAATGTAAATTTTTGATTACTTAGTTTTGCTGCTCCTAAATGATTAAAGAATATCCCACTGGATTTATTTAGTAAGGTTATCTTATAACAGTTTACAATACTTATTAGAGTTAATACTAAGATTATCTTACTTATGTTATTCATCTTCGCTTATTTCTACTTCAGATTCAGGTTCTGGTGATCCTGAAATATGATAAGGCTTTAATAAGTTTAGATGATAAGTTTTAGTTTTATTTGGGGATATTTGTAATGTGGCAGTTTTATTATTGTGTAACTGAATTAATGTGTAAGGACCTTTATAATTTGGTTTTAATTTCTTATTTTGCGCTTTAGACAATGAATCGTAGAGTAAGACTAATTGTCCCTCTCTAAATTTGGTTTCTCTATGATGAGTTTTATCATAATTTTGTTTAGATGTGGTTTTGGCTTGTAATTGATTTAGACGAGCAAATTCTCTTATTTTATTTAATTTGGTTGAAATATCTTGAACGAAATCATCATAACTACGATGAGATAATCCTTTTGGGATTTTAGGGTCTTTCCCAAATACTAATTCATATGGTGTAAAATTTGTACTTTTCTGTATATGTGAATTATATGCGTATACAGCTTGATTTAAATATTCATCCCAATCATTAGTATTTTGATTTACATAACATCTAAAATAATTGTTTAATGTTAAATGTGTCCTTTCTAATGATCCATTCGTTTGAGGGTGATAAGGACTTGTTGTGGTATGTTTTACATTTAAAAGTTTAGTAAATTCTTTGAAGGTAGTAGAAATGAACTCTCTTCCTTGGTCGGATAATATTCCTTCCGGGAAACCAAAGGAAGTACAAAATTTTAGAAATTTTTTAGCTACTTCTTTTGCGTCATGATTGAACAAAGGATACGCTTGAATGTATTTAGTTAGATCGTCTTGAAGAGTCAATATGAATCTTTTTCCTTTATTTGTTTCTGGCAAAGGTCCCATTATATCTAAGGCTATTCTTTCACAATACCTAGAAGACGTAGTTGTTATTTCCATTTCAGATTTGTTTGGCTTAAAGTCTGTTTTAGACTTTTTGGCAAATTGGACATTTTTTTATATACTCCTCGATGTCTTTTTTAATATTTTTCCAATAGAAATATCGTTTAATTTTATTATAAGTTTTGTAAAATCCAGGATGTCCTGCAATTGGATGATCATGGTGATCTTTTAAACAATTAGTTATTTCTGTTTTAGATTTTAATATAACTCGTTCATTATTTAGTAATTCGTATTGAAAATCCGTGAAAATAAATTGTAATATAGAACAAAATGTTTCCCATTCTATATTGGTATATCTGATAGTTAGATCGACTATAATGAATTTTTTTACATGGTTTATATCAAGTAAGTTTTTAAGTTTTATTAAATAAGTAAATAGATCTTCAGGCTTTAAAATATCTGTTATCATTCTTCTAGTAAATAAGAGATATAGCCTTTGTCGTGGAAGAGTTAAAGTTATTATATCTCCGACATCATGATTATTTAAGTTTTCATTTGGAAATTGTGTTTTTATGTACTTTATCCCTATGTCTTCTGGTGAGACACTGCAGGATAGTGGAATAATTAAATTAGGAATTTTAGTTTCTGAAGAGTTAGTATATTCTGGTTCTTTTATTTCCGTTATTATTTCTTTATATTGTAAGTATTCTTCATAAGTTACGTTTGTAATTACTTGGATAGGACGACTTAATGCGTCAGCATTAGAATTCGATTTTCCCGCTTTATATTTAATTTCATAATCATACTCCATCAGTTTAAGACGCCATCTAACTAGTCTGCTAGAAGGGTCCTTGCAGTTCATCAACCAAGTTAATGGTTTATGATCTGTTACGATTATAAATTTTCTACCAAAAAGATATGGTCGATAATGTTTAACAGCGCTTACTATAGCTAACAGTTCTTTTTCAGTGGTGCTATAGTTTTGCTCGGCTGAATTTAATGTTTTAGAATAGTATGAAACAGGTAAGTCTTTTCCAATTTCTCCTTGTGAAAGGACTGCACCAATTACTTCATTGGATGCGTCCGTTGTTAAAATAAATGTTTTTGTGAAATCTGGATATTGTAATATCGTTTCACTTGTTAAATAATTTTTTAGTTTATTAAAAGCATCATTGCATTTATCATCCCAATTGAATGGTACTCCATCTTTAAGTAGTTTTGTTAAGGGTTTAGCGATTTGTGAAAATCCTTTTATAAATCGTCTATAATAGCCTACTAGACCTAGGAATGATTTAATGTGTTTAACATTTTTAGGAGTTTGGATTTCTTTGATTGCTTTTATAGTAATGGGATTGGGTTGAATCCCTTTTTCTGTGATAACGTGTCCTAAATAAGTCACTTCTTTTTTTAGGAATTCGCATTTATCAGGTTGTAATTTTAAATTATGTTCCCTGAATCTTTGGAAAATTTCTTTTAAATTATTATTATGGGATTCTAACGAGTCTCCGTAAATTACAATATTATCTAGATATACAAATGATTTTATTCCTGTTAGTCCTGATAGAACTACGTTCATTAATCTTTGGAACGTTGATGGTGCATTTTTAAGACCAAAAGGCATACGTGTGAATTCATAATGCCCATGCGGTATAGTAAAAGTTGTTTTAGATTGGTCTTCAGAGTTCATTTTAATTTGATGATACCCTGAGGCTAGATCTAATGTTGTGAAGTAAACAGATCTTCCTAATTGATCAAGGATTTCTTCAATATTAGGAAGTGGATAGCTATCGCTTACGGTTATTTCATTAAGTTTTCGATAGTCTATTACTAGCCTCCATTTTTGTTTTCCCGTTGCATCTAATTTTTTAGGTACTATCCATACTGGACTACTCCATGGTGAGGTTGATGGTTGGATATTTTGTTCTAACATTTTATTTATCTGATTTTTTACTTCTTCTTCGTGTATTTTGGGATATCGATAACTTTTAGTAAAAATTGGTTTGTTTGTTGTAGTTGGGATTTGATGTTGCATGGTGTTCGTGTGAGTTAATTTATCTCCTGGTAGAAAGAAAATATCACTGTAATCTTTACAAATTTCAATTAGAGTTTCTTTTTCTTCGTTGTTTAGGTGTTGAACTCTAATATTTTCTTTTAATAATTCTTCTCTATTTTGAGAGATTTTAGGATCGTTTTCAATATTATTTATTTGATTATTGGGTATTTCGAATTCCTCTAATTTTATTTTTGGTATAGGAATTTCTTTGGTTTCGTTGGAGATATTGATTACTGGTAATTTAGTGTTTTGAATTTTATTTATAATTAGATCTGGGATGAATACGTCTTTTTCCAACACTTGTTTAGGAATGTATCCTTCTTGGGGTGAATCATTAGTTATTTCGAAACTAATAAATTGTTCCTGCTTAGGGAGTATTTTAATATAGTTTATTTTATTACTATCATTGAAAAATAAAATAGTATCGTTTATTTTTAAGGAATTATCTTCATAATCAATTTTGGATTTAAAGGCCTTGAGTAAATCTCCGCCTATTAAACCATCGTAAGGAAATGATATTTTAGTAGCATTGATGATTTAGGATTTATGTTTAAATTATTTCTTTTTAGATTTATTTCGGCAGTCCCTAATGTAGAGATTAAAATAGAGGAACTAATTCCTTTAACATTTTCTTTTTCTTTTTGATTTAACCATGTTTTTGTTTTGTCTATAACATTATGTTTAATTAAAGAGATTGATGCTCCAGAATCTATTAACAAATTTAAAGGTTTAAGAGAGTTATGAGATTCAAAGGTAATAATTTTAGGATCCGTTTGAGTGCAGAAAGAAATTTGTTGAAATTGTTCAGCTATATCTAAGTCGTTATTTTCGACGTGATTAATTTTTTTTGTAGGTTGTTTGCCATCGTAGTTTCGTTTTTCATTATATTGTCTTTTCCTACACTCTGATATTTCGTGACCTTTAAATTTACAATAATTACAAAATTTATTAGAATCGTATGAAGAATTTTCGTGTCTGAATGAGCCTTCAGGTTTTTTATTGGAATTTCTTTTTTTACATTCTTGATATGAGTGATTATTCTTTTTGCAAAAAGAGCAAAACTTTTTATTAGTAGAAGTGGATGGTTTTTTATAGTTTAAAATTTTTTCTTCCTGCAAAGCAATTGAAAAAGCTTCGTTCAGTGTTTTTACATCCCTAGCTCTTAGCATTTGAGAAATTTGTGGGTCGCAATGTAATATGAACCTACGTAATGCGGTCCTTTGTATTGCCCTTTTTAAAGCAGGGAGTTCATCTTTATATTCGGTTTGATTTTCTTCTGCTGAAATTACTTCATTTTTAAGATAATCTAGTCTTTTATAATAATCAGTAATGGACTCATTATGGTTTTGACGTATAGTTTCTAATTCTTCGTGTAACTGTGTTACATTTTTAATAGTACTGTAATATTTTTTAAGAGTGGAACGTAGAAGTTCCCATGAAGTGATTTCTTCTATATTAATTTCGTTAATAACATTACTTGAGATTTGTGATACAGTATAACAGAGTAGTGGCCCTTTTTGTTTTGGTAGGGCTAGTTGAAATGCACTGTTAGCATTTATTATAAATTGGGACAGGTTTTTTCTGTCTCCATCGAAAGGTTTAATGAATTTAAATAAGACGTTTAAGTCTAGTGTAAGATTTTCCTCATCATCAGAAAATTCTAGTGCAGAGCTGTCTGCAGAATTAATTTCATTAGCTGATTTGTTATTTAAATGTTTTTCAGTGGATTCAGCCATTTTAGCTGTCGTGGATTTTTTATCCATCTTAAAATAAAATTAAGTTCTAGTAATTATACTATGAAAGATTCTAACCTTAGGCTTAAGGGTACTGAAGTCTTCCTCGTAGTATCTCGACTGCCCGTTGCACGTAGTGGAAGGAGGAGGACCGTTGATTTCTAGAAGGTTCTTGCTGCAGTCTGTCAGAATAGTTTCGAAGCTCGTGCTGGTGCGTCTTCTTTAACTAATTCTGCTCGTTACACGCAGTGAGTCTTGAAGCTCGTGCTGGTGCGTCTTCTTGACTTGGTGCAATCGAAGAGTCTTGAGGCTCGTGCTGATGCGTCCTCTTGACTACAGTTCTGCCCGATGTGTCTCGGTGAGCAGGAAGTCTTCTAGATTTTTCCAGGCGTCGACGTGTGGCGTCCCACCGTAACGCTGGGTTTGGTTTTTGAGGTGTCCCACCGGGTATCCTCTTGTGGTGTCCCACGGGGTATCCTTTCTTTTGGTATCCCACCTGGGTATCCTCTTGCGATGTCCCACGGGGTATCCTTTCTTTTGGTATCCCACCTGGGTATCCTCTTGCGATGTCCCACGGGGTATCCTTTCTTTTGGTATCCCACCGCTGTCACCAATTTTGTCGTATCCCCAAGTTCGATCTAACGAACTAGCCCGGTCGGAGCCAAGGGGATACCTGGACGTGGGCTGCTGTCACCAGGGCACCTTTATGGTTTGGTCCGAAACCGAGTCAGATGAATCTGGACACCTTGATTGGGAGTCTTAATAGTGTTTGGCTCGTCGATTGGAGTGCGCCTTCGGTAGTAATTTCAAGGTCAGAGGCTCTTTTGGCCTTAGGGTTCCGCTGCCCCAATACCCTCTTGAGGTTTGATTAAAACTTGAAGATTTAATTATTTAATTTATTTGCGGAAAACACTTTACATTACTACTTAACACTATGACTCTAAGGCTTAGCAGATAGCTACTGGCTAACTGTCCGGATACTGACTACTAGCTGGGGCTCGCAGGCCGCCTTATATAGTATGGTGTAAACAAGTTGTTTATGTTACACAATGTTTTTTAATTATTGTGAAATTATCTAGAACATGTTGTTTGTTTTGTTCAATCCTTCTTAGAATTGGATGATGCAATGTTTAATTTAATTGTGAAATAGGGGTGTAGGTTGGTACAACAATATATATATATATGCGTCGAATTGAGAACCTCCTCCCTTTATTTTTCGTCGGTTAAAAAGCTAGGCAGATTGATTGAGTAGATATTTTTAATAAATATGTTTTCACTAATAGTTATTTTTACCATTTAAATTTTTTGTATTTCCAAATTGGTTCACACCTAGCGTTCTAAAAATTAAACCGCCTAAAAAACTGAAAAGCAAAAAATAATAAACCTTAAAATTATGAGTCGGCGCTTTGAGTGATCTTTGTTCATTGATTTTTCAGCGCCGATTCAAAATTTTTAAGGTTTATTATTTTTTGCTTGTCAGTTTTTTCGGCGGTTTAATTTTTTGTTAAAAAGTTTTTATTTTATCATTTTATTTGTGGCTTTAATGTACTAATAATACTTGGCAAGGTATACCCAATGAGAAAAGAATGATCAAAATCGGACTACTCTGTATAAAGTTATACGTGGTATACATTACAATCAGTGAGTGAACAATCAATCATCCCCTGTTTTCCAACCCTTAGGGTCCGATTTTGTCTTCCAAATTTATATGGGACCACCTTCGGAGGATATCCTTTCCAATAAAAAAGAATTATCACAATCGGACTACTGTGTAAAAAGTATTGGGTGGTCATACATAAAAAAAAAACAAAAAAAAATATACGCGTCGAATTGATAACCTCCTCCGTTTTTTTTGCGTTGGTTGAAAATACTGGTTTTTAAAGGCTACAATTCTAAAAGCAATGAGTTCGTTTTTCAGAGAATACTTTATCGAAGCAAAATCCCCAATCTCGCCAAAGATGATTCGCAAAAACTCGCACCAGCCTACAAACCTACTCACACACAAACTTTACAACCTTGAAGATAAGAAAAAAAGGACAATATAAAATCCTCGCACAATGTATCTCAGTTTAACCGACGCAAGGGGATCACATTTTTTACTGTTGGATATAAATTCAGCGTACAGGGACTTATCTTAGTCTAGTTTATACACAATGATTTAACGCCAGCTGGGCATTTAATGGTGGGCTTTTGGGGAAGAATTTACGCGTCCGTGGTTGGATACTTCTATTGTTTCACCAACATACAAAAATAAAATTACGGGTTTTCCTTTCGGGGTTGGCAGGAACTACAGCAACTACTAAGCATGTCATTATATAATTTGGGTGTATGATGTGGCCAACTGATCGCGGAACCTTGCAATCAATGGGCAATAAGGACCAATATTTTTTGCGTGCACTAAATGGAATGGATCTTTGTTTTTACACAGAATACAAAAAAACCGGCCAAGTGCGAGTCGGACTCGCGCACCGAGGGTTCCGTACAAACCTGTAGGTATTCTCGGTTTAAAAATATATATTTTTTTTAATTTTTATATTTTAGTTGATTGAATGTAAGGTAAATTGCGGTTTACGATTTATGACGTTTATAAAAAAACTACTCACTCGATCTCGTTCAAACCAATTTTTGGTGGTAGTTTACATGGTAATGTACATCATATATTTTTTTTAGTTTTATCATTCTCTTATTTTAGAAGTTACGGGGGGGGGGGGGCACACATTTTACCACTTTGGAAGTATCTCTCGCGCAAACTATTCAGTTTAGAAAAAAATGATATTAGAAACCTCATTACCATTTTTGAAGACCTATTCATAGATACCCCACACGTATGAGTTTGATGAAAAAAAACATTTTTGAGTTTCAGTTCTATGTATGGGGAACTCCAAAATTTATTGTTTTTTTTCTACTTTAGTGTGAAAATCTTAATGCGGTTCACAGAATACATCTACTTACCAAGTTTCAACAGCATAGCTCTTATAGTTTCGGAATAAAATGGCTGTGACATACGGACGGACGGACAGACAGACAGACAGACATGACGAATCTATAAGGGTTCCGTTTTTTGCCATTTGGCAACGGAACCCTAAAAATGGCGCTTCAAGCGTCTCTACGCTTACATTTTTCAATGCGGTTTTCATCAATAGAAACAGTGATTGAAGAGGAAGATTTGTATGTATAATACGTGGGCAAAGCCACTGGCAATAGCTAAAAGGAGAAAAGTGTTTGACAGTCAAGAAGCAAATTCCTTTCTGACTGACGTCATCACATTTTATTTTAAGTTTATGACTTTTATGAGATATGAACTAACAGTTTTTATGTCATAAAATGTCTGAGTAGGTATATTTATTTATTTCTGAATATTATATTTACATAATAAATAATGTAACAAACTTTAAATCAATCTATCTATTATATATAAGTGACTTATGCTATGCACAATACACTGAAACCCTGATCTCTAAACTTGGGGTGTCCCTGTATCTTAGACATCAGTGTTCCGCCGCAGCAATATCACAAGCCAATATTTGTAACTTACAAAATACTATCTAAGTTTAAATTGTGTGTTTATCACACCAGCTGGTCTTTAACTGTTATAAAAATATCAAGTTTTCGTATAACCCTACGCTTAATAAGAGATAAAATCCTCATCCCAGATATCTGCACCAAACCGCTATCAACAGTGCTATAATGAAAAATACGGGTACATTTACACATCAAGTAATCCATGAAACGCTAAAAGACTAAGTTAGCCGTTTCCAAAGCCAATATAAAAGTGTCCAAGCCTGCTATAGGACAACGTTAAATAATGGAGTCTATTTAGTTTTCAGAGAAATTTATTGAAGCAATGAAACTCCGCTGTGGTGGTTTATTTTGTTGCGTACGACCGGGCCTAAGATCTCTTGATGATTCTGCGGTCCTAGTACTTTTTTGTAGGTTTAGATTCTAGAGTCAGCTATTTTGCTTATCTAGGGGCTGTATTTTGATAAAATAGAAATAGGAATTGTTAGTCAGATACCTAATTCGACACACGATTTCATTAGAAACATTCTCGATTAAGTCCATATAAGGTTAGGTTATAATATATGTACGTGAGAATATGTTCCATCGCATAAAGCTTTATTTTTGTAGGCTTGGTCCTTTGAAACCAGAGTCGCAATATAAATTATATGCATCCTTATTTGCGGAGGTGTAACGAAAACTATTATTACAGACATGCGAACCCAATGAGTTTTAATAAAAATAATGTACTTTAAAGCATCTAATCATTATTCACAATTTCAGCCTAAACGCGTCCACTGCTGGAAATTGACCTCCCCCAATATCCCCCATATTGTCATAATCGCTACGCTTGGCAAGCGGGTTGGCGATCATAGTATACTGGTAAGATATCATAGAGAACGCTGCTGCTCATTCTCTAGTAAGTCATCTTTTATGACACCCACGGGAAGAAATGGGATGGTGCTATTCTTTATGTCCGACACCACACAGAAAAATACCTCGTGAAAGACACACAAGAGACATACAAGAGACTTTTACGTTAGTGATTTACTTTCCATAAGAAAGTCTTAAAATAACATGAAGGCTCATTCAGACTAGCGCGACGCGACAGTCGCGCGCGAATCGGCGATTTATATCCGTAGAACAATTTATATGAAAACGCGCGCGACCTTTTACACAGGGGCGACCTGTCGCGCCGCGACACGGTCGCGCCGCGTCGAGTAGCGCGACAGCTTATTGGTACATTTTGTATGGCGTCGCGGCGATATCGCGGCGATAACGCGGCGATTTTGCGACCGCGACGCGACACCACACAAGAGAGTATAAAGGACGGTGCAATCCAATCTGAGCTCAGTAGTTGACGATCTTCGTTATAGGACGAACACAGATCTATGCGTGTTTGCTTATCGTGGGGCCTGAGGTTCGATACCCCGTTCGATCGACATTGGTACCTACTTAGGTTAGGTTTTAGTTTTAATAGCTATGGGAGGAACTGTCCTCGTGAGTGGGCAAACAACAAGTACCAGGTACTTAATAAATTAGAAAATTGTGTACAGTCTATAAGGCCTACAACGTTCTCACATTAATTCACAAAATATAAAAGAATCTACATTAATGATAGTAGGTATTTCATAAATCTAGACAAATAAATACAATTGGAGTGTCTGTTTGTAATATTAAGATAACCACTTTTTACTAAGTGTACATGGATGTATACATGGTACATATAACAAAACAACATTTTTTAAAATTTTTGTCTGTCTGTCTGTTTGTTCCGGCTAAACTCTGAAATGAACCGATTTTGACGGGACTTTTACTGTAAAATAGCTGTTGTAACAAGGAAAGTAAGTAAAATAGCAACAAGCAAAATAAAAGTAGCCTAAGTTACGGCTACTTTTATTTTAGAAAAAAAATAGGATCTCACGAAAAAAATATAAAACTAATGAAAATTTTTTGTTAAATACCACGCGGACGCAGTCGCGGGTGACAGCTATTACCTATATAACCTGGATTAACACATTCTTACCGCCGTAGTACGTCCTCCTGCGTTAATTTCCGATATCCACGCGGGCGAAGCCGCGGGCAAAAGCTAGTAAAATATAGTAACATTTTTAAAACAAATGTTATTATTGCCATGACAACCAAATAGGCATTTTATCCCACATTTCTCAGTTTACGATCTCATTTCCGAATTCGATCATTGTAATCTAAAGAAGTATGTAGGTACTTACTTGTGGAATGCAATTCTGTTGTAATTTGTCCCCATACCCTGGCTTTCTGTCTTTTATCTCTGTAGGTAGCACACCTCACGTCGTAAAAGACAGGCTTAGCCTGTACTAAGTCAATTAATAATTCTATGTTCCTTTTTTACTTCTCCTATAATTTTTCCTCTGTCAGTCGTAAAGGCTCATACAGACAGGCGCGACTTGTCGCGCGACCTGCCGCGGAGGCGATTCTGCGATATATCGCGACGCAACACCTTTCACACTGGCCTGCTCGTCGCGCGCGGATCGCGCGCGATTCGCGCGCGACAAGCAGCGCGACAGCTTTTAGTACATTTTGTATGGCGTCGCGCCGTGTCGCAGCGATATCGCCGCGACACGGCGCGACGCCGTGAGAAATGGTATAAATGGCGGTACAATCTGGGCTGAGCTCAGTAGTAAACGATCTTAATCAGAGGAAGAAGGCAGGTATGTGGATGATTGCGGGTCGTAGGTTCGATTCCCTGGTCGGTCGACATAGGTACCTACTTAAGTTAGGTAATGTCACACAACCCAACCCAACTAGAGGTACCTACGCTTGAAGTACTTTTACGTAGTAGTTGTTTAAAAATCAAGTTTTGAAGTCTAGGTAATTATGTTTGATTTTATTGACGGCCTGCTTAGTTTTCAATTCATGTGATTTCGGAAAAATGACTTTGTTTTATACATGTTAATTAGTGTACTTTCTGACACGACAATTATTATGAGGAGATTAGGTACATATTATGATTTTGAAATCTTAATTTACACTCTCGTAAACTACGTTTAATAGGTACGCATAACTGGCGAAATGCGGGTGTAGGTAGGTATTATACGTACCGTTACCTCTGTGTAACCCTTTGGGGATTGCAGGGGCGATGTTATGTGTGTGTTTAAAAAAAAATCAGTAATTAATAACCTAATATGTCCAATGAGTGATCTAATCTAAACTAATACTATAAAGTGGAAAGATTTGTTTGTTTGTATGTTTGTAATGGGTAAACTCGAAAACTACTGAACCGATTTTAATTTTTTTTTTCACCAATAGAAAGCTACATTATCAGCAACACTTATAGGCTATATTTTGATTTAAAAAAAGAGATCCTTACGAAAATAGCAAAAATGTAACCCAAGGTATCCAAAAATTGCCTATAAACGTCATTATTTGGCGTAGGTACGCTGCTTTAACTATTGATGGTACATATAATAATGTACTACATGTTTATAGTCTAGTATTACCTATCAAAAAGTCCGCGAGGCTGTATGTCCAACTATTACAGTTAAGTCATAATAACCGCTTTTTGTTCAAATGAGTCAGTCAAAACACGGGTAGAATCGTAAGATGATGACATTCGTATCATGATATTAATCCTTATCCAAATAAATGGTTTCATAATCGAGGCTAATTATACACACGTCAATTACTCTTTAAAATATTCAAATCAGACCTTTCGTTTAGAAGTTACGACGGGCATACAATGCTAAAAGTAAGAAAAATGCCGCGGTGTGAGCGAACAGCCCTACGCTTAGTCTATTAGTAATGAATATACTCAAAAACTACAGAATTGATTTTAAAAGTTCTTTTACCAATAGAAAGCTGTATTATCGCTGAGTAAGACAGCCTACTTTTAATCCCGAAAAAATGCACAGTTCCTGTGAGTCACGCGGACGAAGTCGCGGGTGAAGTGCTAGTTGTAAATATAGTAACTTCTAACAAACTGCTTCGTTGGTCTAGCGGTCGCAAGTACAACAGCGCATGTCCAGGGGCTTGTAATATGCACACAGCCGCTCGTTCGCATACACACATTGACATTTGAACTCGAACTGACTCTCGCACAGCTGACATCACGCAGCTCGCACATCCTAGCGGAGACCTAGCGCTCTTACGATGAATCGGGCGCACGCTCCGCCGCGAGCCATTTCAACTCGAGGCGCACCCGCCCATTTAGAAGTATTAAGTAAGTATTATTATTAGTGATATATACATATTATACATAATATGTTGTGTGTTTGGGGTAGGTTTATCTACGTAATTAAACACTACTTTAAAATCTGTAGTATAAATGATTATCGTCACTAATATGTAAAATACACGGCGCAATCTAGGAATGACATACATTCACGGTTGAGGTTTGTAGATGTAGTGGACTGGCGAAGGCGTCCGAAGGGCGCGGGCCGGTGCATGGGAGACGTGACGGTCCGGTCGTCCTCGCGATTCGGTAATGTTCGGTCGGTAGCTTCGATCAATATTTTGATCGAAGGTCGGTAGGGATGAAGCGGCCTACGGCCGAACGAGTGCTGGGGCTCCGCTGGCGGCCCTCGGTATTTTGCTAGGTGCATACCTACAGCATAGTAAGCGGATGTACAACACGTGTTTAGCCTACCTGTAAAGTATTAATTTGACAAACAAATTACTTATACTTAATGACAAAAAAATTGTAGGCGTTGGAGGCAGTCTGCTGACTGTAATATTGAAGAGACTAAACTCCCTGAAGATACGAATAAAAATGTTGGACAAAGTATTATTTTGTAATCATTGAATAATGCCAAAGCATAATTGAAAAAATGCAAATAAAAGGTGCTTTATTTTCGCGGACGCCACGCCGCACAGTGGGTCGAAACTATGATTTTAGTGACTTAGGGCTCAACTTTGCTTTTTCACTTTTTTTTTATGCGGATGGGTAGAGCTCATTAACTTCAATAATAATTGTTCTGATGTATTTTTTCCTAAACTTTATACTTTGGGTAGAAAAATGTGTTTTGTTATTTTTTTGTATGGAGCGGCTCAAATAAACTTAAATTCCTGCTAAGTAGCGTGTGATCCCGCGTTGAAACTTTATTTTTCATATACCTTGTCTGGTCTATTATCATTTGATGCTATAAACAAATGCATAAAGTTGCAACTCTGCCAAATAAATGGATCGAAAAAAATGAAAAAATACATAGAATAAAAAGCTTCATTTTTTACTTTCGTAAGTTATTTTAAGTTAAATTTGATATGGAATAGTAAGTAAAAGCACGTAATAATACACATAATTACTTAGCAACTAACAACAATACATTTAAAAGGTCCCTAATTAGCTTAAATTTACTAATACTACATATATTAGTAAATTTAAGCTAATTAGGGACCTTTATTTAAAAATGTGGATATGAAATCAATTAATTTCTATTTGTGTGTTTAATTACTGTAATTAGCTTAACCTTTTACCTTATAAAAAAACAATGTTTTTCACTTTTAGTCATTACTGTAATATTAATTAGGATAATTAGTTAATGAGGGTAGTAGAAAAATTAGTAAACATTGTTTGTCACTGGATTCTGGAAGTATAAAATGACCATAATTTATTATATACTAACTAGTGTTCGTTTATTCGTACTACTACTAACATCTCGTGATTCTGATCGTCCCTTTTTCGTTATAATGGATAATTTAGTTAACAATTTAGATTTATTTATGATTTTAAGAGAGCAGGTCAAGTCACTGTCGGATAGTCAAAAATTCTTTCAATTCCTACAACATAAAATAAACGTGACCGAAGAGAACAGTGTTGAGCTCCAAAAATTCTGTACGCGCTTTTGTTCAAATATAAGTGCAAGATGGGAACGAAGTAGTCGCACGTTAGCACAGTTTGTAAGAAAAAATGGTGATTGGTTGGAACGTGCAATAAACTGGCCCGAAGGAATGATACCTGAAGCTGTGAACACTGAACAGGAAAGGCTCGAGATTTGTAATACTGAAGATGTCGAAAATCTACCACCATCTACTACAGAAGCTTCGACATCTACATTTACACCTCGAAAACCTTTCGAGGAATTGGGCTCCAGGCAAAAACGAAGACGCGTTGATCAAATTAACCAATCGCTTTCGTTATCCCCGGATGAACTTAAAGCTACTACAATTGCTAGTTTAAGAAACACCGGAAATGAGGATGTAGGAAAAATTATGAACCATTTACTAAATCACCCCGAAGATCTAGAAAAAGTTAAAGAGTGTTTAAGTACAAGTAAACCGAAAAGTAGTACATATTCACCCGATAAGGCACTGTCTTTATTAGTTTCACTTAAATTAAGTAAGTGGCAGTATATAAGCCTAAGAGAAGCAGCAAGTGAAAATAGGTCTGATTTATACCCTTCTTATTATAAAATAAAACAAGCGAAGGCAAAATGTTATCCAGGGAAAGAAGACATAATTATAACTGAAGAAGGAGCTGCTATTAAACTGCAAGCTTTACTCAACTTGACGGTATCTAGGCTTTTAGAAGTGATTACTTTAGATTTGGATTCGCCAACTGAGTTACTGCTAATAAGCAAATGGGGTTTTGATGGAGCCTCAGGTCAAAGTAATTATAAACAAAAGACTGAAGCAGAGTTTGATGACTCAACTATCTTCATGGCCAGTCTAGTTCCTATAAGGCTTCAACAATGTGATGGAACAATTGTTTGGGAAAACGATCGACCCTCATCAACTTTCTATTGCCGTCCGATAATGTTCAAATTTACCAAAGAAACGCAGTCAACAGTGGTAACTATAAAAGCTAGCATAACCGAAGAAATAGAAAGACTTCAGCCAATCAAGTTCAATCAAGTTGAAGTTAAGCATCAATTGCACTTGACGATGATAGACGGCAAAATATCGTCATATTTGTCAGACACATCTTCAGCTGTCTGTGATATCTGCAAAGCAAAACCGTCAGAGATGAACAATTTAGAGTCACTTGCTCAAAAAGAGAACAACGAAGAAGTGTTCCAGTATGGAATGTCATCTTTACATGCCTGGATAAGAAGCATGGAGTGCTTACTTCATATCGGTAAATATAATTTTATTAGTTCATAATTTTTTTCACGTTATATAGTTACTTGTGAGATTTTTATTTAAGTGATATTTCTTTTTGTTTGCAGCTTATCGTTTGGACTTCAAAAAATGGAGTTGCAGGGGCGATGACAAAGAAAAAATGTCACTCAGAAAGAGCGCTATACAGCAAGCGTTTAAGAAAGAATGCGGTTTACTTATTGACGTAGTCAAGCAAGGAGTAGGCACAACCAATGATGGCAATACTGCCAGAAGATTTTTTAGGGATGCAGAAACAACAGCTCGCATAACAGGAATAGATAAAGATTTAATAGAAAGGTTTCATGTGATTCTTCAGACGGTTGCATCTGGAGAGAGCGTGGATCTTTCTAAGTTTTCCGAATTTTGTAGAGATACTGCACAATTGTACGTTCACTTATATCCCTGGTATTATATGCCTTCCAGTATACATAAATTGTTAGTACATGGGAGTGATATAATTAAGCACTTTGGTGCCATACCTATAGGTAAACTGTCGGAAGAGGCAGCGGAAGCTCGTAATAAAGATTTCCGGAAATATAGAGAGAGTCATTCTAGAAAGGTAAGTAGAACGGCGACAAATGAGGATATTATACACAATCTTCTTTTGTCTTCTGATCCAAAGATCACAAGTCTAAGACCTCGAATGGTGAAACAAAATATAATGGTTCTCTCTTCAAAAGTCAAAGAGCTTCTGCTGATTTTTCCCACAGAATCCGATATAGATTTTATTGATGTAGATAATTTACAAGATAGTTATAGCGATAGTGAATAAGATTTTTTGGTAGTTTGTAAGTTTCTTGTTTTTTTTATTAGTTTATAAATGTCAAACTCATAATTGAAAGGAAATAGTAATGTTTGATGTTGTTTATAGTTAGTTTTTAGTTTGCTTGTGTTAGTTGTAGTAATGTTAGTTTACCTTTACTAATTTGTATTATTATGTACCTATATTTACTTACTATTCAGTATTAAATCTAACTTAAAATAACATTTCATAAACATGTTAAAGTCATTAAAACAAAGAAATTGAAATTCATAGATCCCTAATTAGCTTAAATTTACTACTACTACATATATTAGTAAATTTAAGCTAATTAGGGACCTTTTAAATGTATTATGATTAGTGTGATTAGCTTTAAATTTACTAATACTACATATATTAGTAAATTTAAGCTAATTAGGGACCTTTTAAATGTATTATGATTAGTGTGATTAGCTTTAAATTTACTAATACTACATATATTAGTAAATTTGAGCTAATTAGGGACCTTTTAAATGTATTATGATTAGTGTGATTAGCTTAAATTTACAAATTTACTAATACTACATATATTAGTAAATTTAAGCTAATTAGGGACCTTTTAAATGTATTGTTGTTAGTTGTTAAGTAACTATGTGTATTATTACGTGCTTTTACTTACTATTCCATATCAAATTTAACTTAAAAGAACTTACGAAAGTAAAAAATGTAGCTTTTTATTCGATATATTTTTTCATTTTTTTCGATCCATTTATTTGGCAGAGTTGCAACTTTATGCACACGTTAATAGCATCAAATGATAATAGACTAGACAAGGTATATGAAAAATAAAGTTTCAACGCGGGATCACACGCTACTTAGCAGGAATTTAAGGTTATTTGATCCGCTCCATACAAAAAAATAACAAAACACATTTTTCTACCCAAAGTATAAAGTTTAGGAAAAAATACATCAGAACAATTATTGTTGAGGTTAATGAGCTCTATCCATCCACATGAAGAAAAAAGTAAAAAAGCAAAGTTGAGCCCTAAGTCACTAAAATCATAGTTTCGACCCACTGTGCGCCGTTCGCATAGAAGCCTCCGCCGCAGTTGCAGTGCCGCGCCTTTTATCTCACGAAGCAACGTATTTTGGTAACCAAGTGTACAACCACGTGCGTGAAGACGAGTAGTGTCAGCACATAACACACACACGCACGCAAACACACTTTGGCCATGTCTCGGACGAGTCGGAAGTCGGACGGTACCACGGATAAATAGGACGGTACCGTCAGCTCCTGCAGTTAAACACACAACTCGCTTTATGTCAATTATTTCCTCACTACTGCTCTCAAACCGGTGTCAAACTGTCTTAGAACCAAAAAATTCGAAAACATGGGGCACCTATGGCCCAGCAGGGTCCGCGTGGTGGATTAAGGCCCACTCCCTCTCTGTGAGAGGAGGCCTGTGTCCGGTTGTGGGAATATTATAGGCTGATGAAGAGATAGTACATAATGTAATGTGGATGTTTAAAGGCTAAAAATATTTCTGTATTATATGCGATCATAACAAATATGATTAAAGTCATTCATACAACCCTCTAAATTCATTTAATTCAATTGAATGAATATGTCATCATTCAGCTAAAGTAAGATATCGCGGACCAATTCGGTTTTACCTCAGCACTAAAATTTTTTAACAAGATCGGTGTGGTTCGTCCGTTGTACGACTAGGGTTGCCAAATGAGTCGCGAAAAAATACCGGACAACCCCAAACAGGGGGGAGGGGGTATGCTAGGTCGCAAAAAATACCGTTTTTATACTAATATTTTATTTTAATTAATCAACATCATATAAATGAACTTAATTAGTATTAGTAACAAAATAGAATGCAGTCATAAGATACAGACAGCGAGCGAGGAGCGCGCGCGAATTTTGCGTTTGAGGGATTTCATATGCCTACTTTTGTAGGCGCTTGTGACCAGTAGTACCGACTTTCCTCAAAATATCGGACATTGTTCCGTCCGGTATGACCATTTATTTTTTACCGGACAGGCCTCGAAAATACCGGACTGTACGTGTAGTGGACGAATGGGATGTGATCAACACCCTTACTCGCCCTGGGACTTCTCCCACGTTTTTGACGTGCTTCCCTACTTACCTAACTGCGCTGGTAGTACACGTCACCACGCACGCCTGAATGCGTAATGACGGTACGGTCGACCAAGACCTCGGGCACGGTAAAGATATTTATACAGTAGTCTATCTTCATACAAACGCTCGGAACGCAACTCATACCTACGCGCCTCGAGTCTGGTACACTCCGAGTACATACGCAGTCGCGTACGCAACGCTTTGATAAACGGATGGCGGTGTTATTAATGGTTTTGTTTGTAATCAGTTAGCGTGCGATTTGTGGATATTTAATAATAAATCAGTGCAAGATGATTACTTAATATGGCAAATAGAACTTATAAACTATATTTTGCTGTTTCTGGTTGCTTGAATTCTTGTATAATGCACCCAGAGATATTTTTTTTAAATTACCCTGGAAACTTCGAAAGGAAAGACAAGATTTTTTTTTATATAGATACCTACTAGTACGAAATTTGTTTCTTTTTTAATAGGTAGGTATTTTGCTTTTTACACCAAGTAAAATACCAGGATTATTAACCAGTCAATTACAGTAATTACAGACACAATTAAAAAACCATTGTGTCGATACCAAATGTGGTATCTCAGGGACTTAGAGGTTAAATAAGTAAGTGGATAGGGGAAAAAACTGACAAACGAGAGACCTAACTACGCTCGTAGTAGCAGCAGGTAGTTTCCTAGCCTGGGGTGCCCAATCTATTGATTTGAATCGATGTATTGATTTCGATCGTAAATCATTGAATCGATAAACGATCTTGATCGCAGGATTTGAATCGGTCCAGCAAAGATCGTATCGTAATTAAACATAAATAAAAGTTGATATAATTTACATCTTCCACCCTTATCACTTTTAATAAAAAACGGTCCAAAAATTGTTTTTTTAATAAAAATATAATATTTACAATCAAAGAAACTCAAGTAGGTAGATGAAGTCAAAATACTTTTTGCGGGCAGCCCTACCGCGTCTACCGCGTGTTTACGTACCGCGCGTGCTGTAGGTAATTATTTCTAGGATAGGGCCGAGTCAAAATACTGTATAGATTATCTTTACTGTGCCTCGGGAGACTAAACGTTTTTGACTGTAGGTACTCTGATAGAAACGAAAAAAAAAACACTTTTCTTCTAGTACTTCTTGTCCATAGATTTCGGCTTGTTTCTTCGTTGTGCTTCTTCAACGGCTGAGCTGCGACTAAATGGGCCCGTTTTTTTTTTTTTTTTTTTTGTAGGACATCTCGTAGTTAACCTGAAAGATTTTTACTACTTAAACGGATTGTAGCCCGAAGAGTTCTAAAAGTTACCTTTTTAGGCCTCCAGCCGGGGCTTATTATACTTAAAAACTAAAGCGAAAGCTCTAAGGGTTACCCCGACGGGGGTACGAACCTCGGCTTAGGCAATCACTGGTGGGGGGACAGCAAGGGACTGGCTGGATCTGGGTTAAGAAATGGACCCGGCCGATCGTGCCTATTTTATAGTCGCCGGGGCCGCTTCCCATTACCTTATAGAGGACCGCGATTTTTGAGCCCATTTCACTGTTAGTTTTCACCAAGCCGAAATCTTTGAACCCTTTATTTTGCATTAATTATCACATAACCCCTTACAATCTATATATTTTTACATTTGTTATGTGGTCCCTTCTTATATAAAAACACAATATTACATGTACATAGTCACAATAAAAACTTTCTAGAACAAAAACTTACAAGGTTTAACTTAAGACAATGCCACTATCTTTAATTTACAATATCTCCGAATCCTGTGGTCCGATTTTGATAATTTAAACGCTAAAAGTGGTTTTACATCTAATTCTATCGTTTACAATAAAAATAACAACAATCGGACCATAAACAAGAAACCTCATTTTCAAGTTACGTAATTATAGAAAATCCTTACGAAATTTTTGTACATTTCCTTACAAGATTCACTCAAAATGAAGTTAATTAGATTCTAATAAGAGAACTAAACATGAAATCTATAAACTAAAACTAATTAGAATCTAAAATCTTAATGTATGAACAAAACTTTTCAAAATTATTAAATTCCTTACTAATTACAAAATTATTCCTTATGTCAAAAAATGAGACCCCCTCTGGGAGTGGGTACTCCCAGAGGGGGTCTCATTTTTTGACATTTTTCGAACTATTGAGATCTTTACTAATTTAAAAATGCTTTCTAACTTACAAAATCATTGTCAGGGTGCACTCCGATACTACTTGCGCCTAGATGTTTAGATTTCGTCGCCGACAGTACGCTTAAATACCGGACATCTGGCAACCCTATGTACGACCGAGGTTCGCTGACGACATCCAAGCTGAGCCGAACTACTTAGGTTAAAGTCAGTGAGATCTGTGCGTGTTACGACTGACAGAGGAAAAATCATAGAAGGGAAAATGAACATAGAATTATTAATTGACTTAGTACAGGCCAAGCCTATCTTTTACGACGTGAGGTGTGCTACCTACAGATATAAAAGACAGAAAGGCAGAGTATGGGGACAAATTACAACAGAATTGCATTCCACAAGTAAGTACCTACATACTTCTTTAGATAACAAAGATCGAATTCGGAAATGAGATCGTAAACTGAGAAATGTGGGATAAACTGCCTATTTGGTTGTCATGGCAATAATAACATTTGTTTTAAAAATGTTATTATATTTTACTAGCTTTTGCCCGCGGCTTCGCCCGCGTGGATGTCGGAAATTAACGCAGGACGACGTACTACGGCGGTGAGAATGTGTTAATCCAGGTTATATAGGTAATAGCTGTCACCCGCGACTTCGTCCGCGTGGTATTTAACAAAAAAAATGTTCATTAGTTTTATATTTTTTTCGTGAGATCCTATTTTTTTTTCTAAAATATAAGTAGCCTAAGTTACTCCTTGTTAGATCAGCTATTTTACAGTAAAAGTCCCGTCAAAATCGGTTCATTTCAGAGATTAGCCGGAACAAACAGACAGACAGACAAAAATTTTAAAAAAAGTTGTTTTGTTATATTTACCGTGTATACATCCATGTACACTTAGTAAAAAGTGGTTATCTTAATATTACAAACAGACACTCCAATTGTATTTATTTGTCTAGATTTATGAAATACCTACTATCATTAATGTAGATTCTTTTATATTTTGTGAATGAATGTGAGAACGTTGTAGGCCTTATAGGATGTACACAATTTTCTATTTTATTAAGTACCTGGTACCTACTTGTTGATTGCCCAATCACGAGGACAGTTCCTCCCATAGCTATTAAAACTAAAACCTAACCTAAGTAAGTACCAATGTCGATCGACCGGGGTATCGAACCTCAGGCCCCACGATAAGCAAACACGCATAGATCTGTGTTCGTCTTATGACGAAGATCGTCTACTACTGAGCTCAGCTTGGATTGCACCGTCCTTTAAGCCTCCTACAAACCGGCGCGACGCGGCAGCGCGACGCGACACTCGTAGAACAATTTTTATGTGAACTTCATGGAAATTGTTCTACAAGAATCGCGTCGCGCTGTCGCGTCGCGCCGGTCTGAATAAGCCTTTATACTCTCTTGTGTGGTGTCGCGTCGCGGTCGCGAAATCGCGGTCGCGAAATCGCGGCGATATCGCCGCGACATCGCCGCGACGCCATACAAAATGTACCAATAAGCTGTCGCGCTACTCGACGCGGCGCGACCGTGTCGCGGCGCGCCAGGTCGCCCCTGTGTGAACGGTCGCGCGCGTTTTCATAGAAATTGTTCTACGGATATAAATCGCCGATTCGCGCGCGACTGTCGCGTCGCGCTAGTCTGAACGAGCCTTAAGCCTCCTACAAACCGGCGCGACGCGGCAACGCGACGCGACACTCGTAGAACATTTTTTATGTGAACTTCATGGAAATTGTTCTACAAGAATCGCGTCGCGCTGTCGCGTCGCGCCGGTCTGAATAAGCCTTTAACACGCACAGATCTTACTGACTTTAACCTAAGTAGTTCGGCTCAGCTTGGATGTCGTCGGCGAGCCTCGGTCGTACATAGGGTTGCCAGAAGTCCGGTATTTAAGCGTACTGTCGGCGACGAAATCTAAACATCTAGGCGCAAGTAGTATCGGAGTGCACCCTGACAATGATTTTGTAAGTTAGAAAGCATTTTTAAATTAGTAAAGATCTCAATAGTTCGAAAAATGTCAAAAAATGAGACCCCCTCTGGGAGCGGGTGCAAGTAGCGCAGAGACCGCATTGATAATAAAATGTAAATATAAGGAATAATTTAGTAGTTAGTAAGGAATTTAATAATTTTGAAAAGTTTTGTTCATACATTAAGATTTTAGATTCTAATTAGTTTTAGTTTAGATTTCATGTTTAGTTCTCTTATTAGAATCTAATTAACTTCAATTTGAGTGAATCTTGTAAGGAAATGTACAAAAATTTCGTAAGGATGTTCTATAATTACGTAACTTGAAAATGAGGTTTTTTGTTTATGGTCCGATTGTTGTTATTTTTATTGTAAACGATAGAATTAGATGTAAAACCACTTTTAGCGTTTAAATTAACAAAATCGGACCACAGGATTCGGAGATATTGTAAATTAAAGATAGTGGCAATTGTCTTAAGTTAAACCTTGTAAGTTTTTGTTCTAAAAAGTTTTTATTGTGACTTTTGTGACGTTTGTACATGTAATATTGTGTTTTTATATAAGAAGGGACCACATAACAAATGTAAAAATATGTAGATTGTAAGGGGTTATGTGATAATTAATGCAAAATAAAGGGTTCAAAGATTTCGGCTTGGTGAAAACTAACAGTGACTGACAGTACCCCCCTCGGGGTAACCCTTAGAGCTTTCGCTTTAGTTTTTAAGTATAATAAGCCCCGGCTAGAGGCCTAAAAAGGTAACTTTTTAGAACTCGCCGGGCTACAATCCGTTTAAGTAGTAAAAATCTTTCAGGTTAACTGGGAGATGTCCTACAAAAAATAAAAATAAAAAAAAACGGGCCCATTTAGTCGCAGCTCAGCCGTTGAAGAAGCACAACGAAGAAACAAGCCAAAATCTATGGACAAGAAGTACTGGAAGAAAAGTGTTTTATTTCGTTTCTATCAGAGTACAGTCAAAAACGTTTAGTCTCCCGAGGTCTTGGTCGACCGTACCGTCATTACGCATTCAGGGGTGCGTGGTGACGTGTACTACCAGCGCAATTAGGTAAGTAGGGAAGCACGTCAAAAACGTGGGAGAAGTCCCAGGGCGAGTAAGGGTGTTGATCACGTCCCATTCGTCCACTACACGTACAGTCCGGTATTTTCGAGGCCTGTCCGGTAAAAAATAAATGGTCATACCGGAATGGTCGGTACTACTGGTCACAAGCGCCTACAAAAGTAGGCATATGAAATCCCTCAAACGCAAAATTCGCGCGCGCTCCTCGCTCGCTGTCTGTATCTTATGACTGCATTATATTTTGTTACTAATACTAATTAAGTTCATTTATATGATGTTGATTAATTAAAATAAAATATTAGTATAAAAACGGTATTTTTTGCGACCTAGCATACCCCCCCTGTTTGGAGTTGTCCGGTATTTTTTCGCGACTCATCTGGCAACCCTAGTCGTACAACGGACGAACCACACCGATCTTGTTAAAAAATTTTAGTGCTGAGGAAAAACCGAATTGGTCCGCGATATCTTACTTTAGCTGAATGATGAAATATTCATTCAATTGAATTAAATGAATTTAGAGGGTTGTATGAATGACTTTAATCATATTTGTTACGATCGCATATAATACAGGAATATTTTTAGCCTTTAAACATCCACATTACATTATGTATATCTCTTCATCAGCCTATAATATTCCCACAACCGGACACAGGCCTCCTCTCACAGAGAGGGAGTGGGCCTTAATCCACCACGCGGACCCTGCTGGGCCATAGGTGCCCCATGTTTTCGAATTTTTTGGTTCTAAGACAGTTTGACACCGGTTTGAGAGCAGAGGTGAGGAAATAATTGACATAAAGCGAGTTGTGTGTTTAACTGCAGGAGCTGACGGTGTCGTCTTATTTATCCGTGGTACCGTCCGACTTCCGACTCGTCCGAGACTTGGCCAAAGTATGTTTGCGTGCGTGTGTGTGTTATGTGCTGACACTACTCGTCTTCACGCACGTGGTTGTACACTTGGTTACCAAAATACGTTGCTTCGTGAGATAAAAGGCGCGGCACTGCAACTGCGGCGGAGGCTTAGAATAAAGCACCTTTTATTTGCATTTTTTCAATTATGCTTTGGCATTATTCAATGATTACAAAATAATACCTTGTCCAACATTTTTATTCGTATCTTCAGGGAGTTTAGTCTCTTCAATATTACAGTCAGCAGACTGCCTCCAACGCCTATAATTTTTTTGTCATTATAAGTAATTTGTTTGTCAAATTAATACTTTGCAGGTAGGCTAAACACGTGTTGTACATCCGCTTACTATGCTGTAGGTATGCACCTTGCAAAATACCGAGGGCTCCCAGCACTCGTTCGGCCGTAGGCCGCTTCATCCCTACCGACCTACGATCAAAATATTGATCGAAGCTACCGACCGAACATTACCGAACCGCGATAACGATCGGACCGTCACGTCTCCCATGCACCGGCCCGCGCCCTTCGGACGCCTTCGCCTGTCCACTACATCTACAAACCTCAACCGTGAATGTATGTCATTCCTAGATTGCGCCGTGTATTTTACATATTAATGATGATAATCATTTATACTACAGATTTTAAAGTAGTGTTTAATTACGTAGATAAACCTACCCCGAACACACAACATATTATGTTTAATATGTATATATCACTAATAATAATACCTACTTAATACTTCTAAATGGGCGGGTGCACCTCGAGTTGAAATGGCTCGCGGCGGAACGTGCGCCCGATTCATCGTAAGAGCGCTAGGTCTCCGCTAGGATGTGCGAGCTGCGTGATGTCAGCTGTGCGAGGGTCAGTTCGAGTTCAAATGTCAATGTGTGTATGCGAGCGAGCGGCTGTGTGCATATTACAAGCCCCTGGACATGCGCTGTTGTACTTGCGACCGCTAGACCAACGAAGCAGTTTGTTAGAAGTGACTATATTTACAACTAGCACTTCACCCGCGACTTCGTCCGCGTGACTCACAGGAACTGTGCATTTTTTCGGGATTAAAAGTAGCCTGTCTTACTCAGCGATAATACAGCTTTCTATTGGTGAAAGAACTTTTAAAATCAATTCTGTAGTTTTTAAGTATATTCATTACTAATAGACTATGCGTAGGGCTGTTCGCTCACACCGCGGCATTTTTCTTACTTTTAGCATTGTATGCCCGTCGTAACTTCTAAACGAAAGGTCTGATTCGAATATTTTAAAGAGTAATTGACGTGTGTATAATTAGCCTCGATTATGAAACCATTTATTTGGATAAGGATTAATATCATGATACGAATGTCATCATCTTACGATTCTACCCGTGTTTTGACTGACTCACTTGAACAAAAAGCGGTTATTATGACTTAACTGTAATAGTTGGACATACAGCCTCGCGGACTTTTTGATAGGTAATGATGAGTACTATAAACATGTAGTACATTATTATATGTACCATCAATAGTTAAAGCAGCGTACGCCAAATAATGACTTTTATAGGCAATTTTTGGATACCTTGGGTTACATTTTTGTTATTTTCGTAAGGATCTCTTTTTTTAAATCAAAATATAGCCTATAAGTGTTGCTGATAATGTACCTTACTATTGGTGAAAAAAAATAATTAAAATCGGTTCAGTAGTTTTCGAGTTTACCCATTACAAACATACAAACAAACAAATCTTTCCTCTTTATAATATTAGTTTAGATTAGATCACTCATTGGACATATTAAGTTATTAATTACTGATTTTTTTTAAACACTCACATAACATCGCCCCTGCAATCCCCAAAGGGTTACACAGAGGTAACGGTACGTATAATTGGTATGTCGATAACGAATGAAACAACCGTCTTGCTCCAAAGCTAGTTTATTACTGCCAGTACCCTCACTAATTACACAGAACATACTTGACATGACTTATTACTAAACACATACAGTTCATCTCCCTCCAACTTTAATTTCAAAACCTGTAACAATAACAAAAGACATTCTTACAACATAAAATTTTACATGTGTTCCTATCAATACTATCCTACTTAAAATATTTCTTATAACAAACATGTTTCCTAAGCCTCTTGGAACGTCCGACCGGACTAGTGTTTACATCATTCGAATTTAAATCCTCATTTGAATCAACACTCCGTTCATCCGGTCGGATTCTGCCTTCCATCACATCGCAAGCCTCCACCCACTCCTCATCGTCCGAACCCCTCTGTTCCCTCACCTTATCAACACTTGTTGCTACGGTATTCCTATCACGATCAGCCGTGACTTGCCCCTCCCTCTGCTCCATGGTGCTAGCGGATGGAACTGGAGACGCTGGCGATGGCAAGGTCACGGAAGATCGCTCATTAGATAACGATGCGGAGGATGGAGACTGCGGTCGCGATGGCGATGGAGCGCCCGACGGCAACACGGGCCGTGCATTGCAATCTGGCACATTGTGGACAACGGGTGGTCCTACTGTCGGCGGACTAACAACTGCTACCTCACTATTATGCGAAATAGTATATTTTCTTATTTGATCTATATGTCTGTTACAGCAGATTCCGTAATCATTAAAATAAATTTCATACATTCTATTACCTATAATCCTTTTAACGACACCTATACTCCAAATACATTTTCTAGCGATAAACCATTTCGCCCATACAGTTTGTCCTACTTGAAAACACCTTTTACATTTTATTGCGGTTTGGTCGGTGTTGTCTACAAATTTGTTTTTTTCTGGTAAAATCAAATCCAACCTACATCTTAAATTCCGTCCTAACATTAACATAGCTGGCGTGACACCAGTCGCACAATGAACAGTATTCCTGAAATCAAACAGTAAACCCTGTAACTTTTCCTGAATATCTTTTTGACATAATCTGTCTTCTGCGAACATGCACTTTATCATCTTTTTGCAAGTTTTAACAGAATTTTCTGCCTGCCCGTTACTGGCAGGATGATAAATAGGCGAATTTAGATATTCAATTCCATTGACTCGACAAAACGTATGAAATTCCGTTGAGTTAATTTTAACATCATTATCTGATACAATTACATAAGGCACACCGAACCTTGAAAACATGTCTTTCAATTTTTGAATAAGAGCATTGGTAGAAGTGCCACGATCCATTTGAACACATTCAAGCCATTTAGAATACGCATCCACAACAATAAGGTACACTACCTGCCCTATAGACATATAGTCAATATGTATGCGGTGCCAGGCGGCCGGGGGGCGCGGCCAGGACGCGGGCGGCGCGCGCGGCGGCGCACTACGCACGCTGGCGCACGCGGCGCACGCTCCCACCCATCGCTCGATATCGGCATCGATCCCCGGCCACCACATTCTACTACGAGCTGCACTCTTGGTCTTAACGATGCCAAAATGTGCCGAATGCAATTCTTTCAACATTTTGTCTTGGTAAATATCCGGAATTACTATTCTATGACCGCGAAATAAACAACCGTCGATCACTTCTAAATCCATTTTGCAATGAAAGTACGGCGATATTTTTTTACATTGTATTTTCCTAGGCCAACCATTATTCATATATTTTATAACTGTTTTCAATACATTGTCGACGGCAGTAGCCCGCCTAATATCATCGAACAAAACCGGTTCTACGCTGGTGTCTAAGAAAAAAAAAAACTTTGAGGACCCGTCCTCTAGCTTATCGCTATCATTGACCGCTACTGATAACGGCGACCGCGAGAAATAATCTGCTATTTGATTGTTTTTAGCGTCTACGTACTGTACCGTATAGTTGTATGCACTAAGAATGATTGCATACCTCTGTAGACGCAGAGCGGCCGTGACGGATATAAGATTTCGCTTGCCAAAAATTGATAACAGGGGCTTATGATCCGTCTTCAAAATAAAAGGCTCCTGACGGCCATAAAGATATTGGTGAAAATGTTTCACCCCGAATATAATAGCCGTCGCCTCTTTATGGATTTGGCTATAGTTCTTTTCACTCGCTGTTAGCGATCGTGAAGCGAACGCGATTGGCCGCTCCCGGCCATCCACGTCCCTGTGCGCGAGTACGGCGCCGAGGCCGCACGGGCCCGCGTCCACCGTTAGTACCAGCGGTGCGTCCGGCTGGAAATGCGCCAGCACCCGCTCGCTGGCCAGCTCACTTTTAACGCTATTGAATGCAGCTTGCTGCCGTTCGCCCCACTGCCATTCTACGCCCGAGCGCAGCAATTCGTTCAGCGGACTCAGTACAGACGAAGCGCTTGGAATAAATTTCCTGTAATAATTTACAACGCCTAGAAATCTTTTTACTCCTAATACATTTGTAGGCGCAGGTGCATCTAGAATTGCCTCGACTTTAGTTGGGCACGTTCTCAACCCGTTCTTATCGATTACGTAACCTAGATAAGTCACACTGCTATTAAAAAAAACACATTTGTCCTTTTGCAGACGCAATCCTGCGTCTTGTATTCTCCCTAACACCTCTCGTAATCTAGACAAATGAATTTTTCTTGTTTTGCCCGTGATACAGACGTCATCTAGCCAAATACTCACTCCCTCTATACCGGATAACAATGTTTCCATTGTTCGTTGAAATATAGCTGGAGCATTTGCCAAACCATAAACTAGACGAGTGTACGCAAACAACCCCTTGTGTGTATTTATGGTTGTCAAATGTTGGGATTGCTCCGATAAGCTAAATTGATTATACGCGTTGCTCAAATCAATTTTACTGTACGCTTCCCCTCCACCCAACTTTGAAAACACTTCCTCTATTCGTGGTAGAGGGTATTTGTCCACTTTCAGGTCTTTATTCAGTGTACAAGAAAAATCACCCGCAATTTTTAATTTACCATCCTGTTTTAAAACCGGAACTATGGGTGTAGCGTATTCTGAATAATTAACTGGCACGAGTACCCCTAAACTAACTAATCTGTCCAATTCTGCACTGACTTTGTTTTTCAGAGCAAATGGCACGGGCCGAGGCTTAAAAAATTTCGGTGCGGCATTGTCTTTTATCTGCAAATCGACCTTAAACCTATTAAAACAACCTAGTTCGTCTTTCCAAATATCCGGATATTGGTCCAACAACCGTTGCACTTCGTCAATGTTCTTATTCATACAAACTATGCTGTTATTTGCTGTTGCAAAATATATTCGGAATTTTGTCATAAAATCACGACCCAATAGAGGCGGTCCACCGTTTTCTATTACATACATTTTTATTTCTTCACATAAACCTGAGTATGATATTTTAGCTATGAAATATCCTCTGGGCGTGATTTTATGGCCATTGTATAAACACATCTTAAGGTCACTGTTATGCAAAATTAAATTTGAAAAATTAAGTAAATACAACGTTTCTGAAATAACCGTAGTTCCTGACCCAGTATCTAACTCCATGCTCATTTCTATATTGTTCACATTAACAGTAATTTTAATAGGATTATAGTCAACATACCTCAAATTATAAAGTTCACACTCTTTACAAACGCTTTCTTTAGACGTCTCCGCTTCCTCCGTGCCGATATTATGTAAATTTGACTTCTTTACCGCACACAACTTTTTTAAATGACCTTCTTGCCCACAAATAAGACACTTATAGTTCTTAAATCTACACTGAGACGCATTATGATTTTTTAAACCACACACTGCACAACGTGATTGCTCGCCGTCATCTTTACGGCTAGCCGCGGCACCACCGACGCCAGCCGCTCGACTTCCGCTCGTGCCAGCAACGGCCCCGCGTGCATCGCGGCGCCCTCCTGCATTCGCATAAAACACCTGCTCTTCCTTTACCACGACGTCGGCGCGTGCCTGCCGCGCACATGCAGCCCTCTGAGCGACTTCTAAGGCCTGCCCAAAAGTCAGGGTCTTTGAGTCACTCTCGAATAATCTGTCACGTTCAGGTCCCGTTCTGAAGCCTAAAACGAACCGGTCACGTAGAAGCGTGTCCAGCTCCGAACCAAAGTCGCAGTACACGGCTAGCCCTCGCAGCCGTGCTGCCCATTCCTCGATGCTTTCACCGTCGGATTTAGTCGCTTCGTAGAACTTCGCCCTATCGGCGAATGTTGACCTCTTTGGCGTGAAATGATTATTGAGTATATTCACTAGCTCACTATAGGTGCTTCCCTCGAGCTTATTCGGATGCACTAGGTTCCGAACCAAACGGTAAGATTCGTCCGACAAATGCGTCAACAACACCGCACTCTTGTTGACGTCCGTAATGTTGTTCAACTTGATGAACTGCGTCAGTCTGCCGTGAAATACTTCCCATTCGTGCATTTTGTAGTCAAAAATGCTCAAATTTCCGATGTAATTCGCCATTTTAATAATTACGTGGGTAGATTTAAAAAAAAACTCGTCGCCAAATGGTATGTCGATAACGAATGAAACAACCGTCTTGCTCCAAAGCTAGTTTATTACTGCCAGTACCCTCACTAATTACACAGAACATACTTGACATGACTTATTACTAAACACATACAGTTCAATAATACCTACCTACACCCGCATTTCGCCAGTTATGCGTACCTATTAAACGTAGTTTACGAGAGTGTAAATTAAGATTTCAAAATCATAATATGTACCTAATCTCCTCATAATAATTGTCGTGTCAGAAAGTACACTTAACATGTATAAAACAAAGTCATTTTTCCGAAATCACATGAATTGGAAACTAAGAAGTCCGTCAAAAATGAAACATAATTTCCTAGACTTCAAAACTTGTAGACGAGAGTGTAAATTGAGATTTCAAAATTATAATATGTACCTAATCTCCTCATAATAATTGTCGTGTCGGAAAGTACACTTAACATGTATAAAACAAAGTAATTTTTCCGAAATCACATGAATTGGAAACTAAGAAGTCCGTCAAAAATGAAACATAATTACCTAGACTTCAAAACTTGATTTTTAAACAAGTACTACGTAAAAGTACTTCAAGCGTAGGTAACTCTAGTTGGGTTGGGTTGTGTGACATTACCTAACTTAAGTAGGTACCTATATCGACCGACCAGGGAATCGAACCTACGACCCGCAATCATCCACATACCTGCCTTCTTCCTCTGATTAAGATCGTTTACTACTGAGCTCAGCCTTTTTTTTTTTTTTTTTTTTTTTGTGGGGCATCTCGTAGTTAATCCTGAAAAGATTGTGACTACTTAAACGGATTGTGGCCCGGCGAGTTCTAAAAAGTTACCTTTTTAGGCCTCCAGCCGGGAGAGCTCAGCCCAGATTGTACCGCCATTTATACCATTTCTCACGGCGGCGCGCCGTGTCGCGGCGATATCGCTGCGACACGGCGCGACGCCATACAAAATGTACTAAAAGCTGTCGCGCTGCTTGTCGCGCGCGAATCGCGCGCGATTCGCGCGCGACGAGCAGGCTGGTGTGAAAGGTGTTGCGTCGCGATATATCGCAGAATCGCCTCCGCGACAGGTCGCGCGGCATGTCGCGCCTGTCTGTACGAGCCTTAAATCGCTTTAAAATAAAATAAAATGTAAAAATATGCAGAATCATATTTGTACATTTTTTTTTTATTGATAGCTTCAACATATATGTATATTATGAATAATTTCCATTAGTCTCTTTAATTTATTATACGATTTATATTAGCTTCACTTGTATGTTTGTTTGTTTGTAACTGACTCCTTATAGCGCGATTTTGACCCACTTTAAACGACCAGATTTCATTCAAACTTTGCACACCTGTCAAAGACCGATGACAATGTAATAATTTCATAAATTTGTGCCATTATCCTTGCCAGGGTTACCAGGATAGCAAAAAAAACTGTCTTCGAAAATTACGCTGAAATACGTCTCAAAATTCGAAACACCCTAAAAAATAGAAAATAAATAATAGTAGAAAATAATGCAAAAAAGCGTTGGGTGCCTGATATCAATAAAAAATACCTTAAAAAGCACCCTACTCTTTTTTCCATTATTTTCTACTTTTTAGTTTGGTTTTCCATGAAAGTGTGTTTTTTAGTTTTTTTAAACTACTTTTAAAGTAAACATAGTTAATATATAATAGTAAAAAGTGGCCGTTGTTGGGGGACTGTCTTATATAGTTATGACGTTCCAAAAGTACTGAACTTTGGATAAATGGCTTTTGAGTTTTGGTTGTAGCACGTGGTCATGGTTTTAAACCATCTTAATCAAAGTTAAAACGGGTCTTAAACTATGGATTTTGGTTCAAAACAGTTTATTTACAACTAAAGCATCAGTTTTCTGTTCAATCTTATAAGACTGATTGTATGTTAATGTTGTGGCTTAAAACACCTTAGTTTCTTACAAAAAAAAAACTTTCTATATAATTCACTCCACAATAAATGAAAAACTTCCAACCTACACTATTCTTACATAAATCACCCATTTTACCCTTGTTCCTTCCATAAAACGTCTACAAAGTAAAGTGTAGCAGTACCAGGTAATACGTAAGATTCATGACGTCATAAATGTTCAGGTTCTTCATTGCTCACTAAACCTTTCTAGTATTAGTTAGTTTAGTGTTCCTGGAATGAGGGCACTAAATGGAGCTTCAGATGGATTTTAATTAATTATTGTAGGTTTAAGTGACGTCTGTTTATGTGTGTGAGATATGGAGATGTCGTAGTTTTCCAGGGTAACCCGCAAGTCCCGGCATTGTTCGAAAGAGTTACCGAGGTCCCTGCCAGGGTCGCGAGATTCGTTCGAAAGAGATACCGTGGCCCTGACATATGGGCAAATGAAGGAACATGGGTGGGTTTTAGTTAGTAAAAATCTGACACGCCCTCCCGCTCCACCCTAGGGCTGGAGTAGAGCTGGAGGCGTCATTTAATGATTTCCCATCCAAAAAAAAAAAAAGAGTTACCGGGGTCCTGGTATAGGCAACTGAAGGAACACGGGCGGGTTTTAATCAGTAACAGTCTGACACGCCTTTGCGCTCCACTCAGAGCGGGAGACGTTATTTGATAAATGATTTTATTTCTGTAAGTAGGTTTGTACAAACACTTTTACATGTCAATGATATTTTTTTTAAACTAGATGAGTTCGGCGTTTCCTAACAGACTACTCTGAGAAGCAAGGCTGAAATAAACTCAGAGGTCACAGTCTCTTTTAAAGTCCAGACAAAATTTGTTCACATCATCTGAAGATTATGTAGATTGGTGACTGAAATGGTCTTTTGAAGAAAGAACCACACAGATTGAGTGGACCTGTCCAGTCAGTGCAAGCATTTGTCACTAATTGTTTAGCTCAACTCGGAACATAAGAAGCCCAACGCTTTGACGAACAGTACCAAAGAAAGAATATTTGGATGATTTAACACGCACAAAAAAAAAACGGTAACCCGCAAAATAAAAATTTTCTTCTTTTTTTTTACATTTCCAAGTCGAAAGTCGCTTCCTACGTCTGTAATATGCTTCGATCTTTTAAACTTCGCAACGGATTTCAATGCAGTTTTCATCCACAGACAGAGTGCTTCAAGAGAAAGGTTTAAACGTATAAATACGCTGGTGAAGCCGCTAGTGTTGAATAAATAATGATTCGTAACAGTAACCAATATGCATTTAATTAATAAAATCTTCATTAATTATCATAAATATCAGATAATCCCATTGAATGAGTTTTTCATCTTTACATACATACAAATAAATAAAATTGGAGTGTCTGTTTGTAATATTAAGATAACCACATTTTACTAAGTGTATATGGATGTATACACGGTACACTATACGAAAACAATTTTTTTTACAATTTGTGTCTGTTTGTTCCGACTAATCTCTGAAATGGCTGGACCGATTTTGACGGGACTTTGACTTTCACTGGCAGATAGCTGATGTAACAAGGAGTAACTTAAGTACTTTTATTTTAGAAAAATGCCTGCGTTAATTTCCGACATCCACGCGGGCGAAGCCGCGGGCAAAAGCTAGTGATAAATAAATTCAATGGGTTTTTATGTACTTAGAGGGTTGTATTGCTGACTATGTCATGACTGGTAGTGGGCCATAATCCATCACGCGGGCCCAGTTGGTGGATATCACATACTTCAAATTTTTGATTCAAGGACATGCTGGTTTCCTCAAAATGTTTCCTTTCACCGTTTTGAGAGTAGCGGTGATGAAATTAATTACACAAAGTAAATTGCCTGCGTGGCTGCGAACTCATGACCTACAATTCATAAGTTGGGGCCTATACCACTGGACCACCATTGTTCTCACTGGGCCACTACTGCTCACACGGGGCCACTACTGCTCTCACGGGGTCACTACTGCACTCACGGGGTCATTACTGCTCACACGGGGCCACTACTGCTCACACGGGGCCACTAATGCTCTCACGGGGTCACTACTGCACTCACGGGGTCACTACTGCTCTCACGGGGTCACTACTGCTCTCACGGGGCCACTACTGCTCTCACGGGGTCACTACTGCTCTCACGGGGCCACTACTGCTCTCACGGGACCACCATTGCTCTTACTGAGCTATTACTCTTACTAGGCCACCACTACTCTCATGAGGCCACTACTACCTTCACTGGGTCACCACTCCTTTTTCGGGGTAAACACTGATCGTTTTGAGTCACCACTGCTCTCACTGAGCCACCACTGCTTTCTCTGGAAACATAATCCGCACCTGTAATAATAAACTGAAATAATTACAAAATTACGATTGTTGGAAAATGCATCGTGTTTGCAAAAATGTAAAGGCTATTTTCCAACAATCGTAATTTTGTCATTATTTCAGTTTATTATTAAAGGTGCGTTATGTATACCTAAGTTTTATTTTCTCTTGTAGGTATCATTCAATTTACCAAAACGTGTGCTACGCTTCGATTACAAAAATTTTACCTCTGATAGTAGTAACTCAATAGTAACTTTATTGTAACGAGAATAAAGATCACTTTGATATTGACAGACTCGTTAGTGGCAGCAACAATATTGTATCGAGAATAAATATCACTTTGATTTTGACACTGACGCAAAATAAGTGTATACGAACTGTAATTACTTACGGCAATTTTCCTTCACTACCGTATGAATTCGAAATATAATTTAATCATTCAGGGTGGCAGGGACATTGCCTCGAATACTGAAACCATGAATTCAACACAAAATTCCAAACTTTATTTGTTATTCATTTATATACACCGTGAAATTTTTGTCGTCTTACAACGGCAGCCCACTTCATGTATCTTAAGACTACTACACATCCATAAGAAAAAATGAACATTTGAATAACCAAAAAATTAAAAATATTATTCATTATGATGACGCATAACGTAGGGGTCGTGGAGCTTTTGGGACCGGGACCGCGGTCCAAGATTCCACCTATTAATATAATAAATATTTTTAGTAGTAGTTTGGGACCACAAGTAAAATAAACAAAGTTATGTCTTGGAAAAGTACGGACAACCAAAAAATTTGAAGTTACATATAAAATTATTTTTAAAACGATATACCCTTCTATAAGAAATTAAATCTAAAACAGAATACAAAATACTATTTAAAATAAAGTAATCTTGACTGTTTAAATTACCTATGGCCCGTAATCAACCACCAAAACGTAACAATAAACTTTTTAAAACTTCACTATCATAATTAGACACGTCAGCAGCGGTCATAATAATTACAATAATTTAATATCGTTACTATTTTTGTAAATTAAACATAATCAACCTAACCCATCAAACTGTGTACTGCCTTAGAGTCAGTAAATGATGTGTTAACTTATTAGGCTCCTACCAAGTTATGGCAACCTGGTACTTCGAAGGCATAAAACGTTTTCTAGCTAATACATACCCAGGGTGGGTATGTATTAGGTGAGCTCCTACCGATTTATGAACACCTAGTACTTCGAAGGTATGCGATTTCTAGCTGACACTCCTATGTTTGAAAAGCTCCTACTAAGTTCTAACAACCTGGTACTTCAAAGGCATAAACGCGTTTTGTAGCTAACACACAAAATGTATGAGATTTTTTTTTGTTTTCTCGTAATCCTTTTTTGTTCACTGTAATTTAACTTCAATTTTGTTGTGGTCCCAAAATACAATACTACTGCAAAATAATTATTGTATTTTAGGTGAAATCCAGGACAGCGGTCCCAGTCCTAAAAGCCCCACGACCCGTAGTTTCAAATTTAATATTTTGTCTCATGGAAAATGGAGATGGAATGATCTAGTCGACTCTTGCTCTTTGTAGGTATGTTCTGTACAGTATGATACGTAAACATTTATAACAGGATGCATCATTCTAATGCATTATTTATTTTTCTTGTACCTATTATCTTAATGAATGGTAACAAATTTTAATCCCGCCTATATAAGGTGTATCTATTCATACACGAAATATTTTAAGAGGTACACCTGTAGGTGGTAAAGAAGCTATAGCAACGAAAAAAAATTTTTTCTAAGCGTTTTTTTTTTTAATTTAATATTTATAAATTTTTTGACGCTCATAAGAAATACTGGCTCTTTCTTATTTTTTACGGCCCGAGACACCGCGGCCATGCTCGTGCCGTCCGGTAGATATACATACACCTTATATTATGTCGGATATATTGAGTGGACAACGTTTGTAAGACGACTAAAATGTCACGGTGTGTAAATCAATTATAGTCCTTATAATTGATTTATATTTCCCTATATTTTTAATTGTTAAGAAATCGGTCAGTTAGAAATATGAAGCTTATTGTCCATTCGAAGCTCGTTTCCAACGGTAAACTAGTGAATTGAAATGTCAAAGCATATTAGGTACATTTGGAGAAAAATGGGAATGAAACTCCACGGAGACTCTTTTAAAACAATATATGTTGACAAAAAAATTGGTTACATCAATTCATGTTGAAATTATACATGTGAGAACGATGTAAAACGACGTGCACATTAAGAGCATTTGTAATAAAATAAAAATATTAAAACGATTCAGCAAAATAAGCCGTGGCAGCTAAGATATGACGAGTCTCTACTGATGGCACCCGTTCACGATTAACTAATTGATCCGTATCGCTAGTCTTAAATGTGTTTTTGTGGTGTGTCTTTCACCTCTTTAAAATGATGTAAGTACATGACATTTGACTATCAACATCATGGAAATATTGAAAAATTATTTCAGCGTAAAATATATCATCAAAAAAAAAAAAAAACATAGCACATTATTTTTTTTAACCAACTAAAAATATTAACGAGTGGCGTGTTCAAAATTATGAACAAAATACATTCAGATTGCGCGTTGATGTCCCTGCAATCTTGAATAACAAATAATATTTCATAGACATTATTCTTCGTCGGAAAGTAACGTATTCTTTGAAATACTCGTACATATTGTCACAAAGGCTATGTTTCCTTTTGCCCCTAGATTGGAAAATCAGTATCTTTTCTTGTTTCTTTTTCTTTTCTTATCGATAGCGGAACGGGATCGTTCGATCTTGAGCTGTGAAATATTTAAATTGGACGGCTTACAGAGCCGGACTGAGAGCTAATAATGGGTGCGGAAATTTGATTAATAATAATACTTTTTATTTATAAATCTTGCTTAAAATTTATACAGGTTTATACATATCCAAGTAATTCTAAACTTCGACTTTTGGCTCCTGCACTTTATCCAGCTGTGATGAGCGTGCGTTTACCTTGAAACGTCAAAAATGTTCACTGTTTGCAATGTCCAAGGCCTCAAAGACGCGACTCTTGTATGAATTGTCAACAAGAGTCACAACTTCTATGAAAACGTCATGGCAATTGTTCTGGTTACCTATCATAAGTTCGAAAAATATTTGACCAAATTTCATTTCACTTAAAACTTTTGGGAACACCCAAATACTCCGAAATATTTTATTCCGAATTTCAATGTTCCGATGTTCAAAAGTCCGAATTTCATAATACCTAAGAATTACAATGTCTATTATTAAAAATCACGAAATAGTTTTCCGATTTTCATACGTTCGAAGAATCAAATGCTCGAAGGATTCTCGGTCCGAAAAACTACATTCCAATTTTCTATAGTCCGAATAAACTAAAAGTCAACATGTTGTGCTACAAAATTTAGTGACACAAACGAATCGCTGCATAACCGACTTCACGCATTCTTGTCGGTCCTATCCCTAGAGTGTAATTTAAACCCGCGTAGGCGCGGAGGGGTGGGGCGGCTCGCGAGCTGAGGAGCAGGTGGTTTGAAGGCCCACCGTCACGGCTGAGGCTGGCCGGCTCAGCCAGCTAGCAAGTCGAAGCTGCGGTGGTGAGCGTTAAAACCATCTGCGAGGATAAGCACGCGTGGGGCCACCCAAACCCCGCAGCGCCGGAGCCGTGACAGAAACAATGCTTGCTGCATGCCTGCTTGCTTGCTGCTTGCCTGCTTGCATGCTGCATGCCTGCTTGCACGTTGCATGCCTGCTTGCATGTTGCATGCCTGCTTTCATGTTGCATGCTTGCTTGCATGCTGCATGTCTGCTTGCACGCTGCATGCCTGCTTGCATGCTGCATGCTTGTTTGCATGTTTTTTAATTCTACCTCCTCATACTAAACATATAATTCTCTCTGACGAGCAATTATGTGTTTATTTGTCTTGCTGTTCGGTTTTACAAGGCGTTTTTATTTCCAAATTGTATTAATCGGTATTTTAATAATCGGAATTCGTATTTTTGATGTTTCGAATTATCATTAAGTCGGACTTTTTGTTATTCGATCTTTTGAAACTCGGTATTTTGAGAATAGTAATTATAAACGTTAGGAATGTTGAAATTTAGGAATGATAAAAATAGGAGTAAGTAATGATAAGTTGGAGTTGTTGTATTTGAAATTTTAAATCATTCGAAATTATGAAAATCGGTATTTTGAAATTCATATTTGTGACCGTCGGCATAAAGTTTTTCGTATTTATGTAGTGTACCCAAAACTTTTCAACTATTATCATTTCGTTTTTTTTTTTTCATTTTATCGAAGTCACATTTGCCACAGTATCAGTTGATCCATTCGATTTTTTCCATTACTCCGACGTTTCATTTGGTCGAAAAACTTTTTACCGATATTACACTAAGCCGAAACAACATTTGTTCCAAGTATTACGTTTCCGAACATTCATTATACCACTGTTTTCAAGCAGGCATGCACAATGGAAGCAGGCATGCAATTAATTATTTAAATGTAAATAAAACAGTTGATTATGAACATAAGTGGTTTTAAGTGGTCCCAGTAAGAAGCATGCAAACAGGGATGCTTTTTTCAAGCATGCAGCATGCAAGCAAGCATGCAGCGTGCAAGCAGGCATGCAGCATGCAAGCAGGCATGTGGCATGCAAGTAGGCATGCAGGGTGCAAGCAGGCTTACAGCGTGCAAGCAAGCATGCAGCGTGCAAGCAGGCATGCAGCGTACAAGCAGGCAAGCAACATGCAGCAAGCATTGTTTCTGTCACGGCTCTGGCGCTGTGGGGTTTGGGCGGTCCCACGCGAGATTATTGTCGCAGATGGTTTTAACGCTCACCACCGAGGCTTCGGCTTGTTGGCCGGCTGCGCCATATAACTTAATAATATTTTTTTTTTTTTAGTTATTATAATTAGTCATATATGTAACCTATTGCCCTTAATTCAGTACATGATTTCACGTTATAATATTTTTTTCTGAAGCAATTTCTATTTTAAATAACTGCTTATTCTGTTCAAAATTTTATTTTTTATTGTCTTCAACAAATTTCTACTTTAGAGGATTAAGCATCATGTGTCAAATTCATGATTTCTGTTTGCGCCCTGTAACTAAACAGAAAGAATGAAAGAAAAAAAAAATGTTTATTCTGCACAGACAAGACGAAAAATGCAAAAAAAGACACAAAAAATGCATAAATACAAAGCCACGTGTTGAAGTCAATAAAAATCAATTTAACAATATCATCCATTGTTTGTTGACGTCAGGGCTGAGAACCTAAGACAATACAAATGAATCTTACATCACTGGCATTTGTATCATAACAATCAAAACAAAAACAATACAGTAATAATCATAAGTTATCGTCATTGTGCTCTAGAGAGGACTGACGGTACTAATAATACTTGCGTACTACAAAACGAATAGTAAATAAAGTCACTGGACTCTATTCAAAACAAACTTACGTGTATTTTGCATACTAGACTGCTTCGTTGATCTAATGATCAATAGCGCTAATGCCTAATATGAGGTCCTCCTTATGAACACCTGCTCGAATCCCGGATCTGGCAATGTGTTATCGTGTTATTACATATGCAATTTGGCTGTAGCAGCTCGGAGTCTGGATTTGTGCCCGGTCGATAACACTCGGCTTGCCTTCTCGCTGGCGAAATCTGGCTGTACCCTGCCTAACTCTTGAAGAATAAAGGCGTGATACAGACGTCAGCACATCAAACTACCAGAAACTGTCAAATGTGCCCAATCAATCTTGAACCTAATTCGTTATCGATAAAGTTGAAAATCTATTAAAGATATTTGTCATATTGTAGTAGCTTTGAGTTCTGGCATTTGTACTATGATATGTTAAATTCTGCACCCACCCTAGATTCGCCTCTGTACTCAAGAAAGGATCACTTCGCAGGCGACGGTTTAAAAAGCAATGCAGTTTTATGTTTTACTTGTGAGCCATATTGGTTTCCTTACTGTGAAAGTTTTTTTAGTTTAGCACTTGGTATTTGGTGCTGAAACTTTTGGACCAGTGGGACATTCGCGTGACACTTTAGAACAGAAGAAACACAAGATGGCAGTTATTTTAACGGTTTAACAACATTCATTACGCTGTTAACGTTATTGAAGAGACAAATGTTTCCAAAGAACCAACGAATTAGGAATATAATATTTGGGTGCTGAGGTTTTTCTTGACAAAGGTGTTAAGAAATTTCGCAATATGGGAGGCCAACTTTGCTTTTCTCTAACGGTCTGTTGATAAGAAACCATTTATACACATTGCTGCTCCTTTACGTCTTGTACTGAATCTAGAAAATATTAATAAAAGTCAACTATGTATACTCAGACTACAAGTCCTTGCTTGTGGCTAATTGAAAGACTTGTGGCTAAGTATTAACAGCCGCACCTTACCGTTTTTGTTCCGTGAATGGGTGACCATCTGTACATTCCCAGACCCCTCCATTACGTAAGCACGTTAAGTCGATGATGCCGGGTGTTATTCGTGGATCTCTGATAGTCGTTACGGGTCGTCAGAAGTTTAAAAGTCTAAGTACCAGTCTAATCAATGGGTATCGTATTACCCAGTAACTGGGTTGTGGAGGTCAGATAGCCAGTCGCTCCATGTTCAATACAGGAACACAGCTGCATCCGTTTAGGCTGGAAATCGATCCCAACATAGGAGAAGGCTAGGTAGATCGATTTTTTAACCAGATTGGATGCGGAAAGCGGAGACCAGAGTGTTTTAACGTAGCTGGGCAGAGGCTTATGTCCAGCAGTGGACATAAGCCTCTGCCCAGCTACGATAGGCTGAGCTGATAAGTTGATTTATACCCTTTTTTTTTTCTGGATGGGAAATCATCAAATGACTTCTCCCGCTCTGGGCGGACCGGAGGGTGTGTCAGACTTTTACTGACTAAAACCCACCCGTGTTCCATCAGTTGCCCATGTGCCAGGGTCACGGTATCTCTTTCGAACAATCACGCGACCCCGGCAGGCATCGGTCCTAGTAGACCCCTACATTGATGTATACCCTGAGGTAGGATTTACAGGATAACAGTTTTGCATAATTTAGAGTTAATTTATTGCAGTAAAGGTATTGTTGGTGGTTTTATTATGGTGTCGATCATAGTACCTAACAGCCAGGTTGACCATCACCATGCATAAAAGAAAACATTGTGGTGTATTTTTTTACGTAAATATGAACGGGCTACCTAGACCTACCCATAACTCTGCCGATGCCATCTAGTTTTAAAATATTGACGTGCAAAAGTGTCTGATAAGATCTTCCTACTTAAATAAACATTTAATTTCTGAGGACAAAAGTCTGCCAAACCACTGTCATGGGTTTCAACCAACGGGTAACTGACACCAGGGTGTCTTCATTGAATACAATTCTTGCCGTACTTCCCAAACAGGATATAAAAGTTTCGGGGGGAAAGGACAAAATGGCGCCGTATTGTAACGTCATTGCTGAAGGAATAACTTTCGCCATTGGTATTACGAGGCTGGCGGTACAAAGATAACGCGACTCAATTGATGGCTAGGAGATATAAGTTTTGGAGCTGGTAGTTTTAATAATATTAACAATCGAGCCATGGGCCATTTATTGCGATCCAGCCCGGTCTTTGAGGGCAGTCTACCAGCCATGCCCTAAGGCGAGGTCTGTACCCCACAGAGAGTGCCTTTAGCGAGTAGTAACTCTAGTTTTAAATTTTTAAGCCCTGGTTGGGAGGCGTTAATTTATAAAGGTAGCCACAAGCAAGTCCGGTTAAGGAAGTTGACCAGTGAGATGGTATTAAAAAAAAAGCCATGGACCTCTATGAGTTTGATGACGCAGCAAGTGACGCCTTCTAGTTTTTTACGAATTCGGTGGAATCACCGAAGTGGACACTCATTATAACCGCACTATTCCCGGCAGTAAAAGCCCATAGCCCCCGACCGCCGCGCCGGTCAGCAATGCGCAGTCAGCGAGACGACAAAAAACAACGTTCGTTCCCACAAATAGTCAAAATATCGTGGATAAATTTTATCGTGCACTGGATTACACTTCTTGGTGTTGAGTCGAGAAACATCAAGATAAACACTGAGAGAAATCCAACAGAGTGTATACCAGTACGTAGGAATAACACAGTGCTCGATTTTTAACTCTCGATTCCAAGCATTGCATTGAAGATATAGTGCGCGAAAAAATACAGCCGCCATATTTTTGTCTCCGTGCAAACGTGAAGTGATTCAGCTGAAAATGATAACCTCATCCATGTTTCATACATTCCGGTGACTGGTTTACTTCCAACAAAAAGTTGGAAGTTGAGTATTTTATCGTTCACAAATGGTCTAATGAAAATATGAACTCGACTCTGTTTTAGATAACTGAGTTTAGGAGTGTTATTGTCAATACAATAATGTAACTGTTCATTGATTTAGTAAAAGGCAACAGGTAAAGCAAATTATGAACAAAGCTACACCCAAATAAAGTGAAATATATTTTGAAATGAATTTGTATACATGACCGCGGAGAGCTGTGGCGGCCCAGGGATATAGGCCCCGGCTAGAGAGGTTCCAACCCTGGCAGGCGCTTACATCATCATCATGACCAGCCTACAGCAGTCCACTCCTGGACATAGGCCTCTCCAATTGCACGCCATTCAGCCCGATACTCGGCAACTCTCATCTAGCTGCTACCAGCCACCCTGCGAATATCGTCGCTCCACCTAGCCTGAGGGCGTCCTACATTACATTTGCCGATTCGCGGTCTCCACTCAAGAACACGTCTACCCCAACGCAGATAGAGCAGTGCAGGTGCTTTATTTCGTTTAAATTATTTCATCACATCTGCTCTCAAAACGGTGAAGGAAAACATCGTGAGGAAACCGACATGTCCTAGAACGAAAAATTCGAAGACAGGTGACATCCATCAACTCGCACTGGGTCTGCGTGATGGATTATGGCCCACCTCACTGAGAGGAGGCCTTTGTCCCAGCAATGGGAACATTATTAGCTCATGATGTTATATATTTTTTTGTGTGCACTGACTGGACAGGTCCACTCAAATATGTGTTGTTATTTCCTTAAAACACAAATCAGTTAAAAAATTAAATCTACATTTTAGAGATTTCTAGTTCTGTTCTAAGAGATACGTTCTATTTAGATAAGAAGAAGGTACAATGTTGGAGTACAACTACTCTATGGAGTAGAGAGTATAAAGGTACAGTCAGTAACTCTAACATCTATTGGTACCTCTAACAAGCATTTTTTTTTTGTATTTCCCTGAATATAAAGACATACACCATGTCTCTTGTAATTGTGGATCGATTTACAATTTTTCTTATGTTTTATTTCAAACGGTATGCCTCATTAATGGATAATGTGGTCCCACGTCCTTTTTAGGGCTCCGTTGCCAAATGGCAAAAAACGGAACCCTTATAGATTCATCATGTCTGTCTGTCTGTCTGTCCGTGTATGTCACAGCTATTTTTTCCGAAACTATAAGAGCTATGCTGTTAAAACTTGGTAAGTAGATGTATTCTGTGAACCGCATTAAGATTTTCACACTAAAATAGAAAAAAAAACAAAAAATTTTGGGGTTCCCCATACATAGAACTAAAACTCAAAATGTTTTTTTTCATCAAACCCATACGTGTGGGGTATCTATGAATAGGTCTTCAAAAATGGTAATGAGGTTTCTATTATCATTTTTTTCTAAACTGAATAGTTTGCGCGAGAGACACTTCCAAAGTGGTAAAATGTGTGTCCCCCCCCCCCGTAACTTCTAAAATAAGAGAATGATAAAACTAAAAAAAAAATATATGATGTACATTACCATGTAAACTACCACCGAAAATTGGTTTGAATGAGATCGAGCGAGTAGTTTTTTTTAAAACGTCATAAATCGTAAAACGCAATTTACCTTACATTCAATCAACTGAAATATATTATTTAAAAAAAAAACCATATATTTTTAAACCGAGAATACCTACAGGTTTGTACAGAACCCTCGGTGAGCGAGTCCGACTCGCACTTGGCCGGTTTTATTACTAACTTAGCTCGTATAGTTTTGCCGTTGGCTTCGATATGAGGTGAACATTTGTGTATCTTGATGATGATGACGGTGACGGTACTTATTGGTGTAAGGTTTCCACCCCACCCACACATCCATCATAACTCATAAGTGAAAAACAAAACAAACACACAAAAAAACACTACTAAGTGTGAAGACCTAACTATTATACAGGTTCATAGACACCGATTACCAAAATTTTTTTTTTTACTTTATAGTGTTTTTGTAAGCCTGTCTATCTGTTTTTTTTTTTATTAAAAAACGTTTTTATGTCGTTACTATCATTTGGAACCCAAACTATGAAATAGGTCTAACCGTTGTGAAGTTGCAATTATGATCCGGGAAAAATCGTATTGAATTTTCTATAACCTAGGTTGGGCAAAGGGTTTTTCCATTAGGAATGTCTTAGTAACACACAGCCCAAAGCTTAGAAGTTGGCGGTGTTGATACCCCCGTGCCTCGGAAAGCACGTTAAGCCGTTGGTCCTGCGCCTCATCTCTCTCCGGTCGTGTCAAATGGCTCATCTGATTTAGATTGGGGGCAGATCCTTTGTCTGCGCACATTTGTGCACTATACTATCTTGCGCGCCGAAAGCTACTCTCAGTTGAAATCTGCCATGACGGAATATTATGACGTCTTAATACTTCCACCCGAACAAAGCAAGTTTACAATAAATGATTTGACTTTTTTGACTTTGAAACAAACTCAATACTCGGGACTGTACTATCTATGTACTAGATTACACAGAATACGTATACTCCTGCAACTTTCCATTCCACTATTATGTTATTGCAGAGGAATGTAAATTCTTCAGGTTTGAATTTACATTCCTCTGCAATAAGATAATACTAGGGCGGATGTCATACGTTTACGAGATTAGAACTTTAGGGAGATTGCATTTGGTAATATTTTTGTACAAATGCTGAAAGAGGAAGAGGGGCTTGTGGCTAAGTAAATACCGCCACACGGTACAATACAAACTACACTTGCCGCGGTTAGTCCGTGATTTTTGCATATCAAAACCTCGCCGCGCCTTGTAAACACAAACATTGCACAGTATGACAAATTACCGCTAGGGCCACCCTAGCGGTAATTCGTCATACTGTGCAATGTTTAGGGTGATGGGTTATGCATGTCACCGTAATGATAGTCAGCCTATAATATTCCCACTGCTGGGACAGAGAAATCTTCTCTGTGAGAGACAGTGGGCACCACGCCGGCCCAATGCGGATGGGTAGATGTCACTTTACTTAATTTTTTTTGACATGTCGCGATATCATCCTTGTGAAGACGGGACGGATAATCATAAAAATCAATTAATTAGAATATACAGACTGCAAGGTAATATTTCCAAGAAACCCATTCAAGAACTAAGGAAAAGAATAATGCTAAAACGGCAAAACAATTTATTGAAACTTTTAGCGCTGTCTCTAGACAAAACAAAGAAATAGACCACGCTAACAGGCTACAAAGGATCTAAATTGTGCGTTTAACTTGGCTACCAGCCAAATTCGATATCTAAGTGTTTTTTAAGCTGAAAAGAAAAAAAATCTGGCCCTAGTAAATAATAAAGAATACTTCTAATCTCGTCAGTGAGGTGCCTTGTTAATTAATTATCTAAATGGGATACAGCAAACCATTTAATTTAATGTCTGTCCCTTAATGTTTTACTACTTACCATTGTATAGAATCAAGTCCTTCTAACTGGACAGACAGCTGTGCTGCTGGGGAGTTTGTTGCGCCACTTCTTCTTCCCAGCTAAAGCACTAGGAAGTGGTGAAGGGTGGGCGTTTTGGGGGACTGTCTTTTGTAATTTTGACGTTCGAAAAGTGTTGATTCTCAGCCTAATTCGAATAAATCACTTTTGATTTTGATTTTTGATTTTACTATTGGATTATAAAGGTATGAGGACCAGGGTGCAAAATTTACTCATCCTCTATAGAAAAAGGGTATCCTCCGACCAGACAAGTGTCGTGTCGTTGGACAACTACCCGATGTTTGCTGTCGAAACTTAGTACAGACTGGCGCCAGCACATCAAAGTACTCGAAACTGTCAAATTCTCACAATCAACCTTGAACCGAGAGACCCTGACCCTTGTACCTTGTCCGGCTCGAAGGACCAAAAAATGTAAGGCGATAGTCTTTACACTTTGCGCAAGCGTACGAATGATTGGTCTGTACACTTGTGCTGGTGGGAACACGGGGATGAAGAATTAAACCACCCGTGTTGAGTGTGGTAAAATCACTGATTTATTTCACTTAGCCAGTTCGGTAAAGTGATCGCGCGTATGCAAACGCTGATGTAGCTTAATCTACTTAATGTTACGAAATGTGCGGGTTCACCGTATCTAATGTTTTAGCGATAAAGTTGAAAATCTATTAAAGAAATTTGACAGATTGTAGTAGCTCGATGTGTTGGCGTGTGTACATATGCTAGTTGCGCGATAAACTCTGGTTTTCGCGATGTAGGACTTTTTCTTGATATCAATATGATGCATAGTTTGCATCTGGCGATGTAGGTATGACTACAGGCTTTTCGTCAAGAACAAAATAATATTCACTGATTAATCTCCAGCATTTAATGCTCTATAATTCGTACGTGATATCGGTAAAATTGTCGTTCATCCACAAAAGCCATTTATGAAGAGTTGAAGTTGAGCCTTTTCGTAGATGGCATTATGATAAGGGGAAATCCAAAGAAACGATGGAAGTACTATGTCAGAAATGATATGACTTGAATTGTATGTAAGGTGATAATTATAATTTTCCAGTAAAGATGAACTAGGCTAGTCAGTCAAACACGACCTGAGAAGTAGGATTCAGATGAATCATTTAGTCAATCATTTAATCGTTTAGGCAAGTGATACAAAATATAATGTTATGAACAGTTAAAAAATTAAAAATTAAACAAAGACAGGGACCTCGCAAATTCATGACTCAAAAACATTGCACTATCCTACTTCGTATTAATATTCAAAATGTACAAGTTTGTATGTTTACATGTTTGTATGTTTTTTTACTCAAAAACGATCGAATGGATTCGGCACACATATAGTTTATGACCCGGATTAACATATAATACAGGCTCTATTTATCTCGGTACTTCATTCCCGTGGGATAATTGTCGACCTCTATACAAGCGAAGCCGCTAGGAAAAGCTAGATAAACATATTTTGCAAACACTGTATACAGCAAGGCGAGGAGACAGTTTAACAAAGCTTAGACCAGCATTCGAGGAAATCCCTAGTGTCTACAGACTTCGGACTACGGGCCCGACTATCTTATTGCAACATACTGCACAGACATTGCAGGAGTACGTAATTTGAATTCTGTCTGTCCATTGACAGTGTAAACAAACCTTTTTTAACCTTCTTCAAAAAAAGGAGGAGGTTATCAATTCATTTTTTTTATCTTTGTTACCTCATAACTTTTGACTAGTTGAACCGATTTTGATGATTTTGATTTTGAAAGCTGGTGCTTTCCGAATGGTCCCATTTTAATAAAAATTTTATAAAAAAAAAACTTTTTACAACAGAAAAATAACAGCCGACTTCCTAAAAAAATACTACAAACTGAAAAATTACTTTAATTTCGGAAGTCGATGGCAGAAAACCTTAAATACAGATCCTAAGACACCAACTTTCGAAATTAAAGTTATTTTTCACTTTGTAGTGTTCTTTTTTAGGAAGTCAGTTGTTATTTTTTTTAAGGTTAAATGCTTGCGCAAATACTCATCAAAGTGAGTTAGTAACACATTTATCTGTGTTCAGAAGATTTCAATTATATATCTCACTGTCTAACGTTCTGATTCCTAGAATTCGATGGCAGCGCCACCTACCGAGTTCAATTGTAAACCCATACCATTTAGCAACCTACACAAAAAAAAAGCGATCTCGGTCCAACCGTTTAGGAGTAGTTTAGTGAGATATATATTAGACAAATATAAAGATTAGCTGTTTGCATGTTTTTTTTCTGGATGGGAAATCATCAAATGGCGTCTCCCGCTCTGGGTGGAGCGGAAGGGCGTGTCAGACTTTTACTGACTAAAACCCACCCGTCTTCCTTCAGTTGCCCATATGCCAGGGCCACGGTATCTCTTCCGAACAAATCTGGCGACACTGGCAGTGTTTGCATGGGTCCACTTTCGATTACCAATAATACCTATGATGACCCGCATTTTACTTTGATTGACAAGTCGTCTAAAGCATTAATAATGAAAATGAATAATAACAATTGTTCCAATTTTCCTATTAACACTAACTTACCCGCTCCCGCGACCCACCCCGTTACATCTAATAGCCTGCCCGTGCCAAGTACTTTATATTTATGACTTTTTTATTTTTTACCCTCCCTGGGTCCTAGCGTGATGTTATATCATATAACCTTACTCGATTAATAGGCTATCTAATACAAAAAACAAAAAAAACAATTCGAACGAGTAGTTCCTTAAATATCGCGTTCAACCAAACAAATTCTTCTGCTTTATAAAATAAAAGTAATAAAGTATAGATAAAAGTGATAGGAGAGATAATGCTATAACACTATTTAAATTGCAAAAATACTGAGTAACTCCACTGACACCCAAGTTCAAAGTTTCCGTTACATAGGTACATACTAACATGCGTATGAAGCTAAAAAAAGCGTGTTAAAATAGACCAAAAATGCACCCTAATGGTCCGGGAGGTAGCGTTGCATTTTAGGTAGGTAGTGTTTTTACGCCGATCGGTTGCCATGTTGTTCAGTAGATGTCGAATGACTGATAAGTAAACCTAACGTCAGCTGACTGTACTATAACTTTATTTTACGCGTTTCTTTTACAAGTTCAAGCGACCGGCTGACGCATAATCCCCCCTCTACTATGCAGCTGACGATTTTTTTTCGGCTCAGTATTGTGTAAACTATGTTTGAAAAAATTTGCAGCCTGCGTACTATGACTAAATTTTTATTTATTTTTTTCCACTTCCGGAACCACCCACATCCGCACCCACCGCTACTTGAGTAGTTGACGGTTGGTTCACTTATTGGTCATATAAGATCAACCGTTGAGGACAATATCAGCCGGCTTACTATGACTTTTTTATTTGCAACGGTACCTCCCGGACCATAATATTTACAAATAACTCCCAATCCATCTGCTATCTAACCCGGTATACATCAGAATCAGTATGTACTGCATAATGTATGTGTACATGTGAAATGTAGACCATGTTCAGTGCAGACGTAGTCTAGAGCGGACTGAATAAACATCAATTTTATTTCGCTGAGGTTTCTTGAGAGGAATAGGGGTTCAAGTGTTTTTTTCGTAAGAACGTTTTAGTTTTTAGTATTTCTTTAATATGTTTTTAATGAGCTGGTGCCTGCACCTTTTTTATAGCATCAGCTATCTTTCCGTGAAGGTTTCCTCCAAATTCAGTCCAGGAAATTAGTCGGAACAAACAGACAAACAAAAAACAAAATAAGGTTTTCGTTTTAGGTACTGTTTATACTTTCATTTGTATTTAGTAAAAGCTGTTATTCAGCTATTATTTCATAGAATCATAGAGCATCATGAAATTCGTTTGCATCGTTGTCAACAGTTGTATGGAAATGCAAATTTTTTGACCAAAAAATAGGCCAGTCCCTCTGGTCACGTGATATATATGTTGTTTAGATTACTGAATGAGATGAGAAACTTTTAAATGGCAACTGAAAAATAAAGGTTTGAAAATGATTATCTGTTTCATAATCAATCGCAAATTCACAGTTTAAAGAAGGTATTTTATTTCATAGTACCAGTGGCTTGCTTTTGGTATTGTTCTTCAAAGCGTTGAGCTCTATAAGCTCCGACTTGAGCTTCACAATAATTGACAAATGCATGCACTGACTGGACAGGTCCACTCAAATGTGTGTGGTTCTTTCCTAAAAAGACCATTTCAGACACCAATCTATACGGCCATCAAATGATGTAACCAACACGATTATTTCCTGATGAGGCTAAACTATTAGGGTTCTAACTACCCAAGAGACACACTTTAGCATTTAAGATATGTATTAGGCTCACCTCCGAAGGTCAGTTTTCCCTATGAGGGCAGAACCGGCATAAGCAAGTATCGGGGATCGATATTCTGTGTCGGATTCAATGGACCGTCTTTAGAGATAACAGGGAATTAGCTGATGCTGGAAGAGGCCATGGAGATAAATAGGCTTTGATTTTGTTTGCGTGGAAGTTATGGTAAATGGTGATGATGGGTTGGAATGGGAGATGGCTTGTAAATTCGAATTCCACTGTTACTACACTTATATACTATGTACAATTTTTATTTCAATGGTTGGAGCCGAATATGCTCCTAACATAAGGACGCAAAGGCCACAATTGAAATTTGGCACAGAGGTAGACTAAACTTTGGGAAAGGACAAAGGCTACCTTTGTCTCACACGTAACCCTACCCAACTGTCACCCACCGATCAGAATGAAACTTTGCACATCGATATAACACAAAAAAATATTGAACCCGTGTTTTTTATTTTTCCGGAATCCACTTTTTAGGGGGTAGAAATCACCCCCTAGGCTTATAAGGGTTGTAACGGTTTGTGGGGATAAGTTATATTAGGGCTAAGGTAGGTTAGCCTATCTGTGGTCCAGATCGTAATGTTCTGATTGAAAAGCAGTCGAATAAACTCACTCTACCCAGAGTTATGTGGGTTAGCCTACTTAGGGGTTATTAGGGGTAGTTTCTAGCCCTAAAAAGTGGATTCCGGAAAAATAAAAAACCACGGGTTCAATATTTTTTTGTGTTATATCGATGTGCAAAGTTTCATTATGATCGGTGGGTGACAGTTGGGTAGGGTTACTTGTCAGTAGCACGTTTCCGTGGTAATTGATAATTTTCGACGTTCCCGCGGCCAAAGCGGGAGGCAGAAGTTAGTAATATTTATATGGTAATACTCTTATGGCATAATAAATCGAAATCATTCCACAATTGCCGAAGATATCTCTGAATAGCCCAGTTGAGTATCTCCTATGTGATTTAAAGCCGCAAATCATTGAAAATCAACCAGTTATAAAAACTTACTAAACTCTACCTATGTACAACTCTGCCCTTTGGGGAAACAAAGCGTGATGTTGTCACGCGACCCCGGCAGAAGGAACAACGAGATTATAATTGGTAGAAATACGACACAACCCTTCGTTCTCCTGCTAGGGTCGCGTGATTGTTCGAAAGAGATACCGTGACCCTGGCACATGGGCAACTGAAGTAACACGGGTGAGTTTTAGTCAGTAAAAGTCTGACACGCCCTCCCGCTCCGTCCAGAGCGGGAGAAGTCATTTGATCATTTCCCATCCAGAAAAAAAGCGTGATGTTGTATTATGTTATGCAGTTTTAAAAGGACTAATAACAATATGAGAGGAACACGCCTCTTCCAGTCATCTCTAGGACAGTTTATTCCTATAGTACCGTATCTAGGCTTAGTAGCAATCAGTACATTGATGCACTGTGTAGTGCTCATGTAAAGTTGATAACACAAAGGAGCTCGTTTATAATAAACTAGCTTCTGCTCGCGACTTCGTCCGCGCCAAATTTTTGCTCCCGTGACCTTTCCCGTCGCATCGAATTGCCTGCCAGTTTTCGTCCATTTTTCGTCGCTACTCCGCTCCTTTTGATCATAGCGTGATATTATATAACCTATAGTCTTCCTCAATAAATAGGCTACCCAACACAAGAAGATTTTTTCAATTCGGACCAGTAATTTCAGAGCCTATTCAATACAAACAAACAATCAAATCTTTCCTCTTTATAATATTAGTATAGAAGTATAGATAGGTACATTTTGAATGTCCTTCTGTCTTACCTTTGAATAGCAGAGCTTTTAAGAGCAGTGGTGGCTCAGTGGTAACGGCCGCGACATACGAGTTGTAGGCCGTAGGCTCAAATCCAAACAGGTGCTTTACTTTGTGTGGATTATTTCATCACTAATGCTCTCAAAACCGTGAAAGAAACATCGTGAGGAAACCTGCATGTACTAGAATAAAAAAAATTGAAGACGTGACTTTTACCAACAGTGGATTGGTAGTTTACGGTCCAGTCCCTCTCACAGAGAGGAGGCCTGTATTCCAGCAGTGGGAACGTTCATCATTCATCATTTCAGCCGTTAGACGTCCACTGCTGGACTTAGGCCTCCCCCAATTTGGGGGGCTTTGCCATAATCGTCACGCTTGGCAGGCGGGTTGGCGATCGCAATATGGTGGTAAAATGCATAGAGAACGCTGCTGCCCATTCTCTAGTAAGTCCCTTAGTCGCCTTTTACGACACCCACGGGAAGAAATGGGGTGGTGTTATTCCTTACGTCCGGCACCACACGGTACAGGTACGGTGGGAACGTTAAGGGCTATTATGCCATGCTATTCTATGCCTTACCTTTCGGAAAAATCAGACGTGATGATATACATAATGTATGTGTTAATTTGTTAATCTTTTTGTCTGGGTCGGAAAATCATCAAATGACTTCTCCTGCTTTGGGCGGAGCGGGAGGGCGTGTCAGAGTTTTACTGCCTAAATCCCACCCGTGTTCCTTCAGTGGCCTATGCCAGGTCCACGGTTACTCTTTTTCTAACAAATCCACGACCCTGGCAGGCATCGGTCTTAGTGGACCCCTTCAATACGTGCTGACATTTTTTTGAGATGCGCCTGGAACACAACGCGCCGTCGCGCGTCGACCAGGGCCTGGTCCTTACCGGGCGGCAAGCTACCCAATGCTTGCCGTCCGCAAGCTAAAAAACAGGCATATGTTTCCGAACAGATAGGAAGCAGTCTGTAGCTAAAATTACAATTTTCTCATTAACAGGGCTAATGCTCATCCTATAAAGAATGAAACAAACTTCCGAAACCATGTTACATACCTACTGGGCATTTGCAGTGGTTACGATAGTTTTCTTCAATGTATCTAGTAATTAATACAAAGTAAATTGGTTTTTTTTTCTGAACCTGTTCTTCAACTTTTGTTTCCACGTCAGGGTTTTGAGTAACAGTGTACCAGTTTACACATTGTTTTTAAGATATTGCCTAGCAATCGGTCGACTCTCCAAGAGACCAGAGGACTGACAGATTTGTTGGCATTGCCATACAACGTGGCAATGCTGCCATCCAGACCACGATGCGAACGATTTTTTAACGCCCTATGTTTCTTTTCTTTTTCTGTAGTTGTACCTACATATTATAATTTTCAGACTCATCATCATCATTTCAGCCGAAAGACGTCCACTGCTGGGAAGGAAAGAAAGGAAAATAGTTTATTCTGCGCAAACAAAATGCACAATATAAAATAGTAAGAAAAATAAAAATGTACACACGTACAAAGTAGCTAAAAGCCCCGTATTCAAGATTAAAAATAGTAACAAAAACAAAAACACGTACAAAGTAGCCAAAAGCCCCGTATTCAAGATTTAAAAGGTTGTACACTATTGTACATGGCTTGTTGATGTCATGGCTAAAGACCAAAGACAATACAGATAGATCTGCGTTACGACATTGACAATTACTTAACAAAACAAAAACAAAATTGCCAAATGCAGAGTGCATTATTGGCTTGGAAAGAGGTGTTTGTATAATCGCCTTGCTGGTGGAAGGCGGGTTGGCGATCTAAAATGCATAGAGAACGCTGCTGCTCATTCTCTAGAGCCTTTTTTTTTGTACTCGAGGTGGAAATCCTCATGGATGTCCTCCGCCCTGGGGTGGGCGGAGGGGTCTGTCAGACTCTTACTGACTAAAACCACCCCGGTGTTCCGTCCCACACCTACGTCGGGGACCACGGGAACCAATATGTATTCTCTAGTGCCTAGCCTAGCCCTTAGTCGCCTTTTACGACACCCACTGGAAGAAATGGGATGGTGCTATTCTTTATGTCTGGCACCACACGGAATATTTATTTTAAAACTGCTTTTAAAATAATGTAACGTGCTGATTACGTTTTTAAACCGTTACTCGGTTATTTAAAACCAATTCCAACCTTTTATCATCTTAAAACAAACCCCAAAAAAAAAAACAAATTTGACAAACTACAGCACGCCAAAACCACAAAAACTCCAACAAGTATTTCAGTTATAATCCCAGCACATTCCACCCTAATTCTGATGCAGCTAAATATCAATATATCACATCAATATCCGCCCCAAATCACTGAGATATATACGCAGCCGCGGATAAATCCGAACTCAGTGTGGTTCCAGCACTAATCCTAGAATGAATCAGAATTCCACACAGGTTTTAAGCTCAAACCACAGCGTATGATATGTAGCTAGGGCTTACATGCTTCTAGGATTTTGGAGATATACTTTAAAGTTTAAACTTGACTACTATTGGCAGAGAGATTGTCCATGGAATATTATTAGCTTAATTTAATGTCTATGCGTAAGCGTAAGTATTAACAGCCGCACGGGTCGATCGTTCAGGTTAAGCTACGCTTGTTGCGGTTGGTCAGTGGATGGGTGGCCATCTTAATATACCAAGACCCTTCCATGCCTCGGAAAGCACGCTAAGCCGTTGGTCTGGGTTGTCTTTCGTAGATCTTAGACAGTCGTTACGGTTCGTCAGAAACCCGAAAAGTCTGACAACCAGTCGTACCAAAGGGTATCGTATTATCCAGTAACTGGGTTGTGGAGGTCAGATAGGCACTCGCTCCGTGTAAAATACTGGTACTCAGCAGCATCCGGTTTGACTGGAAGCCGACCCCAACATTCTTGAAAAAAGTTTAGAGAAATTGATTGAAATTGGAGTTTTTACAAGAATAGTAAGTTATGTTTGTTAGAATAACTCAACATACCAGGAGATATAGTCCACTTCTGGAGGAAGGTGTGGTGGTTGGAATAATTACTGACGGCCGCCATGGCCCACACACAATGGTCCACTTGAAGGACTAAGTGCGGAAACAATACCCACTAACATAGAACATATAAAAGGTCTACAGTCAGAGTAATCTTCTTAAAACTTAAACAAAAAAGACGTTTATTGCCTCCGACTGCATACGATTATAATATAATATATCTTAGGACAACCAACACAACGTTATCTGATCCCAAACTAGGCAGAGCCTGTACTATGGCAACCAGACAACTGATAAACATACTTATATATTTCTAAATACATATGTACATATTATAGATAAATTACACCCAGACACAGAACAAATGATTGTGCTCATCACACAAAGGTTTGTCCTGGGTGAGAATCGAACTCACGACCTCAGTCTTAGCAGTCAGGGTCACTAACCACTAGACTAACAGGCTAGTCAAAAAAAGATTGCTTATGGTATTAAGTTTAATAGCCAACCTCTTTCAACAATAGTTTTTTTTTTAATTTTACCTAGTCAATATTTTTGTTGTCTGTTCATCTCTTCACCCCTAACTTTCATCCCACGAACAAGATGATCAGCTGATCCCTTGCAAGAGTCTCCAGCATCACCGTGTTTATTTCTCGTACCTATAAATCGTTCGCTCAAAACGTGTCGGCATAAAACAAAGAGATATCGGAGTAATCATGAGATTGGAAGTCCGATTGAGACCAGTTTTAGTTGATCTGTGTTGACTCATAGTTTGGGTAGGGATAGATAGGGTTTAAAACCTTTTAACTCGACTACAGTAGAGGAAGATATATGAATCTCACCGGATAGTGTATGTATGTAAGTTATAGGGATGTTGAGTATATTTGCATTCGTATTGTATTATTCAAAAGGGGAAAAAATCCTGAAATATATTATGTACTCTAACTATTAGATGCAATTACGATGTAACTATGAGAATTAATGAATGTGAAAAATGTGACATTCGTAACCGCCCTAAGTAAGTTTTTCCTTCGTACAGCCTTATAACTGAACAGATTTCAACCAATGAAGCTGGTTTGGTCTTTTTTTTTTTTTTTTTTTTTTTTTTTTTTCAGGATGGGAAATCATCAAATGACTTCTCCCGCTCTGGGCGGAGCGGGAGGGCGTGTCAGACTTTTACTGACTAAAACCCATCCGTGTTCCATCAGTTGCCCATGTGCCAGGGTCACGGTATCTCTTTCGAAAAATCACGCGACCCCGGCAGAACACGCGACCCCGGCAGGTTTGGTCTTGCTTCAGATTTACTTTTAGGGCTTAAACTAAAAGATAAATAATAGACATTTTAGTGCACCTAGAACCAATCACCAAAAAACGAGCTGAAAAATATGAAACAAGATAATATTCTTTGCCAGAAGATGCGATCTTTATGACTTAAAATTCATAATTTTCATTTTTTACCCATACATACATAAAGTCACGCTTTCTTCCCGTGGGGGTAGGCAGAAACTAAAGAACGCCACCAGCTTGATCCTTACAAAGTTCTTTTGCCTCGTTTACGGTCATATGTATGGACATATGCGCACGCCGGTTGCGATTATTACGCACGTTAACGATTGCAGATTATCAACTTGGTTAGGGGTGCAGTACCCCTAACCAAGTTGATAATCTGCAATCGTTAACGTTAGTCGCTCAACGTTAAGTCACGTGGTTAGAACAAACGAATAGAAAATGTGTACCCTAGTTCACATCGTTCAAAATGATAGAATGATTTTTTATCGTTTCTACACTGTTCAACGCTTCATCCTTTGTTATAATGTGTCGTTTTTCAAAGACATTGTAGAACGAGCGGCCGACTCAGGCGCGTCAACATGGCTACCAACTTATCATTTTCTACAATTGCTGATACCGAGGCGTTACCGATTGGAGAACGGAATTCGACACGAAACAGTTGCAACTTGGCTATGGGAGCTGACCTTTTTGAAGGACATCGCCAATAAGGTACTTATCCCACCGTAGGCGAATAACGAGGAGCGAGTAGAGCTACCAACTAAAAACAAGTTGGCGAGCAAACAGGAGCGAGTGTGCGACAAAGGATGAGCGACTGTATATTGTATATATCGAGAGAGTCATTAGTATGGGATATCAGTTGATAACGAAATGTATAGTTAGCGCGATTCGACAGAGTTAGCTTGATGTTTGGGCGTGGATCGGCCTCTTGTTCCGAAATGTTCATACCAAGCGGGACAGCGTGAGCCTCTCAGCGAGTGTCCCGTCCACCAAGCGAGCTTCGCTGAGCGAGCAGTCTCTTTGATAGCTCTTGTCGCTGCGACTAACGAGTTCTCGCCCTTTTTTGTGAACAGTCAGCGATCAACTATTAATAAATTTTACTTACACGGGAGCTACAATCTTTTGTGCGTTTCTTAAGCGAGGAAATCGTAGATAGCTAAACGGTTTCTGGCGCTGGGAGTCTTGCCTTAGGGAATAACAGCCGTTTACCATGTCCAAATTAAAACTTAAAACCCAGACAACTTCTGAGCCTCGTGGAACGTTGAACTGCCTCGTTAGTCTTTTTATCAGCCCGGAGGCTGGATTTGTGCTTGGATCATCATTTCTGCCGAAATACGCTCTCTGCTGGTCATAGGGTCCCCCAAGTTCCGCCACTTCGACCAGTTTTATGCTGCCCGCATCCAGCAGTTTCCTGCGGCCTTCACTGGGTCATCGTTCCACCTTGTGGCGCCATTTAACTCTACGTTTTCCGGTACGCGAGCGCCACTCTAGATCCTTTCGGACCCATCAACAATCTGTTTTGTCAATGTGCCCTGCCCACTGCGACTTTGCTTTGGCAATTATGCGGGCTTTGGCAGTTAACATAACGGGGGAAATGTGGATGTACTTATAGATCACCTCGGCTTAACCCTTTGTAAAAATCAGACGCAACGTTATCTCCAGAGAGAAGCCAAAATCGAACTACAACAAAAACAAAAGTTACGTAAACTTTTCAAAACATTTCTTTTTTCGTCCCTAAACACTCCTTTTGCGTTGTAAACAGTTGGGTCCAAACAACAGTGGTTAGATAGATTTTACGGCCAGGTAAACTCATAAAATGGGGAAAGGGGTGTAAAAACTGCTTGCTAGTACAGGTCTGGGAGTAAATAATGGCGTATCGGGGGGGTATCGAGGCTACCGGGACGACTGATAGGCTATTAATTGTGTTAATGGTGTTTTTCATGGTCTTCTAGCCTTTATGGTCACTGTGGAAGTATTGGTTGGAAGTTTGATTAATAATGTCGGAGTCCATTATAATGATTCCATTTTGGTATCGAGATTTTCTGACTAAAAGTTGATAAACTGAGACTGGCTTGTAATAAATTGGCAAGCTTTTAAGAAGTGTGAAAGTCGTCGTTCACGTATATGTATACATGAACGATCAAAACTAGCCAAAGCGCAGCGATTAGTGCAATCCTTCTCCTTTTCCCCCACATTTTAGGTGTGGCCTATGTCCAGCAGTGGACGTCTTGCTGAAATGATGAATGAAAATAGACTCACCTTCTACATGAAGCGACTACAGGCATGCTTTTTTGTCTCTGCGCCCTCACGACCCTAGCCAACGCAGGAGGAGACGCCCTGGGTGTAGGGTCTCAATTGCGGACTCCTGGCCACTGTAGAGGCGGACGTGCGGGCGACGAGCTACCCAGCGCAGCGATATCGGTCGACGGTGCGTTGTGTTCCACGCGCGCTTCAAAAATATTTCAGCAGCATTGACGTGGTCCGCTAGGACTTATGCCTGCCAGGGTCGTGAGATTTGTTCGAAAGAGTTACATTGGCCCTGGTACTGGTAACTGAAGGAACATGAGTGAGTTTTAGTCAGTAAAAGTCTGACACGCCCTTCCGCTCGACTCAGAGTGGGAGACGTTATTTAATGATTTCCCACCAACAAAAATAAAAGGCATGCTTTTATTTTTGAGCTGGACTCTTTTAATAAAGTCCTTGGCAGCTCTGGACAGAGAGACGTAGAAAGAGAGTAGGGAGGCCTTCGCCCAGCAGTGGGACAGCAACGGCTAATAATAATAATAAATAAAAAATATATATTTTGTTTCTATGCGTGTGCTTTACTAGATGATACTGTCAAACGAATTGGCACTAGGCTACCAACTTTCAAATATAAAACCGGCCAAGTGCGAGTCGGACTCGCGCACCGAGGGTTCCGTACAAACCTGTAGGTATTCTCGGTTTAAAAATATATATTTTTTTAAATTTTTATATTTTAGTTGATTGAATGTAAGGTAAATTGCGGTTTACGATTTATGACGTTTTAAAAAAAAACTACTCACTCGATCTCGTTCAAACCAATTTTCGGTGGTAGTTTACATGGTAATGTACAGACGCCAACACATCAAGCTACTACAATCTGTCAGATTTCTTTGATAGATTTTCGACTTTATTTCTAGAGCATTAGGTTCAAGGTTCATTGGGAAAAATTTACAGTTTCGGGTAACTTGACCTGGTGGCGTCTGTACATCATATATATTTTTTAGTTTTATCATTCTCTTATTTTAGAAGTTACGGGGGGGGGGGGACACACATTTTACCACTTTGGAAGTGTCTCTCGCGCAAACTATTCAGTTTAGAAAAAAATGATATTAGAAACCTCATTACCATTTTTGAAGACCTATTTATAGATACCCCACACGTATGGGTTTGATGAAAAAAAACATTTTTGAGTTTCAGTTCTATGTATGGGGAACCCCAAAATTTATTGTATTTTTTCTACTTTAGTGTGAAAATCTTAATGCGGTTCACAGAATACATCTACTTACCAAGTTTCAACAGCATAGCTCTTATAGTTTCGGAATGAAATGGCTGTGACATACGGACGGACAGACAGACAGACAGACAGACAGACAGACATGACGAATCTATAAGGGTTCCGTTTTTTGCCATTTGGCAACGGAGCCCTAAAAAGTATACACCGTGACATTTTAATAGTCTTACAACGGCAGCCCACTTCATGTATCCAATGAGTACTACACATCCATAAGAAAAAAACCTGAACATTTGAATAACTAAAAAATAAAAATATTATTCACTAGTTTCTGCCCGCGACTTCGTCTGCGTTAAATTTCTTGTTCCCACGACCCTTCCCGTCGCCGTCGCGCCGAATCGCCTACCCATGCAATTTTCCCCGTTTTTGCAACATTTTTTATTACTGCTCCGCTCTTCTTGATTGTAGCATGATGTTTTATAATTTATAACCTTGCTCGATAAATAGGCTATCCAACACAAAAAGATTTTTTCAATTCAAACCTGTAGTTCCTGAGATTAGCGCGTTCAATCAAACAATTAAACAAACTCTTCAGCTTTATAATATTAATAATAAATATATAAGTATAGATTATGATGACGCAAGACGTAGTTTGTTTGTTATTTTGTCCCATGGAAAATGGAGATGGAATGATCTAGTCGACTCATGCGCTGGGTAGGTATGTATGTTCTCTATCATATGATACGTAAACATTAAATTTAACAAGATGTTTCATAATTCTAACGCATTTTTTTGTACGTATTTTCATTATTACTTACAATTTTTTAATCACGCCTAGAGGTATATTATGTGTGGCAGTCACTGCGCCCTCACGTCCCTAGCCGCCGCAGGAGGAGACGCCCCGGGC